>OY787669.1:29479954-30679954 GCA_963678985.1 Spisula subtruncata
AGTTTAATCATTGCATGACCAGTCGACAGATGGAAACATATAATGCGATTGAGACGGTTAATGGAAGGATTTATTTTTTTAAAAACATTTAAAACATTTAAAATATTACATATAATCCAGTGGATTATTTTATTTGATAACCTTTTGCAAACCCTTCGACAAACAATTAGGTGGATCTTTCTCTACTTTGACATCAGTACTATCATGTTAGCCAAGCGTTTCAAGAATAGTCTAGTGCAATTACGGTGCTTGGTACACTCGGCTGGTGATGTTTGCAATTCATTGCTTAACCTTATATTCAAATGTAATCAGACAAGGTGAGATTATTGACTCTGAAACCAAGACCGTTGTTCATACACATTTGTATCACAGGTGGCAGTATCAGTGTTTGGTCCGCAAACGATTAAGAAATAAATTTAAAAAATGTATAAAAAATCCGTCACTGAGCTATCTACAATACTATCAAGGTATAAAGCGTACTATATGTCTATATGCCAAAGATTGTGGAACATAATGATTGCGTCTCGTTGTTTCAGCACAAAATACGGGCGCTGAAGGAAAATCGTCACACAAGTCATTCAAATAAACTATAAGATATTCATTCTTACCGAAAATCTCGTTCAATTGTATCTTATAACTGCGAAACGGCAATACAGTGTTACTTTCGTTATTTAACTTTGCTCTAGTCAACGCTGGATACCCGCTCCACTCACAGTATCGTAATTATTGTTAGGAACCAAATCTATTTTTAGATGCGATGTCCCACAATCTTTGGACATAGACATATAGTACGCCTTATACCTTGATAGTGTATTAACTCAGTGATGGGATTTTTCATTTTTTCCCCAAACAATGATACTGCCACCTATGGTATTAGCATGGGGACATATATCACACAACCATGGGGTACATGAGTTTAAACCTTTGATCCCACATTTGTAAATAACTTTACCTAAATCAAGTGGATGGCCATGTGGGTATAATTGACCCACTTGTCAATCAATACCCTCGTTAAATCTTCAATTAATTTTAACGGTAAATTAGAATCACATGGTCCAATGGATTTACTTTAAAACCTTCGACAAGCAGCCTTCGACAAACAACCAGGAGAAGCGACCTCTGCTCTGGCGTAGAGTCAATTTTAAATTTAAAGTTGAATTATTTACAACAGGTGACGAAGAATATAGAGCCAAGTTGCTGGATACAGCCAAACAGTTATATGCGTTTGCCCGAAAAAACACCGGTAAATACAGTGACCATGTACCAGTTAGTGGTGTTGGAGATCCGTAAGTTATTCATACTTTTCAACTATGTTGGTGAACACTACCTGTTATTTTCCACAATATATTTTGAATACATAAGTATATGTTTTAACTAGTACTTATTATATAATTATAAATCTATGCAAAATTGTAAGGTGGTGCGAGGGATAGTTCCCCGACCCTCTCCCTCCAATGACGGGGACAAAGAAATGGGCAAGAACAACATGACAAAGTCAACAAAGTCATTCATATACTGTCGCTAGATTTCCGCTATGCTTGATATAAGTCAATTTTGATCTTTTTTGGCGTTATTTTTGGTACATTTTGCTAACAACTTTTCATATTGTCTAGAATCCTTTGACGATTTTCTAAAATATATCGTTTTGAAAGTATTCATTGTACAAGTAGAGTAAGTTGCAACTCCACAAAGACATGTGTTTGTGAAAACACTACATAGATATAATGTTCCCAGAAATTATTGAGACTTTTTACGGTGTGTTTTCAAAACGATGATACTATTTATTTGAAAGAAACAACCAACTGTTTAAGTGTATATGTTAGATTTGCAATGTTAATTATATGAAATGTCATTTTTTAGTTCAGATAATATGTACAATGGTTGTCATTGCAACATGAGTTTTAACCTACAAGTCGTAAAATTTGCAAGTTTTGCATACAATGTCTAATTTAGACCCTTCATTTAACTTGAAACTAGTTAGAGAAAGCTCACTTTTGAACCAATTTGTTGACTTAATATGCAAACTCAACGTGAAGGTGTATGTCAGCCTAAACTCACTGGAGCTGCAACTTGTACCTGATGCAGCAAAATACTGTCACCAAACATGCGAGTTGTGTTTGAAAATTCACTAAGGAAATTTATAAAAAAAATCATTGCTGGACATTGTTATATAATGTTATGTCTCATTACAGAGATTACACATCCTCTGGATACTTGGATGAACTGTGCCTGTCTGCGGCCATATTGTATGATGTCACTTATCAGAAGAAGTACCTTAATCATGCTAAAAGTTATTACAACGAGATATCCTCAAACATGTCAAATGACTTCTCCTGGGATCATAAGCATATTGCTTGTGCCGTAAGTAACATACAAACATTCTCTGGGTTGTTTAGAGCTTGTGTCGTTAGTATAGCTTAGCCAATTTGACACGAGCCTGACCTTTTGATTAGCATAATATAACATTCGATATATTGCCTACGTTTACAAGACCGATTGTATGTTTTCATACTCGGGTGTATCACGAAGACGCTTGAGATGTAATACAAACACCATTTTGAAATACAGATATCGCACGGTTTGCTTGCGGAAATTGATATATTCAAAGCAAGAACCTTGCATAAAGGTCAGGGTCAGGTCAAAATAGCCAAGCTATACCATACAACTAAATCACCTTTTTATGTGAATGACACCAAACCATTATCAAAGTCCCCTATTTTCTCTTAAGGTGCTTGTCAGTAACGGGGTCACGGATAGTGTTTTGGATTTTTTTTAAAGGTGCTTGTCAGAAACGGGTCTTGGATATTATTTTGGTACCATATATATATACAAATTCCACGGTCCTGTGCGTATAGTTAGGACGCAAATCACCCCGACACCGGACGATGTCCGTGTATGGGATACGTACCCGATGTCGATACAACATGCGGTCGCGTGTCTATGGCTAGCAGTACATACATGTATGTCAAAATATGATTTTACAAAACTTATACATTGTTTTATTTGTGAACGTGGTATACGTAGTCATGGCTTTATATGTCCTTCATGCTGTACTACACATGTAGCGAGTAAAGCAGCAGTAACCGTCTGATAGCTACTTCCGGTAAACTTGTTCGACGCTGATCACAGGCCTAAGGAATGATATGACGAAACACAGAGTTTTGGCATACCTAAATTTTCATCTATCAGTATAAAGAACGCACATTTACTGTTCTTTAAAGTGAATGTGTAAAAGTTTTGGGGTGTCAAAACTCTGTATTTTGTCAAAGAGTTCCTCAGGACTTTGTGTTAATAAACATTCGACGATATAGCACCTTAATGCAAGGTGGGGAGCGGTGGCCTAGAGGTAGGGCGCCCACTTCGGGATCGAGAAGTCCTGGGTTCAACCCCCTCTGGACAACTGGTTAATTTCTCTGAGCAAGACCCACATGCTCCACTCCACCATGGTGTAAAATGGTACCTGTGAGGACAGTGTCCAATATTGGGCGCCGCAGATCGATGTTGGCTGCCACACCCACTGGAGAAAATTAGTCTCCCCAGGGAGACACGAGTGTAGATTTCCATAGGCAGTCCAATGACCAGGGGAAGTTAAAATGTCAAAGGGTGCTTGAGATTACAGTCGAAGATTCGTCTCCTGACGATACACTGGAAGAAGGAGAAGAAGTAGCCGCTGATCAACAGCTGAAATCAGCCCTAGAAAATTGGTAACTTTCTTTTTAACTTATACAATGCATGTATCAGCGATACTATCTTTGTTCC
This sequence comes from Spisula subtruncata, assembly GCA_963678985.1. NCBI lineage: Eukaryota > Metazoa > Mollusca > Bivalvia > Venerida > Mactridae > Spisula > Spisula subtruncata. Next base: position 29,483,714 of record OY787669.1, read on the forward strand.
AGGTCAAGTTATATGAGTTGACTTCAGCAAGCAAATATAAGGACGCATTAGTAGCATTTCATAATCATTGGTCACTGATTAATAGTGACGTACATCTTACACCTAACGGCCTGTCATGGAGTACCGATAAAGGTACATTACGACACACAGGTACGTATTCTGTTATTAATTTGTACTTTTACCAGGCCCATACAGAAATTATATGAATATTCAAAAGTGAAACAGTGATTTTCTTGTGTTGAATAAGAATAATGTTCTATTCCTTCCCTGCTCTGATTTCGGCCAAAATCATTATTTTTTAGCTGTTTTGAGCTGGTTCCAGAATCGTGCAGAAAAATAAATGCGACGTCAACACCACCGGGCTACAAAATATGCGTTACGTCATATTAATTGTCACGTCGTGCGTTCTAATTTTGATGTAATGTTCCCAATTTAGTCAATTACTGTACCATTTTACGAGAAAATGAAGCAAATAATAAACAGAAAATTTGTTGATTTTTTCACTGGTGGCTACGCCACTCGTGAAAGTATTGATTTGATCGGTGAAATAATTCGATCTTACACCAAAAATCAACTTATATCCTCTGTGTCCTATATATCTTACTACCCTTACGATAAAAATGCCAAGTAACATCAGTTTCGTCCAAAAGTAATAAACATTTCACAGTTTCTCAAAATCCAGTGTGGATTTAGGGTAATTGTTATAATGGACAAAATACCATTTTCAACTCTAAACATGGAGAATACAGGCATATTGGGGGGTTAATCAGGTGGGAAATTGTTTTTTACGTAAGAAAGGTCCACGCTCAATTATGACCAAAAGTGTATTTAGGTATGGTTTTGCACACGCCCCTTCAATTAAGAAATTAGGGCGACATGCGTACACGTACATGCATGCTTTATTTTGTTGACTGATTTCCATAAGTTTATAGTTATATAGCATTAATTTTGTCCCTCGCAATATGCACAAGAAAACCATGATGCAAAGCCACAAACGGCACCGATAATTAAATTGATCGAGCGCGAGAGCAAAATACAAAAAAATAAACACATGTTAATGTTAATCACAATACAATACAATACAATACAATACAATACAATACGCTTTAAACAATACTTTATTTCGTCAAGGTTACATGTGTAACAACAGCAATGAATGGATATACGTAGTACAGTATTTTAACCCATCGTAATGTCGTCTTTTCTTGCAGCCAATGCAGCATTTATCCTTTTACAAAGTGCCAATGTAGGCGCATTTGATGACATACATCAACTGACAGCCGATAGCTGGTGTGTATCACAAATACGTTATATACTTGGTGATAATGATATGAAGAGAAGCTATCAAATTGGTTATAAAGAAGAGAATGATATTCAAAATCCATTACACAAAAACAGGTGTGTGTTTATATATTTTTTTTTTGAATTTTATTTCTGCTAAAATTTCGCTGTAAAAATCCCGATAAACCGAGTCTGAGTTATAACGCTGAGTTGCAGTACCGTCACAGCAATATCTTAACTGTACGAACCTCTGTCTGAGATGCAGTGTAACGGAATGGTTTCCATGGGCTCGTAGTCCAGGGATGATATTAAATATTTATCTTATTTCTTTTAAGAATAAGAATATTAGCCAATCACATCGCCTTTTATTGATCACGCGTTTAATATGATGTGACCTGGTTCTTTGTCCTTATCCTCACCTCAAGTAAGATTAATATTAGATACCACCCCAAGATCTACAATATCGTGTAGCTAGGTTTGAATCCAAATATCCATCGTGAAATACTTCCACATTCATCGTAAATAGATTCTACATAAATATTTTATCGTAACTAATGGTACAAAATGTCATGTGTGTAGTCAATACACATTTAATGTCACACATACACCATCTTGGTGTAATTGTGCAAATTAGGAACTTGATCGCGTACAATTGCAACAATCATTATATGTCATACCCAACTCACGTTCCACTGGTAACTACCAAGGTCACATTTTGTTACCATTAGAAGGGCCATCTCCAGACAGGACAACTCACTTTGCACAGCGTATCGGAATTATCCCCGTATGTGATCTAACTTTCCACTCCTGGTTCCAAACAAAGAATAGTAACCATTACACCACGTGTGTTGATGGACTATTAAAGGAGTAATATAGTTCAAATTAAATTGTCATTTCAATAAATAGTAATGAAACATCTTAACTCCCAACCGTCGATCAGTCCGTCCGTCAAGAAAATCTTGATCCTGCCATAACCCAAACAGTTTTCAAGCTAGATTTATGAAACATGGTATGGGGATAGGGACCAGTAAGGAGATTATGCACGTCTATTTGTTTTACCTCTGACACACAAAGAAAACATGTAAACCAGGTAGGGGACTTCTATATTGCTTATAATTACTTGTGTATCTATATTTTAACAGTGCGTGTCCACAGCAGTGTAGTTTCACATTCCTAGAATCAGATGATAACAATGTGAACAAACTGGTTGGTGCGTTAGTAGGAGGACCTGATCGTAATGACTTCCACGAGGATTCGAGACAAAATACGCTGGGAAATAGTGTAGCTGTGGATTATAATGCCGGCTTCCAGTCTGCACTAGTCGGTAAGACGAACACTTATAACAGAACAAACAAAACAAACAGTCTATTTAGCTTAAGCATATGTACACTTAAACGAATTTCTAATTGGCCACCCTAAAAAATATTATATCATCTGATAAATTATATCAATAAATCTTAGACTGTGTTATTTGTTCATTACACGCACTTACTTATTTATTTCTGGAAAGAAATGGCGTATTCATATACTAAATCATCCATGCGTAACAGTTGGTGCGAAATTGCTTTTTTGCACGTAGGCCTCGTGCGCAGCTTGGAATAGTATCGTATTTGGTAAATTTGTTCCCTGTATATCGACTTTTCTTTAAACACTATAATTTGTGAAAATGAGCCATGTGGAACGCGCTTATGAAGTCAGATGCATGCATACATTAAACGAGTTTCTGATTTGCCACGTGTTTTTATAAATTAGTTTTAAAAAATGCTTTTAGAAGAATATAAATAATCGAAACCCCGGATAATGTCCAATTGTATTGATAGAAAATATGTTTCTCGCAGTAATTCGAGCTAAACCCCACGTTATTATTAATATCGCTTTTTACAAAAAGACGTTTTGACGTAATGTTTGGATTTTGGTGCTGGTACTCGTCATTCTAACGGCCTCAGTGCGCCCCGTATTACTTATTCTCGCCAGTATTAACACCTTTTCTTAAGTCAATCGACAGATAATACATTTTGGCTGATTTCAAAAATCAAACATGTCGGGCACGTGAACCACGTGCACGTAAGCCATTTTGCACTTACTGTTCCGCATGGATGATTTCATACATGCATGCGTAATTTATTTCTTGAAATCGATGGATAAGTGCATGGAATGAAAATAACCACACTTTTAGAAATATTGACTGAATATATCACATAATATAATATTTCATTGGGTGACCAATTAGATATATATTTTCTTGATGATTATTGTGGTGGTTTACATAACACTTCAGAACAAAACAAAACGTTGATAATCTTGATTTTCTTGTTTAACTGAAACACTTAAGAAAATTATAGGAGTTTGAGGATTTTCTAGTTTTCCCTTAAGATTCTTTGTGAATACCACCACAGAACATCTAATATTGTGCCATGACTGCACTTTTAGCTCTATAAACTTTATTATAGTCACTCATAGCACACTGTTTTGAGTTGTAAGTTTATTAACCTGAGCATAATTTTCCTCTGTTGAACTTGAGGCAGTGGAATAAAGGAAAACAATATTTTGAACATACATTTCGATGGCTTAGAACCAGAAGCTCGTAACTCCTACTTACGACCTTATAGGACTCATACTTATTTGAAAGCTGCTTCACAAGGCACTTCTTATGAGCCTATTTTCATAAAAATCTGAAATTGTAATGTTGACCAAAATGAAGTTTTAAAAACGTGTTTTCCAATAGGTAAAGAGCAAATTACAGACGGTTTTCTCCAGTTTTCTCAATATATCGATTTGGTAGTTACGACCTTCTGGTTCTAAGCCATCGATTTGTCGTGTCTTTAACTCTCTGTTATATAACGAAGTCAATTGATCATGCATAGTTACTATAAATTCTTCCATTACAGGTATATTGAACCTACACGATACCCTTACAGTAAACTGTGAAAATAAGAATAATCCCACAGGTATACTTTATATATTCTCTTCTTTCATTCATTAATAACACCCTCTTAATAAAAGTCCTCATGTCGCGATCTCCCGAAACATCTCAATCTGAGAAAGATCTTATCTCAAATATTGACATGGATCTATGATTTTTTTTTAAAATTCTATAGGAGGCTGAAGTCAAAATTACCACCACTAAACAGAAATGTTATTTTTAGTTTATAACAGTGAATTCTAGAGAGCTTGAGCTTCAGAATTGTCTTAAATCGAGACTTTGATTTTTGCAAAATCTCAATTTGAGTTGAGATTTCTTCTTGAGATGGTTCTGAAGATTGGGGCCAGGTTTGTTTTGGTTACTACATGTAGAACTGTATCCACTCAAAATATGACCCTTTGTGGAATGGTTGCATATTTTAGACGTGAGCCTATCTCCAGGAGATAAAAACGTTTTTGAGACTTTCGAAAGAGGAAATTAAGTTATAGGAACTTGAGTTAAAGGCCAGTACCCTGCATATTTCCAGCAAACTTAATAAAAGCCCATTTCTAGTGACAACTAAATGTTGATATTTGCGTGCTAATAAAGGTATTTTACTGTATCACTGACTCACTGACTCACTGACTCACTGACTGACTGACTGACTGACTGACTGACTGACTGACTGACTGACTGACTGACTGACTGACTGACTGACTGACGCACGCACGCACGCACGCACGCACGCACGCTCGCACGCTCGCTCGCTCTCTCTCTCTCTCTCTCTCTCACTCACTCACTCACTCACTCACTCACTCACTCACTCACTCACTCACTCACTCACTCACTCACTCACTCACATACTCACTCACTCACTCACTCACTCACTCACTCACTCACTCACTCACTCACTCACTCACTCACTCACTCACTCACTCACTCACTCACTCACTCACTCACTCACTCACTTGTTTCTGTTTTTAGGAACGGTGAGCACATGGTCATCAACATATTCCTCAACACTAACCGAAGAGGAAGCTCCTACAACAAAGCAATATACTACACAGGAACCTACGACCAAGGAACCTACGACCACCGTACCTCCATATACAACACCATTACCTACACGTAAGTACTGTAAAATCATTAATTTTTGTGGGGGGATTTAATGTCGTGGAGTTCATGGTTCACCTTTTATCCACAAAATCAAATCACATCGAACAATAATTTTGACTTTTCTATTTATAACTTGAAATGCAAAATCGAAATGGCCTTTTTACCACAACCACGCTTTTACAGTATGTGTTGCATTGAGTGTTTTCCTCAAAGGTGTCCTCATTTGGGGAGCGGTGGTTTAGAGGTCAGATGCGCGCTTCGTGATCGCTAGGTTTCGGATTCAAACCCCGTCTGGATCACTGCTGAATTTCTCTGAGAAAAACTAGGTCACATGTTCCAATCTACCAAAATGTGAATTGGTACAGGTCTATGTAGGCAGTGTCTATAGATTTTCTAAATGCTCGATATTAATAGACGCCGTTACTCGATGTTGGTTATACGCTGACAGAGAAGGAAACAATCTCCCATTGAGCCTTGTATGTTTCCTTATGTAGCCTAATTGCCAGGGTAAGTTCGGTTTAACGGCTGAACTGCTGAAAAACTATCGAAAACCGGTAACTTTTATTACCTCTTGTCTTTTGCGTGTGTGACAAGGTGCTGCCACCGTTCCTGTATGACTTCGATATATCGATGGCTTAGAACCAGAAGGTCGTAACTACCACTTACGACCTTATAAGACTCATACATATTTGAAATCTGCTTCAAAATGCGCTTATTTTTATGAGCCTATTTTCATAAAAATCAGAAATTGTCATGTTGACCAAAATAAAGTTTTAAAAACGTGTTTTACCAAAGGTAAAGAGTTAATTACAGACAGTTTTTTCTTGTTTTCTCAATATATCGATCTGGTAGTTACGACCTTCTTGTTCGAAGCCATCGATACCGGTACATGTACAGAATGTAAGGTTCTGCTCTTTCAATGAAGGAGTTAAACCAGTAAAAGCTATACCGTTCTGTCGGTTCTGCGTATAATAATTTATTTTTACTAGTCTTTATTTCTTTCAAACCGCAGCCATACCAAGCCGACCAGACACGTTTTACTACGGAGACGCTTTAAGGAAATCACTGTTGTTTTATGCGGCCCAGAGAGCATGGCCATCAGAACCTACCAACAATCCGGTACCATGGAGGCAATGGGGTGAACTTAGCATAGATAACTATGGAGGCTGGTACGATGGTATGTTGACTTTATGTATTTAGTTTATATTAATATATTTAAGGTCGATTGTGAAGCAAGTTTATCCAATTTATATTAATCACTCTCGACACCTCATTCATGATGTTATCCATCGTCGGGAGAGTATGAGAGAAAAGAAGCCAATTTCCCTTAAATGTTGAGCGTCTAGATAGAGAAGTTCTGACACCAATTTTCTTTTTTCTTTTGTATAATGCGACCTGGGGTCGAACCCGGGACCTCCCGCACTCGAAGCGAACGCTCAGCCATTAGGCTATCGATGAGGCGGTTGTGTAGTTCATTTCAGCACCAACTCCCAGTGAATCCGGCTTAATTGCTTAATTACTACCATACAAAGTAATTTGTGGATTTGAGTCTTTAAAATGAAAATGTACCTGAATGTTAATTAAAGTTGAAGTAATATAACTACTAGTAACAATTTTGTCATGTGGTACTAGATTTCTATGTTTCAGATTTTAGATATAATATATCAACACACACACTGTACCAAGGGCTATTCTTAACAGTTACAAACTTGAGTATTTTGGATGCTCCTATAGCTTGGCTATTTTGACCTGAGCCTGACCTTCATGCAAGCATATATTACAAGGTTCTTGCTTTGAATATATCAAATTCCGCAAGCAAATCGTGCGATATCGCTATTTCAAATTTGTGTTTGTATTACATCTCGAGCGTCTTTGTGATACTCCCCGATTATGAAAACATACAATCGGTATTGTAAACGTGGGCAATATATCGACTGTTAAATTATGCTAACCAAAAGGTCAGGCTCGTGTCAATGTGGCCAAGCTAAACTTTTAGCACTTGAGCAATAAGCATGATATACTATATATGCACTACATTCCAGACGGATCAAGCACAAAGACGACGCATGTGACGGCTAGCGCAGTTTCCATTATAGGGTGGGGCATGATTGCCTTCAAGAAAGGATATGAACTGTCCGGTACATTGGACGCTGCTTTCGATAGTATACAATGGCCCCTAAAGTATCTCCAAAGTGTAATTGATGAATATGCATTTATAACTAAGGTAAATATGCACATACGAGATTATACTAATCATAATAGTAATGATATACAGTTAAACTTTGTTATGACGAGCATTGATATCACGAGCACCTGTCCTATCTCGAGCAAGTTTTAAAATAGTACCCGCTTGTATAGTCAATACAAGCCCTTCGGTTATTACGAGCACCCTGTTAATCTCGAGCATTTTACCTGTCCCGAGATAACGAAGTTTTACTGGAGTAATAAATACTTTATATATACACTTAAATTTCAATGTTACGTGAAAAAGACATTTGAACAAAGTCATCCTCTTTTAATACTGTATATTATAATTGGATATATTTATAGATTGGAAAAGAAGTTGAAGAGCGATCAATGTGGACTAGACCCAGTGACGCATATTCTATAAATGCCTTCATGCTAGAGCGACGTCTTCTTCGTGAATCTATGAGAGAGGGAGCTGATGTTGTGGCAGATGTAGCAACGGCTCTTGCTGTTGGGTCTGTACTGTATCGAGAAAAGAGTAAGTACAGTGTGTAGAATCACGTGATCAAATGAATGCGGTTTAACGCTCAAAACTATTGCGATTTCGTCTGCTAACGGTGGTTTTTTTCTTGATTATAACGAACGTGCATTTTATATGGTTATATTATATAGCCTAAAGTACATTCCGTATTTGTAAGAATACCCGACAAGTACCGAGTTCGCTCTATCTTTAGCTGTTTTGAATTGATGCTCGACCAAATTATTACACTCGGTTGGAAACTGCATTTGGTCGAGCATCAATTAAAAACAACTGAAGTATAGCATTGTATAATGTCTAATCGACTGTCCTATTCCATTTCATAATGGAAAATCACGTCAGAAACTGCTGTCATGTGTTGTGCGTATCTCTGCGTCGCTTTATGCAACAGTTCATATTTAGCGAACTGTTAATTCAAATTCTTTGAAATAACGCCAAAATATACGTAAGCGAGTAATGATGTTATATCATTTCCAATATATACACAATTAATTAGCAAAGACATGACAGACTGTTTACTGAATGCGAAAATGGTGTAACATGTATACCAAATGTTATTTTATCTAAGTAATTACTATGCAAAATATTAAAGTGTGTAGAGCTATACATGTATTTTAACAGTCATTCCTTGTCAAAATAATTACTTGCATCGTTTTTAGTATGACACTAGACTACCTTAATTGCAAATCAAAACTTTGGATGGGTTCCGTGTACTTTGATTTAATCGTCGAAAAATAGACGATTTTTATAGTTTCATAGGGTGTTCTAGAACACTTTCGTATGACAAAGGAACAGTTCGCATGTCCAATAAATCACAGAAAGAGTTTCTGTTAAAACTGAGGCGAAAAATGATCTAATGGACAGGAAAGCATAATTGTTTTTTAGTTTTTGAAACTTTTTAAAAAAATAACTTCCGATATAGCTCTATACACTTTAAGTAAAATAACGTAGAAGCTGCAGCAAAAAACAATAAAACACAAGAACATGTTACTCTTAGATTCATGTCGATAGTATTCTATTAACACATTTTCAACAACGTAAAGGACTGTCCCAGAATGCCTTGTTAATGTTTAAGAATATTGAAACTTCATAAAATCGTAAGGCCAATACATGTACTACTAGCTTGGATATGGCTGGTACAATTCATTAATTGTCGATTATGCAAGCATAGCATACATTTCGGGAACGATTTCAGTCATTTTATAACCATTATATAATCGGAGTGCAACCAACTTTTCAGATGCCTCATTTTCTAATGAGTTACTTTCGACGGCGAGGGAAATATACGATCTTGCTAAGCGGGCTAATGAAACGTTGAAAGATGATGAAAGCTTATACTATTCAGAGTAAGTTGAAACAATAATTATCTACCAGGTCTTTGCCTTCCCCGACTGATACGAAAATATGAATCCTTATATTTGTCTATTGCGATATTTTCCAATGCTAAGTGGGCCGGTTTACATATCCTCGCCAATGGATGGTCCATATGGACGAAGTCCTCCAGAAGATGTTAGTCATTTTAGTCTTGCATAAGAACTCACATTGTACATAAAGCGACTCTTTTGTCGGTGATTTACGCAATGTGTATCTTCAGAGCGGGTGTGTAAACACAAAGCGCCTCCTTGTTGCTTTGCTCAATGTGTTTCTTCAGATCGGGTGTGTAAACATAAAGCGCCCTCTTGTAGCTTTACGCAATGTGTATCTTCAGATCGGGTTTGTAAACATAAAGCGCCCCTAGCGCCTTTACTCAATGTGTTTCCTCAGATCGGGTGTGTAAACATAAAGCGCCCCCTAGGTGATGTGTTCCATCAGATCAGGTATGTTAACATAAAGCGCCCCCTAGTGGCTTTACTCAATGTGTTTCCTCAGATCCGATGTGTACACATAAAGCGCCTCATCGAAGCTTTACTCAATGTCTTCCTTCAGATCGGGTGTGTAAACATTAACACAAAGCACCCACTCGGGCCTTTACTCAATGCCTTCCTTCAGATCGGGCTTTGTAAACATAAAGCGTCCCCTAGGTGATGTGTTCCATCAGATCTGGTATGTAAGCATAAAGTGCTCATTCGGGGCTTTACTCCAGATCGGATGTGTAAACATAAAGCGCCTCCTCGGTGCTTTACTCAATGTCTTCCTTCAGATCGGGTGTGTAAGCATAAACATAAAGCACTCACTCGGGCCTTTACCCAATGCCTTCCTTAAGATCGGGCTTTGTAAACATAGAGCGCCCTCTAGGTGATGTGTTCCATCAGATCAGGTATGTAAACATAGAGCGCCCTCTAGGTGATGTGTTCCATCAGATCAGGTATGTAAACATAGAGCGCCCTCAAGGTGATGTGTTCCATCAGATCAGGTATGTAAACATAGAGCGCCCTCTAGTGGCTTTACTCAATGTGTTCTTCAGATCCGGTGTGTACACATAAAGCGCCTCCTCGAGGCTTTACTCAATGTCTTCGTTCAGATCGGGTGTGTAAACATAAACTTAAAGCACCCACTCGGGCTTTGTAAACATAAAGCGCCCCCTAGGTGATGTGTTCCATCAGATCAGGTATGTTAACATAAATCGCCCCTAGTGGTTTTACTCAAGGTGTTTCCTCAGATCCGGTGTGTACACATAAAGCGTCTCCTCGAGGCTTAACTCAATGTATTCCTTCAGATCTGGTGTGTAAACATAAACATAAAGCATCCACTCGGGTCTTTTCTCAATGCCTTCCTTCAGATCGGGTGTGTAAACATAAACATAAAGCACCCACTCGGGCCTTTACTCAATGTCTTCCTTCAGATCAGGTGTGTAAACATAAACATAAAGCACCCACTCGGGCCTTTACTCAATGTCTTCCTTCAGATCGGGTGTGTAAACATAAACATAAAGCACCCACTCGGGCCTTTACTCAATGTCTTTCTTCAGATCGGGTGTGTAAACATAAAGCTCCCCCCGGTGCTATACCCAATTAGTTCCTTCAGATCGGATGTTAACGCATCAGTGGACTCATATAAAGCCTAGGTCACACTGAGCAATGTTTTACCTCGGCGATGTACTCCCGATTCAGATATATGAGTTTCGGCAGGTATCGGGAACAGAGATTTCACAAATTTTCTATTCATTTTCCACTTCGAAGCTTCCCGTATGCTACGACCAACTTTTTTCTCAGTGTAATATGATTCTTATTTGTAAAATCGGGAGTACATCGCCAAAGCAAAACATGCTCAGTGAAACCAAGGCACAAGTGAACTCCTATAATATACCGACGGTGCCGAACAAAAACCCCGTAACTCAATTTTGGCGCGAAAACTTTGTTTGCAGCATCCGCATCTGCTTGACGTCCCGCGCATTTCTGTCTTGTCGCCATTTACATAACCAATCGCGTTACTTAGATGTCGACAAGACAGAAATGCACGGGACGTCTAGCAGATGCGGATGCTGCAAACAAAGTTTTCGCGCCAAAATTTAGTTACGGGGTTTTGGTTCGGCACCGTCGATACATTTTCTACATATATTACACAGGCCAGGTGAGAGTTACGAAGATGAAATGTGTGTGGCAGCATGGTGGATGTTTAAAGCTGCACAAGATTTATACTATTATCAAGATGGTATGCAGTATCAAAACACCAAGATGTCCAGTAATGTGCTCGATTGGAAAGATAAACATAGTCTATGTCTTGTAAGTTTCACAATCGTTTAATATCGGTCATTTCCGTTAACTCTCGGACATTTCCTTTTTTCTACGGTAAATAAACCTTAAATTGTAATGTATATACATGTATATAAAGACTGAGCTAATCAAAATGAAATATTTCCTTAAATGAAATTACAGGACCCGTCAAAAAATCCAAATCGGCAAGTAACAGTGAGAAATATCGGCTATTTGTTTTTATGTATTTGGAAAATATACAGAAACAGAATGGTGCTAGTTTCAAAACATGTGATTATGTCAGGTAGAATTTTAATTTCTATTTCAAGTTACGTTGCCTATACTGTTGTTACTTAGACACCTTGGTACTCTGACACCCAATGTGTTTGTCACATTCGACACTCCAAGAGAGGCTGACAGTGTATCTGAATGACAGATGTGTTCCTATTGTAACCATAATAAGCATTACTTCCAAATTTTCGATAAACCTGTTAGATGAGGAACTGTTTCTATTAGACATTTATTTGTGTACACTGAAGACCATTTGCGCCGAGTTTGATGCTTAGCATCAAAATTAATGTACGTCTTTTTTATACATTATCTAGTTACTGACGTATGAACAGACGGGAGATTCCAGACTGTCCTACCTACTCACATCAGCTATGTCATACTGGCAGGGAACGAGCAATGGTGTCCATTATACACCCCAGGGACTGGCATGGCATGATACGGAACCATTTAAATATGCTGGTAACCATTTTGTCTAATTCCTAACTTACCGTTCCTCACATGGGTGACTTTTTTCAGAGAAAAAGTGTGTTGTGGTTGTTTTAAGTTTGAGTACCACATTATTTACTAATATATTTTAACATAATCGTATTTTATTGACATTAAATTGCTTACATGCAACTCATATAAGCAAATACACAAATGACTGGCGACTAAATAGTTGTACACATATTATGAATTACGTACCAGTACTGTGTGGCTCTTTGGAAAGCATCAAACATATCCTGCACATAAGCAACTATAAATGTCAATATTTTATAAATAAAAAAACAACCAGATACCTTATTTGCTATTCAAAAAGGGCCTAAATACAGACAATTTAAGTTCTTACATTTAACCAAATTAAGTGCTTGCACAAAATGTCAATTGCTCGATTTGGAGATTGTAGCTTTATGTGAAAAAGTTTATTTCAAAGGCTTTATATAATTGACAACATCTCAAAGTCATATAGGAGGTTTGTGGATGTTTAGAGTACAAAGTATAGCACGAGTGTATTTTTTGCAAATAATGGATGTTGACATTTTTATCTAATTAATTTATTTTGCGAGCGAAACGAGCCAAATTTTTTTTATACGTTTTCACTAAGACCTGAAGGCAAATTGCATATATCAATATATATTAGGTCTAAAAGTATATCTTTTGTCTGAATTATTGCTCCTACGCCCATGTCTACGTTCATTTGGTAAACGTTTAGTGAGCTAAACAGCTCCCTCCAAGTCGAAGGCAATTAATTGGTTAATCCGGCAGGTCACAACAACCATGTCTCAGTCAAATGCAAAGAAGCAATAGCAGCATGGTTTTGTCCTGTAGGTACCGTATATCATTCTCCAGAGTTCGTTTTCACTTACTTCTATGATATTTTTAGTCTGAGACAAATTCACCAGAAAATATCTAAGACGTAAGAAGCTTTATGAATGCAAGCATATCGTATTTAATATTCATAAGTTGGAATCCCGAATGGAGCTGGGTCAGAACTGATGCGGCCGGTTGGGGAGCCGTCAGCTAGTTAAATAATGGTTGCCATAGGCCTATCTCTGCCAGTCCCATGCAATACGAGAAGTGTTTCGGTGGTTACTGAGCGCACGAAAGATATGTGTCTCATTAGTCAAATTGGCTGACTCTTTCAATAGGGGTGACACTATAACAATCAAATACTTTACACAATTTACCTTTATTGCAGCCAATGCTGCGTTTGTACAAGCTCTTGCTGAAACATTCGGTATAGCATCAGTGACGGGAGTGAGTGAGTTTGGCAAGAAGCAGATAGACTATATGCTGGGTAACAATGATAATGCCTACAGTTACCAGATTGGCTATGGATCACGTTACCCACTCAGACCTCACCATAGAGCCAGGTATCTTCATCATCTTTGTATTCCATGTATTTAAAGTTTTTAATATGACAATAGTACTTGCAATCTCATTACAACCAAACCTTTTTAAATAGTGATTACGCCCCACTACTTTACGCTGATATAGGATCTGACCACATCCCGTATGGGGTCATGTCGATGTGAACTTTACATCATCCAATCAGATCGCTACTTTCACAAATATGAAAGTGCAGAGAATATATCTGACGTACTACCTAGTTTACAGTGAGAGAGATGGATGGTTTCAACATATATTTGATACTAGACTGACTTTAGTGTACACATATCGATGGCTTAGAACCAGAAGGTCGTAACTCCTAAATACGACCCTATAAGACTCATACATATTTGAAATCTGCTTCACAAGGCGCTTCTTATGAGCCTATTTTCATGAAAATCCGAAATTGTCATGTTGACCAAAATGAAGTTTTAAAAACGTATTTCCCATAGATAAAGAGTAAATTACAGACAGTTTTCTCTTGTTTTCTCAATATATCGATTTGGTAGTTACGACCTTCTGGTTCTAAGCCAGCGATAAAGGTGAATATCTACTTCTTATGTATTGTTGTCAGATCTAACCAACAACTTAAAGGAATGGAGCAATTGTTTGGATCTGATTATTATGACATTGTAGTACTGATTGCTAAATTTCTTATTAGTTACATTCAATTTGATGGTAATTTTATGTTTAAATTCGTTGAAGTTAATTTTATACATGCAGACCTTTTGTGCTGTGGTAAAAATTCATGCATTGAAATATTATTAAATTCTTAAACTCTGCAGTACTGATTTTAATGTTTCTTTTGAGTCTAGTGATATTTGTACGTATTTCTTGTCTATAGCAGTACTAGATACCTAAAATATTACTGTATTATTGCTCATAACCATGCAATTAAGGGTTGTTTTGAGTAAAGTTAAATCCATACCATACAATTCATGTTCATGTAAGTATACTAAAACGGTGACTGGTAGTATAAGTTTGGACATGACTCCCATTTCTCGCTCCCATCTCTTAAAGGTAGTATTCTGAACTAAGCAGCTAAGGCCATACCAAATTGTTTCTTCGTTTAGCTTCCGCCCTAAGTTTGAAAACCTATCTAGCTATCCTGACTAAAAAACACACGAAAAAACAAGTCATAATGACCATGATGACTTCTATCCTCATCATGACCATGATGACTTCTATCCTCATCATTACACATGTAGGCCTGTGGTGAACAAAAATAGCTTTCAGGAATTGTCATTCATAATAACTTACTGAAATAACTTGTTTTTTTTTTGTGAAACCTACTGCTGTGTAGGGGTCTGGGATATGATGGAGAATAAGTATGATAAGTATAAAAGCAATATCTCAATGGATTTTGAAGATAGAAGAGCTTACAAATTTTGTTGTCTTTTTTCTTTCCCAAGATGCCCAAACCTATCCGCCCTCGGATGCTAAACGCAGAAACAATTTGGTATGGCCTAATGCCTGATCGTCCATTTATCTTAAAAAGTTGTATTAAAATTACTTTAACTTACTTGTCACCATTAATAAATCATGTTTGAACACAGGAACTCGATCAGGGAAGCACCATGGCTGTTTATAAAAGATATTTCTCTGGTAGAGTGCAAGTGCGTTTGAATCATCACTCGACTAGTATAGCTAGATTTTACTGATATTTACACATAATATTTAACATTACAGCTCATGTCCTGATGAGGTTAAGATCTGCGATTGGTCAGTCTACAACAGACCTCATAGAAATCCTCATGAACTGACCGGTGCTTTGGTAGCTGGACCAGACAAGAATGATATATACGAGGATGTTAGATCTAATTACACGATGAATAGAGTTTCCATAGAAACAAATGCTGGCTTCCAGTCGGTATTAGCATGTAAGTATAAATATTAAATACCAAATAAAATCC
This sequence comes from Spisula subtruncata, assembly GCA_963678985.1. Taxonomy (NCBI): domain Eukaryota; kingdom Metazoa; phylum Mollusca; class Bivalvia; order Venerida; family Mactridae; genus Spisula; species Spisula subtruncata. The sequence continues at coordinate 29,499,443 of OY787669.1, forward strand.
ACATCGGGCCTTGTTATGCAGGGTGACCTCGGATAATTTGAAACAAGTACATCTGGTTGGAAAAGATAGTTTCCAGGACCGCCTTTAGCAGTTTATTTCCATTGCTCGACCACCACCAATATTTTAACTTCCCGTGGGTCGGTATTTATAAAGCAAGCTTAAGTGAAAACTTAGAATTTTCTTACAATCTCTTAACAATCAGCTAAAACGGAAAACTATTATTAACAATTATGTTCATTGTTTAGAAGCATAAATAGCTACATTAATCATATAGAAAAGATTAGCTATTTTTCGTTTCTTGTGAAATATGTGCTGCTCAATATTTTAACGCAAGTTAAAATATTTAAGTTTTCACTTAAGATGCTTTATAAATACCGGCCCTAGGTACTGTTTTATCAAGGCATTTACGGAAATCATAAACTTACGGTCAAGGTTTAATTCGTAAAATACTTTTACCACTATAATGTTTTGTAAATGGAATTCAACACTTATAAAGATTCAGTTATTGAGGTCCTACCAATAATAATTGTCTTAAATTTTCAAGTTGTTGAAGAAATATGAAGAGTTTCAATTTGACCGTAAGCTTTCGATTGCCGTAAGTCCTTTGATAAAACAGTACCCTGTTCATTGGAATACCTGCGTTCTCAAGTCACCCTGGGTAAACCCCTTTTCCCCCTGGTTTGTATGCTGCACCCTCCACAGAGAATGTTACAGCGCTCAGGAATATCAAACATGTGTTCAGATACCATGGATACCGTTACATTGGAATTTAACATATTATTTGAAGCAGTATACGGGTGTAGGCACTTCTTCCGGATAATGCTTTAAAACTTATGCCAGACGTCTTTGCCGGGAACATCTAATGATCAAGCCATCAACACAGCCGCTGCTTAAATCTTTGATCGTTTAACTATTGGTTAACGCTTATTCTAGCAAAACCAGGAGTTTCACCTAAAACACATAGGGGACACCAATGCATGCATAACTTACCGTTAAATCACAGCTACGACAAATAATTTAATAACGTCCAAAGGAAGAAAATGTGAGAATGTTACTAGGTCTTGACAAAATAGTGGCAATGATAATGACCGTGCTTTAGTTTGCGATAAAACACTGGTACATACATAAAGTTCCGCTAATAAGACCAGTCTTAATAGCGAAACGGTCTTATTAGCTGACATTTTTTGTTCTAAATTTAATACTTTGGGACCTTAAACTGGCACAAATCTGCATGATTTCAAAATAATCAAAGTGGTCTTATTAGTGGAACTTTACTGAACATGTATTATAAATAATAGCTATGCTGTTACGGAAAACATCGCGCTAGTAACTTGAAAATGCCTTGTATTAAATAACATATAATATCACATGACTTTCCTTGTATCCAGGTTAGTATAGCCAGTACGTATAAAGTTATACGTACCACATGTAGTATAAGGTATTGACTTTTTCCAATAAATCAATGCGTATTTTGCGTTTTTAGTGTCATATGATATAAAGAATATATCACTCGTTGTCAATTGATATATTTCTATTAAACTCGTTCAGGAAATATTATTAAGCACGCCAGACAACTTGTGAGAGATCCTCTTTATATTAATCATTTGTCAATTTCAGATTTAGTTCAAGCACACGACGCTATCACAACCACCACCACAATCACCACAACTACTACCTCTACTACATCGAAGCCGTCTACTACGACTAGAGATAATAGGAGACCTCCACCCAGAACACGACTACCACCACCAGCACGAACAACAACAACAACAGAGGAAGTACCAACAACGACTAAAGTAAATATTTATATAATAGTGTTGTATAACTCTAACGCGGTATTTGGACCTGTGCATCCTAACGTAAATAGGTAAATCAGGTATAACAACATAACGATATTGGAAAAGGCATTATCTTTTCAATGTGTACCGTAATTTTAATTAACTTGGTGAATAGAAGTGAGCAGGTAAAATAAACTTCTGCTCTCCCTAAATCGATGTAATGGTCATTGATTTCTGTTTATATTGACATTGCAGAAAATCGCGTTAGAGTTATAATACTGCACATAAAATGGGTTTACTGGGGTCACTCTGTCGAACCGTTGGTTGGTCTGGTAATATATTGTTGAGTGTTCTACTTCCGGCTGCACCTAATTATTGCCGTATTATGCCATACATGGAATTGACAAATACACAAGAGCAAAGATCGCTCCATCTGATTGTCTGTCGAAGGTTTCTTGGCGAAAGATTTCAAGTTAATCCATTGTGGGCCATGTGATTATAATTTACCATTAAAATTGAATTATAGGGTATGTTTGACAACTGACGTAATGTCAATTGATTAACTGGTGAAATTCTGGGTTTGTGCGTGGCCAATTAATCGCAGTAATCATAGCCGAACTGGCCGACAGGGAGTAATCACATTCAAAATGGCGAACAGGCAATAGTCACTTTCAAAATGGCCGACAGGCAAAACGTTCTTGAATTTAGGTCGACGCTTAAATAATGTCATTTTGTTTCAGGCAAAAACTACCAATCCCCCACAAATAACTACCAAACGCCCGAGTTCCCCTGTCACTACTGAACTACCGGAAGTAGCAGAAGGCGTTCCAGACGGGGACAGTCTGAGCGAAGACTTGACCAGCATCGCATCTGTTGTGGACACATCGGCGTCACTTCTTCTATGTGTTATTGCCACGTGGTTGTTTATGTATATTAAAATGTAGATGCAAAATTAATCAGACACACTCTTTGATGTTGTGCCTAAACAGACACATGTGCATACACATGCATTACGTTTGTTCAAATTATTCCCTCCGACGAAGTAAGTGATTTTACGAACTTTATTCCACAACTAATATATTGCAGTCTTTAAGCTAAATCACAAGACAATGTTTACGTTATAATGTTAATTGATATTTTGTCACAGAACGTTTCAAACAATGATATACAAGCAGACACTTCACATACCACATTTTTCGATCATTATGTAAAATCAAGGAACTATCGTGAGTGTTAATGATCATTAATTGACGACTATTATCTGTCGACATAGAATGCTAAAAATGAATGGAAGAAAATGTACTTATTTTGCAAAGCTACTTCTCTTAACCGTGAATCATGCATTTAATGTTTACCAGTTTGTTTATGTGTCGTCAAGTCAACTGGAGACAGTGTTTTGTTTTCTTTCATCTTATCGTGTTTAACAACTAAAGTACGTGCACACACAAGCATCATTATGTAGATGGATTGCCAATTTATTGCCTTTAAAAATAGCCGTTTAGGGCTTAATGTTATACTGTAATAAAAGAACATAGTTTTACAGAAAGTTTTGTTTCAAGTGATTGGAACTATCCTTCGTACACAAAGCTGACAAGTGAACGTGGCGCAACAGGCAGCTATGTTACTTTATGACGCTTTGTAAATATAAATTTAATGCAACTACAGTAGCTCATCCGCAAAAATCAGTGGTTAGTCGAGTCTCCGGACTAACTATATTTCAGATGAAAAATACGCTGATTGAACGAGAATGCGGTACCTATGATCATTTTATTTTTGTTTTAAATATTTATATTGTTGTGTGTATTTATCCGTGTTGATGTGGTTGGCTTGGTTTGGATTTGTCTTTCTTTCTATTGATTTGTCTTGTGTTTATCTCATAATAAATGTAATTGGACAGTTTCTTCTTACATGTACATGTCATATGCTTTATTCGAGGTGGTGTTCTCCATGAATTATGTTACTGCATTATTACATTTTTTGTATCTTATTTACTGTGAACATATCACACGAGACTGTGCTCACATGTCATATTAAACTGTTTCCATATAATAAAACTGAAGTTTATAACTCTTTTTAATTGAAATTATAATTGCGTATTTTTCGCCACCATTGAAAGATGTAAAAGTAACGTCTGTGTAATCGCTAGACTGATGAAGGCCGTGAGACCGAAAATTTTCAAATAAAAAGAGTTATAAACTTCAGTTTTATTGTACGTATACTCCATGTGGAGTGATTATTGGATGTTTCCATTTATGTACGGTGTGAATTCCTTTTCAATATGGTATACACTTAAAACCATTATCATATTATTATTTATGGACCTTTCAATATGAAATATGCAATACCATTTCAAAAACAGTAAGTATGATTTATCTGCATACTGAATGAAATAGGGTATCCGCACACAAAGTTACTTTTGCAAATTTGCATAAAATGTATGTAAAGTCTTCTATTTTGCAGATGATATGAGTTTCGTGATTGTACAATAAAATGTATGTGAACTAGTTTTAATGTAATATATATTATTTTGTCTTGTATATTGCGAAGTAAATGTTTGATGTTGCGAAGTGTTTGTGGTTTTTTAAATACCATACCCGGCTCTTATAAGGTATGATAGTACTTGTCATACAGTACACTGTAGCACTAATCAGACTACTCAAAAGAAGTATAAACTTTTGATTCAACTCAACGCAACTCAAGTTTATTGCAATACAAGGCCACCGGCCCAAAATACACACATTCTACATTTGATGCATGTGAGTGACAAAACCATATTCAATAGTCAACGTTTTAAGCAATACACGTACATGAATACGATATAAATGGACATTTCTTATTGACATAAGCTAGAAACAAAACATTCAACATAAACCATGTTTATAATTTAGAGACATACGTGTACGTACTATTTTCTAGATAACCATTGAAGATGGTGTAAATCTCAGCAGAGAATCGGAGGTTACAATTCATACCATACCACTGCCGAGTTAATGTGTTTCAATATTCTTTCTTGCCCAGGACGGTAACTGCATGGAAACATTTGCCTGTGAAAACTATAAGCCTGGACAGTTTGGACAGTTTGAAAGCTGCTGTCCAACCTAGGATAGGGAGTGAATGTAATTGTTAATGCAAGGACATATTTGGTTAATGTAACATTTATACAACGTATAAGTGTTACATTAATCAAAGAGGTCCATGCATTAACAAGTTCATGTACTCCCTATCCTAGACACGTTGTACATGTATGTTTTGTTGTTGTTAAGTTTACCAGTTTTAAAGTTCAAGTTAATGTTTCCGGGCCCAGTACCGCACATATGTGCTGCATCATTTCCTTCACCACTATGTCAATTAGGATTTTGAGTGAAGTATGGCATTGACATTGAAGTTGAAGTGTATAAAGAGCTGAATACATTCATTCCACAGCTTTGGAGAGTATTGTCATTAAAGTCGACTAAAAAGCGATATATTTATTTTCACCTTTTTCATTTACCACAATAGCCTAATTATTTTAAAGCAATGCGATATAAAAAGTATAAAATGATTGCGTTCGGTAGATACATCTGCTCAGGAACAATGTAATTCTAACCGAAATAGTGTTCCTGATCTGCCCAAGTGTGAAAAGTAAAGTAGTTCCACGGTTAAGATTTATCGGCGTCGTGCCTAACAGGCGCGTTTTAGTAGTGTTATACCTTACAAGCGTTTGGCGACTATGACGATTATTGTTTAGATTTGAGGTAAATAAACGACATTAAAATGGATCTGTTGGGGTCGATACTCGGACAAATGGAAAAACCACCATCTATGAGTGATGCCGAAAAGAAAAAGATTAAAGGTAACACTCTATTTGCTAAAATATTTGTCAAAATTCTATTTGTCATATATTTTCGCGACATAAACATTCCTAACAAGGTTATATTGACCCCCTATTGTTATTACATTGCTTGATTTATTTCTCGTGACATGTGCTTAGCTGAATGCAATCATCATTCTATGGCTTCAGTGAATATATATTTGTCTTGAGCAGTGATCATGGCTTCTTGATAATAGTTGATCGTGCCCGTCCGGGGAGGGGGAAGTAGACATTTAAAATATTATGCGCTACCCGAAATAGCAAGTTTTTTCAATCGCATATAAAATCCTTTTTTCACAACATATTAATATTTCCTTTAGGAAATAGTTGACGTACAATACATAATATATTTTATGGTTATAGTAAGTGGATTCCGGTTATGTTAATTCTCATTCAAATCACCCGTTCAAAGCAGAAAACGAAAGATTTTAAAACTCGTATTATATCACTTTTACACAACATATTAAATTTTCCTTTTGAATATGATTTACTTATGGTATATATGATTGATTTAGACCAAAAACAATACATTTCTGTTGTTTATCAGCGAAATATTGACCTATTCCGGTTATAGAAAGTGGATTCCGGTTATGTTAATTCTCATTCAAATCGCGCATTCAAAGCAGAAAACAACCGATTTTAAAACTCGTATTATATCACTTTTACACAACATATTAAATTTTCCTTTTGAATATGATTTACTTATGGTATATATGATTGATTGAAACAAAAAATAATACAATTCTACTGTTTATTAACGAAATATAGGCCTATTCCGGTTATAGTAAGTGGATTCCGGTTACGTTAATTCTCTGTCAATACGCGCAGTCGGAGGGAGAAATGCCCGTTTTTAAAACTCATGTAAAATCAGTTTTCATTTAAATATTTTAATTTCTTTTTAAGAAACAACTTATTTTTCGTATCCATGATTGAATTTTACCAGAGACTTAACAAAATTATGTTTTATTAACGAGATACATGTCTATTTCGGTCAAGTAAATTCTGTATAGATAGCGTAATGACGAACGGACGCCGGCCAATTTTAAAATTTCAATAACTTTTTTTTTTCAAAACATATTTTATTTTATTTTTGCATACACGTTGCTTATGTTAAATAAGATTGATTTAAACCAAAAACTATGCAAAACTTCTGTTTATTAACGAAATATAGGCCTATATATATTCTTTCAACTTTATTTGGGTGTTAAATTTTATTAGTGAATTTTAATTAATAGACTGTATTTTGGATAATGCTAAAGGTCACTGAAACAGGGCATTATAAACCGGTATTTATTTTCTTAGACATAATTCAATGGGGATCATCAAATGCTAGTTTTCAGTGATAAGTTTTTTTAAATATTCTGAAGGAATTTTGGTATAGATCAAAGCATAATAATATAGAGTTAAAGTTAGGTACAGCTATTAATTTTTTTCAATATATTTAAGCAGTAAGAAGGGGTTAGATGTTAGGGTCACTGAAACTGGTCAATCTACGATAATAAAAAAAATGAAATTACATTTGAAGAAACAGCCAGTCAGTGCATTTATGGATTCTAAACTATTGAAGCAAACCCTGTGTTTTTTATCTAGTCTGTCTCAAATATGATGTGAAGGCTTAATTAGCAATTCTGTTATTTTTGACTGCCCCTCGTAATTATGTTTCAGCACAAAAACAGATGATTGAGAAACAACAAGAGAAAGAGAGAAACAAACTGGAAGAATTTAGACACAAGGTGATATGTTTATTACAAATCCATGTATTTTCCAGTGTATATTATTATAATGAAACAGAGAGATGCAAGTTGTTTAAATATGTGCATACGAGCATGTTTAATGGAAAGAAATATAAAAACACACTTGTAACAAGTACGCACATGTATGTCAATGCACTCCCCTGAGCTTGGAAGCTCTATGACCCCTTGGCAAAAGACTCTCCTCTACATAAAGCTCAGAGCCTATACATGTGTTGTGTTACTTTGCTCAGGTTGGTGATGTCATAAATAGACCAAAAATGGGTTCCTATTAAAAGATTCATTGCCTAGAAATGGTTGGATTCTTATCTTAATAGTACGCATTAATTGTTTTAAGTTTCAATTATATCCTGTGGATACTTACTTCAAATAGTTTTTTATGAATAACTCAGGAATTGTTGTACTTCAATTAACTGAACTCCCTAGGGATGTTGTCCATGAGGGTAGTCCATTCATTACTAGTACCTGCTCTGATTTTGAGCACAGGTGTTCAAAAGTAAGGGGAATATGTCACACCATGATTTGTTTCAACATCTTTTGTTGATTGCAGATTGAAACAAGAATAAACAACTTCATCAAAGATGGGACACAGGAAAAACTTAGATTTGAACCTATGGATAAAACTCAAAGATCTATTATGTATGTTTTTCAATGTTTTTTTCTTACTATTCTTTACTAGCAAACATAAACTAGTGAACTATTAAATATACAATACATTATACAGCACAATATAACTAAAGCACCGTAATATTAAGACTGTCCGATAAATTTCATGGTTGCAAATAGTCTGTATAAATAGTCTGTTATGGTCTTAAATACTATTTTAGCTTTTTGGAAACTACCCAATAACATTGTCCGGAGTCAGATCTAATCAGTTCTGCAATCAGCTATATAGTCTGTATACAGAGCTTTACACATGTACTGGGGTACTAGTAAATTTTGAACTATGGTTGAACCTGCAAGTTTCATCTCCAAAATATAGACAAACTACACATTAAACCAATGGGGCTACCATGCTCATCTTAAAATGTTGATCTTTAAATGTCGTACAGCAGTAAGATTTTACTTTTTAGCCATGAAGTTGCTGATATTGCTAGTTTGGCATCATTCTCATTTGGTCTTGAGGAGCAGGATAGATATGCAATGCTTTGGAAAAAGGTTGGTTTAGATGGAAGCTAAATGCCAAACAGATTTCAGTAACATTTCATTTAAAAACCATCTGATATTTAAGTTTGTTCTATGAACCAGTATTCAATTCGAATCCAAATGAATATACCAGTTTTTTCTTCTACACCAATGTCTCACAGCCTGTCATATTATTGAAGTTTCACTGTACTTTATGGTAATGGTTATTAAAGCTAGTTACTGATGTCTAAAATCACTTTGCCAATCTCATTGTCCCAATGTCATTTAGAGTTTCAGTTTCATACGCTAGTTCAGTTGACTTATTTATTGTAGGAATTTGCTCCATCAGATGATGAGTTGTTAGCTTACAGACGTGATGAGGAATGGGATCCCGAGAAAGCTAAGGAAATTCTCCAACTTAAGGTATAAGTTGTAAGATATTCTTCATCCCTCACCCTGAAACATATAAAATAAAAGAAATGATGAAATCAGACTGGGAAGGGAGCACTCAGCTTAACCAGCCGAGCACAGAAAACAGTAACATCTAACATCACTACACAACCATATGGAGCAATGCCCGAACACAACCCAAAGAAATGATTACAAGCCCAATCCCCCACCCCAAAAAATATCGGAAACCATAGTTACACTTCATGTATGATTTAAAACAGTATTTCCATCATGTGCAGATATGCTCTATCACATTATCTGGAGGTTGATCCAGCTATTCCTTCCTTGAACATTCCTTATATGTTGAGTTTCATGTACATGTAAGGAGGCTACTGGTACTCTACTACCATTTTAATCAGATTGCAAATGTGCTTTTTTGAGGACAGACCCTTAGACACTAAGCTACTGTGACTGACATAGTGCACCCAAGACAATGTGAAAGGTGGGAAAATTTGGTATAGCCCACATGGGTGGTTTAACCAAGTCTCATTTTAGTACATAATTGACTATATCTGTTTATTTAAGAACCCAGATTTTACATTTTGTACTACAGTAGGCAACTCTGGTCATTTTGTGAAAATTTCACATTATCTTATATAACAGAGAAGACATCTAGAAGTCCTGCAGAGATTTGTATTGTTAAGGCCACATGAATAGGGATGCTATATTTGAACATGTATTGTATCAATTCCATTATTCAATGTTCTAGGCACAAGCATTAGAAGAATCACAGTACAAGAAAGGGAAGACAAAAGCTGTTCAACCAGCATCTAATTACCGGGATAAATATAAACATTTGATAGGTGAAACAGCTGCTAAAGATGCCGCACAGTCAACAGTAACCAACAGATCGTACGGATTTGGTATGTAGATTCCTGTGTTCATTTTGTGGAATAGAAAAAAATGAAATAGAAAAGTACTGTAAAATCATTAATTTTTGTGCGCATTAAATTTCAAGGATTTCGTGGTTCACTTCAACCACGCACTTTAATCCCAACAAACATTGATTTTGACCCTTGTTTTGTTACCTAAAATGCAAAATCCACGAATTCAAGTGCCAACGAAATTGTCTTTTTTACCAATACCACGAAATTTCGTCCTAACGAAATTAAATGATTTTACAGTATTATGTTAGATTAAAAGATGTGCAGACGATGCAAAATAGTCAGCAGTGGCCGGGCCACCTTAACACCTTGTATATGCCTTAACAAAATTGTTGAAGAAAATGGCGTTTAATACAAGCAAACAAACCTTACTATTTCAGTGTCGAGTGAGAATAAACGTGATCAGAGGACAATAGAACAAGTGTTAGCGGAAACAAGAGCCAAGAAAAAGTTAAAAACTGAACACAAAGAGAATGATGAGAATGGTGAAGGTGACTCGATTCCTTCCACATGTGTTATATCATCTAGTGATACTACCAGTTCTTGATGATGGTAGAAGTGAATTTAGTTTGTATCAAAGTGGATTTTACACGATTTTGCATCAAAGTGGATATTTTAAACAATGTTTCCATTATATTGAATCAAAGTGAATAGTAGAATTCAAAATACGTCAAGTTCATGGTTTCTGCATTAAAGTGAATCCTATTATTCATAACAATTGTCCACGTTTTTGTATCAAAGTGAATATGCTAAACAATTTGACCATGTTTTTCAATCAAAGTGAATACTAGAATTCTTAATACATCAAGTCCATGATTTTGCATCAAAGTGGATATTCTTAAGTTCTTAACACCTTTCCTCACTTTTGCATCAAAGTGGACATTCTTAATAATTGTTCATGGTTTTTGCATCAAAGTGAATATTCTAAACAATTTTCCATGTTTATGCATCTGACAAGGTGAATATTCCTTACAATTTTCCACGTTTTTGTATCAAGGTGAATATTCCTAACACTTTTCCACCTTTAGGAACAAAGTGGATATTGTCAACATTTTCCTTTTTTTTTGTATCAAAGTTGATATTCTTAACAATTTCCCACGTTTTTGCATCAAAGTTGATATTTTTAACAATATTTCATGTTTTTTGCATCAGTGTGAAAATTCTTAACAATTTTTCCATGTTGTTGTATCAATGCCTTTAACAATTGTACATGGTTTTTGTATCAAAGTGAATATTCTGAACACTTTTCCACGTTTTTGCATCAAAGTGGAGGTGTTTAATAATTTTCTGTTGTCTTGTTTTGCGCTAGATTGGATATAAACAAGTGTATCACATTGAAATAATTGTGGAATGTTTGTATGCTCTCTGATTGAGAATCATATTCAGGCTCCGATCACCCTAAATATCTCAATCTGAGCTTAATCCTCATCTCAAATATTGACATGTGCCATTTACATAATTTCCTTGAGAGACTGGACTCAAACATTTGCATCACAAAACAGAGAATACTATTCTTAAGTAAAAGTTTAAGTGTTTAAACTTCTGATTAATCTCAAATTTCGACTCTGATTTGAGCAAAATCTCAATTTGAGATGTGATTTCTACTTGAGATGCTTCAGGAGATTAGGGCTTGTTCCCATCTATGTATAGATGTTGCGTCCATGTTTATCACCACTTAGTTATAGCTTGACTATTTTGACCTGAGCCTGTCCTTTATGCAAGAATATATAACAAGGTTCTTGCTTTAAATATATCAATTTGCCGCAAGCAAATCGTGCAATATCGGTATTTCAGATTCACATCTTGAGCGTCTTCGTGATACTCCCCGATTATGAAAACATTCACTCGGTGTTGTAAACGTAGACAATATATCGACTGTTAAATTATGCTAATCAATAGGTCAGGCTCATGTCAAATTGGTTAAGCAATACCACTCCCCGATACGAGGCTGAGATATAGAGTGCAAATAATTTGACTATATCCTTGACCGTCTAGCATACTTTAACAGATGATACATTATCTATAATAATGGTCCCCGTTGCTTGTATAGTTTTGCTTACATACATTTGTTGACTGGAATGTCAAGAGGATGCTCAAGGCGTAATACAAACACTACTCTAAAGGGCATATATTGCACAATTCACTTCAGGATATATATATATGTTCCAGGTAAGAAGAGTGTGATATATTTGTATGTTCATAGTTCATTATGGATCCTTTAATTGATGCATTATCGGTCCTTTAATACGTGTTGATACTATACCACATGCCTCTTTGTTATTCTTCCGGAGACGTCGGAAATTGACGTTTTATAAACGTGTTTACCAACAGATTTTGAGGGAATCGTGTTAATATGTTTCGTGTTACGCTGTTAGATATAATAAGACTCCACACATCAGTGGATATATTTGCTAATTACTAATAATTCACTAATTATGTTGTTTTGATTTTGTTGTTGCATTGTTGATTGAAATTAAAGTCATATAATAAACTTTTTGTTGAGGTTTTCTTTATAAAGGCTTTATCCCCCCTTTTAAAACTAAAAGGGTTGCCATTTTTGACTTATGATACACCTGTCTTTTGTGCACAGTATCTCTCGTTGTGAGGCGTCTGGCGAAGTTGAACCTGTGGTAACCATTCTTAAATAGCTAAAAGGAAGGAAATACTTTATTTCACAAAGCTTAACATTTGGTTTGCCAAACTTCCACCTGGGCTAAAAAGTCTGCTATGCGTCTCACAAATGTACAAAGATGGAAATGACAATGAGAAACAGCTTAATGATCACTGGAAATAGCAGATGGTGGCCGCTTTCCAGCCCAAGATAGATGTAGAGTCCAAGACTCGCCAAATACGATTTACGACGGAAATAGCTGACTGATACATTTATACAAACTTTAACGGTATTTTTAAACGACTGAAGTCCATTTAATGCGAAGGAAGAAACACTATTAGTCAAAAATAATTCTTAAATGAAAGGACTATCTCTTCTTACTTCCCAGAGCAATTATCAATGACTTAAAATAAAATATAATTTTAAAGGCAACTTAATAACCCACGTGTGCACATTTCAGTACAAATGAGGAAGTATGTTAATTCGTACTGAAAAAGATGGTTTATAATTGTCTGATTGCACAGTGAATACCAGAATTAATCTTCCTTGAAATTAACAAGTCATTGTTGATGTTAACTTCCTTGATTTTAACATGTCACAAATGCATATTATCTATAAAAAAAGACAACATGTATGTGCATCTGTCAACTTTTGACATTGATAATACACCACGGTATCCGCTGAATTACCTATACTTTTTTAACAGCAAAATCAAGGCAGCCGATACGAAAATTGGCAAAAGCCAGAAACTCCTTTGAAATCTTCAGACTAGAATGGAAATCAAACCAATACTCGCTGAAGACTGAAGTTCATATAACTTCTCAACGATTACATTATATCTTTCCTACTATTTTGTACGGATTTGAAGGTTAGTAAGTCATTAAAACGACATTGAGGAGATGTACTTTTATAATGGTTGTCTGTGCAAAAATATGCAGAAACATTTGATCTAAAAACGGTATGACGGAATCGGACAGGGACGGTAGAAATTAATTTAACCAGCCGAGCACAGAAATTGGCAATACCAAAACATAACTACACGGAGCAATGCCAACTCATATACCAAAGAAACAAAGGTCCCAGTCTCCGCCGAAAAAATGCAGGATGATCCAATTTTACAAAGAAATAATAGAATAGCGGTGACCAAAACGATGACAAACAAATACCTACTTAAGATAACCCGTTGTGGTATCATCTCTACATACATCAAACAGAAAAGATAGTTGGAGCCAGGCCATGCTTTGAGAATGGACCAATCCCGATTGCACAATGTTTCCTTCCGACACCGACCGATAAAGGAACCATGAAGATCAAAACACACCATGGTGCAGAACTGTGGTGACATAACTCACAGATATGGGAATATATAGTAGTAGTTGGGAAAAGACAACGTATAGCCAAAAATAATAACAGCACCAAGCGGAAAGAGCAATGTAGCCTTATGATAAGATAAGATAGGTTTATTAACGTCTCACTCATGTACACGTTCGTAACAAATATACATATAAAATGATAAAATGAATAAACATGCACAAAGCCACTCAATTTGAGTTATGAGAGACAATAAAAATATGAACATCATACATAAAACATCAAGAGAACTATAATCCTAAAATACCAAATCGCTAATTAAAAAAATAAATAATAATAAGAACAAATCAGAACATGGAAATATAAAGCATCAAATACACATATAAAACACTAACTGTACAATATGTTTCTCCTAGTGACTAGAATTTCATGACAAGCTTTTGCACTGTATTTTACGATTTCATCATTTGATAGGATGTTATAAATGTTACACTGGGGACAAAGAGGAATACTAGTAGGTAAGCATTAGTGGTATACCTTCATTCCCTCCTCACAACAGAGCAAAATAATCAAAACATCCGTCAACCTAAAAAATATTTTTCTGTTTTACAATAGAAAAATTTCCTACACCTAACAAGGTGACATGAATGTAGCGTTAACGCATGCTTTTTCGTGTTATTACATCTGCAGAGTCCCTAGGGACGGTTGGTGCCCAAGCCCGTCAGGGCGAGGGCACCAACACTCCCGAGGGACTCTGCAGATGTAATAGCACGAAAAAGCATGCGTAAACGCTATTATAGCATAAACAACAATTTATTAGTATGTTTTTCAAAATTATGACATTTTGGCGGGACATTTTGGGCGACGTCGGGAAAACAAACGCGACGTCACTTAGCAAACGTTACGTCACATACAAGTTTTTGTTATGAGCGTCGACTTCCGGTATCGGCAAATACCAAGAAAACAGTGACATTGGGTGTTTGTTTACGCTTATTATTTTACTATTATAGAAAATTGATTAGTAGTTACAATTAGAATGTGAATTACAGTTCATTTAACGCTGTAAATCGTTTATATTCGTCGGCTGGGTCTTGAAATGAGCACACTTAAAACTGAACACCAACAGCGCGTGTGCCCGAGAATCTTTACCATTACGTACCTTTTTTCCCCGTTTTAGTATGAGCAAAATCACCGTTTTTATGCTATAATAGTGATTTTATCAAGCTATTTAATAGATATTTGATATTTGTATTCAATAGAATATTAAACATTTCGTCTCCAAAATGTTAATGATTTATCGTGTGATATAACTGGGTAGTTAATTATTAGTCAAAGTGCATCGCGTACACATTGAAAACACAGCGTTTAAAAGAATTCCGCTCTAAATATATTTTTTTCTGTAACAAAATGTATTTGAGTTGGACTTAAACACTTCGTGGGATGAGCCGTGACATGGTATTTTCAATTGCAGTTTGTAATTTTGTCGTAATCAATAATGAAATTGTAAGTTGTGTTTTCAATTGCAGTGTAATTCTGTTGTAGTCAATAATGAAATTGCACCTTTTTTTCAATTGCAGTTTGTAATTTTGTTGTAATCAATAATGAAGTTGCACTGTAGTTTCAACTGCAGTTTGTAATTCTGTCGTAGTCAATAAACAAGGAATATTGATCCAATGTCCTTATTAAAACATAACATAATTGATTCGTCCCATGAAGTTATGAATAACACGTGTTCTAACGTTAGAGTAATTGTTAAACTGTAACCTTCTCTTGAAACGAGGCATGAGTATAAACTTGACTCGATAGTTTGTTTACAATAAACCGGAAGTAACTCATTATTAATAAACATATCGTTCAAATATAGGACACATTTTGCAAGTTTACAATGTATACAATATGGCGGATAACTTGAAAAACGTTACGTAAGTTAAATTAAAATACCAGTTATTTGGGTAGAATCTCACAATGTGTAGTTGACTGTAAAATAGCCTAGTAAACTTTTGTTAAGTTCTGTAAAAAGTTTGTTCTGTAAACTATCATCTGTAGTGCATTGGTTTATGCAACATGTGTTAAGTTAACGTGCATGTATAGAGGTCTACATGCACTGAGCTGTGCAAAAGACGCTCTTCCTAATCTTAATATTTTGAAAAAATGTATGTTTGTGTTTAACTACAACATGTAACTTAATCACATTTATATTTAAAACAAAATAATAAGAATGAACTTCAACATGTTTAAAGTTACCATGTAAACATCCCTACTATCTATTTACGACAACAATATATGCACACTGGATTATAACAAAATAGAAAACCAACGACTTTCTTAACAGAGTTCAATTGTATTTTAGCATAATTAATACTAGTAAGTTATATGATCATATCGACCGACGTTCGTATTTTCAATAAACATATTCTAAAAATCATTAAAAAAAACCTACGACGATACGTTTAAATGTTTAAGTGTACTACAGATAGTGTTGTATTGACTGTTCAGTAATATAATGCTATCTGCTTTATCTATATGATAATGCAAGGTCTCGACCGGTAAACCCCGCCGGTAACAACCATTGGATAAACTCTAGTCGTTTTATAAGCCTGATATTTTATTTTCAAAATAACACCGTAATGTCAATTATTATCAAATCTAGTCTAATTATAAATACTAATTATAAATTTCATTCTCTGTGTTAACTAGATGTTCTCACAGTCTGAGAACAAGTAGGAATACTTACAAAGATAAGAAAAAGCTTGCGAATGTAACATAGATACATCAGGGAAGACTATGGAGGAGATGGTGATGGACGACGATGTACCAGGTGCCAGTCTTTGGGATGACTTCAAGAAACAACTCGATGAAGAGTTGGTATCTGATCAAGTCGATGAGGTTATTGAGTATTTTATTAATAATTTTATATAACGACTATAAACCTCAATAATTAGTCCGATCTGATTTATTTTGATATGTACAACACGTGTTTTTTAAGTTTGTCATATTACTGGTTTTAACTAATTAATTGTTAAGCGTAAATTGTCTTATTACATACTTTAAACTAATTACTTGTAAAGCTCAAATTATTTTATAACTGACTTTAAACTAATTACACGTAATCTCAAAAGTCTGATTACTGACTTTGAACTTTATTACATGTAATGCTCAAATGGATGAGGTCATACTATCGAAGTTACAAACGATGTAGACGTGTACAAGGTACTTGCAATGGAAAGTACGATTGCTGAGTGGATAAAATAAAACAACTTCCGAATGTTTATCCCACATTTCTTACAAACCTCCAATTAAATACTAGTAAGTATTACATTTCTACCATATTTTATGTTACAACAGATGCGGTATTTGATGAAAGATAAGATTAATTCTGAAGTATTCCCAAGCCTAAAGACACCTAGTGACCTACTCACCTACCTAGAAAACAACATGGCGGGAGATGAAGCATGGACGGTAGTGGAACACGTGTTTAGAATAACCAAGGACTATTTCTTCTGTCGAGAATCAAGCATTGCAGAGATTGTAAAGAAATATAGACTAACACGAGCTAGCTTTACATGTTCTACCTTCATTGGAAGACAGGATGACCTACGCAAGGTGTCGGAAAACTTTCAGAAATACGGCTATAAAGGTATGCTTACTCGTTCACAAATAAAGAATACGAGAGGTGTTCAACTTATTTATGAACAAAACATGAACGTCGATTTTGCAAAATTGAATAAAAATAATTGTATTATCTCTTTGAAGCCATTTGGGAAAAGGTTTAAAGCTCAACATATGATTATTATATAGTTGATATTTCATTTGGTTAAAGCTTAAAACAACAATTTAGTAGATGATGGTGTTTTACTGTTTTTAAGGCAAAATGGCCCTTTTTAAGCATCAAGAAAGTGTAGGTAAATTATTATTTTGCATTTTTTTTGAGAAAATTAGAAATAGTTGTCGTCAGAAGGGTTATAAGAGTTTTGTTTTCAGTTATGGTGAAATGGCACCAAAAATTTAAAATTGCCCAACATTTCCAAAACCTACACTATAAAGTTCAATTGGTTTTATGATGTATTTGATGAATCCATTAGTAAAACGCGATGATGGTAGTGTTCATAGAAACTATCAGTGAAATTATTTCGAAAAAGTTGAATGCATAGTGCCGGGAAGATGCGAAGTTCCTACGCTGAAAATCAAGAAAAAACATGCATTGCTGCCAAAAGTCTTGGAGTCTAAAAATGCGAAATAAACAGCATTGTGTGAGAAAGATTGTTTCACTATGGCGAAGCAATACTGTATCTTAGAGAATGTTATGATAGATTAGGGTATGCAATTTTAGAAAAGGTCACAAGGATATGGAGAAGTTGATGTTTGTCCAGCTTTGTGTTTGCGCGGCCGTTTTCATGGAAGGGCATTGTTTTTGTTATTATGGAAATATGCACGTCAAAATAAATATCAAATTGACGAAATTGAGGGCTGTGGTCTATGTACAAACCGTTTCAAATCAGGTTTTCAAAAATAAGTGTTAAGGGTCGCTCCTAATGACTTTTCCAAGAACATAGTGTTTCATCAAGATTCAGCCTCAAGTCACCAGATACAACGCAGAATAAAAAAAATACGAATAAACTTTGATATATATTATAACCAAACAGTGGATTTCGAAGTAGTTCTCTCATGTTTTAACAATAAGATTTACTATCTTGTTGATACTAAAACATGGATTAAAGAAAGGAAACGTTTACATAATTATTTGGAGTTTTGGACTTTCAAAACGCAAATAACAACACCCTCTACTCCAATGCTGATTATGATTTAACCGTAGCGTATTGGCAATTTACAAATACTATATGTACTATTTGATACACTACTTTACGCCTTGTAAAAGTTTTTATTCAATTTCATTGTTAGAGTAACAAAATATCGATGTTCATTTTCTGTTCATAAATAAGTTGAACACCTCTCGTACACTCTTAAATGCTGTATGTCAAAATATTTTCATAGTTTGATTTCTCTTCGGACTGTAAGATGGGTAGTCTGTACTATTAAGCATACATTCTTACCAATTGTGAAAGCTCGACCATTTCCGTTATTTATCCTGTAAATATACCTCGTGAATAGTTGTAGGATACACCAAAATAGTCCGGTCTGTATAAGTGTTTCAGCTACGTTCACGTGAAAGCAACATACTATGTATCCGTCAATAAAATGGTTATACGTGTTATGTTTTCCTATCAGATTCATATACATTATCTTATTTGTACGGTTAGAACAAGACATATCACGAAGGAAATATCTTTGTTGAAGAAAAATCATAATACGTTTTCCCTAGCACGTGCTGAATGGGGCGTATTGATTTTTCACTGGATTTTGCGGTTGTGGCCATGGTGTTTGATTGAATGCCTCTTTTCTGGCGTCTATTTGTGAAACAAGATCATCCTGCTCTTTTACAGCGGGGACTTGGGAACCAGGACGGATCTTAACTGCGCTTCATTCGGTCACTTGGTGCAATCGTCATTTTGGTATTTCTTTGTTAAACTAGGTCATCCTGCTCTTTTACAGCGGAAACTTGGGTGGGATTTTAATTTTTGTTTTCGTTACGTTACATAATTATGGACATTGCACCAGTGTTATTGAATTATTTTCTATTGTTAATGTTTTCTGTTCTCGTCTGGTTAAGTTGAGTGCTGCCTCCCCTGTCCGATTTCCTAACATCATTTTGAAAACACCAACAAACATTCCCCTTCTTTTACTCTTTGAAAATCATTTGTTTACACAATCCACAGCTGTATTTCGGGTTGTTGCAAGTTTAAATATAGTCTGTGGATAAGTGAATTGTCAGTGTTTGTATAATGATTTGAAATGCTGTTGCATTCAATTATTAGCAATAAAACAGACATTTTAGTAAAGGTTTGAATCATGGCTGGTCCAAGTAATACACGATCGATCACAATCCATGTATTCGTCTGTGGTTCATCATTGGGCTTGGCGAACAATGCAGCTGTATTTTGGTACGGTGATTCTTTATTATGAGTATAACTTTGACGAATGTGTTTCCTTGGTTATGTGGTAACTTGTGTCATGGTAACCAGGGGCAGTCATTTTGCAATCATGTGACTGAAAATAGTTTAATATGGCGCCTTGTTATGTCATAGGTATATCGCAATGCATAAAGACCGAAGTGATCAGAGTAACATATTTACGTTTAGGAGCAATGTTTGCTTATACTTAGGTTCGGTCGTTGATCGGTATTGCTTCCAAATAATCAATACTGACTGGCTCTCCATGCTTTAGGTGTTTGGATTCACGGATTTGGTGGTTTAGGAAAGACTGCCCTTGCTCGTGAAGTTTGTGCCACGTTGGCTAGGGAGATGGACGTCACGCACGTGGACATGAAGTAAGTGTTTTAATTATAGGTACGTCTTACTAACAGATACGAGTATTTGAATGGTGATCGTAGAACTATTTCGCATATTCGGTTTAACTAGTTTCTGAAATTACAAATATCATTTTTCTTTGTTTCTATGTTTCTGTCTAACCCTCTCTCAAGGGAATGTCAACAATTAATGTTTATAGTTTGTGTAATGTTTTTTGGATTTTTTTTAGTGAATTTGATGCTTCCTCGATGTATGTGCCATTCAGCGCGTTCTTGCAAATGCGACATTCGCACATCCTTCCACTATCATTCATCGATTGTAATTAAATTTACAGGCATATCACTTCAGCATTAGATTTTGTCCGACAGATACTGAAGTTTGTGATGAACACAAATGAACCTTCATCGACTTTGGACACCCTCATAGAGATGATTGCACTTCCTGAACATGGTAGTAAGTAGTCACCGTTTCACACATGTCATACATGACTGTAAATGACATTACGCCAGCTGTCAATCAATACCCTTTAAATCGATTTCAACGGTAAATTATCATCACACGATCTACTATATTTACTTGAAAACCTTTCCAAAGCAGCCTTCGACAAACACTAAGGTGGACTGATCTCTGCTCTGGCGTAATGGTAATTGTTTTGAAAGATGTTAAACATAACGAGCTCGATTGTTAACCTCGTGTGATCTTAAGCATTGGTGAACCTTTCTAACTCCGAATTCGTACTGGCTTTTAATAGACCTACTCCGGATCTCCACTAATATGCAGGTACAAATAGATTTTTACCGTTATAATCCTTGTGTCACTTGAATATTCATATCTGTACAATAGAGTTGGGGTCAGTTGTGTTTGCATATGAATACAAAACCAGTCTAACTTGGCCAAACGCGTTTGTACCTACATGCAAATTAAGGGGAAAACCACCTCGCAGAGAGTTCCGGATATCAACTATTTGCTGAACACTGTATAATTATGAATATATTATTTCAGAACATTGTTTTGTTCAGAAATGTTCTCGATTCATTACCTGGTATGTATGTACCATGTAACTTTCTCAATGATTGGTTTCAGAACGTTGTATACTCTTGGACAACATCGAAGACGTGTTCCTAAGCAACAAACCTGACACAATCAAAGTGTTAAATAGATGTATGGAAATGTCATCAGACACTGTAGGCTACTTTTAGATAATTTGATACAATATACTTACATAATAATGCATATATCGGAATGTTTATTACTAGTAAAAAACATGTAATATATATCGTGGCGAATAGAACATAAACACATACATCTTGTAACCATCTTTGTAATCAGGCAAGAATGGTATCTTTGGTACCTACAAAGATGAATTTATTTCGTATTTCAATCTCGTCATTATGTATGTACAGACACTAGTCGGGAAAACATTCATTTTTGTACGGCAATAGGTCCTATGCCAGTACTAGTATATTGTTTGTAGATTGAACTATTATCTTGTTCATAATTCATAAATTATGATTATGGTAATGATCAACTAAAAATGAAGAGTGAAACATACCAGTATGCTTTAGAAAAAGTACATTTAGACCAAAGTCGCACCATAACACGAACGATACATTTCGCTGGCTTAGAATGAGAAGGTCGTAACTGCTACTAACGACCTTTTAAGATTCATACATATTTAAAATAATCATCACAAGGCGCTTCCTATGAGCCCAATTTCATAAAAATCGGAACTTGTGATGTTAACCAAAACGAAGTTTAAACCGCTTGTTTTACCATGGGTAAAGACTAATTATCGGACAGTATTTTCTTGTTTTCTCTAACTATCGATTTTGAAGTTACGACCTTCTCATTATAAGTCATCGATTTGACATACAATGTATTTTCAGATTAAATGGATCATCACATGCAGATTACCACCTGATCGTGAGACAATACCGAAACTTGACAAACATGTAGCAGTCGTCGAACTCAAACCTTTGGATGACGAATATTCCATAAAGCTCCTGAAACTACGGGCGAAGCCAGTAACCTTTACAATTAACTATATGTTTTAAATAGTGTTTATCAAACTTTAAAAAAAACACAGTTCAGTGTAGAAGGAGGCACGACCAAATGATCATAATTATAGTCTTCGAGACAATTTTAAAAACTTTTATTTAATTGGTAATCATAATTTTCCCATTTCACTTATACCAGAGTGTTGCTAAACATCAGAACGTATAACTGTTGTATGCAACAGGGAAATACTAGTAAGCATATAATAGTTGATATCCGGAACTCTGTGCAAGATGGTTTTCCCATTAATTTACATGTAGGTACAAACAAATCTGGCCTAGTTAGACTATTTTTGTATTCATATGCAAATACAACTGACCCAAACTCTATTGTCCAGATATGAATATTCAAGTGTCACAAGGATTATAACAGTAAAAATCTATTTGTATCTACAGATTAGTGGAGATCCGGAGTAGGTCTATTATGTAAGAGAGATCGAAACTATCAAATACAGCAGAAGCTTAACAGCTAGTTTATCGTTCATGCTTTATTCACGCCATGATATTGTTATTTTTCAGAACAAAGTACCTGAAGATTTAGTAAATTCAATACTGAAACAGACCAATGGAAATCCTTTTGCAATAGGACTTGTTGGTGCAGCAATTAAAGCAACAATATGTGATCCATCAACCTATGCCATTTCAAGTAGCATGGTAAATGGACAAATGGAAGACATACTCCATTTTACATATGGTTCGTTAAACGAATTTACCCAAAATAAATTACTAGAACTTTCGGTGGTGGGAACATCAGAATTCGATATCAACATCGACTCAGCTATTTTGCAGACCACATTTGACAAAACTGTAATGATTATGATGGAGTTAACAAACAGGCATGTAATACAGAGAGTAGAATGGGGATCATTTAGAAGTAAAGATACTAAGTCCCAAGTTGAGTTAGAATATTGTATACACCCTCTCATCCTGCGATATCTAGAGAATAAGCACACGGAGAACAACGTAAAAGTAGACCAAGCCCAGGAGAATTTCTGCGTATACACGTTTAAAAAGATAGAGAAGGTTGAGCGAGAAACGAAGGGGTTTGATGTTAACTATGTACTGGCAAGGAATGCCATCTTAGACAGTGAAGGTATTTACAAATCAATGTTTCACGTTCTTGCAAAGCAGAGATTTACAAAAACAAGGTCTATGCCAATTAATACATGCATCTATCTAAGCAAAGTAGCAGAAACAGTTCAATTGTCACCCGACGATAAAGGAAAACTCTTTGATAATATCATTTCAAACTCATCTAGTGACGTAGCTTTGTTTTGGCATATTGAACATATGGCTACATGCATTGACATGAAACAAGATGCCGACGCCAAGGTAAGATACATTGAAGAAGCCATAACAAAAAACGGCATTGGTGTTGACGAGTTTACTCTGGGAAGTTTTTGGTATCACAAAGGAAGATACTTACGTACGAAAAAGAAATTCCAAGATGCATTGGTATGTCATGATAATGCAACCAACTATTTTAGAATGTGTCGTTACGTCGCTGGCGTTGCTCAAGCCCAAAATGGAAAGGCTAATGTTTATTTTGATAGCGGGGAGCTCGAAAATGCAAGAGTGGCACATGAACAAGCCCGAGACACGTTAAACACAATTACTGTGACAGATCATCCTGATTTGTCAACCTATGACTTCAATGTGGGTACAGTATGTCTAGCATTAGCTGAACAAAAACATCGACTTCACAACTTCATGAGTGATGAAGCTAAGGCGTATTATGTAAAGGCTTTGGACATGTTTAAGACATCTTTGAAGAGGGATGTGGCTATGGGAATGACTAAATCAACTCAATATGCAACAAAACTTGATAACACGGCTTGGTGTTATTATCGGCTAGGACATATAGAGGAAGCCATTGCAACGATGCAGGAATATATCATAGCTGGCACCTCGCCCATTCCAAACGGAAAAACAATTACAGCTTATTTCAGGGCCGGGAAATCATACATGGACTGGTATCGTGGGCCGAATAAACATGATGAAGGTTTGTTTATTATATATCAGTAAAGAAAATCCCTTGTCAATTCTAAATTTCAAAAACAATTATTCTGCATATCTTAATTAGAAAAAAACCAATTCACATGGCAACAATGGTTTATAGATAAGCTAAGCTTTTATTCATTCCTTTGGAAATATTTGTGAAAATTAGTGTTTTATATGTCAACGAAAAGCAATACTGTGTAAAACCAAATAACTAGAAAAAATATGTAAGTGCATTCAATTACAGGTATCACATTAAGTAAAAACGTCTTCATAACAAACCATTTATAAGTGTAAAAGAAAATTCTTATTTTCTTATTTCAGGTACAAACAGACGCCTGTTGGTAGAGACAGAACGATGTTTTACAAAAGTTCTACATATTCTAACTGAATACCCGACTGTTGATTTAGATGATATTGACAAAGTGGTTTATATCAAATATTACAGGAAGTTATCAGGAAACTTTTCAAAGAAGCGACAGCAATATATCCAACAGTTTTGTAAGGTAATGTAACTGCTTCGCAATCTCTTTAAAATCAGACCTTTTTACGCTCCGCTACTTCACGCTTATATAGGATCTGACTACACTCTGTATGGAGTCATGTCATTTGAACGTTACCTCTTTTAGCGTGCAGTAAGATCTCTAACGGCGTAAAGGTATGTAACAAATGAAATGATCTGATTTGAATGAGATTGGCTTTTTTGTTATGACGCGTCCTTGTGAGAAACGTGGGCGAAATTATGCAATACGGATTCTACTATCGTCCTGTTTTACGTGCAGTGATATAATGTATAGAGTTATTTAAGACCGAACGTACAATGTAATGTTAGTAGTTTTCAGTCGGACTAAACTGCAATATCAATGTAATGAAATCATTCTGTTTATAAATAAGCTTTTTAAAAATTATTAAATAAAATGCAACAATGTCGTCACTTTAACATTACATTTTATTGATAAGGAGATTTTAAAAATAAGTTTGATGCCTGTAACGGGTTTATGCATAGAGAGTTTGAATGGTTGCTTCCAATAAGTATAATGTCATGTTCTGATTTATTCCTATTGTTATGGTAACACATCACATGAAACACCATATGCATGTATCTTTACACCTATTTTCCATTTTCATAAACAGCGTTATGAAGAAGGTAAATTGCAAACATCTGATTCGTCAACAAGTAGTTCGGAGAGTACTAGTTCTTCTTCTGACTTAGTTGAAAGCTCGTCCGACGAAGCTATGCAAGTGGAGGGTGTCGCTGGTATAGAAGATAACCCTGGTATTCCATTTGCAGAATCGGAGAAAATACAATCGGCTCAATTCGAAAGCAATTTACTTTCCCAGATAACGTTTAACCCAAATGTTGGGAAAAGAAATCGCCCTTCTTCATCTGATTCTGACCTAGATGAATAGATCGATACACGAATTACATAATAAATAACTTACAAAAATCGATGATTCACTCTCTGATATTAAGAAAAAAGGTTGCCATAAAAGTGCAAATGACTAGTAGAATTGTCGACAATCACACGTAGAAACGTGCGTACAACGCTTTAGGGGACTGATTGGGACTGAATTTAAAGGGTATGATCAGCTCATGGTTGAACGATACGTTTTACTTCTCTAGATGTTAATTACTATTAAAACTAATAACATGCTCTGAAACAGGTTTCCAATACTGAGTAAGTGCTCCCAAATACCAAACTGATATACGCTTGCTTGTACGATTAGCAGAATGATAAGGATGTTTGGCATTGAAACTTATGTTAAACTTTATTCAACACTTTATAATTACGAAATGAACCCAATCGGACTAGAGTTGTTTTCTAGAATCGTTTTCCAACTTGCTGTATTCAGACTAATTATTATACAAATCGGCAGCTTTTTATTTTACAATGTATATTTATGCTCATTGTGTACGTAATTATGCTAGTCATATAGTTTGAAGACATGAGCTTATTTCATTTGTATTTGTATATAATTGAATGTTTTAATTGTTTATTGTATTTCTTTTACCATGTATTTGTTTTACTGAAATATTTTGATAATAAAACATTGACTTATTAGCTGTGTCTTTTATTAATAGTCAGTGTTGGGAACCACGTGATCAGACGAATAACGTTCGTAGTCATAACAATGGCGATTTTTTGTCCACTAACGGTGTGTACTTTCCTGATTATTTTAGTATAACGATCGAGCATTTAATATGGTTATATTATATAGCCTAAAGAATATCCTATTAATGTAATTACCGATTTCGCTCTATCTTTTATTTATTTTTTTAATTGATGCTCGTCCAAATTATTATTATTTTTTGAAAACTGCATCGAAAACAGGAAAGACAGTAACACTCACAAGAAATAACAGAGCAAGCAAAAAAAGAACATCAATAAGAACACATGAAAAAGACAAATCTAAGTAATACGGATATGAGGAAATCGGACAGAGTAGGTAGCATTAACGTTACAAGCCGGGCACAGAAAACAGTAACAATACAACTTAATACAACTACATGCTGAAATGCCCACACTTAACCAAACGAAAGAATAAAAAGTCCAAGTCCCCGATGTAACCGAACAGGATGACCTAGTTTCTCAAAGAAATAACAAAAAAAAGGGTGATCCCAAGTGATCGAATGAATCACAGCTAAGATCGACATAGTTCCCCAAGTCCCCGCTACAAAAAGCAGGATGGGCTAGTTTAACTAAGCCAAATGTGAACAAGAGTAAGAAAAAAGAAACTAAACAACCTCAGACACACGATATCCGACAACGACAGCAGATGTTGTAAATCAACTAAACTTAACAGCTTTTCAGGGAAAACATACATGATGATACAATACAAAGTTTAATCAATTACAAGGACGACCAAAAGCCAGAAGCAAAACACGTAGAGCAACTCCCTACTGCAACGTGCATTGAAGGTATATCTCACTAAATTTCCAATAAAAGGGTTTACACATGAGCTCGCGGTGAAGCAAAACGAATAGCTTTACATTTGGGTGGTTGTTCGTTTTCGAGGGGTGCATTAGCAATGTCATCAGGCCCGATAGTATTTTCTGAAGTATTAAGAAAATAGTCTTAATTTTTTGTGGGTTGCTCAAAAATGACTTAGTTATTGTGAACGACTATCAGAAGATTTTCATAAGATTTTGAATGACCATCAAAAATAATAAGGTCACCTTTTGAAAATTAGGTATGTTATTGTCCTACAATCATTATATTTAATTTCTAGATGGTTAATGAATGATTTTCAAGAATGTATCGGTATGTTCCAATGGCTTATCTACACGATCAACAGACGTTTCAATAGTGTTAGGTTGACACAGGAAGAACCGTCGATTTAAGGACAGAATAAGGTGCTTGGGGATTGGTAGTTTCCGTTCAACCTTGGTCATCAAACTGACAGGAATACCAACAGCAAGGGTAACTATGGTGACCATAACAGAAAAATACATATATGATATAGAATATAGATAATCCCACCCCGACACAGCAGTTGGGGCAGTCTCAACATCAAGCGCGCTTGCTACAGTAACGGTTGTTTGTCTGGTACCGCTGATATAGTACTCCGCCATTGTAAGGTTTACACATTTGTCAGTAGGTCCAAGTGGCAACCAGGGAGTTTGTTTTCTTCCCGATGAGAAGTTATATCCAAGTGAGAGCCATAGAGCAAACAGTACTCCACAGAATATACTGGTTAGAATTCCTTTCTTTGTTGAAAACTTGAGGAATATTGACATGAAAAACAGCGCTGTCATTGGTCCGTCTATCGCTCCTAGAATACTGCCAGATATTTGTGTTATAGGGCCTTTTGTTTGACTTATAACAATACCAAAGCCAGTGCATATGATACCACATATCATGACGGTGACTTTCGATGCCCTTGTCAGTTTGGCTTCCGATGCATTTCTCCATTTCAATTTAAACACATCTTCTGATACAATAGCTGAAACACTACTTAACAACGATGATAGCGTGCTTAATGTCGCACTACACAGTGCTGCAAAAAATAATCCCGTCACTCCTGGAGCATTTTGAAACATGTCCATGACCGCATATGACATGATCTGGTTCGGGTTAGATATCTGCCCGGAGGCTAACGGGTCACAACCCTTGTTGGCAAAATATGCATATACAACTAGACCTTGCAGCATGACTAACAGTTCCAACACAAAGAATCCAGGTATTGATATAGCTGCGACTTTCCTCGCCTCGGTGATAGATTTTGTGGAGTTCAGCCTCTGAACTGCCATCTGTCTGCAGGAAAATCCGAACGAACGAAATGCTGCACCCACTACCAAAGTCCAGAACGTGTGTCTCGTAAACGGACTAAAATCAAAGTCCACTAGTTGCAAGCGTCCAGTCGGTCTGTTGTAGTCCAGGACAGGTTTTACACCACCCACCCGTACCGTCCCGTATATCAGCACAGCCAGTATGATAATTATCATTATAACACCTTGCACTACATCCGTTGCTACAACAGCTTTTATACCACCTAGTGATGTGTATATAACGGCAACAGCTGATAGAACTAATATGTAAACCCAGACCGGAAGTCCGGTTACTGATTGTAAAGCAATGGCGGCACCAACAAGAACTATCCCGGCGTATAAAATCATGAATATTGTATTGAGGATCATTGCAACCTGACGTATAAGCTGTGAATCGTGACGTAGCTGCAAGTACTCGAACACACTGGTAACTTGTAGCGGGTAAAACAGTGGTATAGATATCCAGAACAAAGATGAAAGTCCGATCATTGTACCAAAGTTCACCAGCCAGAATATAATTCCATGAATGTACACTTCCGCTGGGTAGCCGAGATAAAAAATGGACGATTCAAATGTTACCAGCATTGAGAAAGCTACCGGAAGTGCCTTGAGTTTTCCACCTCCTCTGTGAAAACGGAACGTTGATGATTCCTTCCGCTCTGTGTAAGCATAATAAATCCCTGTCGCTAAGGATATAGCTATTCCAGCACAAAACAAAATATAATCGACCACGTGAAGACTGTGGTGAGTTTCCATGGTCGTTTAAATACAAATATGATAGTGTTTATAGCCTTCATAAAATATTAACATTGAAATGTACTGACAATACGAAGTTCATGATTTAGAATATTTTCATGAATAAAGTTTATTAGCTCGACTTAAAAAACTGCGGAAGATAATCTCCAACGGCTTTTACACCAAACGGAAGACAACAATAATTGACGGGAAGAGTAATGACCCTTGTGTTGTTACTTGTATATACTATACAGTCTATGTTATTATAGGGACTATATAATAAGTTATATAATCCATGCAGTTACCAAGAACCAAGTAAGGGAAATGTAACAACAACAACGACGACGACGACGACGACGACGACGACGACGACGACGACGACGACGACGACGACGACGACGACGACGACGACGACGACGACGACGACGACGACGACGACGACGACGACGACGACGACGACGACGACGACGACGACGACGACGACGACGACGACGACGACGACGACGACGACGACGACGACGACGACGACGACGACGACGACGACCACCACCACCACCACCACCACCACCACCACCACCACCACCACCACCACCACCACCACCACCACCATGCTGAACGTCAAACAAGATAATTGTGACAGTACCCTTTCTAACAACTTGGTGTGTTACTGTCTTGGATCGAAGCCGTGCAATTCTGTTCTAGTCTAGAGGGGGGGGGTCGCTTTAACCACGCAAACATCGAAAACGGTACTACCCTCCTTATACCGAATACAAGTAATGTCAATGTAATCATATACAACTGCTACTCATGTTCTATCTTATACATGGCGTAGAGTTTGACTAGTTTGTTCTGTCCTTACCGAATATAGGTACTTTTCTTTGAACGTTCCATTGTATCATGTGGTTATAATTTACCGTTAAATAGATTTAAAGGGATTGTTTGGCAACTGACGTAATGTCAATTGTGAAGAATGGGCTTATAACGTAATAACGTAAATAGTCGGGCGACTTGTGTTTCAGAATATCTTGTCAGTGTTTTGTAATAGCGTTTTTAATTAATTCTAACGTAGCACGCGAACTATAATTTAAAATGCAAAGTCATTAACGAATGTGTGCCTGGTTGCCTTGTTATACATACATTTACTCGGCATCTGCTGAAACATATATTATAATATTATTGTATTTTATAATATCACATGACTTTCCTTGTATCCAGGTTAGTATAGCCAGTACGTATAAAGTTATACGTACCACGTGTAGTATAAGCTTTTTTTTTTTTTTTTTTTCCAATAAATCAATGCGTATTTTGCGGTTTTAGTGTCATATGATATAAAGAATCTATCACTCGTTGTCAATTGATATATTTATATTAAACTCGTTCAGGAAATATTATTAAGCTCGCCAGAGGCTCGCTTAATAAAATTTCCAAAATTCGTTTAATATAAATTTACCAAACTAAACTCTACTTATTTAAGCAATGGTTTTAATCTTTTGGGTACACATAAATCATGACGTCACTGTCAGCATATCATAACTGGACTTTACTGAATGAATGCAATTTATGCACAATTTAACTCAGGGTTAGCTCCGTTTCTCAACAAAGTTCCTGTTATAAGTCATGCAGAGGAGGTTCTAATTATAAGCATTTACACGTAAACTGTTAACAGCAATTCATTACATGTTACTTGTTCTCATTTCTAGTGAGACCTCTTTGAATTTGTTTAGTAGACGTACATTGTATGTACATAGCTAAATCATACCTTTTAGATTCTAATTAAGTTTTTATTCTTTAATTGATCTTGCGGCATAAGCATTTTCAAAATACTCCACAAAGTCTTTCCTTCATTCATGTCAACCATTTTTAAATTAAAACAGATATATCCTTTTTTATATCCATATTTGTAGTGACCTATTCAAGACAGATAAAACGTATTTGAAATAGGAAACATACTAGTCGCTGATACCTGTATAATATACGTCGGTCATGGCTAAATTGCAAAGTTTACCTGATCTGGCTAGTTTTTAACAAATTGAGTGTTCTTGTGCTGTGTGGGGTTCCTTGTGATTCGTTTTTAACCTTAACCTATTGCCCTGACTATGTTTGCCTAACAGATGTGAGTCGGTAGGTTGTAGGAATGTTGAATCGTTTTTGTGTCATTGACGATTGTTCATTTGTATCTGATCATTCACCAAGTTCTGCTTTGTCGTATTCTGCTGATTTCAGCTTGTCAATGACCTTTTCAATTTTGTTTGCAACCATAGTTAATACAAAAACGCGTTGTTTTTTATATTCGATGGGGACGTCACATTATGTCTATACATAATTTAACATACAACAACAGCAATGCACACAAAGGTATACTTAGCAAAGACAATAGAAGTAGCCTATATAGTATGTACGTAATTTATATGTTTTATATTTTCTTCCGTAATTTTCGTTCTTTCGTTTGTTCTTTTTTTGCCACGAATAGATTCATAGCTGAACCTACATATTAATTATAAAGTTCAAGATCAACGTAAATAACACTCATTGATTCTCGTTACTGTTTGCCTTAGTGAAGTGACTAGCTAAACCTGGTACGGAAATTTGATTTCATGACCCGAGTGGACATAGTACAAGTTAATATAGCTACGGAAATTTGGAATTAAGAAACGCTGATTGTCAATATATCGCTGGCTTAGAACGAGAAGGTCGTAACTACAAAATCGATATTTTGAGAAAACACGGACTTACTGTCTGATAATTACTCTTTACCTTTGGTAAAACAATCAGTTTACACATCATTTTGGTCAACATGACAACTATTGATTTTTATGAAAATAGACTCATAAAAAACGCCATATGATGCAGATTTCAAATATGTAACAGTCTTATACGGTCGTAAGTAGTAGTTACGACCTTCTCATTCTAAGCCATCGATATGGTCTATGTATGACCTCAATTTTGGCTGAAAAATGTGATTATTGTTTCTTTATTTTTCGTAAATATTAATAAACTTAGTATTAGAGAGTAAAAAAATATTTGCTTTCTTCTCTGGAACATTTTATTATTACCCCTGTAATTACATAAAGATTATAAGATAAGAACCAAATAACGTTATTTCTGAGATTGGGTGAAGGGTCAACGTACATAGGAAATTGAAAGGCACATAACCTTAGTGCACTCATGTGGAGGTAAGACAGTATGACCAGTCTGCACAGGGAAATTATATGCATTTGTCATGGTAACTATTCGAAACTTATTTTCTATCATTATTTTTTGCACGTTGAAATACATTTTAAATGAAATAAAATCTTTGTTTCGTAAACATAAACATGTTATGGCTATTAAGAACGCAATCATAATAAAAAAGTATAAGGACGTCGCGTCACAAGTTGGAGCTAGTTTGCGTAACGTCAAACGCCGTTATTTTAGCTAAATATTGTCGGCGTTAATTTACCGGATTATTGTCATTATAATTAAATCTCGGACGCACAACTACATCAAGGTTAGCACACTATTTGAGTTCTAATGTGTATTGGTGTCACGTCCCAAAAATGGCAGAAATTAACTATGGAAAAATAAATGACAATTTACAACAAGGAAGCAATAATTTAGCGACAAAAATGAATGATAGTAAATAACCACAACGCCTTTGTTGTTGTGCTATACTTTGCACACATGTATGTGTTACGAGTTACGAATGAGGAAAAAAATTATATCATTCTTAAATTACAAACATACTAAAAATGCATTTAACAAAAGTATACGAATAATATATGTACAGTAGATCCACATATAACTTATTTCAAATTATTTCTAACCTATCTCTATATATACATGTACATATCCAGCAAAAGGTATGGTTGTAAATATAATATTTTCCATTTAAAACTCTCCTTTCAGCATATTCATCAAATGAATGATGTTTTATAAAAAGGTTACGCATATAACTAATCAATGACATGCAAAAAGAAGTTGTACTTGTAGAATACACGAAGCGTTTTAAGTAGACATTAACGTCAGCGTCGCCTAAAACGTGCTGTGGGACATTTCTGTGGACATGGATTATTACGTACCATTTTATAATCCTTGGAGTAATTAACATCATATTACGTGTAAAGATTCAGAAGAAAAACAATATTTTATATTTTCAGTCGTTTTCTTGCAATTCACAAAGCATAAAACATAAAGAAGAAACGAAAATTACGGTTTACATAACGAACGTATTTTTGACGCAAGTGGGACATTTCTGTGGACATAGAAAAACAAGGAAAAATCATTGTTTATGTCATTCTATCACTTGAGTTTTCACACATTTTTATCTAGGAAAAAACAATATTTGAGTATTCTAATATTTAAAACGTGCGTTGAAAATGATAGGCGTAATTCACATTTTAAATTCTTACTTGTAGTCGAAACGCTATTTTTTTCGAAATCTCTACATCAATATTTTTCTTCAAACCATGCTTATTTGTCAACTTCCGGTTCCGTTAAGCGAATCTACGGAACTTATATCTGAAACACATGGTTTAAATTCTTGTCACGCAAAATTTTAACGCTTTTTGGCGTAAAAGTATTGACGAAAATTAGGTTTTACTGCAACTGCTCGACAAAATGTGTTACATCTCTACAACGTGTATTTTGTAGCTTTTTAGTATTTCAAACAAACTGACGTCTTAATCATTTATCATTTTTAAAGGAAAACTAAACATTTTTGTAAAACATTTGTTTCTCTTTAAAATGGTGTATAACATTATATAGTTACGCGACGGGTGAACAACAGAATCACTTAACAAGAAATAAAATCGCCACAAAAGTAAAATAGCTCCAACTTGTGACGCGACGTCAAAGTAGTTTTTTTCAGAAATAAAAGCATTAGCTCATGGAAAATGTTTACAGAAATTAAAACAGCATGTTATAGATACATGTTACGTACCTTGATATTTGGTTGAAATTTAATGTACTAGTCAATTGAACCTCAATTCCCGGGGAGGGGCAGGGATAACGAGGAGACGGTACCGGGTCAAATAGCGGGGACATAAAGCTTGGACTACATGTCTCTGGTTTGTGACAGGGGTAATTTGGCGTTGATTTTACCTTCTGAATCGTCATTGTGGCAGGGATTTTATCAGTGAGTTTTAAAAGCAAAAATTCAAAATCATGTCCTTCCATGGGATAGGGCCAGGGTTTTAACTGACCGGTGCAAAAAGCATCATTGTGGCATATACATAATGGACGGGTGAACTAATAAGATAATTAAATTGTTTAATTGATAAACAGGTAATAATGCCATGTACCGCTCCGTACCAGTGTTACCACAAAAAGTGTGCATACGCGGCGCCCATCTGAATGTAACCCAAACGTTATATGCATACTTATGAATCAATATATCAACTTTACGTTTCAGTATTGGGAATTTTGACAGTGTTTGGAATTCCATTCCATGAAACCCACTTTGAACATGATGTTGAGCTTGACGATTACATATACACGGACATTCTCCATACTGTACACCAAACTAGCACATTGACACTGTCGTCGTGCGCTCATCTGTGCCGCAGAAACACAGTATGTGTTGCATTTTACTACATATCCACAAACCAGGGATGCATGTTAAGGAACACATTCAGTAGTAAAACCAAAGGGAACATCAAACTACAGTATGGTAGTCAATACTTCTACCGGACTGGACCAGTAGACACTACAACGCTGCCACCAACGTACATAGCGACACCATCACCGTCTGGCTCCCCGGGTATATCATCGACACATGTAACATGGCCTGTAAACAATGGAAGTTGGATAACTGTGAATTATCCAGACATGTCTACTTTACAATACAAGTATGTGGTCTTATTAATTCTCCGTACCTTGATTTCTTGAATTAAAAATGTATTGATTTGTTGATATAGATATATATTTCTAAATATCAGGCACTGTTTCTGAACAGGCGATGGGAGTTACTTTTCTACCTCATCAGCCAAGAGTATCATATAATTAGTTATTTTCGATTGTCTATTAAGTAATTAGCTATTCTTCAATCCCATGAGCATAACAAGGTAGATATGGCAATGCCTGTTTAGCGACTGTAACAGCGTATTGACCAAACCATTGTATAACTTATCGGATTACTATAAAACGCAACTTGTATCACTCATTGCTATTGCAAGCACATGTAAAATTCGACGTGTATGCCTTATTATGAGTATTAACCAAATCATTGTATAACTTATCGGATTACTATAAAACGCAACTTGTATCACTCATTGCTATTGCAAGCACATGTAAAATTCGAAGTTTATGCCTTATTATGAGTATTGACCAAATCATTGTATAACTTATCGGATTACTATAAAACGCAACTTGTATCACTCATTGCTATTGCAAGCACATATAAAATTCGACGTGTATGCCTTATTATGAGTATTAACCAAATCATTGTATAACTTATCGGATTACTATAAAACGCAACTTGTATCACTCATTGCTATTGCAAGCACATATAAAATTCGACGTGTATGCCTTATTATGAGTATTAACCAAATCATTGTATAACTTATCGGATTACTATAAAACGCAACTTGTATCACTCATTGCTATTGCAAGCACATATAAAATTCGACGTGTATGCCTTATTGCAATTGCCGAAAATTGACTCGCTTATACACAGTGAGTGTGGTATAAAGCTGATTGGCATCAAACCAGTACTTATAATTTCATGCGATTTTAACAATTTCACACACTCCGTAAAATTAATATTCGATTTTGTTTCTTTGGGGATGTGATAAACCTGATGGTTCAGATGGTTCGTTACAATCTTTTGTGGTTTACTAGTATACCAAGAACTGTGTTCTTCTAGTCTTTTATCAGTTTAATTTGGTGCTTAAGTAAATAAATGTGAAAAAAAATGAAAGAACTTGGTTGTAATTTTTAAAAAAAATGCGGAAAGAAATAAAATCACAGAAGCTGAATTGTTTCCGGCCATATATTTCACACCATACTAGTACATTGTAGCTAAATCCACAAGTTATAACAACCCGGACGATGTGTTCGAGCCATGTCGATAAGGAATCAGATTTTAAAAAGCTTATGGGTTCCATTATTGTAAAACCATAGGCACATACGTTCGAGTCATGTAAACAAGTAATGAAGTTTTTATAAGCTTACGGATTTCAATTTTTGTGAAACCCTCCACATATATGTTATTGTTAAAGATTGTTAATACATGTCCCCTTTGACATTTTAGGATGTTCACAGACAAGGGTAGAACCAGGAGCGATGCGTGGTTGCTATGCAGGAATGACAATGCGGATATGATTCGATTTACAACCAAAAGCAAACAAGATTCGTTCATACAAAACGTCTTATTCCCTTGTAACGGTACGTCATTAAGCTTACTGAATTGAATTGAATTGAATAGTTGATATCCGGAACTCTATGCAAGGTGGCTTTTCCATTAATTTACATGTAGGTAAAAACAAAGATGGCCTAGTTAGACTGGTTTTGTATTCGTATGCAAACACAACTGACCCAAGCTCTATTGTCCAGATATGAATATTCATGCGTCACAAGGATTATAACGGTAAAACTTTATTTGTACCTACAGATTAGTGGAGATCCGGAGTAGGTCTATTGGGTGTAACTGGGTTTACTGTAGATCCTGCTTTTTTCAATGGGACAGTTTCCTCATTAATATTACTTGTTGAACCGACAAGCAGATTTCAAAACAAACCTTCAACACATACATGTATAGTCCAGTTAGGATATTCTGACAGTGACGTCATCGTTAATGTTTACCCAAACGATTAAAACCATTGCTTAAACAGGTAGACTGAGTTTGGCATTATACTGTTGGTATAAGCTTTTATACTTGTTCTTACACCGTACTAATATAATGGATTGTTCCACTGCATCACTGTATTTTATCCTAACTTGACTGTATACAAATTATATTATACTCTACAATTCTCATTTATGGTCCAGTATAACAAACATGTAGGGGTTTAATGCATATGCTATAGTTGTGACATTTGCGGGAAAAGTTAGGAGTCAAATAATTTCATCTGAATGATTCTCTTCCCGGATATAGAATTTCTATGTGAAGCTTCAAGCAGTTGAAGAATACAATATTGTAAGTTTTCCAACAGGTGTCAGCTCATGACAAACAAACCGCAAACGTCTGTTTTCAAATTCGTTTCGAGGATGTAAAATATATTTAGTTTTTAAAGATCCTGGTATGACACTGATTTGCTATCACTTTGCCCGAATTCCTTATCAGTGAATTTACTGCAGTATTCACGGCGTATAAACCAAAATCACCGAATGTCTTATTAGGATACAATGTACATGTACTATAAAATTCAACTTGTATTTCTTGTTGCAATTAAAAACACATGGTTACTGTATGAGTTATTGTCCTATCATATAAACAATGTGTATGCCATATCGACTCATTTATACATTTATTACACTACAGTAATATTTTGTAGGAAAAGTCAGCGTAACGTTTGTTCAGCTTACGCTTCTTGCAATCTCCTGATAACTGTTTCTGGTAGTCAATGTCGCCGAACAATAGGCTAAATCTGCTTAACCAGGTCACTGATATGCGCTTTAGATATATCATGGTCATTTTTTCTTAAGTAAAGTTGTGTTTATTTATTAAAGTGTCACTCCTATTGAAAGGGCCTATGAATTTGACTTATGATATCTAACTTTCTTGTGCATAGTATCTCCTGGATCCCTTCTCGTATTGCCGAGCGCCTAGCAGGTATAGGCTTACTGTAACCCCTCGTAAACTAGCTGGCGACTCACCAACTGACCGCATAATTTTTAACCAAGCTCACGACGGGATTCGAACCTTCGACTTTCCGCTCCGAAGGCGGACGCCATATCCACATAATCTCGTTGTAATATGTAGGCTAATCACATTTATTTATTTATTTTGCAGCCACTGAGTCGTTTTGGGTTGATGGAGATAATCGTCTGGAACTGAATAAGATGTACAAAATCACCAACACCGACCTGGTACCTGTAGGTACTGGTTTATGGTATAACAACGGACCAGCGTTCCCTGATACTAACCACTGTATCAAAATGTCTCAATCACATGGTTATAAATTAGATGATACAGATTGTACACGTGCAGACTTATATACCTTCTGTCAGAGAACATGTATCCCTCCCTGTCAGTAAAACGTATACGCGAAGAAACTTTCATGGTATACATAGCCTCACATCGTATAAACCAAATCACTACATATGACTTATCGGACTACTATAAAATTAAACTTGTATCATTTATTGTGTGTTGCTTCTCAAAACAAGTTTTCGTCTAAGAATATTTCTGTGGATCAAACTTTCCGCATTGCTTCCTCGACATTGGGGGCAGATTTGTCGTACATGGATTTGAATCCGCAGACTACAGTGAACACAGTAGCGAGTACGTTGACAGAAGACGATAGTTCGATTGCGCCTTATAAAATTGTACTTACATTCTAAACTTGTTAAATAATTTTGACAGTATATTGTATGGAGTAGTTATTTTGGCTGTGATAAATATGGATACTTTATGAATATATATTACGCCAGTGCTTGTGTTTATACTTGTGTTTATACTTTATACTTTAGAAATGTAACCAAAAAAACTGCTTTTTGTTGACATATTTCTACTGGCGTTCTTGGACAAAATTTACGTCACACACCACGCGATATTTCCCCAATGATTGATAAAGAATCAAACAAAAATACAGAAATTGTTGTGTTTGTTTTTATTTCAGAAGGTATATACTAGTAACAACAAAAATGTTCAGTTTTGGTCTGAAACCCACCGAAATGCTTTGATAAAAATTACAAACTACTGGTGTCAGAAGACAAACTAGCAGACGAGAATGCATTAATAAATATATACGTTGTATTATTATGTTTGTACGTTAGATGCATGTGCTGTTATTCTATATATTCTGCCATTTCTAGTATGCTGATGGTATGTAGTTTGCCTCCGTAGCTAAGTGGTTAGTGCGCTTGTTGTCTAATCGGGCGGGCGGCCCGGATTCAAATCCGGATGGAGGCTCTCATATGCCTGCCATACATCAGCTGAACTCTGATCGGTAAATAAAGGCTATGATCGGCTCGGCATACTAAATACAAATGCGTTTAAAGTCGATTATACTTTATATAATATGTTGACGATGCTAAATGGAGTTGCCTTGTGTTACGAAAGATACGTACGTCTTATATATACGACATGTGACGATCGGTCGTAAAATACGCAAACCTCATGGTAGCAGCGCATAACCCGGAAACTCAACAACACTCAAATTTCAATAGTTTGCCTGGAGGCGTTTAATGTCAACTCTGATTACACGTGATGGGCGGACGTCGAGCAAGTTGTATATTGATTTAATATTTTAAGATAAGGGAGTTAAAAATCAAAATTACATATATTATAGTAAAATTAATTATTTATCAGATATTAGATCTGATGAATTCTTATTGCATTCTATGACTGTCATTTGTGGCACAAATCATAACGTGTCAATCTTGGGTTTGTCGAGTGGCAGGTGAAGTTGTCGGAGTAGTGGGTCTAATATTAGAATTCTTGTATGAGTTAGATCGTTGTTAATATGTAGATATACAATGTAGTATACGAAAATTGTAATGAGAAAATCAGGACATGGTAGGCAGCACTCAACTTAACCAGCTTAGCACAGAAAACACCAAAAACAAACATCACACAGCACCAACACACGGCACCATTCCCATGAAAAACTGAACAAAAAGTCCAAGCAGTCAAAAAAATGAAAAACCTTAAGACCGTCAAATTTAACTTATGATTATGTCTTATATACATGAAAAATATTGAAGTAAAAAATACTATGGTTGTTCATTTGAACATCGTATATCTAAAAAAACTGGTGAAATAAAAATGTATCATTTTAACGAGTTTAATGTTGTTAAGAGCATTATTAGATATCATTTACGGAGTCTGATAGATACTTCGATTGTAAGATAATATATGCACTGTACCTCTGTAACATCCGATGTAGGCCTACATGTATTGCCGCATAATTCATTCGGATCTCATTTCCAAGATCGGAGAGTAGAACTAATTTACATACTTGTACGAGTTGTGGTTAGAACATCAAACAAAAGAACAAAAAATGCTCTACTTCAAACTCATAGCACATGGAAATGGATGTATTTCGTGGAAGAAACTTGTATTAATTATAGTCATGCATTACACATACAAAAATGAACAGTGGTTTGTCTTTGTTACGTATATATAACAAAAACATAATTTGTTCGCAGTTACTATATTTACTGTTTACCCATGACTAACGAAATGTTAAATACATTATAATTCATATATGACTATATTGGCATACGAAATTTAATGTTAATTAGATAGTTGAAGTAATTATACTTTTCATCCTCTTGCCACCACTGAACAAAGCAGTCAAATAAATGTACTCAATACTGATTGTTTTGTCACAGGGTCAGCCTTCAATGAATGTGAAAAAACATACTGGCTA
This sequence comes from Spisula subtruncata, assembly GCA_963678985.1. Lineage (NCBI taxonomy): Eukaryota > Metazoa > Mollusca > Bivalvia > Venerida > Mactridae > Spisula > Spisula subtruncata. The sequence continues at coordinate 29,540,138 of OY787669.1, forward strand.
TATGACAATTATGAAAGCTCGACCATTTCCGCTTGTCTCTGGAAAATATTATGCAATACACGAAGGCCGATTTGATCAGAAAGGCTATATGACTTAAACACTATTTGTGGTACTTTGTGAAAACTAGTATAGACTTAAATAGTAGGGCACAAACCAAAGCCACGCAGCTGCGGCGACAACGCCTAGCCACACACGCAAGAGTTAAAACCGTCATGAAGTAATGTACACATCCGTTTAGATTCGGCACTATACTTACAGGGCGTGAGGAAAAAAAGTTACCAATTTTCTAGGGCTCTTTTCAGCTGTAAGGCCACTCAAGCACCCTTTGACATTTTAACTTCCCCTGGTCATTGGGCTACCTATGGAAACCTACACATGTGTCTCCCTGATGAGACTATTTCTCTCCTGTGTGTGTGGCAGCCAACATCGATCTGCGGCGCCCAGGAATAGACTGCCCTCACAGGTACCATTTTACACCATGGTGGAGTGGAGCATGTGGGTCTTGCTCAGATAAATTAACCATTGGTCCAGAGGGGGGTCGAACTCCGGGACCTCTCGATCCCGATCGAAGTGAATACAGAACAGAACAGAACAGAACAGAACAGAACAGAACAGAACAGAACAGAACAGAACAGCTTAGAACAGAACAGAACAGAACAGAACAGAACAGAACAGAACAGAACAGAACAGAACAGAAAAGAACAGAACAGAACAGAACAGAACAGAACAATGAACAATAACGTTATTTGCATACATTTCACAGATTACAAAGTAATGACATGTGAATAATAGTTTTACAATGGTATCGGTGATGGTGGAATTAAGATGGTAATATCATACATTACGGTGATTTATTTACTGTATACTCTATAATCAGTGGCCTATAACTTTGGACAATTTGTCACTTTTTAACTCTAAATACAGATAGGCCTACGTAGTTTCTATGTTATGTACACTTTGGATTTCGTTTAAATAAGCATTTAAAGACATTATACAATCTACGTCCCCTTGTGCATACAAAATCTGGTCTATATGTTACATTACAAATGCTCTTACACATTATTCGATCACGAGTTTAGTGAGGCTAGTTAGACCCCTAAGTCGTTGTCTAATAACGGTCACTAATTCAATGTGAACACTGTAGCGGTGAACATTACTGTTACGGTGCTTTCCCATGTATCGTGTCGTCGTTGCTGGACTTTAACTTTACGTCCGCAGTTGCAAGTGTAAAAATGTTCCAAAATCACAAAGCCGGCAGACGTTTACTAATTTAATGAATTTCAACAATAACAATCACAACGTTTATAATCATAGAGTTCATATATATCACAAAGTTATCAATTAGTTAAGGGAGACATGGATGAAACACAAAAGCTCTCACTAAAGTGTAATTAAGTGAAATACACAAAGTATGTATTTCACAAAGATATTAAAGTGTATAGCTTTATCGGACGATATTTTTTTAAAGTTTCAAAAACTGAAAAACAGTAATGCTTTTATATCCATTAGATCATTTTTGATTCTGTTTCAACAGAAACTCTCTGTGTGATTTATTGGACATGCGAATTGTCCATTTTCGTACGAAAGTATTCTAGAACACCCTATGAAATTATATGAGTCGTCTATTTTTCAACGCTTGAATCAAAGTACACGGAGCCCATCCAAAGTTTCAATTTGCAATTAAGGAAGTCTAGTGACATACTAAACAAGATGCAAGTAATTATTTTGACATTAAATGACTGTTAGAATATTGCTATATACACTCATTTATTCAAACCAATCATATTTGGGTGGACAGGTTAAGTATTTCACACCTATGATAATCCAATTAAACTTGAAAGAAAAATATGATAGGTATTTAAAATATAGTAACAAACAACAACACACTGGATTGACTTAATCCACTGTATCACATATAACATTGCAAGGTAAACATACTTTGAAAGAAGTCATATAAAATTGCATGAATAAAATGAAGCCACACATATCTCACTTGGATATGATTATTAAACATTTTTCAAAGTCATGCAAAACAATAACAAATGATAATAGAAATGTAGCATAAAATTATGTGGTTGTATTTACTGATACGCTTTAATAAGGAAAGTAAAACTAGCATAAGATTCTTGTTTTCAATATTGAGAGTCGATAAAGTATACATTGTACATTTTGTCAGGGTTTGTTGCAAATATTGAATTCTTCTTGAATGTTGCCTCCATTTGACTAAATACTATCCATGAAAATGTAAACTTAAAACATAACATAGATATTAGATTAACTTAAAATTAACAAAAACAAATCTTAGTCATCGCTGCATCCGTACAGGCACACTGAAACACAACCAAGCACACTGGATGACAAACCATAATAAGCGTCGTGCCGCCATAGCTTAGTGGTAAGTACGCTTGTCGTCTGACCTGGCGACCGGGTTCAAATCCGGTTGGTAGCACACATATGTGTATGTATGCCTGCAATTATTCAACAGAAAGCTGACTGACATATTAAGGCGCATGTTCTGCATAAGCTTCAGACGTCTTTCATTATGATATTCTTCTGGCGACCGGGTTCAAATCCGGTTGGTAGCACACATATGTGTATGTATGCCTGCAATTATTCAACAGAAAGCTGACTGACATATTAAGGCGTATGTTCTGCATAAGCTTCAGACGTCTTTCATTATGATATTCTTCTGGTTTTGTGACAACCCGTCGCATTTGACATTGTGTGGTAAGTGAAAGAATGAGGAACCATAACTTAGACTGTTGAGCAGCAGTGGGGTATGTACTGCATGAACTTGTTAAATGCAATAACACCAAATTTTATATCTAATTAGCATAAATTAATAAGGTGTTTTAATCCACAAGTGAATACAATTATTCAAAGAATCTGCATTATGTATGCTTACTTCTAACCGCTAACAGCTACATTAGCATACGATCGTAATGCCTCGGTATTCGATATCACATAAAAAGTGTTTGTTTATTTGGGGTTTCGACGCTTTTAGCAACTTTTGAACTGTTGACTAAAACAAAGTTATTTTAAAATTGTTACTAACCAATACTGAATTTCGCTTCCGTAAACAACGGATGACTACGCTTCGTGTGTGGCTGACATTAGTCACAAGGCCTTTGCCAACATCGGGCCAAAGAAGAACATTAACCTATGGTTATCTTACCTAGGAACTAAACTCAGATCGCCGGTTTACCAACCATCACTGGCTTATAATAAGAAGGTCGTAGCACCAAAACCAATTTTTTGAGAAAACATGAAAAAAATGTCTGCCAATCACTGTCTACTTATGGTAAAACAAGCTTTTTCAACTTCAGTTTGGTCAACATGACAAGTTTCGACATTCATGAAAATAGGCTCACAAGAATCGCCTTTCAAATGTGCATTAGTCTTATAAGGTCGTAAGTGGCATTTAAGACCTTCTCATTCTAAGCCAGCGATATGTACCAACCGAAAACAGCTGGCTAAGATCTGGGAATTTGGTGGACAGAAATGAAGCTTATAATACAGACAAGAGAAACAACGTCTCCATAAAAGTGTATGCAAATAAATGCTCCATTACAAACACCCATTACAGGTAAGTATAATAAATTAATTGTAGTGGCTAAACATCTCATTTCATCGAACAGGGTTGAATAGTTCATTATAAAACCATAAATATAGTATACGATGTTGAACACATTGGTTTGACGTCATAAAACGACGAACGAGTCAAGTACGACCCATAGAACCAATGCTAATCAGGAAGCATTTCACGTAGCGAGAAACGCTCATCAGCACTCATCAACTTATGAAAATTCAAATTTTAATTAGATATTTAATTAATATACGCCAGTGCCCACATTAGTAACACGTGCTCCTGTATGTTACCTACATTTTACGTTACCCTACGTTACCCTTTGATCATTGATTACCGTTATAAGAAATGACGTAAACGTTTCAACACTAATTACGGATACACTTTCACTTTTACAATCTACGATGTCAAATTGTGGCATAAATTTTCAGATTTTGATTTGTTAATGTTAGTATTAATGTATATGCGGTAATATTTCACACAATTTGTATTGAAATTTTGATAGATACATATTGACAGACAGAACGTACGTTAACTTATCTACGGTAAACTTGACAGGTTTTGACTGCAGGCGATTTTTGAATTTCGCATCTACTTCCTTGGTGTTTAAATTTAATTAATTTGAAGACATACGGAGTTGCGTTAGTTTATGAAACATTTAAGGGGTGTAAGGAACAGGGAAGGGTCTCGTTTTCAGGGAGACTCATCATTAGACATTTTTCATACAGGGATATATATATATACATGTGTTAGTTTACTAAGGTTAATTTAAAACAAAGTTTGGACTGAGAAACACTTTTGTACATTAGAGCATAATACTTTTTTTTGTTATTTAGGGTTTTATTTATAAAAAATATCGACGAGAAATCGATATCAAAATGTGGATCCTGGTTATTTGTATAGGTAAGTGTTGTTTTGATTTAACTTTTTTATTTTTATGTTTAATTTGCTACGATTGATGCTTTGGCTAGTTTATGTATGTGCATTTTATAATAAGTGCATGTTATAGTCAAAATATGCATATAAATACATTTGGACAACTGAGCATTAGAAAAGTTTGTAAAATCTGCTGTATTTCAGAAAGACGAAATGTGCGTACGCAAGTTTCTGTTTGCAAACATTGAATTCAAATTCAAACAATATGTGTGTTGTTAAACTATATTAATCTCTATAAACTTACATGAGAACGTCAACAAGCAAATTATTTATGCACCAACATCATATAAAATGTGAAATTGTAAGCCATAAATGTCAGATATTGTGAGAGTACAGACTAATCACCACGTGTATTTTATCATTGTTGCGTGAATCTATCTTGAAGTAAAATGCATATTTCTTGCAATGGATTAGTCATGGCGCTTTTATTGTTTCTTTCCGGCACATAATTTGATAGCACTTTTTCTAGACGTAAATAGTTTAACTGTTCAAACCAATGATCATAGACTACGTCGTCTCTATTAATATTACATACATATCTCAGCAACTGCATGTAATTGATCACCCGAAAGTGTGCATTGAACTCTCAGTGTTATATTTGTTTCATAAAATTGTGTTGTGATTACGCCTGCATATTGAACAAATCGTACTTATGGAACATACTTACAGTACAACCTCTCCATAGCGGCATTCTGTAGAGCAACAACGTCTTTAGAAACAACTCATAATTATTGTGTCTCCCAAAAGGTGTTGCTCTACAGGGGCCTTATTCACAAAGGTTGTAAGTCTAAAACTCAGACTTAAAATTGTCATTATTCATAATCACTGGCATTTCTTTGAAATTATGTTTAACCATATGAACTTTTATTGGACTATTGGTTGTTACCCACGGAACATGTTTACCAATTTATATCAAAATTGGTACATTCATAACAGCATGAGAGCGAATAGAACATTTGACAATGTAAAGTCTGAGTCTATGTTTTAGACTTACAACGTTGGTGAATAAGGCCCCAAGTTGTACTGCAACTACCATAGTTATCGTTATGTGTATCGCAAGTATCATAACATTGTAATGAAAATCATATAGCGCGTTTAAATCATTATAAAATATCATTAATTATACGCAATTAGGAATATAATTATGCCTTATTTATACTGATTATGATAAACACAACACGCAAAACACGTGTAGCATAAATCTCTCACATCAGTTGTAAGGTTTAACTTCGTATGTCTAAATAAATATCCTACTAACATAAAAACATCGACACATTACCTGTCATAAGTTAATTATGTCTAATTAACATAAGTTTACGAGAACGCATATTTAATCAAGTTTAGATCTAATTAGCCGAAAGAAAGTTCACCAGTATTGAAAGTAATTATATTTCAGATAAATCATTACATTGTACAAACGCCAGCCAGTCTTGCATGATTTTTCTCTACGCGTAGTAATTTCCATAAATAAATTATTCCGCCTTTATAATTTGATTGATATTTAATTATTGTTTATACAATGAGTCAAACAGTGTAGTTACATGTACTTATAGACGTTTTCACAAAACACGGATGCTTAAGACCGCAGTAAATCGTTTCTTCTCCCTTTAACTTTCCAGAACCCGCCATGTCAACGCACATGTCTGGGGATTTATGTAATTTAGGCTGGTGAAGATAGTAGTACAAATGGCTGACACAATGTCATATTTGTATTTTGTGTATTGACCATAGTTTAATAGTTTATTTAGTTTAATAGTTTATTATGTAGATTTGGTCTGTTATAATCTTCTAACAGTTTGACAGGCTTCCGTCAGCCTTTGAAATGGTGCCATTTTAATATTAAGAACAGTGTAGAATCTAGAACTATAGTGTCAGGCTTCTTATTAAGTTTATTTTAAACACCAAGAGGCCGTTGTGCCTCCAAAGCTCAGTGGTTAGCGCGCTTACCGCCTAACCTGGCGAGCGGGGTCAAATACGGGTGGATGCACTTATATAAGTATGCCTGTCATATTTCAGCAGAAAGCTGACTGGCAAATAAAGGCTATATGCATATGTGTTTTGCCTAGAGTCTAATGATATCTCCGTGCATGACCAATTCCACCCGTCTTTGAGTTTTCATGAAGCCATTAAATTGTGTTACAATCTTAATGTAATTGTTTGTATTATTTCTTATTAAACACACAAATAATACCACCGGAAATGACTAAATTTTAAACATTATACCTCAATATCGCCGGCGGCCATGTTTCCTTATGCACTCATGAAATTAATGTTTATTTGATTGTAAACATGAATCACCGTAACACAAGCCTTGTTTGTAAACATGTTTATTTATTTGAATTAAATAAGTGAGTAATGACTTTTTACGAATTTATATTGGCACTAAACAACACCAAATACGTGGTCAAATTAGATGTCGTTCAAGATTAATGAAAGACAACCCGATTTACCGACCCGATACACATGCACATGAATTTAGCAATGCTTATATTATCCAAGTCCAAATGTCTAAGAACACAGACATATTAGTACTACAAAATGCATTACGTATTTAATTAATAGACGAAATAAAATGGTACCAGAAATACCATTGACGCTCAGCATATAAGGGAGACTGGCTTCTCTTCTCTCTGGTAAAATTCACAGGCTAAGTTGAATACCACATACAAAATACAGTCCTACTAGCGCAACTGACACGGTGCTCAAGACTATCATTCGGTCATCTATAACACGTCAAGGCCAGATTCCAAATATTTGTGACAATGGATACACTTTTAGAACGCGCATTTAACCGATTATATAAATCTAATGGTCGTCATTGTTTCTTTTTTCAGCTTTGCCTTTAGCCTTACCCATACAAGCACAGCAACCATCCAGATGTGTGCAACTATTCGATCAAAGCTTTAGACAATGTTTCCGTGATTTTGGTGGGTTCGAGTTAGACATTGTCTTCTCTCTTGTAACCAATGAGACCAGTGGTCGCCTACCTCCAAACCTGATACCACAGAAACAGAACCTGGTATCCACACTTTGCACGTAAGTATCTGGTAGCCTGGAAACAATAATTAAACAACAGTTTATACTATTACTGAGGACAAAACAGAAAGATACATTTGCAACTAACAAATTCTTAGTTTACAAAAGTTTTACATTTCGTCCATACAACAAAACGTCCGATTAAAGCACTGGACTACTTGAGTATTTTTTAACAGTCTCTGTAGTGAAAAAGCACACATTAGATTTGTAGGCACGTCATTTGTTTCTAAAGTTGAATAATTTATTGTTTGAATGTCCACGGGTCCCGTACAAAAGGTTACAATAATTCATTCAACATAATTTAAAATCAAATTTAAGTAATTTACTTTTTCCTTTTCATTTACAGTTTTACACCTTGTATAGATAAAGTTTATTTCAATATATCATAGACCACCGGCCCAATAATAACAATACAAATAGTGATACATAAAATAAACAAGAGTTAGCCCAAATATTTACATCTAAAAGAAAACATGAAAATACTTATATCATATTTCTCTTTTAGCAACCGTGTAGCAATCACTAACTGTATCACACCAAAGGTTAAAGCTGCCGATGCATCATGTCAACAAACAGAGATTGGTATGATGGATGGTACTGTTAACTCTATGGTCAGTGGACTCGGAAACTTGTGTGGTGTCCGTAAGTATATCAAACATCTCCCTCCAACAACATCATTATTCTTAACACGGTGTATTTTTTTTTAATTTGCGGAACCTGAGCATAAGTGATCGGTGCCACATAAAACATAAATATAAACAAAGGCACTGCCTATCTCGGGGATTCGTCTTACTGATCTGCAATTATATTACCGTAAACACGATTCCTATGACTAGTTTCACTGTCTGAATGTTATAATAGTATCACAATTCAACAGCATTCTACAGTTCTGGTTCTAAGTATCGGAATTCATCTACACCGGTTTTAACTGGGCCGTTTGTACTAGTTACATAAAAGGCGCATCGGAAAAAACGTCAATAGTTAGTCCGACCTATATATTTATCTCATGTGCAAGTTTTGATTTTGATATATCTATATTTACAGCAAGCCAAGGCGGTTCAAACTGTATGAAGAATTTTGATGTTGGATTCCGTCAATGTTTGACAACTATTGGTATTAATGCCGACCATTTCTTCATGATGCTGGCTGATCAGCCTCTACCAGCTGGGGTAAACAAAGACCAATTGAAACAAAAATCTTGCACGTACGTATTTACTAGAATAACAATTATATTTCGATGTTCACCACAATATGAGATAAGTCACAATACAAATGTAGTCTGTGAATAGTAATCTCATTAAAATCGGACCCATAATACGTTCCACTACCTGACGATGATACTGAACAACGTAAGGGAATGTAGCAAATGTCAGGAATCTGATTTTAATGAAATTGTCAAAATGGTGATGTTAGTTGTTAAATTAGATATTAAGAAGTTTACTCTCCTTTATGAAAACCAATAGCAAGTTCGCCCATTCTCTCAAATATTGACTTGTCGGACAACCAAACTAGATCTATAGCTTGAGTTAATAAATCGAATTATTTCATTACAGTGCTACTATCAAGTCGAATCTGATGCAGTGTGCTACACAGGTACTTGGCAAGATCCAGGGTGACTGTAAACCACAGGAGACTATCATGGTCGGAACAACTCTACAAAATATGATGGGAGCATTTGAAGGAGTCTGTAAGTTACATACTGCTTTGGTTTAAACCTAGCAGTAATTTGTATTCTCTACTTTCTTACTCTACTAATCATACTACTCATACATCCTAAATTAGTACGAACTATCAAAAGCACATACTTTTCATGCATATGAACAAAGTCAAAAGTGCTCTCCGGGGCTTCTATAAACACGAGACTAAAGTCGATGCGAAGCATAATGAAAGTGTCCATACTAATGTTTTCCTATTCTCTTTAGGTACCGGTAAACCAACCAACCCCGACCAGTGTATGTCAGCCTTTGAGGATGGTATGAATACATGTGCACAGAAAACACTCAACATGGACATGAAAGTCGTACTGATGGTACTCAATGGTCAATCGTTACAACCTGGACAAGACGCTGCTACATTGAAGAAATCCATCTGCGGGTATGTAGCGGTTATACAATAAACTTAAACCAATTATGTCATCTAATTATATGTATATGTCCCTATTATGTGGTTCATCTGTTTTGCTATTGTTTCTTATATTCATATTATTTTTGAATAAGCACAATCCAATCAAATTCAATATTTAATGCATTCAAAACAAGTCAATAACGTCTGCATGCATACTGTACTTAAACATATAGTAATACATAATCCGTTTAAATATTATCTCTGCATGTTGAAAGTGAAAACTATTTTTAATCGCCAATCTGATATTGTTAAATTCAGCACAGAAATAGAATGAACAACTGTTCCAAGAACACATACTTCATGTATCAAGATAATAAAAATCGGACAGGACAAGTTGCATGCGTCTTTTGTCTGGCTTCTTAAGATTGATTGAAAAATGTTAATGCTTAATAGGGCATTTGGTGTTGGTCTAGACAATGAATTTTATTCCAATATGCTTAACACTGTACATGTACATGTTATTTTGGCTTATTAGACAGTGGCATAACTTAGAAAACTGTGGCAAAAACGTAGTAGGTCAAACAGCCGGAGAGTGTGCCCGACCACAGATGTTAATGGTGGAAGCCACCTTCGCTAACATGATGATCACAACAGCAACATTCTGTGGAGATACATGTAAGTCACGTGACATGGTAACCATGGAAACAAGTGTTTTGTTAAACCTCGAATTGTGACTTGTGTTTGAAAAATACTTTAAAAATACTAAATTAAATGAAGGCATCATAAACGCTGTTCATGCCACGTTATAACAACGCACCAAAACAATAGTACTCATGTGCTTTTGACTACAATACGCATACATGGATTGTTTTAGCCTTAATCTGATTAAAAAGATAGAAATTTCAATTTCCTTTTGCTTAAAGGATTCCTTGAGAATGCACATAAACAAACATTGTGCTAATCCACAAATGAAAAGAAGTTTTACAAAATATTGGCAAATGGACAACGTGTACACAGAGCATGATACATTTTTCTAACTCGATAGCATTTTTCAAACACAAGTCCTGTCGAGATTGACATAGCAACTGTTATGTAGAATTATTGTATTGATTATTCGAAGAAACATTACATTGTTATGATTGATTTTAGACGATGGAAACAGTTGGAAACATGTGGTAAGGATGTTGTACTCCGTGCTGGATGTGCTAGAACACAAGTTCTCCAAGTTGAAGCCACGTTTGCTAACATGATGATAACCGTAGCAACATTCTGTGGTGACGAATGTAAGATACCCAAACACAATATATGCACCATTTCTATACGGGAGGCAGTTTATTTGAAACACATCTTTTGATTTGTTGGTGATTTTTTCCAGAAAAACTTTTGCAGAGATTTTCGTCAGATTATGTTTTTTGGCTTTGATTTTGATTCATTGATTACATGTATACACATATTCTGTTTACCAAAACCAAGAACACAAGCCATGCACCATTTCTATATGTGAGCAAGGTTATTTGAAACATTACAAAGCGCACATTTTGATTTTTTGTGGATTATTCGACCAAGACTTTTACATTGCTTTACATCACATTATAGCTTGTTTTCTTTTGCTTTTTATTCATTGAGTACGTACCTATTTACACATATACTAATCAAAACCAGAAACACAGCCCAATATGTGCACTATTTCTATATTGGAAGAAGTTTATTTGAAATATGTTTTGATTTTTTAAAATCATTTAATGCAGCGCTTTTCATTACAGCTTTTTTGCTTTGATTTTATGAACACATATACAAATCCCGTTCACCGAAACCAACAACATCATAGTCATTCTTACAAAATCAGGACATATACAGACTAGCCTGTACAGTTCAGTATTAACTTCAACAGTGGTACGACCTTTAGAATGCCCAAGTGCTTAGTTGGTTAACACAAAAACAAACACAAACGTATTGTAAGCAAACACTCTACGTCTGCCAAATTTCTTTTTCACACTTAATGGATACCAGTTACTTTTACTTTGTACTTTCAATATTTGCATATAATTACCACCTTGCATATTTTCTAAGGTATATGTGCTATATGTAGTCTGGCAATATGTCAAAAATTCACTTCGCATGACTTATTCAATTATGTTGGTGCAATGTTTAGTTTTAAAGCTTAGTCTACCTTACTTGTTTGATTTCGAAAGCGTTTGATAACTTGTGTCGCATTTAATAACCTTTACTTCAAAGAAAAAATGTAATTAATGATGATAATGGCTTTTTACATACAAGTAGACTAAAACAAAAATGTACAATATTAATATATAACGTTTTAAGTACTCTATATTGTTTAATAGTAAGTACAAATTATTGTTGATTATAATTTTTTCGGTTACGATATGTATACAACAAGCTTTGAAGACAACACAACAGTGAAAAGCAATTGCATAAGCATAAGGACAAAAGCGAACATAAGAACACTAAAGATAAAGTCAGAGTGTTTGTATGTTGTTGTTGCAGTTCCATGATGTTCCGGTGATATACCATTTGGTGGTAACCCATGATTTAGATTAAACGATGTTATTCATATAATTACGAATATTTTCCTATTTTAGCTTTACCTGGAGCCTGTTTGTTGACTCTACAGAAACAGTTCGGTGAATGTTTTGGTAAGGTCGGCCTTGCCCCAGAGATCTACCTCAGTAACGCTACAGACCACAAGGGAGCACTGATTGGAGCTAACACTGCTGAGGCCAAGGAATACTGCAGGTACGAGTTTAAAATAATCCATTTCATGTAAATGCCTAACATTGTCGTGCTTAAAATATCGGGACTTTTTAGGACATGTTTGTAGTTCCTTTTATCAAATTTACACTACAGATATAATTAATAAAGAGTAAGTTATTACAAATAAAATAAACTATATAAATCAGAACCTAAGTCATGTCAGCATGCGAACAATTAGAAAATAGATATGTGAGTTATTTAGTAGTAGTTTAAACTTATTTATATATTTTGTTTTCGTTTTATGTATAACAGCAAGAAACACGATTTGTTCACATGTATGCAAGAAGTCATCCACAAATGTCCAGGTGCTGAACAAACTCTCTCCTTGACTGGATTCGATTTACATGGAATGGAGCGTGCTGTTGGTATTCTCTGCCATGATATCCCAGGTAATACATTAGCATTTGCGGTTTGTCTTTACGTGCACGTTTGTGCTTATTATAATTATGTTGTTCCAAAAGGAATGAGGTTTTAGCTTCCATTTTCACGCGGTTGCAATGTCCAGTTTAATGAAGTATTTCTTCTATCAATTGTCTGTTCTTATATTCATAAGAAGGTCATCGGACACCAAAATATAAATGCTTCAAATAAAGCTTATTGCATGTGTTGGATTAGTAGTTTTTTTTATCTATTGTAATGTACCATACACATCTACATGTATAATGGAAATGAAAACCAGAGAAAACAACCAACACTCATATATCAGAGGTTTTGAAAATGTTTTACTGATACAAACAAAGTTGCATCATTCAGTTGCCTTGTAATTGTGTAAATATGTCCATATGTAACGTGTTTGATTGATTGTGTTGAAATTCATAATTCACACTAACTATTATGATCTTTATCAGATTATCTTGCTGGATTACAATGTTTTGAACAGCCTACCGACTCTGCTAGAGGCTGTATGGAAGAAATGACAATGGCCATCACTGATCTATCAACCAAACAAATTACACAAAAACTGAACATGGACACATTCTTCTCCGATTTCTGCACGTAAGTCAAGTATAACAACATAGTCTGATAGTGATTGCACTTAAACTGGTTTGATGACGCTCCATTAGCCTTAGATTGTATAAGAATATTGTGCCAATACTATGTTGATGCACAACAATCGTCGAGGCGTGACCTCAATAGAGATAGAATACTGAGTGTTTACTAGTCACGCCTCGGAGCTTGTTGTAGATCTATACATGAAGCTCTACGTCGTGTTGGCCCTTCGTTGACACGATTTGAAGCATGTTACCGGTACAACACACGCTTCAAATAATGCAATCATCATTTTCTTATATAGAAAACATAAGATAAGTAGGGTAAATATGGAACTTGACAAATGTATTTACATCATACAACTTGGTGAAACACTACAAAATGACTTATTAATATCATATTAATGTTAACACAGTTATTGAAATAATCTGGCCAACTCATTTGTATTATGAACGTCGGACAAATATGATTTCCAAATATTTTTGAATTATCTTGTGAAAACATACGAAATAAAAGTCGTGTTATATATCCATCCTTTATGTATTTCTAATTACAACATTGTTATGTTACAGCGCAAGAGTCAAACACGTAGCTTGTGATTCCAAGGCATGGCCCGCATGTCAGAAATCAGCAATAGATTTGAAGAACCAGTTCGAATGCCAACTTATCCCATCTAAATGCTACAACTCACATAAAGACAACATTGACACTATCTGTCCAAATACTGGTAGGTGTTAAGTTTTATTATTTATGCAATTCAATGGTGTATCGTACAACTGAAGCTTCGTTTAGAACGTCTATGCTTTCGATAAATTCAGATTGCTAACATCGATACCTTCAGCCTTATAACTGGTATGAGTTTCTGCGATACAGTGGTGTCTTGAACATTTGAAGGTTCTTTTAGAACGTCTATGCTTTTGATTGTTAAGTTCGCTAACATCGACATGTTTCTGCAAACTCTGTGGTTTCTCATACAACTAAAGCTTCTTTTAGAACGTCTATGCTTTCGATTTTTGAGTTTGCTAACATCGACACCGTCTATCACAATCTTGGCGTGGTATGTTTTGCACGTCATAGGTATATCGAACAATCAATTCAAGCTTGTTCTAGGAAACATTTGCTTTTTGACTTCTGTGCTCGCAAGCGGTCTGTATATTGTGTTCAACTTTTGATTCCGTAGCTTTAAAATGCTTATGCCAAGTTGAATAATCGAACGAATTTCTTGGATCGGTAGTAGTACTCCACCTGTTCCAAATATGTTTCGATGATTATTAACGTGCTATTTGAAGCTTTAAACACGGTCACTTGTGCAAAGGTTCTGGCTAGGCTTTAGTTTAATAATGATCGTCATTGTTTTAATTGTGTTTCATCTAGGTTGCTACCTTTAATTTTCTTCATTATTATACATTGTCTATTTTCGTGTTTACTTCTATTTTATGCGTGAAGAATGTAAGAATTTCATTCATGTTTTCTTACTTTTCTCCATATTGTGTGCATCGTATATAACTGCACCTGCATTTTAATGATTCACATTATACATGCTTGCGGCTAAGTTTAAGTACTAAACACTTGCCTATAAAGCTGTCATCAATCGGGAGAGCGATGTCAACAGTTCTAATCTATTTCATTGAAGCTTGCACCTGCGGCTTTCTTATACGAAATTCAAGCTTCTGAACTTTATACTCGCTTTCTTTTCTTATACATGTACACGTATTGTACGTTTCCGATGTTGTTCTTGCTTTCTTATATCGTCTCCAAAATCTTAAAAGTCTTTCACCACATCTTTTGCCACATTTTTCACCACTTCTGTTTGTGCTTTACTTGTAGACTTTTCAGGTAAAGAAGGTACCTAGTGTGATAAATTATAATGCATGTTTTATACTTTACTTATATATAGCTTATATATTTCCATTCCTTTTTTTTCTTTTTTTTCATGTATATCTTGTTGATCATACTTTTTGTACTCGGTTGTATAAGTTGAGTTCTGCAGTTCCTGTCCGAGTTTTACTTATATTTTTGTTACTTTTAGTTTTATTTGTATTTTTCACCCGTTAGTCAATTCCTTATTCTCTGAAACTGACCTGCCCTCGGTATGTCACCCATCGTTGTAATACTACCATGTGTTGCTTCCATATCTGAATGATTCTAGCATTTCTGGTTTCTTCGTTAGTTTAGTTTGATATCCATATTATGTCCTAAGATATGGGATTTGGCAACATGCTTAGCCTATACGTACAAGCTCTCGTTAGCAGGACAAAGGATTGTACCTGTACGACGCATCCTTATTTTCTGTACCAATACGTCGTAAGCTGTTATTTCAGCATCTAGTATGCTTGTCTCTGTTAGAATTAAAGGGCTAGATTACTACTAGTATATTGATAAAAGTCTCCAATAAAGTATGATTCGAGATGCATCCATGCACATAGGATACCATTCTCATATTCATTTCAACTTTACGTTACCAATTGGCAATGGTCATGTTACTTTAAACACTAATTTCGTATATATTTTATAACATCTATATCTTTTATAGAAACTGACATTCGTTGTGTCATGAGTAGCTCGATTGTCATTCCCTTTTTCTACATGTATACATATTTGTGGCAATGGATTTTTACTTCTACTTGTGTATTACAATTATTTTATTTTTGTTTAATCATTTCATTTATCAAAACAATGTATTAATTTACGATACATGCAAGTTGCGAACCCATCGAGCGAAATATGCCAGGAGTGGCGTCGTATTTATAATCAGAATCATTTTATTTAGGGTCAAATACTATTCTTACAAGTATTGTTTTTCGTTGTTTTTACAATTCATGCAGTAGATCGATTGATTAATTGTTTCACATGAATACAATTTTCACAATTGACGATTCATCAAAATATATTTTTCATAAAACTCCTTTATCATTGCTTTTTAAATCATTTTTGATTATTATTTATTTAACTATATTTTATTTTATTTTTATTATCCTTTTATTTTTTCCACAGATATTTACATTCCTTGAATTGTATATGTTATTATATTGTAATTTTGGCTGTGTTCAATATTTCCTCTAGTATTGTAAAACTTGGCCTAAGATAATATATCAAATATTTTTGGATACAGTATAAATATATTTTTATATTATTTACATACATTTTATTATTCATTTATATTTATTTATTTTTATTATTATTATTTCCACAGATATTTACATTCCTGATACTGACACCAACATTAAGAATACCGCCTTACCGCCATGCGCACAGAACATTCAGGCAACAATGAACAGATGTTTCTCCCAGTTCGGTATGGACCCTGATATGTTCCTGGTCAACATCACACATGATAGAAGTAACTTCATGGGAGACAAAGCTAAGGCTGAATCATTGTGCAGGTATGTCGTCACTTCAGTGTAGTTACAGTAAAACTTCGTTATTTCGAGGAGTGATGGAGGACAGGTGAAATGCTCGAGATAAACCGGGTGCTCGTAATAACCAAATGGCATGTATTGATGAAACAAACGGATATTGGTTTAAAAATTGCTCGAGATAGACCGTTGCTTGTGATATCGATGCTAGTCACTGACATAATTTCCTCCCTTTATGGCTAAGTATGTAGAGTTTGTTGTTTCATTAAGTTGAACTTGTTTTTTACAATTCACTAAAAAGAGGCAAAACAATATTCCTGAATTTGAGGAGAGTTCAGAGATATGGCTTCGTAGTTTAAATAAAATTAAGTTTTAATTGCTAATATTGCTAATAACAGAATAAACTTGAATTAAATCGTATTCATATCTAGAATAAAACAGTATTTGTTTCTTGAATTATACCATATTATTTCATGAATTAAACGGTATCTATATCTTCTGTTTTCTAGATCAAAGGACGACATATTTAGATGTATGACCAATGCTCTAGATTCCTGTCCTGCTGCTAAAGATATTCTTTCTTTCTGGGGCCATCAACAGTCATCATTGGTAACCGCTGTGAACGTCATCTGTAATAATTTACCAAGTAAGTTGTGTTTACCTCATTGTATAGTGTTTTCTTCCGTGCCGAACATGACAAGCATACCCTTTATTTGGCAATCAGCTTTCTACTGAATATATACATATAACCACTGAGCTACGGAGGCTCAATATGACTTAACGATCACATGGTTTACATGTAAACTATATACATTGTAGTAAGTTATTAATTTGAGACATTATATTTTGTTGTCACAGTAACACAAGTATAATCAGAAACAAACTATCTGCAGAAGTTCATACCGATATATGATGATCATTTTTAAATGGACTCGAGCATGGAATATATTAAAACATGCATGCTAAAAAGTGTGTTTGAGCCAATGGAATAACACCTTAAATTACTACAATGCATATTCTTGCTAAACGGTTGGACATGCTTAGGGAATTCAATTAAAATTAAAGCCAAATACTAGCACAATCATGTGCTGAACCAACTGTTTGTCATTCATTTTTTAAAATTTATTTCCTCTCTCTATTTCTAGCATACGGAAAAGGTGTGTCTTGTTTCGCCAATGGTAATGCTCAGGTACAACAATGTATCTCCAACACGGAGTCCAAGATGATGAACCTTGCTGACAAACAAGTTAGCAAAAAACTCTCACCAGATTCTTACTTCAGAGATTTCTGCTCGTAAGTATAGCTTCTATATATAATATTTTCCAAATGTTTAAAGGGATTGCCTAACATTTGATCGAAATGTTTAAAAAGTATGTGTTATTGTTTATGGGATATACATAAATGATATTTGTCAAATTTAGTTTATCTTTGCAATATATCCCGAAACGCGACACAGTCCATGTAAGATTAATATTTTCTAATGAAAATTGGTACCGTCGTCAAAGTTAATATATTTTACTTGAAAGAGGAACGCTTTCGATCAACATCGAAAAATCATAGTAAGCCCAATGTAAATAAGAATGCAATTACAATCTTAAGAGACTCACTCTCAATCTATTGTTTCCTTTTTGCAGAATCCGTATCGAGCATTTACGCTGTGATTTGAACGGTTGGAGACAGTCTTGTGGTGTGGATGTTGTTGGTCTGAAGACAGAATACGAATGTAAACTCATTCAACAACACTGTAAGAATCTACAAGTTGGAAACTATAAAGCCATTTGCAATGAAAACGCTTATCAATTCGCTGCACGTGGCGGAAGCGGAAGTGGTGTTGCCGGAAACACCGGAAGTAACACTGGATCAGCTGACTCAAGTTCTTCTACAGTAACGGCTTCTTTGTTGTCGCTTGTTGGCAGTGTTATTGCATCTATTGTGCTATTTGTATTGTAAATGAACATTTTGTTGTATTTGGATTGAATCTGTATTGATATTATTATAACGTGCTTCCCGAACTTAAAGGGAGACAATTGCTATTGTTTGTCGTTTGCAAAAGTTTCTAAACATTCCCAAAATGTCGTGACTACGGCGACATTAGTTCTTTTGTACGCATGTTCTAGTAAATCGTTGATGTTTTAGCCAACTATCATAGAGACTGAATCAATACGGAGTGTATGTATAAATCAATTTTAGTAGATAGGTGTTTAGAAATGGGGAGCTTCTGCAGCCCACTCACAAAAATTGTAAAATCATCGAATAATTGTTTTATAATATACTTCCTTTTGTTATTGTTTTCATTTTGTTTTTCATTTCATAAGTTTCTGTTTCATTCATGTTGATCAAACTTTTATGTTCATAAAATATTCAAAGGTTTCGTTCATTTCAATGATTTTAAGGTTTCTTCAATTTAACATCAATTACCATACTAGCTATTATATCAAGAGACTCTAAATCAGATTTATAATTTAGATTAATTTCAAACCAATGGCTTATACCATTTTCTGCCCATAATCAATCCGGCAGGTAGCGCAATCTGTTTGACCATATTCTAATGGACGCTTAGCACTGTAAGGATGTTGTATTCTGCTTGAACATCAAGTTAAGTTTTATTTAAATGAATAATTATTTATTGACATATAACTTTCATATCAAGCTGGTCTTGATTACCTTATTTATGTATTTAAGTATTTACGCCAATAATTGTGTTTGGCGTTCTCGGTGTGATATGAAAGCATGACGTGAGAACATTCGGAAACTCTCGGAATTCTGCGGAAAATGTCAAAGTGTTCCGATTTAACTCTCGGAATTCTGCGGAAAATGCCGAACTGTTCCGATTTGAATGAGCATGATGTCGGACACACATGGACACTTATATTGACAATTCTACTAGGTCTAAGTGTGCGTATAAAATATGAATTAATGACACAAGTTAGTGATGTGGGTGGGGTATATGACTTGAACTTATCAGTAAGATCGACGATAAACTACCTGTTTCAATATCACAAAGACGTTTTTTATTCGGACTTTACCTTACAGACGAGAAATCTCGCTTCTGTCACAGAGTGTTTGTATTAGCTAGTCGAGTATGTACAAGTCCAATTAGGATATATTGAGAGTGACGTAGCCGATAATTTGTACACAAAAGAGTACACATATTGTGTGCCTCCGTAGCTTATTGGTTATATCGCTAGCCGCTGACTCGGGATCAAATCCGGTTTGAGGCACGCACATGCCTGTCATATGTCAACAGAATGCTGACTGGCAATCTATAAATGCTTGGCTCAGCATCGGCATCGGCATCGGCATCGGCATCGGCATCGGCATCGGCATCGGCATCGGCATCGGCATCGGCTGTATAGGTATAGTTTAGTTTACCACCGAAACCACACTGCACAAGTCTTAAAACTTGGTTTTCACCGTAACAGTGGATTCTGTCACTCTATTTGTAACCTTACAGGACAGTCCATGTACGAAATTATGCACAATGTCTCGGAGTATCCTATAATCAAACGAGACTTGTGTGAATAAAATATGTCCTGGTACTTGTCATTACACATTGTCCAGTGAGTGTTATGTTATGTTTCTCAATTTGTTTTTAATTTCTTCCATGCTGATATTATGAATGTACATAAGAATATCATTATGTATCATATTTCATATCATGTTATATTAAAATAAAGAAAATAAAAATAAACTATTTGTACACATAAATAAAGCTATTGTTATTATTTGTTATTATACGTGATGTGAATGCTACCAAATGTATTTTATATGAAGGGGAGACAATCCAATTACACAATATTGACACCTTACCAATGGAGATGAAAAGCTCCCACCAATTACCGAGAAAAAATGAAAATATATTCCGGTAACGAGCCAAATGAGTCACGAGTTGTTTCCCTTTGACCACATAATAATAAATCGTTTATTTAATGCGATAGTAAAGAAAAATATGCTAGTTATAGGAAATGTCTCTTTAAGTGTTATTTGAGATGGGGGTTTTTTGCTTAGATTGAAATTCTTATTGCGATCGGGGAGACTGTTGGTCACACGGTTGTCATGTCAATACTAAAATGAAACGACCAAGGAAGATCAACAACTGAAGCTCCTAGATCAACATCCTTTTATCCCAACCATCAGTTGTAGCTCTTTAAAATTGATAAGCTGGGTACTGTTTTATGAAAGCATTACAGTACGATAATCTTAAACTTACGCTCAATCTTTTTTTATTCTTAAACGTTTGAAAATGCTGACAAAGCGATATGTAATATCAATAGATAATTGATTCAGTTATCGATTTCACAAACAGGATCTTCTCCATTTTGTTGATGCAAAAGCAATACAAGGTATTCAAATTTGAATTTATGATGTTCGTAAGTACTTTGATAAAATTATACATTCTACAATGAACACTGACAACAGGGTGCTGGGTATAAGCAAATACATAACAACACAACACGTGTTTGCAGTACTTGAACTAATATTTCTTAATTAAAATCCGTATTTACATTTGTTCGTGACCTCAAGCAATTGTGAAGTCCTTAATGCCTGGATTATTTCAAAACATACTGGTTCTTTTGGCTGCTGCAGTCAACGAAAGACCAGAGTGACAAACACATTGTTTGTAGTTTCCTTATTATTTTTACTAGCAAGGGGACTATACAAACAGGCAACTGTGTCATTGAAAAAGAGTAAAATTATATTTTCTATATAGATGTTACCAAAACAAAATTGTTTTATTTTTTTGTAATCAATGATACAGTTACCTTTGACTATACCTACATATAAGAAGGTTGACGTAATGGCTGAATATCACTGCAAGGGAGCTCGAACTAGTTTTAACTTAAAAGGTGCACTACTTTGGGCCCGAAATTACAACCAATACTTACACTCTGCACTCAGCACTCAAATATTGAAAATGTTATAAAATGAGCTATAATTTGTTCTAGATTGCAGATTTAAATGAGGAAATGTATAGCATTATTATTAGAGTGTTGAAAATAGTATTTGATTCATTATCTATTCAATTACATACTTTGTATGAGATAAAAATGTAATCATTGTTGAATCTGAGTACCACTCTCTGCACTCCGGCTGATAAATTACACTTATGCTGCTTACATATACATTTTGTACACTAAATTTCAATTGGACACAAGCAAATGGTAATATTTAGCACCAATTTAACATAATTTCAACTTCTTGTTTAAAAAAAATCTCGCTTTGAACTTCAAAAGAAGTTTCTTCAATATTTGAGTGCTGAGTGCAGAGTATAAGTATTGGTTGTAACTTTGAGCCCACACCTCGCACGTTCATCACATGCATCAATAAAGAAAAGAACAGTTTTCAAATTCAAGTTTCCCACCGTGTAATAACCTTACCCCCGCTCCTAAGTAAAACGCAACAGCAACTGGTTATTAAAGAATTAAAACATGAAGCATAGCTATAGGTAAAGTGTTTGTTTGTTTATTATAGTGTCACCCCTATTGAAAGGGCCAGCCAATTTGACTTATGAAACACATATTTTTCTTGCGCACAGAACCTCCCGAATCCCTTCTCATATTGCCGGGCGCCTGGCAGAGATGGGCCTACGGTAACCATTCTTTAACTAGCTGGCGGCTCACCAACCGGTCGCATCAGTTCTAACCCAGCTTCCGCCGGGATTCGAACCTTCGACCTTCCGCTCCGGAGGCGGACGCCCTAAACACTAGGCCACGGTGGTACTATATTAATAGAATCCATAGGGTAGCAAAGAAAGAACTGACTTTACTTAAACTAAAAGTTGTTGGAATGGCGGAATGGAATTACGGAATGGCACAACGTACATGTAGTGTGTTATCACAGCACTTATTGAAATTATAAAGTTGTGCGCACACGCTCATACAATTATTACACAAAACTATTGACCCATAATGATGTTCTTCACAGATAACCAATTATTGAAGAAAGAACGACATCTACACCTGTTGAAATAGTATGCCAAACGTTGTAATAAGTAACATATGTATAAATTATATACGTATGGATAACACAATACTATTTTTGCAAGAGTTGCTTCCCTTAGACTTCAAAGTACGTGTGTATGCATTTATTATTTTCAAATCGTTCTTTTGTCAACAAACCAACTGGCTACTTTATTTCGTTTTCTTCCATATTTTGGGACATGCTCAAGATGTTTCATCTGCATATATTATAGGTAACCAATGTATTGTTTTCTCTGTAATATATATCTTTGAAAATAGACATTTAAGGCTTAATGGGACTACAGAATAATGTTTTGTTCGAGTATGTCTTGTCCTCAATTTGTTGTTGTAAAAAATACATATTTTAATATGTGCGTGTAACATTAAGACTTATGTATACAAAAGAGCGTTGCTTACATCTCAACTCTGAACGTGTATGTCAAACCTGTAGAGTGTTCTCCCCTTGTTTTATAGGAAATAACGCTTACCGACTTAAACATATTCACGGACAGTTATTTCCCCTGATTTCAAATGAAGCTAATCTTGTGTTACCGGGTTTTCTCCTCTGGCCCCAAGTTCACAAAGAATTAGCAATCAGGATCAGGATTAAGATCAAATATATATCCTTGGAAATTCAGTATATATGTTAAGCTTAAGCTTGGTATTTTTATACATGTGGGTAAAGAAAAACACATCCTTCAATTTTAATGACATTAAAATAAGTTTTTATTGTCAGTTATAAAAATACTGACTTGATCCTCGTTTTAATAGTTGATCCTCGTTTTTCAGGATCAGATTCGATCTCAATTACAATAAATCACTTTTGCAACCGAAAAATGATGGTTTGAATAGTTTGAACATGTGTCAATTTGAAGTATATTAGATATTCTCTACATGGCTGTAAGTTGTAATTGCCAAAAGTTACCAAAAACTTCCAAAAAGTGGAGAACTATTTTAGGATCAAATTTGATCCAGATCAGTTGATCCTTTGTGAACACGGGGCCTGATGTTCAGGATAAGTTACTCTTACCTACTCAATTAGTCATACGCAGTCACTCCCCTGATTTCAAGGGAAACAAGTCTTAAGTATCACCTGCTTTTCAGTGGAGGTTACTCTTTGCAAATAAAATATATCTTTGCAAATAAAATATATTACAAGCACATTTTCTTACAGTGATTTCAAGGGCAATAAGTTATTAACCCTTGTACTACCGGATTCCCTCCCCTGACTTGGGAAAAGTTACTCTTTGACAGTCATTTGCGTAAAATTAGTTAAGTGCAACTTTCCCAGCCCTGTTTTAACGGGATTCAACTCTTGTACAGTACCATCGATTCATGGACGAGTAAATATCGAGCTGATATTTATAGTTTGCTGTGATTTCTTACTTTTGGCAACAAAGGGTATCATGGTTATAATTGAAAAATACTTTAAGAAGCCATGTTAGTTATTACATGTATTGTTTGGTTATAATTTTAGTTTGGTCACCATCAATTCATTTCGTATATAAGTTTCCCGCAAAGGTCAATGACCCTCTAGATTTTGAAATAAACTATCTAACGTGTTTCACTAAATTTTAACTATATCTAACTAAACGTGGTGGTGGGATCATAAAAAAAACATTTTGATCATTTCGGCTTTTATATGCATTGCAATAGGCGATAATTTACCGGAGGTAAACGGAAATGGTCGAGGTTTCACGATTGTGGAGCCTTTATATGTGAGTCATTTCGCGAGACCAATACGTACGTCAGCATTAACACTCCCTATATCACGTGCGTCGTGTCTTCGGGCGATTTCAAATACTTTTTTAAATTTTAACTTCCGAATTTCGTAAGATATCAAACTTTCTTTTTCGTCGTGGCGTTTAGGTGTAATGTGATTCAAACATTGCTCACTAACGTCATTCAATATTTACTCATAATTTCACAATAATTTCTTATAAAACAATATGAAATTATAATTATTTAATTAAAGTCAGTGAGTGCGCGTAGAAAGTAAGATAATTATATAACTTTAAACTTTATTTTATCAAAATATCAAAACATCACCATATTGGACAACGATTTGGACACGCGATTATGTCCCTACAGATGTTACAGAAACTGTTGGCGATCTTTATAATCGGTGAGTATAATATATAACGTATATTAGTTATCATATTTTCATATATTACTGAGCCCATAGACTTTCTTTTTAACTACATGTTCTTTTTTCTTTGAAGCTATTTTTTATTGGTATGATACCTGTGCTACTTTTCACCGCTATTCACCGCTTCCCTGGATGTTTCAATACATGTACTAAACATGGCGTCATTAAGAGACATGGGTATCTTTGACCAAAAATGCTTAGAATGAAATTATAATTACAAAACCACATTAGCCCAGTGGGATCGATCGTCATTCTATTTCGTGTTTTCTTTTTGTTTACCTGCTAGATCTGCTGAGCTTCGTTCCTATCTTATTTGTTACTATTGGTCTAGTTGCACCAATTGCATGGGAGGATGTCTCTCCTTTGTCTGGTTTTAATGTTCAAATGCATATATATATATATCAATATAAGTGGTACACAATAGCTATAAGTACTATTTGTTTAAGCGCCCGATGAAAAATATATCCCAACGTTGATATAAGTTTTCAATCATTGAAAATGACGAAAGTATGCCAACTCCAATACGCTTTGTGGCAACAGTTTAATAGAAACTACTACCTGATACACACACCATAGTATTTTGTAAACATCAAAACATGGTCAATAATGACAGGTGGTCTGTCGTAACATTCTTCATATCATTGGAATGGATCTGACGTGAAATAAAGTCGTAAAATCTTTACAGACAGAGTTTTAGGTTGGGTCTAAGCTGCGCGCTTCGTTTTAGGTTCTTCGTTCAGTCACTTGGTGTCACCGTTTTTGTATATTTCTATGTTAAAATATGTCATCCAGCTCTTTTACAGCGTGGACATGGACTTTTTATTTCTTATTAGGTTATATATGGGCATTGCTCAGTGTAATTATGTTAGGTTTTCTGATTATGTTTGGTTGATATCGTGTCTAGAAATTGACGGGGCAAATGCAAGAACTGAAGTGAACTATGCTCGGTTGGTTAAGTAAATTGCTGCCTTCCATGTCAAATTTCCTTATATATTTTTATAATACATTGTACATATACCCACCGGGTCTCAGATGGTCCTTTAAACAGTGTTTAATATAATTATATTGATGCTACATATTGCGTTATTTTCTTCACAAAGGTGTTTAATCAGGTTCTAAAGGCTTGCATTGTATGACAGAATTTATGAGTCATTTTCGATGTCTATTTTATCGACGTTTGTCATGAAAAGTCTCAGTCATGACAAAACATGTATAATGAACACAAAACCACAATACATGATGTTGTTTCGAAACTTGTCAAAATGTAAACCCCTGAAGGGTGTTGTAATTTAATTGAAAATCAATAAACTAGAGTTCATTATTCGCAGGCAATTTATGTATCGATTTGTGATAATATTGTCATCATCAACTGTGATAAGTGTATATTAGAAGTTTGAAAAGTCCACACGTTTGAAACCACAACCTTTCCTCCCCATGAATCTCACAACGCTGCTCATTACGCATGCTCCTCCATTACGCATCTCCATTGCACATGCTCCTCCATTACGCATCTCCATTGCGCATGCTCTTCCATTACGCATCTCCATTGCGCATGCTCCTCCATTACGCATCTTCATTGCGCATGCTCTTCCATTACGCATCTCCATTGCGCATGCTCTTCCATTACGCATCTCCATTGCGCATGCTCCTCCATTACGCATCTCCATTGCGCATGCTCTTCCATTACGCATCTCCATTGCGCATGCTCCTCCATTACGCATCTTCATTGCGCATGCTCTTCCATTACGCATCTCCATTGCGCATGCTCCTCCATTACGCATCTCCATTGCGCATGCTCCTCCATTACGCATCTTCATTGCGAATGCTCCTACATTACGCATCTCCATTGCGCATGCTCTTCCATTACGCATCTCCATTGCGCATGCTCTTCTACGGCTCAAACATTGTTTGTGTGACAAAGTTATGTATGCATTGCTTAAGCATATCTCATGATTTAATGTGAATGAAATGAAGGACAAAGAAAACATAAACGATATGTTTCATAAATTGAAACAAGCCTTTGTGTCCATAGACTACTACGACGTACTGTCGCAAAGTCCTGATCGATTCCAACTTGTGCAATGTTTCAATTGGTCTTTCATGTCATCTTACTATTAGTAATGTTAAGGAGATACTTTTTAAGTGCAGAATATTAAAGTTCTTAAATGAAAACAACGTCTGTTGGACACCTTGTAAGAGTGACACATTGTTCAGCATAACATAGGTCCATTAACACAAGTAGTCTTATTCACAGGTGCTTTGCATGTGAACATGCCACCAATGACCCATCTGCAACCAAACAATAAAGACAACATTTTTGTCCGATCTCTTTATACTGTATGATGATGATAATAATAATAATAATAATAATAATAATAATAATAATAATAATAATAATAATAATAATACATCTGAAAATAAAATGTATGACTGTAGAGAGGTTCGTGGGGGTCATGTCCACATCATGCCAAGCACCTGTGGTCTTACTGGGCTGTACTCATGGTTGAACGGGTGAATTGCTGAAAAGCGACCCTCAAAGGCTGGAAACATATCTTAATTCCACAACCGCATTATAGCTAGTGAGTATGGGATATACTTTGTAATTATTTATTGACAATTGACTTGTATTTTACAGGCTTACTATCGTCGCAGACCGTGACGGGACAAGCATCACAATGCGTACAAAATTTTGACCTTGCATTCAAGCAATGTTTCAGAGCCAGTGGAGGTTTTGATGTAAAGGTCGTGATGTCATTGGTCACTGATGGGTCAAGTGGTCAGCTACCACCAAACCTGGCTGGGCAGAAACAAACTCTCGTCACCACACTATGCGCGTAAGATGAGTTTATTATTATTTTCAATCATTTTGAAGATGCCATAGCTGCTTATTGTTGATGTTTTCAATATTCGTACATGTATATAAATATCTTCTTGTGTAACGTTTGAAAAAGTTTGTGTTTATTCATCAAGACATTCATTTCACTATTACCAGCTACATTTGATTGATTTGAACTTTAGAATTTGACATTTAATGCATGCAAACACTTTTCAATACATGCTTCATGTTTAGTATTGTACAAAATTATAGCATACATTTGCAATGTATGGTGTCCCAATCATATGGAGGGGAATTAAAATAATACGATATGTGGCTACTTAGTTTATTATGGGTTTATATGTCACATTTGCCCTACGAGCTATGGAGGCCTCAAATTTGTGTTTTTTTGTAGAAATCGACAAGTGATAATCAGCTGTATACAGAATCTGGCATCAAACACAGGCGCTAATTGTCAACAGAAGGAGATTGGTATGATACAGGGCACTGTCAACACTATGACGGAAGGACTGGGTAGTTTATGTGGCGCAAGTAAGTGGTCTACATTGTACATTGCAAATGATTTATTTACATTGTGTATTTTGGGTTTTATCTCCGTGTATATCATGACTTTGTGACTGCAAACTTCCTTTTGAGTACATTATTTTACACTGAACCACTCTGGATCGGTCGCAGTCAGTTATAATCTAATTATATAATTGATCATAACCACCAGTGTCAATTGCGAATTCAGTTGACTAATGGAATGATTTAGATATTGCTATAATAAAAACATTGAACTTATTGCGCATAATTGGTATAACACAATTTGTATTCGCTTGAAAACCGCCCGCGAACATCATTATATCGTCATTATCTGGCAATTGCATCACCCTTTCAGAGTATTCGCGCGGTTTCGGATAAATGAGCGGAACGTTCTTTACGTGTGGTCAAAATAAATGTGTGTGCATTGTATAGTGCACACAGGATGCTAAGAAAGGCGGGGAAATTTGGTATAAGTCACATAGTTGGAAAATCATCATTGGCACTCTATATATAAAAGACTATTTATGATCCATGAAATCTCATTATTGTATTCAGGTAGTGGAACATCACCGTGTATGAAGAAGTTTGACGCTGGTTTCCGACAATGTGTGACTGCTATAGGTACCAATCCAGACAACTTCTTCAAGATGTTAGCAGATCAACCTCTACCTGCTGGTGTCAACAAGGAAACGCTCAAACAATCAGCATGCGGGTACGTACACAGAGTACACTTAATATTACACTATTTAGTGGTTTTGGTAAAAAATACCATTTCGATTGGACGTAAATTCTTGGAACATCTATTGCAGGTGATAAATACAAGGGTAAAAGTGTTCGACGGGATTTGATTTCGTTGTTAAGTCGAAAAACGAAATATACGAAATTTAATGATTTTACAGTATGCCTTTTTAAAGTGTTTATGTTTGAAGGCAATATATTTGTATTCAGTATGTAATGTGTACTTGTCTCTTACAACAACTCTGATCAGAGTGACAATACAACTATATGTCTTAGTTTGATATGTATATTTCATTGTATTTTACATGTATTTGTATTGATGAGACGAAAATCAACTATGAATTTTAATTTTCTATATATGCTCATGTATGAGACACAGAGAATAGCATAGGGCACCTGGTTTTCAGTGTCTAGACCCCGTATAATGTATACAACTTTTCCACTCCACACTCAATTTCGGACTCAAACTTTGAATGTTTATAACATGTAAATGTCTCAGAGTTCACTGTAACTTTTATATCACATGTATAGCCATTAAAACAAAGTTATAGTTTATGGTGCAGCATGTCTTTGCTGATTAGACTGAAATAAATTCCACTGGAATCAAGGGATTGCAATTACATTATAGTAATACTAGTCATGATTAATAACAATAGTTAATTGAAACGCGAGATAATTGATAGATCGTCTTCAGCTGATAATTTCATTGTTTTAGAATTAATATTTAAAAAGTTTGAAGGGAATTCGTCGAATAAATATTGACCACCCCTCGTATTTGTGGTCATTTTATTGTTGTTTAATCAATATTTACAAATTTTGAAGGAAAGTTCTCGAATGTATTGGTCATTCCCTCATATTCGTATGTCATTTTGAGATACAGTTTAAGCTCCAGTCCGAAAACATTAACTGCAATAAGCATATAAAAACATTTATGTTAAGTCATGCACATTTTGAGTTCAGCCTCCCATGGAAATGAACGTAAAGATACATCACACTATTTGAGATGAGATCTTGTTCCGATTGAGATGCTTGTGGAGATTAGGGCCCAATGATGATTATTACCACATTTTCACTCCCCACTCAATTTCGGACTCAAGCTTTGAAGTTAAATGTTTCAAACATTAAAAGGTCTCACATACTGTACAGTTTACTGAAACTTTTATATAACATGAATAGCCGTAAAAAAAGAGTAATGATTTCTCGAATAGTATGTCTTTGCTGATAAGACTGTATCAAATTCAACTGGGGACTAAAGGTTTGAAATTATGTTATAGTAATACAAGAATGTATTAGTTACAATATAAGTGTTGTTTCGTTGTTCGTTCATCGTTGCCCGATGAGGAACACGACTTCCTTCTACGCTGTTGACAGGATTACGTGTATCCTGGAGCTGGCGCACCAAAACCGATGCGGGCACGAAAGTAGCGACCACAAGTAGGACACCTGTCGGTGACCATTTGATTGATACAATCAGCTGGTAATTTCATTGTTCTAGAATCAATATTTAAAAAAATGAAGGAAGTTTTCATATTTGCATGTCATTTCTAGTGATGCCACAAAGAAGAGTCTAGTACAATGTGCAACTGTACTTGTGGGTCAGATCAAGAATAACTGTGAGAACAAGGACACTATCATTGTGGGAACCACCCTGCAGAATATGATGGGCGCTTATGAAGCATTGTGTGAGTAGGATAGTATTCTTTAGACTTAGCGGGCAATGTCGCGACCTTCATTACACAAGCAATTTCGTCACATACTTTGAGTTATCCAAAAGTTCTTGGACTTTTACTCTTATTAAAAAAAAACCAATAGACTTAAAGTTTATATGATCCATGTAAAGTTTATTTATATTGTACAAGGACACCAAATATCATACGGATATGATTGATATCAACATAAATATGGCATAAAATTGTTCAGTAAGAAGCGTGATAGGCATAATCGGCGCACGCTCAAAATTGACGTTCGACGTCACCCTCTCTATGTGCAGATCCTTCATTATGAGAATCAGATGTACCGGAATTGCCTTCGTACAGTTTACCATCAGATTTCAGCTCTTTGATTTCCAATAAAAAAAATGATTGTGTTTTTTAGGCTCCCAATCAATATTTTTAAATGTTTTGGCTATAAGCAACATAGTCTTGTTAAAATTCAGTCTGATCTGGGTTTTTTTACTTCGGGTAAAACCGACGGGCATTCGTCAGTATTATGGGTACAATATTAATTACAGGTACATTATAAGTAAATAGAAAACACCACTAGGTCTTAATACGAACCTCTTTCGGAAAAACATTTTATTCAAAAAGCACTGATTTCTCATACATGTAAGTAATTATGTGATTGTTACAGGCACTGGGAAACCGTTTAACCCGGATAAATGTGTCAAGACGTTTGAAGATGGGCTCAACTCATGCGCACAGAATATCGTTAACATGGACTCCAAGTTGATTCTGATGGTTTTACATGATCAGACATTACCAGCTGGCCAAGATGGTCCCAAACTGAAGAAACAAATCTGCGGGTACTTAACTTCGTTGACAATTGTTGTACCATTTTCGATAACATGTACTTCATATTCCATGCCAGTTGTTATACATTATGCTCACACCAATTTTTTTCACAATTTAAGTTTAATGCAAGCATTGCAAATGTATCAATGTCAATTAAGAAAGCGTTTGAGTTCATGATAACTTCTATAATCCGTAATTAGCAGTAACGTTATTCACGATTAAAACAATTTTTCCAACTAGCTGTTATGATAAACTAAAGGGAGAACGTTTGGACGTTTGGACTGTCCACGATAGTCCCAGGTGATTGAGCATGTAAAACTAATTATCTGCTACGGGCATATCCTCTAAAATATCTTATTGAGAAGTGCCATATTTAAATAAATAGTTTACAAAAAGATGCTTTTAAATTATAAATGTATTTAGTTACATGTGTGTCACATTTCAGGCAATGGAAGCAACTTGAAATGTGTGGAAAGGACGTGATATTGGCGGCTGGATGTGCACGTAATCAACTGTTACAAGTAGAGGCCATGTTTGCCAACATTATGATCACCATAGCAACCACTTGTAACATAGAATGTAAGTTGTATTCCTTAATTATCCATGTTTTGATATTAAACATCTCACTTATTGGACCGTTTTATTGCCATGTACAGCCGATTCAATAAATAATACTAATGAGGGAACTATCCCATGCGAAAGAATAGCAGGAACTACAGTTAATTCTGTGAAACTCAATTAAACCTGTAATTAACATCGTTTACCTGGTGGACGAGCTTATGTTTATAGTCGTTCTCATTTAACTATGAACGGACTGTATTGAAATGTTTAAATACAATTCACAATGATATATCCCCAGCAAAATTATAATATGCATTAATAAGTGGTCACTTAAAAGGACATTCTCTCTTCAACATCACTGGTTAGTATGTATTACAAACAGCTGCAATATGTAGTCACATTTAATTATTTCGCGGCTGGTTAAGTGAGGATAGTTTCAGATCAAATCACTTATCATTAAATGTCTAAAACAGACTTGTGTTGTTACTGTTTTCGGTGCTTGGCTGGTTAAGTTCAGTGCTACCTTCCCTGTCCGATTTCCTCATACATGTTTGTGTTTAGTCTTGGTAGTAAGTAATTCAAGCAATAAATGCACATGTATAATAAAAAAACAAATAAAAGTATGCATTTCTATACTACAGCAATCCCTGGAGCTTGTCTTCTAAAACTGGAGAAGAATTTCGGTGAATGTTACGGCAAGGTTGGACTGTCACCAGATATCTACCTTAGCAATGATACGGAACATGCCGGGTCCTTGATCGGAGCGAATGAGGCTGAAGCTGAAGTCTACTGCAAGTAAGTGACATAATATGCCCATGTTTATTCACATGAACCTGATATTTTTTATATAAATGGTACCAAACCACTATCCAAGACCCCGTTAGTGACAAGCGCTCTTAGAGAAAATATCGCAAAGTATTTTAAGGGTGGTTTTCAGTAACGGGGTCTTGGATAGTGTGCTTTTGTATTTTAATGTTCTTGTTTATTGGTTATCTGTCAGTTTAATTTGCTATGAATTTCATAACAAAAGTCCTTTTGCAGCACGACTGATTCTGTTTTGTTACTCAATTGTGTTTCAACAACCTACTCAAATACTCCGCTAATTACAAAACATCCACTCGATGGCCATAACAACAAATTTGTTCAAACAAAACCTTTGTTGAATCTGATCATTTAAACGACTTAATTTTAATGTATAAACAAAATACAAATTGTAAGTTTACTTTTTAAATGAAATAAAGATATTTGAATAAAGTGTTCGTATGTCACCTTTTGGTCTCCATATTTACTAAGGGTTCTGCTCTTGTAATAAGCAGAGTTCACTAATAGACGAGTCCCACTCATGCCTCATGGACGGACTGTTGATATTCTTACTACCTAGTCGATCTTAAAAAAGCAAGCGTTTAAAAATATGGATATACTGAGCTTATCACATACATTAAACACTTAGCCTTAGCGCTGATGGCGTTTTATTCAAGCCCATCTCATAAACTTGCACCAAAGTGGTCATATTGTGGAATGTTATGAAAATCCTTTTCATACAAACTTTCTCTTTCATAGCCGCTCAGGACCCAAGATGGCGTCAAATATGGCCTTCATTTGTGTGCGAAATTGGTACTTAACGCTTTTTTAGCTTAATTTTGTTACTCTAGAAATATAGCATATATTATACTTTGCAGTGTTAAATGACCAAACCTCTAGTACGTTTCCGATTTTATAGATATTATTTATTCAGTGTTACATTCGTTTTGCATCTTGTACTTCAGGAAGAAACACGACTTGTTCACATGTATGCAAGAAGTTGTAACCAACTGTAAGGGAGCTGAACAGACATTGTCGTTGACCGGTTTTGATTTACATGGTATGGAGAGGGCTGTAGGACTTCTATGTCGTGATGTACCGGGTAAGATTATGATAAACTTATAACTAACTTCATTTTCTGTCCGTTATGCCCTCTGGCACAAATGGCAGCAACAAAGGACCTCCAACGGAATCTATCTTTAGCCAACTTCTCCACTGCTCCCCATACTCTTTAACTTCTCTTCTACGATGCACCTCGAAGTGATCGTTGGTCTTCAACGTGTTTCATAATTAAATAGATCCTAATAAATAACAATGCTATTTTTCCGAACCAGCTTCGAATTTCCTGAAATTGATTTTTGACAAGAAATAACTTATTCCATCACAAACATAGGACAACCTCTCCGCAGGTAGCTTGAGGACAATGGTAAATAACGTGTGCATATAAAGAAACAGCAAAGATATACATTTTGATAGTCAGTATTCCCTGGCCTTACCAAGTGAATGTAGAAGAATTTTTTAAGTGTGGGAAAATGTTTTATGGAAGAATCCAATGTGCATGTCACTGAACCAAACTAAACACTACATCTAGTCCAATGTAGTATTAATGTATTTTTCAATTTATTTGTCGTTCCATAAATGATGTGGTTCTTTTTAGATTATTTGGAAGGGCTGCGATGTTTCAAGGAGCCAACAGAGGCAGCAAAGAAATGTATGGAAGACATGGCAGAGTCTGTAACTGATCTATCCACTAAACAGATCTCTGAAGGAATGAAAATGGATAACTTCTTCGACGGATTTTGCAGGTAATATACATTTAATAGAGAATAAAATTTTGACAACACAAAAAACCTTGATCTAAACATAATACTCACTTACTTACTGGCGTTCAATCTACACAATCTAAACAAATTAGACGTATATTGTTTTTATCATAATTAATAGTCTGGACAAAACTGGTTCAACAAACTAGCCGCTTTATAAATGTATGACTGAAACATTGTCAAAATGTACCGCGAATCATGTTCAAGCAAAGAAAACTGTTTAAATATAGCAACCGCTTGGGCTTTTTCAAAAGCTTTTAATACTTATCCGGAGGAAAGGCGAGGGAAACCGAAGTGATTGAACTAAAATGTTTCTCTGTGTGTCTTTCAGTGTACGAGTAAAACACGTCGCCTGTGATGGTGCAGCGTGGCCATCGTGTTCGAAACCTGCCATTGAACTGAAGAACAAGTTTGAATGTAACCTCATCCCATCTAGATGTTATAACTCACACAAGGACCATATTGATGAGATATGTCCAAATTCTATTGGTAAGTACATGCACATGGTTGTCCCAGAATACCAAAGCACAGGGCCTTGATAATTGTATGTGCATGTTCAAAATCAATATACAAGAACCCCTCACTGATAAGTAAATAATAATAGATACATACTGGTCTATAAGTATTTACTATTAGGTTCCTAAAGTAAAAGTATGAAGTAACGCTTATAACGTTAACAACTGAAAGTTGCGCCTAAATTCTAAATATTGGAAGGACTCGAACTGTATAAACTTATACACTATTTCAAAATCTAATTTATATACACATAAGTATAGTATCATACGCTTATATCACTCATTTTAAAACGAAGTTTGGTTGTGTCATGTATATAATTTACGTCGAGAAGGTTTTTCTTGCTCGGAGAAATCAAGTAGTCGCACAAACCCATATCGAACCAGGGATCTCTAAATTCCAAAGCGGGCGCCCGAACTAACAAACTCTTCGCCATTGTTTCCGACTTACTAGTATTCATGAAATCATTTATTAACTTATATTTTCTCAGCACCTCCGCCGCATGCTGCTCCTAAGAAAGGAGAAACACTTCCAGACTGTGCTATGAACATCCACACTGACATGAACAAATGTTTTGAGAAGTTTGATATGGCACCCGATATGTTTCTGGTGAACATCACCGACGATAGGAGAAGCTTTATGGGTGACGCTGACAAGGCCAAGTTGTTGTGCCAGTAAGTTATTGTATATCTTTAAATTGGTGATTTATTCCGTTTTGTGTCGATTCTTGAAATTAGTTCAGGTAGATACAATGTACATGCATGGCTTACCGAATGACTAAATCCATCATTACCCATACGTTCATACAAAGCAAACCTCACTAACATATTTTTGCCATGGAAGTAGTAGCGTCAGAAATGGCCAACCAGCGCAACCTTTTCTCTGACCGTACTTGACATGTTGTGAATATATCTCAACCAGTCAATCAAAAGGCACAAATAATTCACCTACCACAATAATAACCAAGAAAAGCATATGCTTTTTATTCCGAAATATGACCAACCCAATGCTCATCCAAGTATGACATTGTACCAAAACGACAATATATTATACTTTTATTTCCTCCAATTGCACGAAGAGCATATTTTGTAACACAAAAGCATAGCAATTATAGATACAAATCAATACAAAGCAGGTGAAATACATTTAGTTTCAAAACATTATAACTGCATTTGTATCATAATATGTACACCACACGTAACACTATAGCTGTTCTTATATTATCATACTCATATAGTGTTCGTACACATTTTAGATATGTGGACAGTGTGTTTGGGGCTACGAGGAATGTTAGAATATTCATATTTTGTAATTATCATATTGTTCGTATTTATTTAAGATCTAAGGACAGTGTGTTTGGATGTATGAGGAATGTATTAGACGCGTGTCCACATGCTGTAAACGTGCTAGCATTCTGGGGACATGAACAGGATGCTCTTGAAGAAGCTGTGAATGTCGTCTGTAAAGCCTTACCATGTAAGTATAATTTGCCCCTCCCCTGCTCAATGTCGCATAATGTTTTTCTTATCAGTTCACATTAGTCTAGTTTATTCCATGGTGGATCATACATTTGTATTTTAAGTAACCATAAGATAATTTGACTTTTCAATTGTCGTATTGTTCTAAAGTTTTTTTCAGTATTTGGAAATAGGTCAACAACAATGTTCGTTTAATTTTGACTCGCTTTATTCAGCTGATTCAAAACGATTGATTCAATGGATCACACTACGATAAATGTTTGGTGTTGCATTTAATATTTACAATGGTGAACATGTGGGTGTTATAGCTTGAATACCACCGGCGGCATTAACAGTTCAACTGACAACTGTTCGTGTATAAATAAATGCTGGTTAGGTAACATAATAAATTTGTTGACTGGTCCTATTTTTATCAAGATTCAAGAAAGATGTTTCTCCAATTTCAGTATACGGTAAAGGCCAGCTCTCGTGTTTTGCTAACGGTAACTCCAAGGTACAACAATGCATGTCTAACACACAGACCAAGATGGTGTCCCTGGCAAACAAACAAGTAGAGAAAAGTCTCTCCTCTGACATGTACTTCAGAGATTTTTGCTCGTAAGTATAACCGACATACCTTAGTCTACCTTGACAACAAACATGTACGCTTGTTAAAAAATCCTATCTTAAATAAATAGCGTAGGACAAGCGCCACTTCCGCCAATAGCATCGATGGTCGCATGATTAAGTGGAGATCATGGAAAACTGGTCAGAAGTATAGAAACTATAAAGTCGTGGTTCTATTATACAATTAGTTACTATCTTATAATCAAGTCACGTTTACTTCTATCTCAGGTATTGAAGGAAGTTGAAACGCTAAGGCTTTCGGTTTAAATTAAAAGCAAGTCTTTTCGCAATGCAATTACTAAGAAAAAAAAAAACTAATCTTCTTACCTACGAGAACTTTTTTAAAGTACTAGTACGTGTTGTCAAGAATCTAACTAGATACATGTACAAAGACAAATGCTATTCTATGTTTGCAGCAACGTGTGCCTTTAGAATTTGAGCGCTAGTTGAGCGACCAGTGATTCAAAAGTCACATGATTACGACGTCACAATTAAAGATGACTTCCAATAATTTTTGTAGATGTAATGTTTACATATTTTACTTACAGTATACGTGTTGAACATCTACGATGTGATGTGAATGGTTGGACCGGAAGTTGTGAAGATGACGTGGTCAGCTTGAAGACAGAATTTGAATGTAAACTCATCCAAGAACACTGTAAGAATCTTCAAGTCAGCAACTTCAATAAGATCTGCAATAATCCTGCACCTTCCGGCGGAAGTGGAAACGGAAATGGCGTTCTCGGCACCGCCTCTAATCAAGGCGGAAATGGCGCCTCATCAACATCATCTGGATGGGTGTTCGCCCTCATAACAAGCATTTTAGCGACCATGGTCTTGGCGTTGAACTAACCACGTGATTAATGGACAGAAAATCTCAATCTCAATTCAAAACTGAACATATTTATTAGTATTTATTATTAGTAATTTATTGTACACAAAGTTGGTGTGTTTAGAAACGTCTGATATTGACCGGTGTACATGTAATTATGAATATGCCGGTGTGTTTGTGTAAATGAAACTACGGAAATGTGCAAGAGGTAGTAGAGTGTATGAGTGATGTTCGGAAAAACAGTTGTACTCGATGTTATTAATTTATTTGTTTGTTGAAAATTGTTTAAAATTGCTTCAGAACACTAAAACGCAGTGACTTACATTTTATATTTGAAGTTATTTACTAGTATGTGACAAAAATGTAGACTTGTTACCTTCTTGACAGTTTAATGTATTCAAATAGTGCATAATATTTTACAATAAAATAATTACAATGTATATGTAGAGCTCTAGTCAAAATATTGCTCACTGCTAAGATCAGAATAGTCTAAACTCATAAAAGTATTCACGAATGTGTGCTTGGGTTTTACGTATACGCACCCTGTCAGCATTTTGAAGTAATATGTAGCTCATGCCCTCAGCCAGGTGTTTAACATCCGATGGGTATAATGATTGCATTGTTTTGCATGAATACTAATAATCATTGTTTGAATTCATATGCCGCTGGCTTAGAATGAGAAGGTCGACTACTTACAACCTTATAAGACTGATACATATCTAAAATTAGCATCACAATGCGCTTCTTATGGGCCTAGTATTTTCATGAAAATCGGAACTTGTCATGTTGACAAAACTAAAGTTGATACAGCTCGCTTTACCATAAGTAAAGAGTAATTTCCGGACAGGTTTTCTCGTTTTCTCAAAATATCGATTTTGTACTTGCGACCTTCTCATTCTAAGCCAGCGATATATTGAGGAAAGAAATGACCATTAATATATAGTCTTGAAACCAAACATCAGTGTCCGATTATTACACGAGAAAGATGAGCGAGCTTGAACAAAAACATTATACTGTGTTAATTTGGAGTGAATTTGAAAATTTTAATATGCATGTGTTAATTATATATGGTTATTTTTTATGATATATATTCGTATATTTTCTCTTTCAATACATGACTGTTTTCGTTTTAATCACATAATACATTGACTATGAATATAATTTATAGTTATAGTTGAATACTCGTGCCATAATATCTGTTTCGGAAAAATAAGTTAGCAGTTGGTTATTTATTTCTTATGTCATTTCAAAATAAAAAGCTCCAAAAACTTGTCGTTTTTTATGTCTAACTACATGACACAATCATTAAATTGGGCCTATCAGTAGGGGTGACACTATAATAAACAAACACTTAAAAGCATACATGATAAAGAAAAACTAATATTATTTTTGGAAAGGCATTTACACTGCTGGTGTTAGCCAGTGTATGTACATGCATTTGATGTAAAAATGGACACATAGTTTAATGACAGCTTAAATGACAGGTGGTTCCTATATACAGTTCAGTGGAATATAAGTATGTACATGAGTTTGACAGTTATAAAGCCGGCCCATGCATGTCAAAATCTGATTTCTTTTGTGAGTTCAATATGTATTTACATGTATATAGATTGATGAATACATGTAGTTATACGAGATTTTAATTACAATTAATGAAAAGGAAATTACTTGAAATAATGCCTTAAGGGAACAAAGACGTCAATATTCGGTATTGTCCGTAACGTTGACGGAAAATAACGGAACAGGTTGAAGATACTGTAAAATGCCTTAAGGAAACAAACACATCAATGTTCGGCATTGTCCGTAACGTTGACGGAAATATAACGTATAACGGAACAGGCGGAAGTTTGTAAACATTTCACATTTCCGGTTATATAAATGTACG
This sequence comes from Spisula subtruncata, assembly GCA_963678985.1. NCBI lineage: Eukaryota > Metazoa > Mollusca > Bivalvia > Venerida > Mactridae > Spisula > Spisula subtruncata. The sequence continues at coordinate 29,580,095 of OY787669.1, forward strand.
ATTATATACATGAGTATTTACATTAATCAAATAAAATGGCCGAAATTTATTGTGAACATTGACATGACCGTTGAATGTACATGTCTGTATTGTACATGTTCATATACAAGTCATAGAATACGATTTCGTCAAAATTAAAAATAAATAAAAATACGATTTTCATGAAGTAATATATGAGATTCATGTAAACTTACTTCTTACATGTGTGTTGAAACAGAAATATACAAACATAATCAGAAGGCACATCACTGGTTCACAAGTCATTTGTCCTTGAATATGCACTATTTGAAGTAAAATACTGTTTTAAGGACAGATAACTCGGTATTTGAATTCTCAAAAAACTGAACCAAGGAATATGTAGTTATGTTGGGTTTTTTTACTCAGTACTGGCTCTTCTGTAATTTGACTGCCATAAATCTATAGGTTTTAGATATTTCATAATGTACATATGCTTCTAACTGAACCACAACTTGACATTATCGTGTTACTGAAGCACAACTTTCTGCAAAATGCCAAAGCAATCGTCCAATCAGAAATGTTTTCAAGAACACGACGTGTGCGGTAACAGAACACCGAACTTGTAACTTCGCATTCTGATCACCTCGGCCTTTACGCGTTGCAACAGACCGAAGACAAGCGGAAATGGCCGAGCTTTCACGATTGGCAACCTCAGTATATCGTATTGCAAGAAAAAAAAATTTGGTTTTGTGACACATTATCTGACTTGTTACATGTCAATTAAATGTTTAAGTACCCGTCCATCTTGTTTGTCCTAGGCATGACTCATGTCTAGCATTTGCATCTTTTTGGGGATAATGATTGTTATTTTCTTATCCAGCGCATCAACAGCACATAAAACACAAACAAGATACAGTGTAAATATTTTTATTACAAATCAGTATTTCTCTATGTTTAACTATCGTGAACAACAACATGAAAGACAATGTATGAACTAAGTGATGAAATGTCTTATTTACAACTACCCGTACGTATAAGAGGAGCCCTATATTCAATAGTTGGCAGTTTTTGCACCTATAGTGGGATTCGAACCCGTACTGTGGCACGACATCTCCTAACTTTAGTAACGTTAAATACAAACGCATTAATTTAATATTTATTTTATTTCCAAAGAAATGTGGATTGGGCAACAAGCTTAGCCTATATTTAATTAGCCCTCTCAAAAACGCATTAATTTGCATAAGAACAATCGGGTATAGCAACAATCATGAAACATGCAAGTATATGTCAATGATAACTTGAAACCTTGATGCCAAGTGTACTTTACTCGATCACTTGAGCAGTAATGCGCCGAAATGGTGTATGTGTCGAAAATTCCAGTGTTTATTTTTTGTGAACCTGAAATAAACACTTTATTTACAGACTGAAAAAGACAGATGGGGTATGTACAATAAGGGAACGGGTGTTATTCTATGAATTGCATGGTCATTTTTACATAAATCGTCCAATAAGATTTCCAACATTCGTTCGCGTATAGACAGAACAATTGTGAGACTAGGTTTGAATAATATATAGCATAACCTGAGACTCGATGCATTGGTCATAGAAGAGGGAAAACTGTTAACTATACGTCCGAACCAATCTATTCAGGCAATTCTCTCGTTTACCCTTTCAGAGTGAGTCTTTGCCAAAAAGGTACAAAGCGCTACCCAACAAAGCCAGACTTTGACTGACTTAGCATTGCAGCCAACAATGGTTGTTGGAAAGTTTCTATACAAAATGTACTATATTTCTATATGTGCTTGTAATTTGTATAAGAACAATGTTCATTTAGCGATATTTGAAATATATCGACCCAAACTAGATGCTAGTCAATTTCTCAGTGTGGAATTGTGATTAACTATTCTATGTACAAAATCTTTAACCGTTTATTACACGGCTTCGACAAACAGTAAATTATTTTGGTGGTTGAATTAGTGTCTATGTCTATATCTACAGAAAAGTTACTGTCGTTGCAAAAACGGTCACTAAAACGGAAGTTACTCCATAGAAAAGTGAGCTTGCTCCGGAATCTGTCCCTCGAAGTTCCCGCGCATATTCAGGTTCTGCGCATGCGCTCTGGTACAAATCACGAACTTGAGGATCCGTTTTGCATTTGGACGGAAGTAAGTTACACTGGTACTCGGTTTTAAGACCTACTGCTACTCGCTCGCAGCTATCACCCCATGCTTCACTGTCACATTTCAAATTTTCGATACGTACTCTGAAATGAACCAAATCGTATAGTAAATTGAGTTATAAAGCTGTTTAAATAGTATGCACGCATGGTGCGTCCTGTTGCCGAGTCAATCCGAAAGCTTGTCAATGGTGTATGGAATGTGGACATACGTGTACACTATCACGTTTGTATGAGAGAAGTGAAACCAGATTCCACCTTTTCAATGTTCAAGACTGATACATCAGTGGGTAGTAGGTACACGCGACGCGGCTTGGGAATTCCTGACTATAAATAAGCAACATTTGCAAGACAAAAATAAAACCCAGTAATAAGATAAACAACAAGATGGATGGACAGTATGATTACAACAAAGAAACCGTGTCCAAGTGAAAACAATTACAACGTAAATCAGCAACAACAGCAGCAATATGTACTTACTTGCAATATTCTCTGAAGAAAGCATCAGTGTCAAGGTTATCTTTGATCTGTTTCATAGTGACTTCAGTCATCTGTTGTATCAGTCCGGCGGCACATGATTCTACCTTCTGTGTGGGTGATTGAAAACACACCAGTCCACTGACATACACTGTAATATATTATACATACTTTTATAAAAATCAGAACTAAAATATTGTATATATAAAACGTAAAGTGTTTGCTTAGTAAAGGTTCCCCCCATTGAAAGTTCGACTTGTGAGACATAGGGTCACCCACATCGAAAGTGCCAGCCAGTTCGACTTCTGAGACAACCTCTCGTCCATGAGTGCAGTACCTCACTTATCCCTGCTCGTATTGCTGGACGCCTGGTCAGAGATGGACATACGGTTTATATACGACGTATGTACATTAATGGAATTAGAGTTGAAGATATGTTGTATATATTCCATAGGCTGTAGATGGAGCTTATTGCTGTTAAATTCATAATTCTAAATGTTCCATTGAATTTTAAACTTATCAAGCAATATTGTTCTTCATCATACCCAATGCAATCCCAATGTATGACCAATGTTACCGGAAAGGAATGGGATTAGAATACATGAAAATACAGAAGATGAATTTGTAAAATATATTAAATCCTAAAATACGAAAGTTCTATGAGAATCCGAATGTAAAGGACATACACAAATCGCGAGACCTAGTATCAGCCATATGTGTCAGCGGACACGAAGAGGATGAGCAAATACGTAGTGAATGTATACTAGCCATACACTATACATACCATCTATGTCTTTACAGAGAACATCAGTGCCAGCTTGCATGGAGGCCTGGTCGTTTCCACTTAATTCCTGAAGTCTTCTAGCGCCCTCACATTTCTCTAGTACACGATTTTGACATGCGTACAGACTCTTCCTCTTACTGAAATAAAAATAAATAACAAAACATATATAATCTAGTCAAATTCATATTCGTGGTGGATTTTATTTTCGTTGATTTCGTGAACGAATTAGCAATCATGAAAGCTCGACCATTTCCGTTTGTCTCCGGTAAATTGCAAAAAAAACAAGCATTCTGATCACCTTAGCTTTTTTTGCATTCCTTATTTGCAAGAGACAAACGGAAATGACAGAGCTTTCACGATTGAAAAGTCCCAGTAGGTGATAATCAGAATGATGAATTAGATCTCGAAATCAAATCAAGTCGTTTTTATTGTATAATTGACCCAAAATTTACGTAGTAAACATTCTCTTCACCAAATTAGTGATTAACGTTATCATTTTATCAACATACGCGCAAAATGGAATACCGGGAAAATAAATGAGTTTACAATTATACCTGCAAAACATCTTGGCAACTTCTCTGTTGTCTCCAATAATGGCGCCTTCCATACGTGAACCACGTGGTGAAAATAAATCAGCATTAAGACCAGCTTCCTCATAGCATTGCATCATGTCATAGCTTAACCTTTGCATACATTGTGTCACCTTGGGCATCAGACCTTTACCGCACATCTGTTGAACACCATTCAGTAGACCGACGGTTTCTTGTTCCAGTCTGACGTATGCTGCTAGTGTGCTACACTGTTCTGTTCCATTAAAACGTCGGATACTACGGAAGACACAAGCGACTATCCCGGAGTGGGCCCTGTAAAACAGAACATACATAAATGGCTAGAGCTCTATCGATTCTGTATGTAATTTATGTCAGTTACGCCTTCAATGGCATGTTATAAACATGTAGGCCCTAAAGTCGAATCTGACCAAAAAGATAATCTGTAAGTAGATCAAACGTTTGATATTTCTGTTGACAGGGGACCGCTCTTTTATAGTGAATATCATGAGTAATCTTTGCAGACACGTTTTATAGAGGTCTCCATTTGTTTGCAGTGTTGCATGAAATGTTTTGCTTGTTCATCTTGTGTACATTGAATGGAATTTTTATATTTTTTCCCAGCGTAAAATACAAGAACTGACGAGAAGTACTAATGTTGTTGTTTACATGAGGGTAACAAGGACACTTTTTATTGATCTACATGTATATAACATCCCTTCATTACCAAAATACAAAGTTGTCAGCAATTTCCAACCATAAGGGTGTCTATGACCAGTGTGTAGAATCACGTGATCAAATTTTGTGAAATGAATAACGTTCACACTCAAACTATTTGCGATTTCGTTCGCTAACGGTGGTTTTTTGTGTATAGCGATCGTGCACTTATTGGTACTAAATTCACTATTCCTCATGTAATTTAATCAGGGTCGTAAGGGTGTCGTTTCATTGATGGCTTTATTTTACAATTGTTTAGGTTGTGCCACTTACTGACAGAGGGATTGTTTGACTTGTTCCGAGTTTTGTGGAAGTTGCCCCTGGGTACCATTGGATAGTAGAGCTATAACTGTTAGCATCTGGTAGCCACCGTTCTGTTGGAAACACTGTGATACTGCTGAACGACCGGCCTGTAAATATATTAAGCAATAAAATGGTTTAGTTTAAACATATTTATTTTCCCAAATATATAACAGTATGCATACAATTTACAGTATAAAATAAAATGGTTTGCATCTTTATGTCCAAACCGCAGACCTGCAAGCCGTTGATACGAAATTTTAATAAATTTATGTATAATTGTGTATTCAAAAGTTCATAACAAAATTATTCAAAGACGATTTTAAGTGTTTTGGTTCTACAAGTCTATAAAGCAATTGTAATGATGATAGTCTCTGCTGGTGACGCAGTCAAAACGTTGAGAAGGGTTTTACATTTATACAATTAAGTTGTCAATTATATCATTATAATTAATTTGTTTACCTGTGCACATGTAACCTGACTCTGCTCCTCGGGTGACAATGCTCTTGTCGGGGGCTGGGCGGGTTGCTGTGGAGCGTTCTGGTTGGGTACAGCGGCTGGTTGAAAATTCTGATTGGATGTTGCTCCTGGTTGAAAGTTTGGATTTGGTGGTGGGGCTGCTGGCTGGAAGTTTTGATTATTCCCCGTACCCGGTTGGTTAAATTGTGGGTTTTGTGGCATATTTGGCTGAGGTTGAGGTTGTATCGATTGAGGCTGCATTGGTTGGTTGAACTGTGGATTCTGTGGCGCATTTCCTTGAGGAAAGTTTTGTGCTGATGCACTGGAAAGCATCAATGAAACACCTGAAATAAAACATGCCGGTTTATTAATTTTGATTTGAATGTTCGCTTACAAGAAAATTTGGCGATTTCTCATCTTTTAAAAAATACTAAAACACATTTCACCATATCAACCTTTTGCAAATCATGAATATTATTTTTAAAAACAACGTATTTAACGAAAAATGATCCAACGTAAAAAATCAATCGACACTTTTTTAAAAAGTGAACTTTACTGTGCTTTTGTTTTTATCATAAATATCCCTACATATCTTTATTAGTGACAATAAAAGTTCATGTAATATAAAATATCTTGAATTTTCTTTCATAAACTTATTTATAAAAGTATATGTCAATATGTCTTCGTGTAAGTGTAGATTAAACTTGATTAAAGTAATAATTTATTAAATGAAAGCAAAGCTCTGTCGTTCTTTCTTTAGTCCGTTTGCATTCGTGCAGGCACTCGGTGACCGAAAAAGTATGTAATGTACGTATATTTTATAGGCGAAAAGACTTTGAATGTACCATATAATTGATTTGCTTCGGTATAAGTTTTTGTCTCCGAGTTGACAGGGCTCTAATTCGTGGATTTTATATCAAAATATTCAGTCTATTTAAAATAAAATAGCAATTACATGTACGCAAAGAAAGAAATAATGGTCTATATTATCATTGGACCCATCTAGATAAAAATCCTTAATTGCTTTTTTTCTTATTTCACGAGTATTTTTTTTAAAACCCAACATCTTTTATTAATGACAACATACCTATCGCCAGTACTAAAATATCAAATTTCCGTAAATCCATAATTGTAGTAAGAATAAATTTTCCTGTGTCGAAATCACTTGGTTAGAACTATATGTCAGTTAAGTCCGAATGGTATGGGTCGTTATTATGAAATGCACCGTGTATTGTCAATGACCGGTATATTAAAACTACACGTATAAAATTAATATTCATAAATTAATTACAGATTTTTTCGAAAGTGTACGCCTCACAAGATGAGGTGTTTACATAAATTACCAAATCACATCAATGTTTGTATATTTGTACGGGCCACTTCCGTGATAAGTTCGCTGTTTAACGAGTTAGTCATTATAAATTGATCATCGGTAAATTGCAAGGAGGAAACTCATCCACATATTTAGTCAGTATAGTAATATCACTTGTCTAGTAACATTTCAATCTACGTAGATTTCAATCACCTGCGGTCATATAGCATGTCAAAAGGTTGATGCATATCACCCTAGTATGCCGTAGAGCCGCGTGCATTGATCAGGTTTTCGATGAGGACCGGACGTCACGTTTGATAATTATTAATAATAATTTTGATGACGATGTCATAATTGAATGTACCCAAAAATAACTAAAGTCGCATCAATACATCAAGCATTTCAAACATACCTATACGATAGCTGCCAGTATTACGTACATAATATAGTGATAGTCAATGTAATCATTACGTCTAGAGAGATACGCGGTTCGTAGCGCGAAAATGCATTCTTGAAACATCTTATGCATTGGTCAATTTCACGATGTTTCATATTAACGCCCACGAACTTATGAAACTTATTTTTGTGAACTCTGGTAGTCAGAGGTAACTGTATAATTGATAAAGAGTAAAATGGAAAATAACAAGTCTGTAGAATTTATATTTTTTTCTATTTCAATCTATTTGTTCAAAGTGGCCAGAATTATATTCCAAAGCATCAAAAACAATAAGTTGCTTTAGATATCTTCATAAACTAAATGTATTCATACAAAGCATTGTTAAAACTACTTCCATGCAAAATCCTATTGAAATATGTTTTAAAAAATGCTCGTCGACCTCTCTACAAATGGACCTTCCAAGAAAAATATAAATTTAACAAAAAAACTTTTTTATCATTGATAAAGTTACCTGTGATCATAGGACCCTAATTATCACAGTTTTTATCAATGCCATGGGGTTGTCTTTTCAATTATTCAAAATTTCAACATGAAACAGCTGAACGTAACTATACTAGTTTATATTCACATGTATCACCGTAATAAAATCATGTTACCCTAACATTGAAGGGAGGTTATTGCTCACGAGAGTTGTTCCATATAGGTTATAGCCACATCATAAGATGATCACATTGGATAGGTTTTTGTTTACGATGAGGTCGATCTGAACGTTTTGTTGTTTACTAGTTATTCGCTCTGAAAAGGTCATTGTTCACACGTTGGTCGCTCTGTTGGTCGCTCTAAAGAGGTTGTTTTTCACATTATGACAATATTGTCGATATGAATGTATTGTTGTACACTTAGTGGTCGCTATGTAGAAGTTTTAGTTGACAAGATGGTCACTGTGACTCTAGGTGACTGTTGTTGGAAAGATTACTACTTTGTACATAGGTAATTGTTTCATTGATAAAGATTTTTTTTTGGAAAATTTAATACTTTTTCTAATATTAATAAAATACATGATTTTTTTTCGTTTTAGTATTTACCAATGATACATGAAGGACTCAAATTTGTTGGAACTCAGGGGCCTTCTGGAGAGGTTGGTGCTCTAGTGAGAGAAACGTTTTATGTAAATATATAAACATTAATTTAACATTCAACAGAAGTGTCAGTATAAATATCTGGGATCCTAGTTGACTAACATTATTCATCCAAACAAATTCAATGTACACTCTGTATTTGTGGTCACCAAAAACCATGTAAGTGCCTGGAGCAATACTAGTAACCAATCAATTAACATTAAGGTAATTAACGATCAATTATCGCCTGTACAACCCAACATTTACTGAATGCATGTACAAGACAAGTTAACATTATATACTTGAATATGTATACAGTTATCCCTCACATTGAGGATTACTCTATCAAGTGTCCTACTCTGAGGTATAAAACCCAGTCCCAACAAGAAGCAGACGTATAAGTCTATTATATAGCATGTTTGAAATCTACATCAAAAGGCTCTTCTTATGATTGAGCCTATTTTCATGAAAATCTGAATTTGTCATGTTGACCAAACTGAAGTTGAAAAAGCTTGTTATACCATGAGTAAAGAGTAATTGTCTGACAGTTTATCTTGTTTTCGCAAAATATTGATTTTGTAGTTACGACCTTCTCATTCTAAGCCAGCGGTGTATATGTAAACAAATCATCAAAGGACCATAACTCAGGCAAAAATGGTCGAATAACAAAATCCTGAAATAAGTGCTGTAGTTCCCAATAGTAGTGAACCAGTGAGTTTCGTCAAAATCTATTAAGAAAGGTAGGAAGAGTTGCACACAAAAGGTCATCAAGATGGACTGACAGACTGACACCTACCATTACCATATCCCCTACGTCTTCAACGGGGGATAAAAAAGTAAGATGCCATCCCGTTTTTGCCATAATTTGCAAACATATCTTCACCAAAACTATGTTCCTAGCATTGAAAACATTCAGCTTACAGAAATTTAATCGACCATAACATAGTCAATATATTAAACTCTTTCAAAAAATTGCTTTCAATTTCTGGAGAAAATGCATTCTTTCTAATGCACCAACTCCAGACTTCAGGATTATTCCGTAAGTATAGGCCTCTTGTATAATATCAAGTAACAAGAGGGCCTGAAAGGCCCTTGGTCGCTCACCTGTTGCACATTGGTCTAGATATCATTACAACCTACATTCTGACCATATAAATTTTATGAAGACTGGATCAAGACGGTGACCCCTGGAGTGAACACGATATTTTTCTAAGATTTTACATAGTGACCTAGTTTTTGACCCCTATTGACCCAGTTTCAAACTTGGCCTAGATTTCATAAAGAACAACATTCTGACCAAGTTTCTTGATGATTTGATCAAAACCTAGACCTCTGGAGTGAACACAAGGTTTTTCTAAGATTTGACATAGTGACCTAGTTTTTGACCTCACATGGCCCAGTTTTAAACTTAGCCTAAATTCCATAAAGAACAACATTCTGACCAAGTTTCATGAAGATTGGATCAAAATTGTGACCTCTGGTGTGAACACTAGGTTTTTCTAAGATTTGACCTAGTGACCTAGTTTTTGACCCCACATGACCCAGTTTCAAACTTGGTTTAGATTTTGTAGAGAACAACATTCTGATCAAGTGTCATGTTGATTGGATCAAAAAGGTGAACCCTAGAGTGAACACAAGGTTTTTTTAAGATTTGACCTAGTGACCTAGTTTTTGACCCAGCATGACCCAGTTTCGAACTTAGCCTAGATTTCATGGAGAACAACATTCTGACCAAGTTTCATGAAGATTGAAACAAAATGGTGACATCTAGAGTGTACACAAGATTTGACCTAGTGACCTAGTTTTTGACCCCACATGACCCAGTTTCGAACTTGGCCTAGACTTCATGGAGAACAACATTCTGATCAAGTTTTTTGAAGATTGGATCAAAACTGTTGCCTCTAGAGTGTACACAAGCCAATTGTTGACGGACGACGGACGACGACGGATGGACGACGGACGAAGTGTCATCACAAAAGCTCACCTTGTCACTATGTGACAGGTGAGCTAAAAATTAAAAACACAATATTCTGGTTCACTTTCCATGTTTTATTCCCCTTATTCAACATAAAACAAACATGTTTCAGTTACAATAGTAGATTAATAACAAACCCATATTTTAATACTCATTCTAACATTGTACAGAAAACCGTATAATATTATTCTGATAGAACTTTGGAGTTTTAGTCCGATTGAGACCTGGACAAGTCTGCTGTGATAGCAGTAACCAAAGTAACAACAGGAAATAAGAATCACATATGCAAATACCTAAGGCCAAAATACAGTTTATGTGTAAAATTGCCACTATTTTAAGTACTTAGTCGAAACAAGGACAGATAACTCCATAAATATAGGTCACAGGACTACACATGTGCTGGTTAATGACTTTCTTGAGTTTCAACTTGATATCTTCCGATTTTCTTAAAGAAAATGACTCGGACAAAAAACTTAACCAATGTACACTTCCATGCAGACGCACACAATCCTATCAAAAGCAAAGTCTCGCTTATAATATTGTGGTTCTAGCAACCCTACCAAACCTTAATTTTGCCCCTACCCGAAATTCCATTGGCATTTTGTAGTAAATCAGCACTAATTGTTGATTTTGACTGTTTTCCCAACCTACCATTTTTCAGTATGTTACAAGAACCATGCACTTATTTACTGGCAAATCACTATATAAAAGTTCCTAGGGCAAAGCATTCTTGATTTATTGAACATAAACCACTTGGAAAACAGACCAACCTACCAACTAACTGACTGACCCACATGAGCAAAGTAATTACCTTCTCATCAAAGATGGGGGTATTATTACCAATTTGACATGATCTAAGATGTAAAATCAAAATACCAATTAAGAATGTTGATTTAAGAATGTTTAACCTTAGGACAGTATAAAAAAGACGTGGAAATTCAACAAAAACACAGATTTTATGTCAGCCAAGCAACCTCCACAGCAAGTTTTATCAAGATATTTCATTACTAATTACTAAGTTATTTAACAGAAACAAATTGTGCATCCCGCCCATCCGCCGGCTCGCTACCGAAATAACCAGTTTTTTTCCATCCTAACCTCATTAATCATCATGTTTCTATGTAAAATATGCAATCTAAACATTTTAAAATGATTAAAGGGAAGTAAATCAGTTGAAATAATCACAAGATTCACTAGCTCATAAACTTATAGCAAATAAAATCATCAATTTTTCCATTTCATACAGCAGCTGATTCATCTATCCTGTTTTCCTGGACTGTATCCTAACAAGAACAAATAATTTTGAATTGCAAGCAATACAGTCCCTTACCTGGTTTTCAGGTTGTCAATGTTTGTGTTGCCATGACAAGCACAATTTTTGTCCAAATAAAAACAAAATAAGATTTGCATAATATCCCTATTCACATACCAAGTTTCATAAACCTAGCTTGAAAATTGTTTGAGTTTTATAGACTAACAAAACATACTGACTGGTTAAAGGATGGAGGGAAAACCTATAGTCCCTATACCCTTTCATCAGAAAGCAACAACTTCACATGTGGAGGAAAACAAATATTGATGCCAGATATTTTAACTGCTGCATCCAAAGGTGATGCTATCCCCCAAAAATTGTTTTTGAATTTGGTATTTTATATCTTTTGATGGTTTAAACACCACTCCTGTTTGTACTAATTGATTTTAAATTACTCAGTTACTTTTACAGCAACCAGCACACTCTTGATGCCAATTATGGAAAGAATCAATGTACTTTGTCTTCAGGGCCCGAAATTCTAACCAATACCTCCACTTAGCATTCAAATATTTAAATTGTCATATAATGAGCTATTATTTGTTCTAGACTACAAACCTAGGAGAAAATACATATAATTGTTATTTGAATTTTGAAAATAACATTTGATACATTTTCTAAGCTTTTGTGTACTATTTATTAGGTAAAAATCTTATCATTAAATCTGACAACCACACTCGGCACTCAGACTTATAAATTACATGTGTAGCTTACAAATACACAAAATTGCACAATTCCTTCCTACATGCACATCTATATGTTAAGGTTGTTTGTGTGTTAAAGTTTGAAAGAAATCCTGTCGGAGGAGTTGTGTTTACAAGAAACTGTCTACCGACAGACAGACAAGCTGAAAAAAGTATGCCCCTTACACCATATGTTGTGTAGGGGGTATAATAAAACCATTTAAAATATTTCATAATGTTAATACAAAGAGTCATGAGATTCTGATATAATATCAATGCACTATAAAATATCTTGTATGGGTTTTAATATATGAAGTGTATTATTGACAGAGCGTGATCCGTCGTAACTGCTCTGTAATGATTGAATATCTTTATCAATACCACCAAACATTAATATCTCCCCACGTCCTTCAACCAGTGAAAAAAATGTTGTTTCATCCGGAGCACCGTATGTGTTCTCAATGTCCACCCGTAACCAGGAGGCTGTCCGAGAGTCTAACACTTTAGAGATATCTAGCACATGTGGAATCATACGTGTGCCGCTATTGTTTGTTGAACCGGATTTCTGTAGTCTGATATTATGGCGATTCTGTGATAGTGCCGACAGGCTCGACGTCTCAGACTGTCGAAATCGTTTCTCATATTTTAATAAAGCTTCAAGTTGTTTCTGTCTATTGCTCATGGCGTTGGGTCTAACACTTGGTAATCCTGGTCTAGGATTGGATGTCCCAGCTATAGGATCCTCTAACTCTGATTGGCTACCATCCTGATCATGTGACGTGTTTACACATTCTGATTGGTTGTTTTCAGTTAACATGTCACATTTGGCACTAGATGACTCAGCAAGATGAGACACTCGTTCTGATTGGTCCATATTTTCAGGATTTGAGTTACAAGCACCACGATTGGTTGATATTGCAGATTTTGATATGACATTCTCTCTAGGAGGAATCCACACTCTATTGTTCGATACAAGTTTAGTTGTTTTTGGTACGGGAGAGTTAGTAGATTTTTGAGGTTGTTTTGCAGGCTTGCTTAGTGTGACTAACATATTTGAAACCTGAAAGGGAAGAAAATGTAAATATTTCTCTATTCACTGTTTTCAATTTTTTTATAAACCTGAAAAAAAATTCTAGTTAAAATTTATTTTAATGTTTTCTGTCTCTACACATGAGAATGGGTGTATAGTTTGCACAAGTTAATAAAACCAAGACTTACAAATCTAAGAACAAATTTAACGGTTCCTGAAAATGTTAAACTCAGTGGATAATGTCTGTAAATACCACACTAAAATCACAAACTGTGATAGTGTAAAGCACTGCTCAAAATAGTCCATTTCTTAAAATATAGTGATAATGCAGTTACCTCCCTTAACCTTCACGTGTATTATATACATTGCATGACAGATATAGCTTGGCCAATTTGACACGAGCCTGACCTTTTGATTAACATAATGTAACAATCGATATATTGCCCACATTTATAATCCCGATCGTATGTTTTCATAATCGGGGAGTATCACGAAGACGCTGGAGATGTTATACAAACACAAACCGAAATACCAATATTGCACAATTTGCTTGCAGAAGTTTATATATTCAAAGCAAGAACCTCGTAATATAATCTTGCATAAAGGTCAGGCTCAGGTCAAAATAGCCAAGCTATACCTGAATTACATATTTCAGATCTTCATAGCGTTAATATGAACTAAGGTGCTGCCTATTTTGCAATTTAATCTTATACATCTAATAACTACTTAGACAAACAAACAAGAGGGTCCAAAGGGCCCTGGGTCGCTCACCTGTTTGGCCTAGTGACCTAGATTTTGGCCCAAATGACACAGTATCTAACTTGACCTAGATTTTATAGAGATAAACATTGTGACCAAGTTTCATAAAGATAGAGTCAAAATTGTGACCTCTAGTGTGTTCACAAGATTTTTCAATGATTTGGCCTCGTGCCCTAGTTTTTGACCCCAGATGACCCAATATCGAACTTGACCTAAATTTTATAATGATGATCACTGTGATCAAGTTTCATAAAGATAAGTCAAAATTGTGACCTCTAGTGTGTTCACAAGCTTTTTCAATGATTTGGCCTCGTGACCTAGTTTTGACTCCGGATGACCCAATATTGAAGTTGACCAAAATTTTATAGTGATGATCATTGTGATCAAGTTTCATAAAGATTAGGCTCAAATTGTGACCTCTAGTGTGTTCACAAGCTTTTTCAATGATTTGGCCTTCAAAGGCTTGTGACCTAGTTTTTGACCCCGGATGACCCAATATCGAACTTGACGTAGATTTTATAGAGATGATCATTGTGATCAATTTTCATAAAGATTAGTCTCAAATTGTGACCTTTAGTGTGTTCACAAGCTTTTTCAATGATTTGGCCTTGTGACCTAGTTTTTGACCCCAGATGACCCAATATCGAACTTGACCTAGATTTTATAGAGATGATCATTGTGATCAATTTTCATAAAGATAAGTCACAAATTGTGACCTCTAATGTGTTCACAAGGTTTTTCAATGATTTGGCCTAGTGACCTAGTTTTTGACCCCAGATGACCCAATCTCGAACTTGACCTAGATTTTTTTTCAGAGATGATCATTGTGATCAAGTTTCATAAAGATTAGTCTCAAATTGTGACCTCCATGACCCAATCTCGAACTTGACCTAGATTTTTTTTCAGAGATGATCATTGTGATCAAGTTTCATAAAGATTAGTCTCAAATTGTGACCTCCAGTTTGTTCACAAGGTTTTCCTTTGATTTGACCTAGTGATCTAGTTTTTGACCCCAGATGACCCAATATCGAACTTGACCTAGATTTTATAGAGATGATCACTGTGATCAATTTTCATAAAGATAAGTCACAAATTGTGACCTCTAATGTGTTCACAAGGTTTTTCAATGATTTGGCCTAGTGACCTAGTTTTTGACCCCAGATGACCCAATATCGAACTTGACCTAGATTTTACAGAGATGATCATTGTGATCAAGTTTCATAAAGATTAGGCTCAAATTGTGACCTCTAATGTGTTCACAAGGTTTTCCTTTGATTTGACCTAGTGACCTAGTTTTTGACCCCAGATGACCCAATATCGAACTTGACCTAGATTTTGTTAAGATGATCATTGTGACCAAGTTTCATAAAGATTAGGCCAAAATTGTGACCGCTAGAGAGGACACAACCTAATTGTTGACGGACGGACGGACGGACGACGGACGAAGAGTGATCACAAAAGCTCACTCTGTCACTTTGTGACAGGTGAGCTAAAAATGCATTACAATAATTGTCAAAATACTGATACATGTATATAACTGTCAAACTTTTGGCCACAATCACTATTATAACGTCAAATTTGTCAATTGCTGGTGGGTGCATAATTAAGGTGGTAAATAGCAAAGATTCAACCTTACATGTATTAGGGGTGTAACGGTACGCTCACCTCAATGTATGATATGTACAGTCAATTTTTCTAATGGTTCGGTATATTTCAGTATGATACAATATTCTCTTACAGCAGCTCAAATACTTCCATTTTTATGTGAAAATGAAATTGATGCTTGGATAGCAGAATTTATCATATGCATATCAACTAGTTGAAATGAATTTTGACAAGATGAAGCATATCTTAATACAATAAGAACGAGTTACACATGGTAATGATTCATTACAAGTAGGCTGTCAGATGTTTTCGTAGTCTGAATATGATTTTGCTTATAAAAAAGCTTATACCGAACCGTACCGAAATTTAGAAGTCTTGTACCTTGATCAGTGTGGGACTGCAGTCTGCGGTGTTTCGTGTACCGCGGTATACCGTTACAGCCCTAACATGTATACAATTATTTGTCCAGGACAATATTTTACCTTGCAAGCACTATGACACCAAAGTGGTAACCCAGCATTTTCCGCATTCTCTATCTTAATCTCCTCCCAGCTCCATTCAGTATCACCAATAGTCAGCAGCCAGCAGTCACTCAATACCTATCCATAGTGAAGACAACTTTGTATTAAAATTATTTGTGTTAAAAACAAAGAGCAACGACTCAATAAAAAAACAAGAGCTGTCTCCATAGGACGACACATGCCCCCGTGCATGCTTTGATAGTAACGTAACGTTAAGATATCAGCACCGTCACAGATGTGTCATAATATATTGGGCAAATGTGATATTGACATATTTTTCTTTGTGTAAAGGGCCATAACTCTTAAGCGTGTAGGTCAATTTGAAATCTTGTTATCTAACATGACCTAGATCTTATGGCCGTACACCTTTTCATGTTTCAAAAGGTTTGACGAAGATCCGATGACAAATGCTTGAGTTATTGAGGGGAAACGGGAAGAAACACCATTTTTCTTCGCATCAAGGGCTGTAACTCTGAAGCGGCTAGGCCAATTTGACTGGTTGTCGATCTTGATCTAGACCTTATAGCTGTACACTTTTTCATGAGGTTTGGTGAAGATCAGATGATAAATGCTTGAGTTATTGAGCGGAAACCAAAAAAAAACGCCATTTTCCTACGTGTCAAGGGCCGTAACTCTAAAGTGGCTACGTCAATTTGACTGGTTATCAAACCTGACCTAGATCTCATAGCCTTTCACATTTTCATGAGGTTTGGTGAAGATCCAATGACAAATGCTTAAGTTATTGAGCGGAAACCAAAAAAACCGCCATTTTTCTATGTGTCAAGGGCCGTAACTCTAAAACGGCTAGGTCAATTTGACTGGTTATCGAACTTGGCCTAGATCTCGTAGCCTTACACATTTTCATGAGGTTTGGTGAAGATCCGATGACAAATGCTTGAGTTATTGAGCGGAAACCAAAAAAAACGCCATTTTTCTATGTGTCAAGGGCCGTAACTCTGAAGCGGCTAGGTCAATTTGACTGTTTATCGAACTTGACCTAGATCTCATGGCCTTACACATTTTCATGAAGTTTGGTGAAGATCCAATGACAAATGCTTAAGTTATTGAGCGGAAACCAAAAAAAACGCCATTTTTCTATGTGTCAAGGGCCGTAACTCTAAAACGGCTAGGTCAATTTGACTGGTTATCGAACTTGACCTAGATCTCGTAGCCTTACACATTTTCATGAGGTTTGGTGAAGATCCGATGACAAATGCTTGAGTTATTGAGCGGAAACCAAAAAAAAACGCCATTTTTCTATGTGTCAAGGGCCGTAACTCTGAAGCGGCTAGGTCAATTTGACTGGTTATCGAACTTGACCTAGATCTCATGGCCTTACACATTTTCATGAAGTTTGGTGAAGATCCAATGACAAATGCTTGAGTTATTGAGCGGAAACCAAAAAAAATGCCATTTTTCTATGTGTCAAGGGCCGTAACTCTGAAGCGGCTAGGTCAATTTGACTGTTTATCGAACTTGACCTAGATCTCATGGCCTTACACATTTTCATGAAGTTTGGTGAAGATCGGATAAACACTGCTTGAATTATTGAGCGGAAACGAATCCGGACGGACGGACAGACGGACTGACGGACGGACTGACGGACGGACGGTGCGATTTTAATATGCCCCCGAACCATCGGTTCCGGGGGCATAAAAAAATTCTACCAACATGCATAAACGATTTGTACAACTAGATATGGTACCCAAATGGTGGCAGTATCAGTTTTTGGGGAAAAAAAAATAAAAAAAATCTGTTACTGAGCTTATAGAAGTACATTTGTACTATCACTTGATAGAACTATAAGCTCAGTGACAGAATTTTTTATATTTATTTTAATTTACGTTTTATAATCGTTTGCGGATCAAACACTGACACTGACACCTGTGATGGTACTGTGGTACTGATTGGTCACACCAAGTCTTGTTGTAATTGGACTAATGGTCCATAAGAGAAATAGCCCAGAGAAATTTTAACAGACCAATCATCACACCTCAAGAAGCCCCCATATTAATGAACTAAATGTATCTGGGGTTATAATAGATTGCTGGCATAGAATATATTCATTCTTAATTTATAATGTATGGGTAGTTAAGTACAGTAAACCAAATTGTAGAAACAAAACTTTTAATACAAAATGAAGGAATTAACAAGATGTGGAAACTTCACAAAAACCAGATTTTCATGGCAGCCAAGCATAACTTTCTATTTCTAGTACAGGTTAACTTGACTTTGACCGCACTTTCAACCACTAGCAAGGTTTTCATTTAAGCTACATACATAGCAAGTTTCATCATGCTATCTCACTCCAAACTCAAGTTATCAATCAGAAACCAAATTGTGGACAGCCCCCCGCCTGCCTGTCAAAATCGTCTAATATCCAGATATATATTTTTTAAATCTGGTCAATGAAAATGACAAAAAAAGGCCCATGGTGTAAGCACAATATAAATGGCAAATATTAGAATTTTTGCTTATAGGCTTTCCAGCAACATTCGTAAAGTAAGTAACTTGATTGGACAACCTCACTTTAGTAGCTAGAGATCATCTAATCAAAATAGCTTGCTGTTAAATGTATCACATGACTAGAAATGGATACAAAATTGAAAGTGACCGGTTAATATGGCAATGCCTAAATCTTACGTACATCCATTGACTGTAAAATCATTAATTTTCCTGGAAACTTTTGTGGACCATCTTTAACCACGAAATCAAATACCATCAAACAATAATGTTGACCCTTGTATTTATTTCCTGACATGCAAAATCCACAAATAAACGTCTCATCAAAATGGTTTTTTACCAAAACCATTTAATTTCTTCCCATCAAAATTAAATGATTTTACAGTATATAGTAAGCACTCAAAAAATGTTTGAATGACTTGGTAGTCCAGTTAGGATAATAATACAGTGACGCAGTGGAACAGTCCACTTGTACGGTATAAAAGCTTATACCAACAGTTCAATACCAAACTAAACTCTACCTGTTTAAGCAATGGTTTTAATCTTTTAGGTATACATTAACGATGACATCACTGTCAGAATACCCTAGCTGGGCCATAGTTGAGTATATGACAGAGTGTTAACATTGAGAGATAATAAGATAAACGTTTTACCCTGAAGACTGGCCCACCACATCCACCCAATATCAATATATGATTGTCATCTAACGACACCTAAAAAAAAGACAACTATAACGTAAAATACGACACCTTAATACAACGAGACAACTATAACGTAAAATACGACACCTAAAAACGAGTCAACAATAACGTAAAATACGACACCTAAAAACAACAAGTCAACAATAACGTAAAATACGACACCTAAAAACAACGAGTCAACAATAACGTAAAATACGACACCTAAAAACAACAAGTCAACAATAACGTAAAATACGACACCTAAAAACAACAAGTCAACAATAACGTAAAATACGATACCTAAAAACCAACAAGTCAACTATAACGTAAAATACGACACCTTAAAACAACAAGTCAACAATAACATAAAAAAAAATTTATGCGGAACTTAAATTTCATGGAATAAGGTTAAAAGCAATTTTGTACAGTAGAAAGTTCGAATTTCAGGGATTTTAAAACTTCTTAGTATACAAAAACTTATGTGAAATTCATGCCATTTGTAATTTAACTGAATAGTACCAGTATATTTAAGTATTAAAGATTTAAATGTAATTCAATCATTCCAACCAAAATACAATTCTGAACAGTGGATGAATCCACATCTGTCATCATATGCTCCCTCCTGGGTTGATACCGTTGATCCTGTGCATTTGATCCTGTGGTTTCGGTTTCTGTAGCATGATTTTGTTTTACAGGGTGGAGTTGCTGACCCCATGCTCAACTAAATTAAATTCAGTGATAATCAATTAAATCAGTTCAATTAAATATTAACACATTTTCTCCTCTGGCGCAACAAGCTTGTATCTCACTATGCAGTATAAAGCCAGATACAATATTGTTGCATAAACTAAAGGGAAAGAATTAAGACCCCTACCTGTGTATGCCCGTATCGTGGAGAGGGTTTAATATTCCCAACTATCCGCGGAACTTTCCAGGCTACCTCTATAAAATCAAAGTACAGGACATCATTCGTTCTGAAAATATGACAAGAAAATTATTATGACAATACAGCAGAGGTTCTACTTAAGTGTTATTGCCATTGAATCCTGAAAACTAGTCGTAGATCTGTTTCGGGAGCCATTAGCAATAGGGCTGTAATGGTATACTGCAGACACGAAACACCAAGGACTCCAGTCCCACACTATTCACAGTACTAGACTTCTAAATTTCGTAACGGTTCGATATAAGCTTCTAAATAAGCAAAATTGATATTCGGGTATAAAAAAATCATCTGACAGCCAACTGATTATGTATAATTACCAAGTGTCACTCATTTATTGCATTAAGATATGCTTCATCTTGTCGAAATGCATGTAAAATAAATGATAGGCACATAATAACTGCTAACAACAAGGGTTAAAAGAGCTACACATGAAAGAGGCGGCACTAAAGGCAAAAGCATAGATTTACAAGGTAGAAACCCAATGGCTGTGACACTTTTCCATATCAGGGCAATACAGACATTAGACAGTTACCTCCCTTCCAACTAAAACTGTTGTTAGGTCAATTTAGAAAATGGTCTTAACAGGCCCCATAAACCAGGGATTTATCATGAGGTTTATATAGTTATAACCCAGCTTACCCTGTTCTGTAAAATCATTTAATTTTGATGGGACAAAATTTCGTTGTTTTGATAAGAAAGACCATTTTGATGGGACATACATTTTTGGAATTTGCATTTCAGGTATAACTAGAAGGGTGAAAAATATTGTTTGATGGGATTTGATTTCGTGGTTGAAGGTGAACCATGAAATCAAAGAAATTTAATCCCCAACGGCAAAAAATGATTTTACAGTGTCACACAAATTTACCTGACACCGGGTACCTGAGCACCTCCAAACACGACCATCTTGTCCCCAACTACCGACGCAGAATGTCCAGCCACAGGACTTTGTTGTGATAGCGTAGTTAAATGTGACCAGCGATTTGTTGCTGGCTTATATATGTGCAGTTCTGAGAAATATCTCGCAGCCTGAAATATCATGAGAAATGTAACAATCTTTATTTCAACATAGACACAAGAGTAGACATCAATGAAAGACACTCTCATACAGTCAAAAAGAAAATCACACAAAATTAAAATTGTTATTAAGGTTAATAAAATTATAATACAAAATGTAAGAAATAACTCTCTGATGTTTCGAAAACGCCTACTAAGAAATCTTAATTTAATTGAAATTGTATAGACTTGGAGTACACAACAATGTTTTTGTCTTGTTTTTGACTCCTAACTTTGTGCAGATTTTTTACCAACATTGTAGCTCGATAGACATTTAGACCAGCTCCCGAAGCATCTCCTGTAGAAATCTCATCTCAAATTGAGATTTTGTCCAAACCAGGTTCTGATCATTTGGATTATTTAAAATTTACTTTAATAAGCTAAGAATAATGTTAGCTATTATTGATGTTAATTTAAGTTTCAACAACTTGAAAGTTATGGATAACATTTTCTGACAAACAAATTTTTATGGTCAGATAGACAAACAGTTTATTCCTTCTGGATCAGTAGATGTCGGGGCATTAGAACATACCTGATGTAAAGGAAATGGTGTAGGATGACTCCAACCTCCATACAGCACCAAATTATCCTGATATACCACCATACTAGCACAAGCCTTTGGAGAGGGATATGTACCTAGGATGAAAATAAAACTTGTAATAATTATAACGAAACTTGTAAATGTACGTTGTGAATGAAATTCTGCTATAGTGCGCTCAGGTTAATGTGATATTTACAAACATTTACAGGATTTGCCTATTATGGAAAATTGGTTTCTTAAGTAAACACATGACATATAGTAAATTTTGTACTAAAATAATACTGATAATCATGCCTACTGGGTTAAACTACCTACCAGAATGTGGATTATACCAAATACTCATTTTATGTTATCCTGGGCGCGCTATTACTTGTAACAAAATAATATTTACGATTGACTTCTAAGAAGAAGAAAACAAATTATGAAATTTATGTAATATTCTGTGTGATTGACTGGTTGAAATGCCGAGCAGAGCCTTCATTTACCAGTCAGCTTTCTGCTGCAATGCGGCAGGCCTCTAAGTGTCTCTACCTGTATTTGAACCAGGGCCACCAGTTTAAAAAGCAATCACACTAACTTCTGTCACAGCTACGGAGGTACACAGACAGTCTGTGAATTTACAATTTACAACCCGAATTGGAACAATTTGGTAGTTTCCCTATAGCTTAGTATCTATTCTTTACCTAACTACTTCATAATTTGCTCGATTCAACAATTACTTGTCCCGCACAAGTGCTAATTTCGTAGACTGTAATAACTCTGCATGAAGCCACTTACCTATAGCAAGTGGTCTGATCCATTCTTGTGAGGCAACTTACCCATGGATAGCAAGTGGTCTGATCCACTCTAATAAAGCAACTTACCCATAGCAAGTGGTCTGATCCACTCTAATAAAGCAACTTACCCATAGCAAGTGGTTTGATCCACTTTTGTGAAGCAACTTACCTATAGCAAGTGGTCTGATCCATTCTTGTGAGGCAACTTACCCATGGATAGCAAGTGGTCGGATCCACTCTTGTGAAGCAACTTACCTGTACATTTGTAAAAAGTGGTCTGATCCATTCTTGTGAGGCAACTTACCCATGGATAGCAAGTGGTTTGATCCACTTTTGTGAAGCAACTTACCTATAGCAAGTGGTCTGATCCATTCTTGTGAGGCAACTTACCCATGGATAGCAAGTGGTCGGATCCACTCTTGTGAAGCAACTTACCCGTACATTTGTAACAAGTGGTCTGATCCATTCTTGTGAGGCAATTTACCCATGGATAGCAAGTGGTCGGATCCACTCTAATGAGGTAACTTACCCATAGCAAGTGGTCGGATCCACTCTAATGAGGTAACTTACCCATAGCAAGTGGTCTGATCCACTCTAATGAAGCAACTTACCCATATATTTGTATATATAGCAAGTGGTCTAATCCACTGTAATGATGCAACTTACCCATAGCAAGTGGTCGGATCCACTCTAATGAGGTAACTTACCCATAGCAAGTGGTCTAATCCACTCTCGTGAGGCAAGATCAAACCTCCACAGATCATTGAGTGTTGTTTTAGAGGCGGTGCATCCTCCAAATACGTACAATGATTTGTCATAGTAACAACAACAGTGTGAGTAACGTTCTGTGATTTTAGAACCAGCTTCCGGACGTATAGCAGACCACTGGAGAGTTGATGTGGCTACACCTTGAATGTACATCTGCTTTAGCTTACGTAGCACCACTGAAACCAAATATTACCATACAATATTATAACACATTGCTTACTTAGGCAACAGACATATCAAAATTAAATGCGAAATAGTTAATCAGTACCTTGAAAAAATCTTGATATAAAAAAGAAGCGAAAATAAAGAGACTAAAAACCTTTAGAAATAATGAAAAATCAATAGAGGCAATAAAGTTCCTGATAAAAGCGAGTTTGAGATTACGAGAGCATGATATAATGTAGTCCAAGCTTCTTAAGACGATGATAAGTCCATTTCAGTGATTATTCCAATTCATCGACGTCACCAATAAAAGATCATTAATTTTAGCTATCTAGATATAATGCAGATTTAGGCAATAAGTATTAAAGTAAGGGGATCATGCTCATCTCAGCTGAAAGTACTCCATGAAAACCAGTTTAACCAGCATGTCGCATACAAGTATTGGTTTTATAAACTCGTTATTTTCTATGGTGGGAGAGGGACAAGTCTGTTAAATCTGTGTAACGTATTATTGATAATTCAACGAATTAGGCCATTATAAATTGGGCCTCAATTTTTTTTAAATCTTGAATTGCTGCTTTAATATTCGTAGTGAATTATCCATAATATAAGTAGATGAGGTGAAGGCCGATGTTTGGAATTTTTAAGAAAAAAAATGAGCAAGTTTGACGTTTATAAAACTAGACTTTTACTAGTTCGTCAACTGGGTACGTTTTGGTTTGAGTACGATACAGACTTACTACCTATCAGACATCAATTTACCTTGAACGAGGCGATGCCATGAGCGACACACTAGGCTAGCAGATTTCAAATCATTGTAAGGCGATACTTTCATTAATATTATCTCAAGTATCTCTTCAGGGAGATCGCAAATTGATTTTCCAAACTCAATTTCATCGTCGACTTCCATTATTTTGGTTCAATAACAACAAATACTTCAGAAGCCTAAAAGAGTGATCCGATTTTTATCAGCTTCTATTTTTAAAAAAATGCTGTCTTAGATGAAGAACCTGGCAAGTTTATCGGAATATGATCAACATATTTTTTGCATTTATCAGATAATTAAGCTGTATGATTGTTATTTACATTTGTTGTAAAGTTTAAAAATTCTTAACACTATAAGGCTTTTCACGTCATAATTCATTGTTTATTCTCCGGTCAGTTGACTTCCGGGTACGTTTTTTTATGAAGGCAAAACTCGGCAGCACCCTTTTATGTCTTAAATAAGGTAATCTTTTTATATTTTCGGGATAAAATCGGTACAATATAAAAGATAAACTCTATATCTACTGAAATTATTTATTATCGCGTTTTCAATTGAACTTTGTATATTCGGACCGTGACCAATTCGAACTCTGATAATTCGCACCCTTAATTAGTCCCTATTAAAAATTAGCGACACGAAATACCAAAATATGTATGAATATAAACAAATATTTTTATTTTAATGTCAACTATTATGTTGTTGTTTCTGCAGAATAGACACTGCGAAAATTTAAGTAACATTAAATGGCCACTTTTTTCTTTTAGAACAAAGACCTAAATTACAATAAAGGCTAAAATTCCACAACCACATTAAATTCTATAATTATCAGACTATGTCAAAATGACAGTCTCCATAAGTACCATTAACAGATTAACAGAATACACAAAAACACAAAGACCACTTATTTAAAGACCTAGGTCTTTGATGAAAATTATACCAATCTTTGGAGGAGGCATATATAGCTTTTTGAACTAACAAATTTCTAATCTGTCAGTGTATCTGTTATTCTGTTCTAGAAAGATTACTAGTCAACATATGTGTGGTTAAAGGCACTCTTGTTATATCGATTACTGAAGGTGCATCCCATGTATTGATGAAATACATAAGCAGAGTTATTGCCCTTTACATGTCATGGTTAAGTTTAATTGTAATTTTCGTAAATGTCCACTTTAATATAGGACTATATTATAGGTAATAAAATATTTCTTGATTAGTTTCTTGAACCTATCTTAACAAGAAATAAAATGTTAAAACTTTTATTTGTCAGCAAAACGTTCCAAACCAGATAATTGTGCAATATCTACCAATTATTATCGACTATGGACACCAAGGAGGATGTTTGTGTGAAACTTGATGAAGTTCTTCTGGAGTTCTTTGACACATTGTCTCAATTATATTTGGAACATGACAAATTGGATCTGAAGATGAAATCTGGATTTCTGAATTTATCTAGAGCAAGGTTTGTTTGTTTGTTGCTTATCGTTACTTGAGGCTAGCAGTAGTAAAAATCTTTACACTTTTTGCTAAAACATTGTCCTTTCAACAGTACCAGTATTTCACTATTGTTCTCCCCCCCTTATTACTGTACTAGCTTAAGTTTTATTAATGGTTATAAGAACATATTTGTTGAGTAAAGATAAAAATATCATACTGATGAAAATAATTGTTTATTTCATAAATCTGTAAATATTAAATGGATGGGACTGGATGACTTTTACCATAGTTTCTGGTATTAAAATAGTTTTACCTTTTTGGACTGTAATGAGACTAAATGTATCTAATGTTAGTAAAGATTTGCATGTAATTATTATCGACATAAATGTAATAATGAACATAATATTTATTTCAGATACACCATGGGTATAAGAAATGTTGGCATTGGGCAGTGTGATAATAACAAAATGAAAGCCAATATGAAAGTTGCCATTTCAGAGGACCAGCAGTTTGATATTGACAATACTGGAGGTCATGATTTGCTAAATGACCTTCATGACCTTGACATCTCTTCAGATAACAGTAAAACTAATGTTCGTAGAAGAAAAGTTGGGAAAGAGTCTAATGATAAAGACTGCATTTCTGTTGATAAATTGGAAGACGTTCCTTTAGAAAGTATCAATAAGAAGAATGCTAGTTTAGAGTGTGACCCTTTGAAATGGTTTGGCGTTCTAGTACCACCGGCATTACGGCAGAGTCAGAGTGATTTCAAAGGTTCTGTACAGACTGTTCTGTGTATTGCATCGTTGAAGGCCAAAATTACTTCATTGCAGAAAGAGTACACACAACTGTTAACCAGGAAAGAAACATTTGATCAATCATGATATATAACATGTTTTTCAATTTGGTCCAAATTATAATCAAGATTGCCAGACTACTACCGCCTCCGTAGCTCATTGGTTAGTGTGTTGCTGTCTAATCTGATGACCCGTGTTAAATTCGGGTGGAAAATATATATATATATATATACTTGCCATATTTCAGTAGAAATAAAGCAAATAAAGGCTATGCCGGCTATCTTATGATTTATTATAAATGAAGTTGGTCTAGAGCACTCCTACTATAAAGATTTAATAAAAGTGTTAGTCAATGACAGGGTTATATTATTCCTTGACATTGAGTGTTATGGTATGCTCTACTTGAATTTGTGATCTTGTTATCAGTTGCTTAATGCAGAACAAGTTTTTGTTCTGTATTACTGAAAATAAGTTCCTGGAACGGACTATGTGATGCTTCTCCAAGAAGTCAGGAAATAAATCATTATAATGCATTTTAACAATCTTCATAGCTCTTTTCTTGTGGTGCATTCTCGTTCAACCAGCGTATTTTCACCAAACGCTAGTCCAGGAACTTGACTAACCACTGATGTATGAGGATGGTTGTGGTGTAACGTTCTACGAAGAGGAACAGAGCGACTGAAGACTTGCTCTTTGACCCATTACTTAACATACTATGTTACAATACATCTTTGGAATGTCCGATAATCAACAACAGTGTTAACAGAAAGGAAACTAAAATACTAATAGTCTATAGATAGTACTGCCACTGTGTTAAATACATGTGTGTGCTTGGGAGTTAATGACTCGTATCCATGGTTCATATAAAGTCATCAGCCGGAAATGGCTTCCCCTTAATCTATTACTCTATTGATTACTGATAAGAAATATAATGATCAACTACAGAGTAACTTCGTATCGTTTTATTCATGTGTGCTTATTTACCAACAACTGCTGGAATATCATAAGCACTCAGAAGAAATCCGGAAAAGCTGCTGTGTTTTCTGCCAACGTATGAATCGTCGGTGTCGCCATTATGAACACTGACGATGTCTCCTTTCTGCAGATGTAGTACTATGGTAGCGCTTGTTGTATCATAGCCGGCTTCTGCACCACTAACGTACATTATGTTAACTTGGTTATTATTTCGGTAAAACGAGGCATGCGCGTTAACATGATACGAAGACACTAATGTCGTCGAAAAGACGTAAATTCCATCTACTGGAGCAGTGAACATGCCCGAAACGGTATTATAGGCATTGCCGATGTTGGTGATCTCGTCTTGGAAGATGAATACTTGGTTTATTCCAGCAACAGTGTTAACAGAACGGAAACTAAGTCTATATAAACAAAGACGTCCAACGGACGTCTTTGATACGAGGGGTGTTCGAAAAGTAATGCAAATTGCCCTTTAACTTTTTGTTGACTGAACCGATTTCAATAAAACTCATTGACAATCTTCATCAAAATCTCCGCTTCAAGATGTACATAAATTGCATTATCAAATTCAAGATTGAAATCATGTTTCAGCGTCTGCAATAGGTACTGTTTTCATGCACTGAAATACGGTTGACCACATAGACTTCCTGGAAACGTACCTTCGCTATACAGAATGCGATCTAAGACCAAGAACTTAAAAATAGTCGCATGGGACTAGATCTATAGAATATACTTGTTTATCAGGCATATTTATCTGATTTTCGTTCAAAAACTATTCTTCAGTAGATGCCTGGAGCAAAGAGGTATTTTCATGTGAAAGGGACATAATGCTCAGTTTCAGTAACAAATCGACGCTATATGAAATGTTTCTGAAGTTTTTCCTGTAGAAACTATCTGTAGAACCTATTAGCTACCAATTTACGCATTGATTTGGTCATTTGAACAGTAGGGCCTTGGTCGGTTGACAAAATTCAAATGCATCAACTTCGTCACTGACTGCGTGTAATTTATAAATACGAGCTTCTTAGGATATCAGGAATCAAATACATAATATGTCTGTTATGCTTCGTAAAAACATAGTTTGTACGTATTAGGGGTATAAATAAAATATTTGTTGGCATTTAAAATAAGATGATATTTAGACACCACGCAGTGAGCATGGTACCCATGTGGTACAAATGTTGTTAATTCCTAGAATTTTCTTCAAAATGATGTGAAAATTGGATAACACCGAGCATGTGCGATCAGCTATCTGCCCTACTGCCTATATTGCAGCTTTGAGACCAACATCTAACTTTTTATCAACATTTTGTTTGCTTGTTGTTGTTGTCGACTGATCATTTTTGTTGTTGTCTTTCAGCAGCTATTGGTCTGCTTTGAAACATGTTGAATAAATAAAACATTGCTAAAACACATCCTACGATGTCTGTTAATCTTAAAAAGTTCCTCGTGTATAAATTTGTCACTTTATCTAAGTTACGTCCTTCCTTTGATATAAGGCATAATTTCAGTCTGTTTTGCCATACGTTTTTCCAACGCTTTTTAGATTAGTGTACATTAGTTGGTGCATTTTAAACTTACATTATGACACAACCGATGAATCGAAGCCAACCAAATTTTATCCAAATATAAACGATAGTTACATAGTTAAACATGCCAAATTTGACGCCTTATAATCCCGAAACTACAAAGATATGCATGCATTTGCATTACTTTCGAAAACCCTCGTATAAACTAGTCTATAGATAGTACTGCGACCGTGTAAAATACATGTATGTGCTTGGTAGTTATGACTCATATCCATGGTTCATATAAATCATTAGTCGGAATTGGATTTCCTTTAATGTATTTCTATATTGATTGCTGATAAGAGATATAATGACCAACAACAGAATAACTTCGTATCGCTTTATTTATTTATGCTTATTTACCAACAACTGCGGGACTATCATAAGCACTCAGAAGAAATCCCGAAAAGCTGCTGTGTTTCCTGCCAAGGTATGAATCGTCGGTGTCGCCATTATGAACACTGACGATGTCTTCTTTCTGCAGATGTAGTACTATGGTAGCGCTTGTTGTATCATAGCCGGCTTCTGCACCACTAACGTACATTATGTTAACTTGGTTGTTATTTCGGTAAAACGAGGCATGCGCGTTAACATGATGCGCAGACAATAATGTCGTCGAAAAGACGTAAATTCCATCTACTGGAGCAGTGAACATGCCCGAAATGGTATTATAGGCATTGCCAACGTTGGCGATCTCGTCTTGGAAGACAAATACTTGGTTTATTCCTGCATGTGTGAAGTCGCTATGAAGTTGAGCGTAAAAGGCAACAGGTGACTCAAATTGTGCTTGTCGTATTCTGTGCACGGATCTCTCTGTAATTATATAAATAAGTCATTTTCGTATTGTTTGATTAAATCAATTCTAAAATTTAAAAAAGTCTAAACTTATGACATGGATAATGTACGGCAATGAAAGCTCTATATTATTGGCAACAATTATCGTATATATAAGTTATATACTAATAAAACTACTAATTTTATTTGCGCATACATGTAATTCGACCTTGCTTAAACGAGTTCATATCCTTTGCTGACTGTCTAATGTTCACATTATTACCGTCTTGCAGCTCAAACGAAAGTAAGAATGCTTTTTTGGTTCTACATTGCTAATTTGTAATAATTGTCTAATTTAATACTAGTACAACAATGATGTACATTTTGTACATGTTTATACCTTTGATTGTGGACAGTGAACGCGGGATGCCTTTGCTCTCTGGATGCATTTCGCTCTTTGGTTCTTCGTGTGCGCTGTTGTTATCTTCGTCTTGTTTGGCGTCATCATTAGACCCAGCAAGAAGACGTTGTGCTTCTACCTGTTGCTGTAACTCTGCGATCGTTTCTTGTTGATGGACGTCTCGTGCTTCAAGATTAGCTATTCTTTCAAGATGTATTTTCTCTCTTGATTCTAGCAGATCCACGCGATGAGCTAATGATTTCACCAGCTCTTCGGTAGCATCGAGTCGTTCTAGAAGTTCATTACTATCTGAAATAAAAAATAAATCATACCAGTATATTCTACATAAAAATAAACACCACAATTACCTTACCATACTGTTTACATAAAGAGCAAAATATATAATTGACAAATGGAAATTCTGAAGAAGATGTTAAAGCCCATATCATCAAGACCAGAAGAAGCTTTGCTTCACCGAAGAACATTAGGGTGTCGAACAAGATCAGCATCAATACCAAACTAAGAAATTCCAGCGCATAGTTATATCGGTTTCTACTGTATGGTATGAAATCCTTGAAATTTATTAACACAATAACTTAGAGACTGGATGTCTTTAAAAAGATGATTTCTACGTAATAATATTCTGACCAAACATCAGCTCAAACAAAGGTCTTTAAATACCGCGAATAAACACAATTCCAATATCTACACAAGTCCAGAAACTTAGATGAAGATGGTTAGGACACGTCAGCCGAATGAAACCAATTTTCATCTCACAGCTGGCGATCCAATGGACACAAACAGGAAAGAAAAAATAGAGAAAGAACAAAGGGAACATGGCGAAGATCGGATAACTAACATATAAAGAATGAACATGGGGTCAAATGGAGCGATTAGCTGCAAATACAAATCATTGGCGTTATTTGGTGATGGTCGTTGGGGCAAACCAGCACCAAGAGGGATAGGTAAGTAGATATACATACAAAATTAGAACACATATACATGCACTAGTGTTGGATTGAACACAATCGTCAACAAACAATCACACTTCCTAATCCGACTATGATAAATTTTTGAACACAGATATATTAGTTACGTGTTCATTAACAAAACCGGAACTTTCATGACTTACCTTTGGCTGCTAGGCTTCCAGCACAATACACTGACAGGATGACAAATGCTTTCCAGCACATTAGACCCATGTTTTCAGCTGTATAGGGCGTAATGAAAATTGTCACTAAAGTCGTTGAAAATACTTTGTTAGAATACAGTATATAGCTTGACACAAAGGTGCCTTATCTAATCAAGAAAGGTGCATAGTAAACTATATTGAGACTTTTTCATGAACGGTCATCCAGTACTCTCTTGTATTAATTTCAATGCTTATACTGGTGGGATAATTCCATGGAGTTCTTTCAGTGAAATAAATCATGTAATGTCACGGTTGCGGTATACATTTGTATATATCTTTGGTTGGATAGTACAGTATGTGAAATGTTCGGTCATATTAAAGTCGACCCATCGTCAGTACAGTGTGTTGCTATTTTTGTGTAACGGATTTATTGTCAAAATTAAATAGAATAAAAAAAAATCTGACGTTTGTGAGGCTAGCAGAAAAGTGGAATCATACTTCGACAAATTAAAACATAGACACTTACTAATGACTCTATGTTCGCGATTAATACAATATCACCAGACTAGACTAGCTATCCCGATAGGCAGGTGGCTTCAAAACATCGTAGGGTTAACTATATATAGGGAAAGTAATACAGCGTCAATAATTAGCCGCAACTGATATGACGTCGCATGAACTCGTATCCGTATTTTCTATGACATACGTTGTATGTAGAATATGTAGAACAACGGGATAACAGCTTTTGTATTGCCATCTATCCGTTGCGACTTAAAATATTCTTTGTATCACCTTCTCTTTAGGTATTCTCTTTAAGTATTTCTTATTTCAAGGCATAGTGACTTTGCAAATATCGAAACCATGTATCTATGGTCATCTCCCATTAACAAGCTTATACCAAATATGGGCACCGGTTATTTCTCTTTATCTTTGCTATAAAAAAAGAAGTTAAGTTACCAATTTTCTAGGGCTCTTTTCAGCTGTTAGGCCGCTCAAGCACCCTTTGACATTTCGACTTCCCCTGGTCATTGGGCTACATATGGAAACCTGCACTCGTGTCTCCCTATGGAGACTATTTCTCTCCTGTGGTGTGGCAGCCAACATCGATCTGCGGCGCACAGGAATAGACACTGCCCTCACAGATACCATTTTACACCATGATGGAGTGGAGCTCAGAGAAATTAACCAGTGGTCCAGAGGGGGGTCGAGCCCGGGACATCTTGATCACGAAGCGTGCGCCCTTCCTCTAGGCCACCGCTCCCCTATAACAATGCATGAAGACCAATGGATGTACCCAGCATAAGGTGGATGAACGGCTTATTGTTGATATGAATATTAACAAACTACTACATACTATAGGTGGTTGTTATACTGTCTATTCATGTTGTGTTTATTTACCAATAACAGCGGGGGAATTGCTATCATAATCGCTCAGAAGAAATCCGGAAAAGCTGCTGTATTTCTGGCCAACGTATGCCACGTCGGCGTCGCCATTACGTACAGTGATGATGTCACCTTTCTGTAGATGTAGTACTATGGTAGCGCTTGTTGTGTCATAGCCGGCTTCCGCACCACTAACGTACATCATGTTAACTTTGTCATTGTTTCGATAAAACGAGGAATGTGCGTTAACGTGATACCTAGAAAACAAAGTCGTCGAAAATACGTAAATTCCTTCTACTGGCGCAGTGAACATGCCTAAAACGGTATTATAGGCATTGCCGATGTTGGTGATCTCGTCTTGGAAGATGAAGACTTGGTTTATTCCTACATGTAGAAGGTCGCTGTGAAGATGAACGTAGAATGCAACAGGTGAATCAAATTGTGCTTGTCGAATTCTGTGTATGGATCGGGACTTTTCTGAAAAGAAAAAAATGAATAACGTTCGTATTGTCTGTTTAAACCAATTCTGGTATTAATGGCGTTTTGTTTATCATGACTGAACTTAGAACATGGATATTGTACGGCAATGAAAGTGATGGGCAATAATGATCATACAAAGATATGCTATACTGTATACTATACTTTTTGTAGTATTCATTACGTACACATAACTCTACCTTACCTGCACGAGTTTAAACCCTTTGTCAACGATGCAATATTCACATTTTAAATTACTTGCAGCAAAATACAATGTTACATGAAGCATGGCATTTTAGTTATATAATGACCTTTACATTGTAAAATTTAATGGTAGTTATTTAAACCAGTGATAAACATTTGTATGTACCTTTACTTTTGGACAGTGTGCCTATGTTCTCTGCATGTGACGCGCTCTTTGGTGGTTCTTCCCGCGTTCTGTTGATGTTCACGTGATGTGTAACGTCATCATCAGATGCTGTAAGTGGCCGATGTTTTTCTAGTCGTTGCTGTAACTCATCGATCTGTTTCTGGTGATCGTTGTCTCGAGCTTCAAGATTCGCAATTCTATCAAGGTGCACTCTTTTTCGTGATTCTAACAGGTCCACACGATAGGATAAAGCCTTTACCAATTCTTCGGTAGCATCAAGTCGGTCTAGTAACTCATTATTGTCTGCAACAAATACATAACTATAGAACACGTGTTACATAAAAAAAACAATGTTGTAAAACATTGGACTAAGATGGAACCTGCATGGTGTAATGTTTGTGGTGACAACTGATTTACTGAATTAAGTTAGATTTTGTTTGAAGTAATCTTAAGCGAGGTTATATTTCCAAATTATTTGAATCAATTTAAAATGACATTTACTCATGTATGCAGTGAAGGATGTAGATCTATGTTTTGTAAATGACTGTATAAATTCAATAAACGCGGTTATTTTGTAATATGGTATCAACAAATCTACTTACCAACTGCTGCTATGCTGCCAATACAAAACACCAGCAAAACTACAAAGGTTTTCCAGTAGCCCATGTCTAACAAAATACGCTATATGGGGACAGTACAGAGGATCTCAGTGTACTAATATATAGTATATTCTAAACTCTCTTGACATTTGTCTTATCTCCAAACTAACTGGGTCATTGAACTTGTATGTAATTGTGTTAAGTTTAGAGCATACTACAAAGGGACAAAATTCCATAAATAAAACAAGTAGGTAGAGGGGTTGTCTCCTGTAATATCAAAAGTAGTGGAATATATAAGTTACATGAAAGATCTGAAACTAAAATTTCATTTCATTTCTGACACTGTTGTATCGGATTTTACCCATACTTTTATATAGAAGTAAAATATGGTAACAGCAAATACAAATTCCAGTAGTTCGTTTATTAATAAAGATGGTCATTCGTCATAACACATCTTTTAAGATATGCATTGTGAGAAACGGTATAGCTTGGCAATTTAAATACGACTCTGACCTTTTGATAAGCATAATTTAACATATATTATCGATATATTACCTACGTTTATAACATTGATTTATGTTTTCATAATCGGAGAGTATCACGAAAACGCTCGAGGTGTAATTTACAAACACAAAACTGAAATACCGATATACATGTACTCACGATTTGCTTGTCGATACTGATATGGGCTTTCCGATATAGTACCCATATATCCCAGATAGCATGTTTACGTTGGCCCAACGTTGGGCCAACGATGCGAACATCGTTGGGCCAACGTTGGAAAATTACGTTGGCCCAACGTCATTTTGCTCGTTGTGATACCGTTGGGCTAACCGTTGGCTCAACGTTGGGCCATCGGTGCCAATTCTTATTCATCGTTGGCATTTGGTTGGCAAAATATAAAACATCGTTGGCCCATCGTTGGGCCACTGTTGTACCAACAATATCCCAACGGTTGGCCCAATGTTGGTAAATATTATTTATGGTTGGCATTTTGTTGGCTCACAAATACTTGATTTCTGTAATGTTAACTGAAAACCGGACAAAAAGTGATCGCAAAACCTCGAAAGCTTAGTGGTAGTGAAAGTCTGCTTCAAGATCCCACTTGTGGCCGCGTCATACCATAGATGGAATTAAAATGGTACCAGAAAATCCCTGAAAAGCAACCAAAAGTGATCACAAAACCGCAATAGCTTAGTAGTGAAGAGTCTGCTCAAAGTGCGGGAGGTTCTGGGTTCGATCCCATGCGTGGCCACGACATACCAAAGATGTAGTTTAAATAGTACCAGAAATTCCCTACGTAGACACTCGGTATAAAAGTGAAAACTGTCAACTCATCTGTTATAGTATAACTTGGTGGCGATAGACAACATCAGGAATGAGGTGTCGAGAGTGATTCGTATAAGTTGGAAAAACTGGTTCCATAATCGACTTTAAATAAATTGGAATAAACTGAAAGCCCAATATGTACCACCTTTCCTGGTCAACTGAGCAAGTCAGCATGTTTCAGAATACATACAGTACTAACTTTTATATATATGGTCAAATTCAAACAAATATCTACTTTCAAATTTATACTATTTTTATTAGTCGTCTGCGTAAGTTTACAAGCAATTGACATTATCAATCCAAGTCTCCATAGCTGGTCTCTCCTCGGCAGTCTATTTTGGCCTTTCTTTAGTTCCCGGCGCCTGTCATCATGGCTATTTCTGAATTATACTATCCACTGATTTTTGCGTAGTACTAGGATGGTACTGTTGGACAGCTTCTGAAAATACATAGATCAGTGAAACATTAGGTTAAATTGCACTTATAATAATATGAAAGGTGGGAAAATTTGGCATAAACCACATCAGTTGAGTTACCAAGTGTGCACGATTTATCGGTGTTATTTTAGTATCAAATTGACCGCATGTGTTTACTGAAGAAACCAGTACTTCAACATTACCGTACTTTCAAAGTCAATCGAGAACGGGTATATAAATATACTATGCCGGCAGGTTTCACTGGGTAAACCTTAGTTAACGGTATTCTCCAATATTCTTTCAACCTCGATCCACGGGGGTGGGGCCGTGGTTGAAACTTACTTGTGCATAATATTCAAGGACATTTAGCCTTTAAGGCCTAATTTGCCATTTTTCAAGGCTGAATTTGTATTTCCGAGGCCTTTTTCAAAACATACATATAGTTATAATCTGAAAATCATATAAGCATGCCTTGATAAATCAATCAATAATTTTACAAAGTATAAAAACGTACATAATATACATCATTCAGTCAAAATAACACTAATGGCACCACATCAATTAAATGTTATTGCGTCCGCCATCTTTACGTGTCACATGACCGTCACGTGATCCCTCTATTCTAAACACAAGTTTGTCCAGTTTCCTGACGCATACTTTTTTAAAAACGTTACCACTTTAATTTTTACATAAAATCATATGCGTTAATAGCCAGTGGAATTCTAGTATCCATATTCAAATAATTAAGTATCATTAAAGTTGATTGAAAATACATGAAGCACACAGCATGCACACATATACAGTATACAGTACAGAGGTCTACAGGCTTTATTAAATTCATGCGCAGGTTCAATGGATTATAAAAAGAGCTCTATAATATCATATGGTCAATGCAAAAATGACAACATATATATCTGTAAGAAAATAAAATCAATAAAAAGTAGTTTTACTTACATTTCTGTTAATTTTAACACTCCGGCTGTTCTTTAGTATTTATAAATCACTTGTTCAACAGTTGTGGCCAGTTTAGATGTTCCAACTAACACTATCAGCTACATGCACTCAGGGTTTAATGCCGAGTATATCTGCTAATTACCCCCTAAAATTCTAGTCGCTAGGCAACATACTTGATAAGATCATGGGGCCAGCTTATCATCACACTGGCTTGAACACATTAATTGACTACAGATGTGGAATGTCTGTCTTCATTGTTAGTCTATCAACAAGTGGTGTAACTTGTGTTAGTTACAAAATTAATGAAAAGAGTAGGACTAAATTTTATATTCAACACTATTAATAGTTCTTCAAATTAAAAACGTAGCACCATGAGTATGTGTGGTATTTTTTTTTAAACTATGATATTTAATACGCAAAGGTTTAGCTGAATAAATGAAATGAAATATTTTAACGATTAATTTATTATTATATGCTCATTCAAATTAATTAATTATCATCAGCACCATCGTCAACAGTAATAAATAGAATCAATCAGTTAATTAATCAAAATCATAATTATGAAATAAGATTAATTCACATTGTAAACTATCATTAAGTTGTATTGACTAAATATTTTATTCAAATGCAAGAATCAAGAATCGAAATTAAAATGCTTATTTCAACCAGTCAGTCAGTCAGTCAAAATATTTTGCCCAGAAATACTGACATATTTATGAAGTTGACATTGTTGGCAAAACGTTGGCCCACTGTATGCACCCACATTGTTGGTAGTTTGTAATTCTGCCGACGTTGAGCCATTGTAACAAAACCAACATCTAGCCAACCGTTGTACAATACCGTTGGCCCATCGATGGCCCAACAGAACACAGCCAACGCCGACGATATGCCAACTGTACAACGATCAGCCAACGTTAGCCCAATGTAACCATGCTGACTGGGATGTGTCCCATCAGGAACTATCTATTACATTGTTCCTGGTCCCATGTGGGCTATTCCTGGGCTTATATAGCTTGTAAATTTCTAACTGGTAACTATATAGTATAGAACGCCTTGAATATGTACGCAGAGTGGTCGCAAAGCAGTGGATAGAGTGGTGGTTAGTGAAACATTTGATGACAATATTTTGATGAATATTCCCAAGTCTTAATGAGTACTAGTGCAGCCGTATAAGATACTCATGCCATTTAGTATATATGTTTCTTTTTCATTCAAAAAAATACAAGTACATAATTACTATGCTTGGCTTACTTCATTATAATTTATGTATGCTACATTTTGAGGTTGTTTTATGTCCTATGAGAATTCGTGGTGCATGGCAAAATTTTTATATTGCTGCATTGTATTCTATTTACATTGTCATTACCTTAGATTACCTCGGGTGAGTAGTAGATCAAAGTACATGCTTTAGCTTAGTAGTTGTATGCCTTATTTCCTAACTTTGTCAGTATTCGCTCTCGCTCTACCTTTATTTTACGTAAAATGAATCTTTCTTTGAGTTCGGTTCAATTAAATACTTAGTGCTATTTCAAAATGTTTCCGCTCTTTGAAAATAACGAAAATACAATTACGCATGCGCAACGAAACCGGAAACAGTGTGATTGTCAGCGAATATTGCCAAAATGGATCGAATTAAAGACGGTTGGTTCAGCGAAATAAATGATTTGTGGCCAGGACAGGCCATGTCTCTCGAAGTTGAAGAAGTTTTGTTTAACGAAAAATCAAAATATCAAGATGTTCTTGTGTTTAAGAGGTAAATATGACGTATAGCCAGGTGATCACGCGTGCCAATCCCCCGTCCGGCCTCCGTGAATTAATCTACAACTAAATGAACTTTTAATTATTTATACTGACGTCAACCTTTTGAATGAAATCGAATGATAATCGTCAGAGAGCTTGGTCTTATCCTCACGGTGACCAAGATCCGTTTGATGTTGTTTTTGTTTTATGTACTGTACTGGCTTATATGGGTGAATATTTGATTAGGTGTCATTTGGGTTTCAAAAGAACTGAGAAATGAATGTGCTCAAAGCACTTTCTTTGATAGTCAGTACAAGTGATACATGTATGAAGGTAATTCTCAAGCTTTTGCCGAGTAAATGAATGAAAGATGACACTTGTATCGTGATATTTATCAGGCCGCAAGAACTGAAAATGTCCACACCGTTACGGACAAACACATTTCAAACTGTCTTATTTTCACGAACATCAACTATTAAACCCTTAACTCTATCAAACGCCAACAAACAAAATGGATACCAAACGATACATTAAAGAAAAACAGAAGTTATGGTGCATATCTAGTAGAATTTTGCGTAACGGTGTGAAGTCATGTTTTTCATAATAAAAAACTTTCTATTTCTCTAGAATTTCTCATTTTAGTGTAGTCAAACCCGGTTTTTCTGCCAATATGTTTACTTGGTACATACTCAAACAGATGTACTTACTTGTAAAAGTCTAGTTGGTGTTTGAACATAACTACTGGCGATTCCATACGTCGTAACGGTGTTGACATGCATACCAAAGACCGTATATGCATGCTCGACACCGTTACAAAACGTCAACACCGTTACAAAACGTAACGGTGTTTCACGAAATGTAACGGTGTTGACGCGTAACGGTGTCGACAATTACTCTTTAAACGCGTGTATTCGGCGTGTTTCTATAGCTAAACATGTGCCTGATTTCTCATATTACTACAAATCATGATACTAATTTTATTGTGCAGTGAAATTAATTGTATATCCGCAAACTGTCAAGGAAAAAGATGAACGGTGTCGACAGACAATAAACCTAACTTTCACATTTACCGAAGATACACGAAATTTGTCGAAGTTTCACGATTGACGTAGGCGCTTGCTAGTAGACGATAAAAGGACGTTTCGTGTACGGAAAAAATGAAAAATGCCGTACCTAACCGTACCGAAGTATCATGACTGAAACACGTAACGGTGTCGAAAAACAAAATTACGGACACATTTTAAAAACCTTGTAATTTATTAACAAATATGTGTTTATCAATAAGCAATGTTGTTTTGCAATTATTATACATGTGTTGTTATATTCTGCAATACACTTCTCTTTTAAATCGATCTAGTTGTTGTTTAATACTGCTTTGAAAAGTCACACCGTCGTTTCCGGACACGCCACCGTTACGCAAATTAGGGGGGTCAATGCAACAAATGTTCCTCCAAATCAGTAAATGCGATTTGTTTGCACGAAACAAGTATGGGACAAAGTCAATTTAAGATTGCAACAACATTTTTTAAAACAGGACAAACAAAATATGTATTGCATCTCATATTTAATAGACATGGACACAGAGTGACACCTAATCAAATATTCACCCATATCCGGATAGACTTGACTTATGGACAGTCCTTATTTCCGGACAGGACTAATTTCTGGACACTCAGAAAAACGCTTTATTGCAGCCATTAATTTTAATCGTTCTGTTTCAATCATTTATATGCTTAATTTTTAACAACAGTTTAAGTAAATATTTTTAATACAAGAAAAAATTAATTTATTTTCGTCTGCACTCATGCTTAATTGTTTACATATACTTGATTCTCATCGACTCGATCCTTCTCATCGACTCGAGCCCTAATTGGTTGTGTCAGATATGCACACATGCGGAGATGGTTCTTATCCAAAACATGTTAAAATCTGCTGGAAGTCGTATTTCTGTCACAACAGCAAAACAAATGTGAATGAAAACAACTTGTAATCTTTCTGTGATCACTAATAGCAACCAACCATGAAAATCCATTTTGGTAAGCATCTCTGCCTAAGCTTTTTACCATGGGGTTATTTTATTGACGATTTATTTGTCAACATGCTCGTTCACATTGATTAAAGTCGGTGAATATCATCTAAGATGAATTAACTTTATTTCGCAACTGTGTTTTGTGAAGAGTTTTCAGTCTTTGGGTTAAATAGAGGCTGACCAATCAGAGGGCTCGAGTCGATGAGAAAGTTTCAGAATGACGTAGGCTCTTGACTGGCCCTTGCTTTATAGCAAATATTTTACAACAAAAACTTTTTACTGGCAAAACTATTTTGATTTCATAAAGTTAAGTAATTTCTCTGTGAGTAAAAATAAAATTGGTTGAAGAATAGACTGTAGGAAGTGTACATGTAAGGGTTTTAGCCCTAAGGGGCTCGACTCCACGAGAAAGCAGTATAATTATCGTTGATGTCGAAAATCACTCAACTGCGCATGGATAATATTTCTGCACAAAATACTAGAAATGAGTTGAGCCGACAAGATGTTAATTTGCAGTTGAACTAGGAAAATATTGCCTGTGGCACGATAGTCATGTGGATAGCACTCTTAAAAATTGACTCCTGAGAGAGAGGTCCCTGGTTAGATCCTCGGCTGGGGCACTTGGGTCATTTCAGAAATGCAGTGGCTAGGATTACGGTGCCGTAATCCTAGACCCACAGGCTAGGATTACGGAGTTCCGTCATCCTAGCCTGTGGTTCTAGGATAACAGTACCGTAATCCTAGCCACTGCCTTTCAGAAATGCTATTTAATGTTTTTGTGATACATTTGTTGTATTATCTTACAGTAAAACATACGGGAATGTTTTAGTGTTGGATGGTGTGATACAATGTACAGAGAGAGATGAATTCTCATATCAAGAAATGTTGGCTAACATACCACTCAATTCACATCCTAAACCAAGAAAGGTAAGATCATGAAAGGTGGCAAAACTTTGTATAGCCCACAAAGGTGCCGTCGTTTTAATCAAATGTGCACTATTTTTCAGTGTTAATTTAGTATATAGTTGACCATAATTATGTGTTTACTTTAAAAGAAAACCAATTTGGTAACTCTGGTCAATGTTTGTAAATATCACACAGACCTTTTTCTGCCCTTTTTGGGAAAAAGGCCCCAGCCAAATTTGGGATTTTTGCATCGCTAAATTTTCGAAATTGGGATGCAATTTAATCGAATAAATTGCAAAAATTAAGATTTATTTGGTCCATGATTGAATAGTGGTATTGAAAATAGAATGAACTTTATTGTTCCAATTTATTGACACCACAATTTCATTTGTGTATTTGTTAATAGTTCATTAATTTAACTTAAAGAAGTACTTTACTTGGCTTTCATGATTTTGGTTTCATTATTTTGGGATTTTTTTTTCAATTGGGATTTTTTTCAGCAATTGGGATTTTTTTTAAGCAATTGGGAACCAATTTTGAGGCAGAATAAAGGCCTCAGACAATACCACGAAAAAGGTCTGATCACATTATCCTATAATGAATTAATAAACCCCAGTGATTTATGTTGCATTTTGATTTAATGAGTCCATGGGATCGCTTATTTCAAAAGCAAGTCCCAGCTAAATTTAACGAGTCCCATAAAGATTTATAGTTAAAACACTGTTATATTTTATTATATAGTAGCTTTCTGTTTTTGCTGCTCTTGTGAATGTCAATGGAATTAGATAATGTCTATTTAATTACTTGTCTTATAGAATGTTATGCCCTTTTGCAAAAAATCTCCAAACTCTAGTGCAGTTAAATTTTACTGTCATGGCCTGACGCAGCCTATTCTTTATTTTTAAGCACAAGATAAAATAATCTACTTTTTCTCTGTATGCCATGCGGATCGTACAAATTTGTCAAAATATGAGATTCTCTATTATACCATTTCCACTCCTAATAAGCTGATGATATAACACAAGCATAGAACACTGCTTGTGTAAGATAAGCTGTAAATGTCAATATGAATTATTTTAATGACTTCTAGGTGTTGATTATTGGTGGTGGTGACGGTGGAATTCTACGTGAAGTTGTCAAACATCCGGATGTGGAACAAGTGCATCAATGTGAAATCGATCAGGTACAATATACATTATACAGACCTAATATTGCATATTTTCTGTCCCAGCAATTAGTACTCAAGACCAACTATCATAAGATCACCCTTGAATGTCGGTCGTAGATTGTCAGTTTTATTAGTATAATCGGCATGTTAAATGAAATATGTATGTCATGATGTGACAAAAATTTAAAAAGTGACCATTTCAGGTACCAATTTAATTTGTATCCATTTAAGAAGTTTCCATTTTGACCTGATTATTATTAAAACTGGTTAACACTATGCTTGTCTATGTAAAGTCTACGCCAAGTTTTTAAAGGTTCTCCTAAAGTAAAAAAAGGCCTCATAACTCAATTTATTCATAGAAAAATATGTGCCTCTGTAGCCTAGTGTGCTTTGCACCTAAGCGGCAACCCAAGTTCAAATCTGGGTGGAGGCACTTATATGTATGCCTGCTGTATTTCAGCAGAAAGCTGACTGGCAAATAAGAGGCTATGCTTGGCATTTAAAGAAAAAATATCATTACCATGACTCGTCACATGTTTTGTTTATTATCAGCATTTTAGTTAGAGTAAATCTGCTGATGATGTCGGCCTTTGTGGGAGATTTACATTTTTGTGTCAAATATCTTTCAACAGTCACGGACCCGACTGTCACAATAGTTTCCAACACTTTAATTGTTTATTTATGCTTTCAGAAAGTAATTGATGTATCCAAGAAGTATTTGCCGGAGATGGCACAGAGTTTTTCTAGTCCAAAGTTAAGTTTACATGTTGGAGATGGGTTTGAA
Source organism: Spisula subtruncata (assembly GCA_963678985.1). Taxonomy (NCBI): domain Eukaryota; kingdom Metazoa; phylum Mollusca; class Bivalvia; order Venerida; family Mactridae; genus Spisula; species Spisula subtruncata. The sequence goes on from OY787669.1 coordinate 29,623,616, forward strand.
TTCATGAAGCAACATCAAGGAGAATATGATGTTATTATAACAGATTCCTCAGACCCTGTAGGTAAGTGACAAGTCCACTATATTGTAAAGGTGCTGCAGTTCATTATGTCTCCCTGTGACCCTATTGTTGGGACTCTGAGACATATGGTGGAGAGGGGTAGTCTACAGGTAGGGCATGTCTTTCGGGATTGAGAGGTCCTTGGCTCAAACCCCGTCTGGATAACATTTTAATTTCTCTAAGCAAAAAAACCCCACATGCTCCACTTGACCAAGGTGTAAGCTGGTACCTGTAAGGGAAGTGTTGTTCAATATTCCATAGGTTGATGTTGGCACCACACCCACCAGGGGAGGAATAGTCTCTCGATGGAGATTCATATGCATGTTTCCATATGTAGCGGAATGACCAGGGGAAGTTAAAATGTCAAAAGGTGGTTGAACGACTGAACTGCTGAAAACAGCTTTCGAAAATTTGTAACTTAACTTATACTGATATTATTAGGGCCCTGCAAATTTTTTGCAGGTGCCCTATAGTAATCACCCTGTCCGTCTGTCTGTCCGTCCACATTTTTCATGTTTTTTCTTAATAACTTGCAAACCGTTAAAGGTATCGACTTCAAACTTTAAACATAAGGTCACAGCAACAATACACTATTGTATGCCAAGTTATGTTACTCCAGCTACAATATTGTAAGAATTATGGCCCTTTGTAAAATTACAATTTTCCTCATTTTTCATCTTTTTTTCTACATTACTTCAAAACCGTTACAGATATTCAAATGAAACTTGCTACACATATTAACGGTGACAATACGCACATGTGTAGCAAAGGGCAACAACTCTAGCTTTAATAAATTTTGGCTTGTGCCCCTTCTTTGACTTCAAAACTTTAACATTGGCCATAGTTCAAAATGTTTTTCTTAATAACTTGCAAACCGTTAAAGGTATCAACTTCAAACTTTAAACATAAGGTCACAGCAACAATACACTATTGTATGCCAAGTTATGTTACTCCAGCTACAATATTGTAAGAATTATGGCCCTTTGTTAAATTACAATTTTCCTCATTTTTCATCTTTTTTTTCTACATAATTACTTTAAAATCGTTACAGATATTCAAATGAAACTTGCTATACATATTGACAGTGACAATACGCACATGTGTTGCAAAGGGCAACAACTCTAGCTTTAATAAATTTTGGCTTGTGCCCCTTTTTTCGACTTCAAAACTTTAACATTGGCCATAGTTCAAAAACTTTTCAAGATATTCAAATGAAACTTGCAATACTTATTGACAATGATAACGACAGGGCCCTGATCACGACAGTGATGGTTCTAGTTATAGTATTGAATGTCTGTATGTCCCTTATGTTGTTATCAATGGTGAAAGGTCAATAAAACTTCACATGAACACTTGGTACCAAAACTAGTTATGCACACTGTCAGGAAGTCCATGTCAAATGATTTTGCCAGAGTTATGCCTCTTTGTGAGACATATATTTTTATATCAAAAACCTTTTTGTTTGGCAAACTTTTGATGATGATAGTCTAAAAAATGTGAAAATATTTTCAAAATCAATGTTCAATCTAATGGTCAATTTTATAAACTGTAAATTTTTCATTTGCTGCTCTTTCAGATTGCCTAACAGTGCACATCTTTAATATTTATGTTATTTGATTTAACTTCAATTATCTCCCAAGATTATTTTTTCTACAGTTATATTACAGGGCTGCCACTAGGCTGCCCTATTCCCCTTCAAAATAGAATTTTCTTCTCTAAAACTGGCCAAAAAACCCGACACAATACAAGTAATAACCTGGTATAAAATGATAATGCATAGAAAAGAAATAGTTTTTGACAGGTTACTCTAGCTTGGCTATTTTGACCTGAACCTGACCTTGATGCAAGAATATATTACAAGGTCCTTGCTTTGAATATATCAATTTCCGCAAGCAAATTGCGCAATATCGGTATTTAAGATTTGTGTTTGTATTACATCTTGAGCGTCTTCGTGATACTCCCCGATTATGAAAACATGCAATAGGTTTGTAAACGTAGACAATATATCGACTGTTAAATTATGCTAATCAATAGGTCAAGCTCGTGTCAGATTAGCCGAGCTATAACTTACTTAACTATATGTTTATATTATTATGTTTCAGGTCCAGCTAGCTCATTGTTTCAACAATCATATTATGAACTGATGAAGAAAGCATTGACCCCTGGTGGTATTCTTTCATGTCAAGGTTTGTATAAACTTCTAGTTCTCACAATAAGTCATACAGTGCCCAGTAATCACAGATGTTTGCAATTTGTCATACATGTTGAACTGTGTAGTCTTCAAATAAACTTATACATTTATAACTTGAAATCGCAGATGCTTTGCTTGTAATATGTCGTACATGTTGAATTATATAGTCTCCCAATAAGTCATACAGTGACCAGAAATCAATGATGCTTTTAGTAGCAATAATTCATACACATTGAACTGTATAGTCTCCCAATAAGTCATACATTGGCTGGAAATTACAGATGCTTTGCTTGCAGTAAGTCAATTATACATGCTGAAATTTATAGTTTTGCAATAAGACAAACTAGCAGAAATAATTTGTGTTACTTGATTATGATAATTATGCCCCTTCCCGTTTTCAACCAGCGGGGAATACAGGTTTGCCCTATGTCTGTCCATCAAGAAATCTGTATCCTGCCATAACTCACTAACATTTTTCAAGCTGGCTTTATAAAACTTGGTATGTGGATAGGGATTAATACTGAAGGAGATTATGCATGTCTGTTTAGTTTTTAACTTGGACAAAAATTGTGGTTGCCATGGCAATAGAAACATTTAAAACCTGAAAACCAGGTAGGAGACTTCTGTATTGCTTGCAATTTCTAATTACTTCTTTTAATGTGTAATTGTAACCGGGTGTATAGGATTTAATAACTAATAGGGGAGAAACTTGTGTAAGCAGCCGGCTAGCTCAGTCTGTAGAGCATTTACCCTGTAAGCGAAGGGTCCCCGATTCGAGCCCCAGTCTGGTTGCACATTTTTCTCACCTTGTTACATAATCTTGATTTCGAGTACCTTATCTGGACTATATTTTCTATTGTTTTGATGATTTCAGGTGAATGTCTGTGGTTACATCTAGATTTAATCAAAGGAATGCTGGCATTCTGTAAAAACTTGTTCCCTGTTAGTGACTACGCCTTCACAACCATACCTACATATCCTAGTGGACAAATTGGATTTGTATTATGTAGCAATAACCCCGTAAGTGTGCTACATGTATTTCTTTTTTCCCAATTTTTGGTACTTTTTTAATGCTGAGCATAGCCTTTATTTGCCAGTCAGCTTTCTGTTGAATATTGGAGACATATGTGTGCCTCCACCCGGATTTGAACCAGGATCGTCATTTTAGGTGGCAAGTACACTAATCACCAAACTATGGAGACCCATGTATTTCTTTCTATATTCAAATTTGTGCTAAGCTCACTGTCTCAAAGTGACAAGGTGAGCTTTGTGACCATTCTTCGTTCATCTGCCTGTCCGACTCTGTCCACAATTTGCTTGTGTAGGCACAAGAATTCACAATCTTTATGAAACTTGGTCACATCGATCATTTTCACAAAATCTAGGTTAGGTTCTGAGTCAAAAACTGATCACAATATCAAATTTAAAAAAAACATGATGTCACTAGAAGATATTACAATTTTGCCTAATCTTTATAAAATTTGGTCACAGATGAGGGATCTATGGCCCGCTATCAAACTTTGTCACAATGTGTGTCTCTGTATATTAAAAACCAACGCCATGAAAAAGCTTCACTGTATAATGATAACCAAAAGAATACCATAACAAAAGCTTAATTGGGCCAAAATTGCTTTGTACTCAGTTCTGCTCTTGAGGTCAAATTGCACTCCTGTTTAAAGATTATTTAAATATTAATCTAGCAATGAATTTCATTTCCAGTGAAACTGTAAGTTAATATTATGAGTTATTATACAGGACACAGTATTTCGGGAGCCAGTAAGAAAGCTGAACAATGAAGAGGTAGAAAAGATGGGACTCAAATATTATAACACCGATATACATAGGTCATCGTTTGTTCTCCCAGAATTCGCTAGAAAGGTAACACACCTATCTTCATATTTACCTTTAGTTGCATATTTAAATTTATGTAACATCCCTTTATACTGTAAAATCATTTAATTTCGTTGGGATGAAATTTCGTGGTTTTGGTAAAAACGACAATTTCGTTGGGACTTCAGTTCGTGGACTTTGCATTTCTGGTAATAAACAAGGGTCAAAATTAGAGTTCATTGGGATTAAATTTTGTAGTCGAGGTGAACCATGAAATCCACGAAATCCATGAAATCCACAAAATTTAATCCCCCACGAAAATTAATGATTTTACAGTAAATGATGAATTCAGCTTATTATAATACTCATAATACTTATTGTAATAATTGTTACGGACAAGGCTTCCATCGGAGCATAATTGTCTACTGAGTGCAGTCTTGTTCTTAGACTAGTTAGTACCTGTGTATATCTTCTTTGCTTGATGCGCAGCATAGTTAGTTCCAGGCAGCTGCAATGTTGCTCGGTGTCCGAATAATGTGATGTGGTAATATTCATATATAATTCTGTTGAAAAATGGAACCCCTTTGCTCACACTCATTAACCAGTTCAAGGTAACTGCAGGCTACCTGGTGTTGGGCAGTTCCAGGTTACCGGGTTTTTGGCAGTTCCTGGTAACTGCAGGTTACCTGGTGTTGGGCAGTTCCAGGTTACCGAGTTTTGGCAGTTCCAGGTAACTACAGGTTACCTGGTGTTGGGCAGTTCCAGGTTACCGAGTTTTTGCAGTTCCAGGTAACTGCAGGTTACCTGGTGTTGGGCAGTTCCAGGTAACTGCAGGTTACCTGGTGTTGGGCAGTTCCAGGTTACCGAGTTTTGGCAGTTCCAGGTAACTACAGGTTACCTGGTGTTGGGCAGTTCCAGGTTACCGGGTTTTGGCAGTTCCAGGTAACTGCAGGTTACCTGGTGTTGGGCAGTTCCAGGTTACAGAGTTTTGGCAGTTCCAGGTAACTACAGGTTACCTGGTGTTGGGCAGTTCCAGCTTACTGCAGGCTACCTGGTGTTGGGCAGTTCCAGGTAACTGCAGGTTACCTGGTGTTGGACAGTTCCAGGTTACCGAGTTTTGGCAGTTCCAGGTAACTGCAGGTTACCTGGTGTTGGGCAGTTCCAGGTTACAGAGTTTTGGCAGTTCCAGGTAACTACAGGTTACCTGGTGTTAGGCAGTTCCAGCTTACTGCAGGCTACCTGGTGTTGGGCAGTTCCAGGTTATCGAGTTTTGGCAGTTCCAGGTAACTACAGGTTACCTGGTGTTGGGCAGTTCCAGGTTACCGAGTTTTGGCAGTTCCAGGTAACTGCAGGTTACCTGGTGTTGGGCAGTTCCAGGTTACAGAGTTTTGGCAGTTCCAGGTAACTACAGGTTACCTGGTGTTGGGCAGTTCCAGCTTACTGCAGGTTACCTGGTGTTGGGCAGTTCCAGGTAACTGCAGGTTACCTGGTGTTGGACAGTTCCAGGTTACCGAGTTTTGGCAGTTCCAGGTAACTGCAGGTTACCTGGTGTTGGGCAGTTCCAGGTTACAGAGTTTTGGCAGTTCCAGGTAACTACAGGTTACCTGGTGTTGGGCAGTTCCAGCTTACTGCAGGCTACCTGGTGTTGGGCAGTTCCAGGTTATCGAGTTTTGGCAGTTCCAGGTAACTACAGGTTACCTGGTGTTGGGTAGTTCCAGGTAACTGCAGGTTACCTGGTGTTGGGCAGTTCCAGGTTACAGAGTTTTGGCAGTTCCAGGTAACTGCAGGCTACCTGGTGTTGGGCAGTTCCAGGTTATCGAGTTTTGGCAGTTCCAGGTAACTGCAGGTTACTAGGTGTTGGGATAATGTGACTGGATAGTGCTCAAAATCTGTTAAGACAAATTTGTCATGACATTAACTATTTGGGTCACTGTCCCGAAAGAAATAGAAATATATATTTTGTGAATTTTGTAAAATCATCAGGTCCTTCAAGACTTTCACTGGTCCTTCTTGATTTTCAATGGCCTCCGACCAGTGTTAGTGTCGAGCCCTGTACAGGCTAGTACCTATATCAGAAAATTAAAACCCATAAATACAAACAAAACTTCTGAGAGATAATGAGCATAGTTATGTTAAATTTGTTTGGAAGTTAACTTATTGTTAACTTTGTGTGCATTAAAACTCTTTGTTTTCATATAAGTTGAAATATTTAACATTTACAATGTTTCAGGCTCTGAGAAGTGAAGACACAGACAATGGTGTGAATGGAACTAGTTAGACCAATTAGTAATCGCGTCATCTCAATCTGGCCCCGATCTCCCGAAACATCTCAATTTGAGCTAAAACTCATCTCAAATATTGGCATGAATCTTTAAGTTAATTTCCATGGGAGGCTCGGTCACAAAACTGAAAACATTATTTTGAATTTATTACAGCAAAGTATAAAATAGTTTGAACTTAACATTTATCTCGAATTCAGACTCTGATTTTAGCAAAATATCAATTTGAGATGAAATTTCTACTTGAGATGTTTTGAGACATCGGAATCTGACCAGCCACCACTGACCTAAACATACATAGCAACAAGCAATAAAATGATATTCTATTCTTAATGATATGGAGCAAATTATGTGGTTACTCAAGATTTTGTTTCACAAGTTACTTTAGTTCTGGGGCTCTAGTACTTTACGAAAAAATATATTTCTTTAAAACAAATCTTCGGTGTTTAAATGTTTCATTTGTATTGAGTATTATACCTAGTATTGAGGTTAAATATCGAGAAAACCTTTGAGATTGTTTTCTTATTCAGGGTATTAATCACAATACACTGCTTAACAGTTCAGTATAGAGATGGTAATGTTTTCATATGGAAAAGAACAACCGATGTTAAACTTGGCTGGAACTCTGGATACATGACATTTGTGTTCTGTCAAAGCGTTCATTCATTGATCTGTTACGTCAGAACAATAATATGAAAACAGCACAATACTCTGACGGAACTGAGAAGCAACGTATCAGCATTAAAAACCATGTTATTTGTGTGAAGATATTAATATTTTTCAGGTGATATGTAATGCTTTACTGAGTGCAGTATATATGTCAGTTACATATTTATACACATAAGGTTTTCACTCTTATTATATTTTTTATCTGATATTTGAAATAGCTTGATGAATTTAACCTGACCCTGACCTTTATGCACCAATGTATTAAAAGGTTCTTACCTCGCGTACATCAATTTCCGCAAGCAAATCACGCAATATCGGTATTTTTAATTTGTGTATGTATTACACCTCACGTTTTCGTGATACTTTCCGACTATGAAAACATACAAACGAGGTTATAAATACAGACATTAGATATCAACTGTTCAAATATGTTAATCAAAGGGTCAGGTCGAATTTGCCATCTATTTGTTCCTGGGTACAGTTGAGCATTATTGGTGCATTATGTTACAGTTTAAGGGGGACATGTTCTCCATGACACTCTGGTTCTGGTATTCTTCTTAATTTGTGTGCTTAATTTGTTGGTTGTTGTTATTGCATTTTATTATTGTTGCATACAGCCTTTATGTTTTGTTGATTTCTTGCAACTTGCTGTTTTCTGTGTCTGCTGATGCAGGATTCGCACAGTATTACCGGTATCTACTGAATGAAATGTATCGGGGAAGTTACCGACTGTGTTATGACACTGTATTACATGAGCTTTTAAACTCCAAGCATATTTATCTTAAGTTTTGGTACCCATTGCATAGATGATGAATATAGTTTATGAATTTCTGTTTAAATTAAATATCAGGAAGAGTTGGTATGCAATCTGTTTCATTTATTGATTGATCACACATGTATATCACAGGGTCAGATAAGTAAGTAACCTGACTGAGACTCAAACTAGATACCCCTACCCTTACTGAGTAAAACTACTGACCACATGAATGCCTCTTCAAAATAAACTTTTATTTGCCCAGTACTGTTTTGATATTGGTATGTTACTGGTAAGTGCTTAGCTTTATGAATGATTGTTATTTTGGGACCATTTTGCTGGCTTAGAATGAGAAGGTCGTAAGTATGACCTTATAAGACTGACACATATTTAACATTAGCATCACAAGGCGCTTCATATGAGCCTATTTTCATGAACATCAGAACTGGTGATGTTGATGTTGACCAGACTGAAGTTGAAAAGGCTTGTTTTACCACAAAGTAAAGAGAAACTTTCGGTCACTTTTTCTTGTTTACTCAAAATATCGATTTTGTACTTACAAACTGCTCATTCTAAGCCAGTGATTTATTTGCATGAATGTGAAAGTGATCAGGATTTTTGAGTCCAAAAACAGTCTGGTTTCTTTATATACCTATGTATGTAAATTGGTAACTTTTCAGGTTTGCAAACTTTGTAACTTTAACCCATATGTTATGCAAATATTGTAGTATAGTAATAAAAAGAATGAAATGAATCCAACAGTTCCTTCATGCTTAATACCCTGAACCATGTATATTAATTTAATTAATTTAAGCATATTAATTTTGTCTGAACCTTGTCGCATTCTGTATAAGTATTTATTTAGCCTAGTGCAAACTTTGCTAACATCCCTTTGACATAAAATTCTGACCGAACAATGTTACAAGGAAATTAATAAATGCCAGAAATTCAAAATTCGAAAACTTTTTTACCCTTGGAAATATTCACATATACATTAGGTCATAATGGTTTTTGTATGACTTAAAGCATATCAGTGTTATGACCCTCCATTCTTTGAATGGTTTACCTGGTTGATGCTTCACAGGTTGTGACAGATGTTATTCTGGTCCATCTCAAAGGAAGACACAGGAAGGATAGTCCAAGATAATGTGGTAAGTCTGTATCCGGGTAACTAGAGGACAAATTTGAATTCTTTACAATTCAAAAATCGCTACAACTTGGAGAAAATAAGCACCATTTGGAGTACAGCTCATTTTCCAAATATGATCAAATTGGCAGACAGCTGACCCTTTAGAATGAACATAAAAGTTTCAAAGCATGGCTTAATTTCGTACATATTCAGCCTCAAACTCCCTGCATCAATAAATACAAGGGTAAAAAATTATTATTTGATGGAATTAAATAACAAAAATGACAGAATTTAATCCTCTCGAGAATTAATGTCTTTACAGAAATATATCAATAGAGTCCATATTTAGGTCCATGGTTTTTTTTAGTATTTATAAATATCTACATTTTTTTTATTCACGAAATATGTGTTTACACTGATTTTGTTGTAAAGATTGTGTACAAAATTGTATCTATCATTTTAAATATACAGCATGGTAGTTACATGTATATAACTCAACTGAACTTAATTCTTCACAAACTCGCACAATTGTTTTGTCTGGCATATTTTAGAATGTGACATAATACGGTACACTGTCATTTGATAGTTTTTAAAACCAGTTGTGCAATGACACAGGTAATACAGGTGCATTTTGTACACACGTTTAAAGCACAGGTAACAGTATCATTGAAATTGAAATTTAAAAAAAAAAAAAATTTAAAGAAAATGGTATTTTTATCTAGAAATTTAGGTTCTATTTTAAAGGTGAATAACCTAAATTTCGATAAAAAAAATCGCCATTATTTTTTTTTTAATTTCTTTTCAATGATACTGTTACCTGTGATTAAAAGTACAAAATGTAGTAAGTACACCAACAAATTAAATCGGTCGCCTAAATATGGTATAATAAATAAATATTATAGTTTAGTATGTGATGCTATACTACGCACGTGGGCCCATGCAAAAAATGAACATGATATCATGTTTAATAGAAAAATACAATGTATAAGAATTACAAGTTTGTACTTAATAACTTTTAATAAGTGTATAACAATTTATTACAACTAACATGAAATAAAGTTGTATCACAAACGAATCAATAAGAATACTAGTGCGGTGAAAAAAACATACAAAGTTTACATTTCCACACATTTCGGAAACAAAAGATATTGAACTTTGTACATACACATGTAGTAATCAAGACTATGTCGAGAAGGTCGTAAATACTACTAATGACCTTAAAGGCTGCATGAAATCTGCATTATATCTAGTACAAGGCGCTTCTAATGAGCCCATTTTCATAAAAATAGGAACTTGTCATATTGACCAAACCGAAGTCCAAAAATTATTTTTTTCCAAATGTAAAGAGTATGTTGCAGGCTGTTTTTCTCAAAATATCGATTTTGTACTTATGACCTCCTCATTCTAAGCCAGCGATGTTTTGATGGTACAATAACACATAACGAACGAAATGTGTAATTTTATAGAGCGGATATATTATCACATTGATCGAGATTTTGACTAGATCTAATTTCATCCAATTTCGGTCGAATGATAATATTTCTGTTGCATCTGTTAGATACCATGTGTTTTTATCCTATGATAAACAAAATGAATAAATAGGAATATACAATCATCATACACGTAGATCTACCTAAGCCTGTCTAAATCGGATTGACAGGGTAATAATTTGTATATTGCATGTTTGCCATTTTCACCATTAGATCACGCACGTATGCATTTATTTATTCTCGTGCAACCAGCGTTTTTTCATCTGAAATATAGTCTAGGGACTTGACTAAACACTGATTTAAGAGGTATTTATTAAACAGTGAACACATGTAAAATCACTTACATGTTTGAAGGAACTATTGTATCATCTACTAAATCACGTAATCTCAGATTACATATTTTTATAACTTCACCGAGTCCAATGTCAGTCTCAACATCTATAGAATTACTAAACCGCTGTTCCAATGCATTTAAAATGGCACTTTTCTTATTCTCACGTACACACAAAACGAACGGAAATTTGAATTTAGTTCTATATTTATCGTTCCATTCAGACATTTTCCGATGTTCCTCTGGCGTTAGGGTATCCAGGCCAACAATCGCGTGCTCCTTCTTGGAATTTTCACTCAGGCCACCAGTGTCTGAAAGTTTACCAGCAAGGTCAGGATATAGAAGTATCACCCCAGCTTTTGCTGAAATTTAATGATTAGACAGTGTTGAAAGTATAAGAATTTTTTACAGATAATAAAAAATGAAACGATATTGGCAACGAAATATACGTCATTATAACTAAACATGTATGATGCACTACCAATGCGTTGCCTCCAGTGGGAGCGGTGGGCATACATTGGCTTGGCCCTAAAGGAATTTAGACAGAAGACCATTCACAACAGGCGGGACATTGAAATACTGAATTCTGGGTCCCGCGATATATACTTTGGTCGGCACTGATGCATCGATACATTTCTTGGCACTGGGGAATTTAGCGCAATATTAAAGATAGCAGACGTGCCCGACAATGTAAGATATTTTTAGCTCTAGGGCCCCGGATGGAATTAGATCCAAAAATAATGATAGGTGCATGATTGTGTGATACAAGGACATCTAACTCACCATGTGGATCGAGTTGCTTTAAGAATGTCTCAAATCGAGTTCTTAAGTCTTCAAAGTCTTTGAATGGTCTGTATGTAGATACAGTTGAGGCTACCAGGGCGCCGTGTTCCACAGCATGTCCAAACTGGTTGATAAACTCTTCGGACGATAATGCGTTTACTTGGCTTATATTCAAACGTTTCTCTGTACCCATGCTTTTGTTTTGCAGTTCTGAAAGAAATATATAATCAAACGTCAAAACATGCGAGAAGCGGACGCCAAAGCAAAGAGCAGGGTTGAAAAAAAAACGAAAAGAGAACGTGAAAACGAATTTAATGTACTTTAACCTCACACCAAAACAACCGATTTCCAATTTCGTTACACTAATAGACGGACATGTAGCTACGCTATGACACATCGAGTCGTTTGCTTCGGTTAGAAATTGACCAACTCAACTAAGCAAGCGTTTGAAGAGAGAATGTCTCAAATAAACAATAGTGCGTCCTTGTCTCTCGAGATATACATGTATTCCTCTTGATGAAATAAAGTGTGTTTCATTTTGATTGTACTTGCCAACATTTGCATTGGTGATTAAATATCCAGACTATTATTTAAATGGGTATAGGCCTAGGTCTGAATTTTATATGTTAAATATGAATGTGTACGTTTTGCTGACATATATTTATGAAATCAGGCAAAATGTATTTAAAAATGCTCGCAGTGGCGTATCTGTAAATTTCTGATGTACTAGTAATTATGAACATGCAACGAAAGAAGAATATTAGTATGCGAGTATGCATTATGGTGACGTGTGACTTTTCTAGTACAACATGGACGAGTTCTGTACAACTGCAGGAGCTGAATCTCTTTACAGAGGCCCAAAATAGATAGTCGCCCCAGCTCTCTGAGTAATATAATTCAGTAGTGTTGCCAGATACGCCCATTATTTGTTCTTCTGTACAGCTACGATCAATGATTCAACATAATACTACACAAGTACAGAATTGACCTTGACGTGAACTGGAGTCCTAACGGATATATACATGTACAATTTCAACTAAAATACATTATACGATTACGTTGATAAATTTTACATTGTTTAAATCATGATAACTGACCACTTACCTAAATGAATTACACTAAAATAAGAAAAGAGAAATACACATCATATTCCTATATCAAAGACGTGTAACGTTACACAGAGGTTTTATATCCGATAAACTGAATGGAACAGATCTCGAGTTATACCAGTCTTACTGTGCACTACAAACCTAGGAAATGTGCATGTATAAAGTTCGCGATCTAGGCCAGATAAAACATACTGTGTGGTTCAGCTAACTAGGTTACATTTAGGTCGATAATTAGTTGTTTGTTCTATTTCATAACTGTACTCATTTATTTCTTCTTCCAACCAGACATCACATACATATCCCCCATTTACATAGAGTCATATAGCGTGTGTGCAAGTGTCAACTGGGGTATAAATAAGTTAAATTTGAGATGCACTAACTCTTGCATACAGTTATAATAAATTGAATCTAATAAGTGTGCACGTGCTTTTCAGCATATATATGACTTTATTAATTTATTATCATTTCTGCATGCTATTTGTGTATATTATTTTATTGACTTACACAAATCTGTGTTTATAATAAAGTGTTTTTTTCTCATAAATACAGCGGTACATCGACCCTTAAAGCATCAAAAAGTAAAATGCAGGAGAAATTGCTGCATATTAGTAATAGCAATATAATAGCAAATTACTATCTCTGTATGCTCAAATTGAATTAAACATAAATCGTCAATTTTTTAAAGAAATAAACGCAAAAAATAATTCGACTTTTTCACTCACCTGCATGGTGTTTTTACTCTTGGTCAAGGGGAGGTTACCTATTCTATAAAGAAGTGAAAAAATCGTGAACTGAAACGCTGGTGGTTAGTGAACGCATTTTTTACTCTGAATAGTCTCGTCAAGTAATAGTGGTGTAGCACAACGGTTGCAGTCGCTTGGTGGTGGAGCAGCCTTGTGCGATCGGGAAAGCGGTCTCTGGTACATATTGCAATTCTAGGTGATCAGAATGGGAACTGTCAGCGTTTTGTTCGTGGTTAAATATCATATGAAAATCACTGTTATCAAAATGTTACATATTAATTGGGTTTATTATGAATTCGTCTAGAACAAGATTGGCATTTCAGAAGTACGTGTAACACAATTAGTTTTATTTTTAGGAATTATCTATTTTTATTTGTTGAGAAATCATTAAAATAATGTGGACGGCCTGAAATATATGGCATATAAATTTGAAGGACAATTTATCAAGCTCTGTCATACCTTTGAAGTATATTTAGAACAGGTATTGGACGTTTACACGACCTATTTATCCTAAATTAAAGTACATAAACAAACATAAGTTATAATAAACACTATTAAATATCTAGATTAAGTTTCTTATGTACTTTAAACTATATGGACTCATGCTATCCGACAAATTGGGTGTACTGAAATAAAACGTCGGTTTACATGTGTAAATGACACCCCTTTTCAGAAGACGAGCCGGTTTTCTTTCCTTTATTAAATTCAGCATATCGCTTTATGGCTTAGAATGGGAATAGGACTGATATATGCATCACAAGGCGCTTCTTATGTGCGATACTTGGCGCATTCCATGTTTACCAAACTGTAAAGCTCTGAAAAAGATTTTTTCTCTCAAAATATCGAGTTAAATTTGTACTTACGACATTCCCATTAAAAGACAGCGGAAGTTGTATACTGTACTAAATTGATTCGTAATGTACACATATAATCAGTTGCTGTTTCGGTTGAATTTCATAAGTTACCAATTGAAAAAAGGGTTTTAAAATGTTGCAATGTATGTAAGCTATCCACTGCGTGATTATGTATTCGCCTTTTAAAGAATCGTATTTCTTAAAGCTTAATCTGCCGAAAATCTACATGCGCATCTTAAAATATAAATAGTTTTATGAAACATGTCATAGTTTATGCCCATAAATGAATCAACTGCATGTATAGCAATGATCAGGCTTGTAAATTAAAGGGGTGATTAAAATTCCGATAGGTCTACCAACGATAACGCCATGCACGTAACCCGCGTATCGCGAAGAATCAATCGGCAAAGCTCGACTATTTCCGTTTATCTCCGGTAAATATACGTGTAACGTTATGGTAAATGCAAAAAAGCCGAGGTGATCAGAATACACGAAGAATATGACTTACTCCATAAGAGCTGATGGTGCTCGATACCAAACTTCCGGTCACACGAGCAGATTTATCCAATTCCTTTTGATTAATTAAGTGGTTAGCAATTAATTATAGTTAGTCACACACATGAATATACTTACATGAATATTAATATTTGCCCAGTTTGTGGAGTCTGAGCTGTTCATGTATAGGCCTACATATGCACATACATTAATGTTTATGTAACACTAGACCTCACAACAGCATTACATATATAGCACAGAAAATTTGACCCGATCCTCGGCCTTTCAGAATAATATTACAGCTGATGTTGATATCTTAATTAAGCCAATGATAACTACGAAGACGCCTAGCCGCAGTACAAACATAAATCTTAATTAAGACCAATACTGCACGTCCAGCTAGATGAAAATTTAACGCAGCCAATAACCAGTAAGTTATACATTCAAGTATATTAAGCATGTATGAGGGTTGTCCCAGTAAACCACGTACTTTGCTCGTTACGCAAAAAGTATTCAAAACCATATCCAACTATTTGTCCCATTTGTATTGAATGTGTTTTCAAGTCGACCACAGTTACCTTTCCTTGACTGGTGTTATACCGGTTTTAATCTGATCGATCTTATCTCGATTGCGTTCAGTTACACTTTTGGTATTTTTGACATTTTGTATATGATGCATACCAGGATCTTTTTTATGGGCATATAGGCTCTGTCATTATGAAAGTTTGTTTATAAGGTAGGTATAATCAGGAACATTTTAATACTTCCATGGTATCATTCAGAATTCGTTGATCATGTGTGAGGAATCTAACAAGTATGCATTTGTTATACTAGTAACCGCAATACATGATGATATGTATACTTATTATCATGCATATTCGATGGATGATAAAAAAAGAAACGGTTACTAGTAACTGTACAATGCTTGAGTATGTGTGCAATATCACAAAGTACAGTTTAAATGAAATTTAGCAACCACTGCTGATATTGTACGGTTTGTTCAGTTGCATCTTCAAGCCATAGTCCACACAATTATGGAACTGGTTTTTTAATATCTTGAAAAATAAAAAAGTTATGACAATTTTAAGTTCGTGTGCAAATGGGTTCCCACAATCACAATTTATATTGGTTCCTAGCTGTAAATGGTTCCCATAGTAATAGGTGTATCTGTTTGTAGATTAACTTCATGAACTTGAATTCCTGGTATTGGTAAATACTCACAACTATTAGGTAATACATTCGTTATCGTAAGGGTTATTATTTTGTTATTATTTATTACACTCTGTGTGGTCACAACAACATGTTGCATACCGGTCCTACTGGATACTCACAGCCGTCATTTACAGCTATTTTCCAGTACATGCCCCATCTAAAACCTTTAAAGCTACTCATAACCCGCAGGTACAACCATGTCTGATTCTATCAAGTTCACGCAAATATTGATGGATTTCTTATGTCTTGTCTGGGTGCGAAATTCTAAATACTACATCATGAATGTTTCCATAGGTCAACGGTTTGCTGTCACCAGCATATGTTAATAAACAGATTCACTAAACGATACCCATAGAGACAGGCATGTCTGAATTTACTGGTACTGGGTCCGAAATTAATAAGATGCAGTAGAACTTTGTATGTTAAAAGAGTGTATCCTTTTAAAGAATAAAAACCTGTTATTATGTCATACCTTAAGAAATAATAAAGAATTATTCAAATAATTATTGACTCATATACTAGTACTATATGCAAGCATATATACTTCAGCATATATGCCGACTAGATATTTGTAATGAGTATACAGTAATATATTATTTTTCTATAGAGTCTAACTTTTATATCTTATGTTTGACAGAACCTTTTTTGTTTTCCTCTATTCGTTTTTTACAAGATATGTTGTAAAACAAGTATGCTCATATGACAGATCAATAACCGGAAATGGTAAATGTCACAGTGACCTTGACCGTTGAGATACTGACCTCAATAAAAGGCAAGGATAATTCGAAATATATTTAAGATAAACATGTTGTATGAGCAGTACACAAACATTAATATGTGTACACATGCATTGCTTTGTAATATCATTTATGAGTACCGAAGGCTCTTTGCAGAGTCTTCAAACGCAGTAATATTCACGATTCTATTGAATAAAATATGTTTATTCGTATTATAGAGTTAAGTACATGTATATGATAATAAAAATACATACTGTGCCTTTAAAAAGAACAAAACTGATAAATATACTCATTCCTAAAGAGAGACTTTTGAGAATTTTCACGTTTTTTACCTCATGGCAACCCTCTGGTCGGGAAACTGAAAGGTCACTGTGACCTTGACATTTGACCTACTGATATTAAAAGCATTAGGAGCTATCTTCTGTTGCTGGGTAACCTTCATAAAAAGTTTGAAGATCATAGGACAAAGCATTCTTAAGTTATTGAACGAAACCATTTGGTCTACCGATCGACCGACAGACAGACCGCCATGTGCAAAGCAATATACCTCCTCTTCAAAGATGGGGATGGGCATTATAGATTACTTACCATATTTTTGTTGTATATAGAAGCTGATCACCAAGTAATGACAAAAACCTGCCTTTTGGCATTAAAAAGCAAAAGAAAATGACTAAATTATTGCACATTTAAAGACATTTTTTTGTGTTTTTACGTATTTGACCTTTGACCTTAATATCATATTTGACCAACAGCTCAGCCCCTTCTCTTGACTCTCTCGAAACCACCAACCCATATAGTAGCCTAGATACACCCAATCTTAGCGAAGTCTCTTTCTCCATGGCAAACACTTCCACACCTAAACGTAAACCAACAGTAAAAACTACCAAACCTATCAAGAAAAACAACATCAGAAGACCCCTTAAAGTTCTGGTGATCAACTGTAGATACATCGTAGACAAGAAACTAGAATTTAGTAACCTTACTTCATCCACCAAACCCGATATTATTATCGGAACTGAGTCCTGGTTAAAACCCAAGCACCATACCAGTGAGGTATTTAACCCTGATCTAGGTTATAACATATACCGCCGCGACCGGACCGGACAGGCCGGAGGAGGTGTATTTATTGCAATACGAAATTGCATCACGGCCCAGGAATTACCAGATTTTCAATCCAGTTGTGAGGACCTGTGGGTCAAACTTGATCTAGTCAGTAACAAGTCCTTAGTTATCGGGGATTATTACAAACGCCATGAATTGGACCTATCTAGTTTTCAAGAGTTTCAAAAGTCCCTTGAAAAGGTCAGCAAAAAGCATTCCAACATCTGGGTTGCTGGGGATCTAAATCTCCCAAAAATTGACTGGAACACCATGAGCCCCTCACCTGATTGCAAACATCCTTCATTCTATAGACAGGTAATTGAAACTTTTAATGATGTTAACCTTACCCAGATGGTAAATCTCCCTACTAGAGAAAATAACATCCTAGACTTATTCCTCACAACAAATCCATCCCTGGTTACTAGTGTTAATATACTTCCTGGCATCAGTGACCACAATATAGTAGAAGCTAAGGTCAATACCTCAGCAAAGATATGCTATCAAAAGCCTCGTCAGTTCCCTATGTATAGGAAAGCAAACCAAAGATGCATTGGTAGAAAACCATCAGGTCATGCTCAGTGAAAATAAATACTCAGCTCTCAATATTGAACAGTTATGGGAAGATTTTACAAACACACTGAGCACACTAACAGAAAAGTTTATCCCCAGTAAAAAATCCACAGTCAGAGATCACCTGCCCTGGGTTAACCAAACCATCAAAAGAACTATCAGAAGAAGAAATCGTGCCTTCACTAAATGCAAGAAAACAAATAAATCCTCTGACCGCCAGAAATTCCTTGATCTCAAACATCTTGTGCGGAGAAAGATTAAAGAGACTTACCACCAATACTTAGAGGATATCCTGAATGTCACTGATGCCTCCATGTCCACTGAATCCCGCAGGCGAAACACCAAAAAATTATACTCCCTAATTAAACATTCCAAACAAGACCCGGCAACCTTACCACCACTCAAAGCTCACAACAAACTTTATCATGATGATAAAGACAAAGCAACGGCACTAAATCACCAGTTTCAATCTGTATTCAGCCCAAAATCACCACTAAGCCTTTCATCCCTCTGTAAAATGAAACTCCAAGAAAACTCTGAAGAAACTGGTGCCAGCTCAGATACGAATAACACAGAAAACCCCACACCCACAATGCCCGATATCAAGGTCAGTGCTAATGGCATCGAGAAACTTTTGAACAATCTGAACCCACATAAAGCGGCAGGCCCTGACAAGATAAAGCCCATCATTCTGAAGACCCTAGCCAAAGAACTTGCGCCAATTCTCGAAGCCATCTTTCAAAAATCACTTGACGAAGGCTGTTTGCCATCTCAGTGGAAGACAGCAAATGTAGCTCCCGTCTACAAAAAAGGGGACAGGTCAAAGTCCGCCAACTACAGACCTATCTCCCTGACATGTGTACTATGCAAAACCCTTGAGCAAATTGTCGCCTCGTCCGTAGCCAAGCACTTCACACAACACAACATCCTCTACCATCTCCAACATGGGTTTCGACTTTCGAGAGAAAAGGTCATGTGTTACCCAACTCATTATGCTAGTTAACGACCTAGTTACCTCAGTCTACCAGAAACTGCAGGTATACCTCATTCTGTTAGATTTCAGCAAGGCTTTCGATAAGGTTAGTCATGAGAAAGTCTTGCTTAAACTACATTCCTATGGAGTCCGAGGCCAAACACTGAAATGGGTCAACAGTTTCCTAGATAATCGGCTCCAGTCTGTAGTTCTTAATGGCGTCAGCTCGGATGCTATCCCTGTCTCTTCAGGAGTTCCCCAGGGATCTGTGCTAGGTCTCCTCCTGTTCCTTGCATATATCAATGACCTCCCACAGAACATTAGCTCAAAAGTCCGCCTATTTGCAGATGATACAGCAGTATACCTATCATTATCATCTGCAAAAGAGTCCACAACCCTCCAAAATGACCTCAAAATACTAGAAAAGTGGGAGCTGGAGTGGGATATGGAATTCAACCCCTCCAAATGTCAGGTTGTCCACGTCACCCATAGAAAACATCCCATACCAACCAGGTACTATCTCCATGGAGTATTCTTGGAATAAGTCACATCAGCCAAATACCTGGGCGTGGACATCTCAAATAACCTATCCTGGGACGATCATATAAATAGGTCAACCAAAACTGCGAACCAAACCCTGGGTTTTCTTCGTAGGAACATTAAGGTCAAGTCCGAACCCATTAAGTCCCTAGCTTATCAGACTCTAGTTAGACCCCAGTTGGAATATGCCTCCGAGGTTTGGTCCCCTCATACCCAAAGCCAGATTGATCAAATCGAGGCTTCCAAAGGCGGGAAGCCAGATGGATCAAGGCTAACTACTCCAGAACAGCCAGTGTATCTGATATGCTGAGCTCCCTCAACCTCAGGCGCCTAGACCTTAGAAGAATTGACAGTCGGCTTTCCCTCATGTACAAAATCACCTACAAACTTGTAGCTATCCCCATTGAAGGTTACCTAGTGCCCCTATCTCGTCCATCAAGATCATCACACCCATTAGCTTATAGGTTAATTAGCACTACTACTGACTACTATATGTTTGCTTTCTTCCCTAGGACCATATACCACTGGAATAGCCTCCCGTACACAGTAGTCAGTCTCCCTACCATAGCATCGTTCAATGCGGCTGTCAGTCGCATTGAGCATGTTTCACCATAAATCAGTCTCTGAAAATCTGTTTTTACTACTTTTAACACATCTTCTACTTTTACTTTTACCACTGTATTATACTGTTCTATACTTATTTGAACTATTCTTATACTCTTTTATTCATTCTTAGCAGTTGACGCGCAAAATTGTCTACGTCCCCGCAAGGGGTTTGACAAAAACAGCAGGAAGAAAGAAAGAAAGACCTTGACCTCTTTACGTTGAACATTGCACCATCAAGAGGGGCATGTCATGTATGTACCCATTGAGCAAACGATATCTGTCTAAAGTGATAAGTAAATGAATGGTAGCTATAAGCGTAACTATGCCCTCGACAAAGTAGCCATTTTGTGATGCTACCAGTATGATAAAAAATCGATATCTCTTGCAATTAGACATATTTTTGAACCAAATATTTATTTTTATGAATAAAGTATGCCTAAAGGATTAAAATTATGTGCAAATTATCAAATTTCAAGAATCACGGAATTTTACATAAAAACTGTACGGACAAGATTTCATTAATATGATGGATTTTAAAAGTTAATTGACCTTTGACCCCTATTTAGTTCCTATCTGCCCGTGCGATTCTTTGATTTTTAAGTTTTATCATATACCCCAATATATATTCTACCTTTTGCGCCAAACGTTTCACATTTAAGTTTATTTTTGTCTGTCCCGTTGCCATAAACACAACCCTACCCCCTCAGCAAATGTCAATAGTTTTCATTTACCTCATAGTAAACGATAACACGAAAAACTTAGGTAGTCACGGCTTTGACACTTAAGAAATGGGTTTTCTTATAGGATATTTATTAGTCTTTGAAAATATGTGCAAACTTCTTTTGGCCTCCTTCGTTGCAATAAAAGTCGATGGGCTCTCGGACTTATAGTTTGTATATTGCATGTTTGACATTTTTACCATTATCACACACGTATGCATTTATTTATTCTCGTACAACAAGTGTAGTTTTCGTCTAAACATAGTCTAGGTACTTGACTAACCACTGACTTATGTGGACGGTATTTACACATGTAAAACCACTTACATGTTAGAAGACACTAATGTATCATCTACTAAATCACGTAATCTAAGGTTACATATTTTTATAACTTCACCGAGTCCAATATCAGTTTCTTCATCAATAGAATTACTAAACCGCTGTTCCAATGCATTTAAAATGGCACTTTTCTTATTCTCACGTACACACAAAACGAACGGAAATTTGTATTTAGTTCTATATTTAGCGTTCCGTTCAGACATTTTCCGATGTTCCTCTGGCGTTAGGGTATCCAGGCCAACAATCGCGTGCTCCTTCTTGGAATTTTCACTCAGGCCACCAGTGTCTGAAAGTTTACCAGCAAGGTCAGGATATAGAAGTATCACCCCAGCTTTTGCTGAAATTTAATAATTAGACAGTGTTGAAAGTATAAGAATTTTTTACAGATAATAAAAAATGAAACGATATTGGCAACGAAATATACGTCATTATAACTAAACATGTATAATGCACTACCAATGCGTTGCCTCCAGTGGGAGCGGTGGGCATACATTGGCTTGGCCCTAAAGGAATTTAGACAGAAGACCATTCACAACACGCGGGATATTGAAATACTAAATTCAGGGTCCCGCGATAAATACTTTGGTCGGCACTGATGCATCGATACATATCTCGGCACTGGGGAATTGAGCGCAATATTAAAGATAGCAGACGTGCCCGACAATATAAGATTTTTTAAGATCTAGGGCCCCGGATGGAATTAGATCCAAACATAATATGTGCATAATTGTGTGATGCAAGGACATCTAACTCACCATGTTGATCTAGTTGCTTTAAGAACATCTCAAATCGAGTTCTTAAGTCTTCAAAGTCTTTGAATGGTCTGTATGTAGATACGGTTGAGGCTACCAGGGCACCGTATTCCACAGCATGTCCAAACTGGATGATAAACTCTTCGGACGATAAAGCGTTTACTTGGTTAATATTCAAACGTTTCTGTGTACCCATGTTTTGCAATGTTCTGAAAGATATAACATAATACATGTTAAACGTAAAACACACACGAGAAGCGGATAACAAAGCAAAGAACAGGGCAGTAACAGAGGATAAGAAAACGAAACACGAAAAACATTTAGTTAATGTAGATCTTTTAGCAACTTCGTGTATCTGTGATCCTCCATAAGGCTATTTGTGCTCGATTATTGACCAAGTCTAATCATAATTCTATATGCAACGAAATTAACTATCCAATACTAAGTATGCACCATGTTGAGTTTCAGAAAATGTATACATGCCTACTAGATCAAAGTATGAATGGGTTATGTACACGTGCAGTTAGGCTGGATCTCTTTACAGGGACCCAAAATAGAAAGTCGCCCCAGCTCTCTGAGTAATATAATTCAGTAGTGTTGCCTAGATACGCCCTTTATTTAATCTTCTATACAGCAACGATCAATGATTCAACATAATACTTCACAAGCACAGAATTGACCTTGACGTGAACTGGAGTCCTAACGGTTGGTTATATACATGTACAATTTCAACTAGTTACTACAATACATATACGATTACGTTAATAAATTTAACATTGTTTAAATCATGATAACTTACCACTTACCTAAGTGAATTACACTAAAATAAGAAAACAGAAATACACATCATATTCCTATATCCAAGACGTGTACATAAAGGTTTTATTATCCGATAAACTGAATGGAATAGATCTCGAGTTATACCAGTCTTACTGTGCACTACAAACATAGAAAGGTGCATGTATAAAGTTCGCGATCTAGGCCAGATAAAACATAATGTGTGGTTCAGCTAACTAGGTTACATCTAGGTCGATAATTAGTTGTTTGTTTTATTTTAGTTAATAAATATTTATATCTTCTTCCAACCAGACACAGGACATATCCCCATTTAGGTAGAATCGTAACGCGGGTACAAGTGTCTATAAGGGTATAAAGTAGTTTTGAGGTGCACTAACTCGTACATACAGTTATAATAAATTGAATCTAATAAGTGTGCACGTGTTATTCAGCATTTAACCTTTTTTATTTATTATCATTTCTGCATGCAATTTTGTGTATATGTTATTGACTAACACAAATCTGTTTTTATAATAAAGTGGGTTTTTTTCTCATAAATACAGCGGTTCATCGACCCTTAAAGCATCTAAAGTAAAATGCATGAGAAATTGCTGCATATTAGTAATTACAACATAATAGCAAATTACTATCTCTGTATGCTCAAATTGAATTAAACATAAATCGTCAATTTTTTAAATAAATAAACGCAAAAAATAGGCTTTTTCACTCACCTGCATGGTGTTTTTACTCTTGGTCAAGGGGAGGTTACCTATTCTATAAAGAAGTGAACAAATCGTGAACCGAAACGCTGGTGGTTTCTCTGCTGCTTTTAGTGAACGCATTTTTTACTCTGAGTAGTCTCGTCAAGTAATAGTGGTGAAACAGGCTTTGAAAGGACCAGCTATGGCACTTTACACCATTTGCAGTCGCTTGGTGGTTGAGCGGCCTTTTGCAATCGAGAAAGCGGTCTCTTGTTAATATTGCAATATTAGATAATCAGAATGGGCTGTCAGCGTTTGGTTTGTGCATTAATATCATATGAAATTCACTATTCTGAAAATGCTACATATAGTCCAATATTAATTGTGTTTATCATGAATCCGTCGAGTACAAGCTTGGCATTACAGAAGTACGTGTAACACAATTTGTTTTATTTTTCAGGAAGAGTGTACTTTTATTTTTTGAGAAATCACTAAAATAATGTGGACGGCCTAAAATATATGGCATATAAAACTGAAGGACAATTTATCAAACTCTGTCATACCTTTGTTGGCTTTGTAGTATATTTAGTATAGGACGTTAAACCCGACTTATTTGTACTAAATTAAAGTACATAAACAAACATAATTTACAATAAACACTATTAAATATCTAGATTAAGTTTCTTATGTACTTTCAACTATATGGACTCATGCTATCCGACAAATTGGGTGTACTGAAATAAAACGTCTGTTTACACGCGTAAATGGTACCCCTTTTCAGAAGACGAGACGGTTTTCTTGTCTTTATTAAGTTCAGTATATTGCTCCATGTCTTAGAATGAGAATAAGACTGATATATTTTCAATGAGCATCGCATGGCGCTTCTTATATGCGCATGCCATGTTCACCAAACTGTAGAGCTCTCATGGCTCTGGAAAAGACTTGTTTTCTCAAAATATCGAGTTTGTATAGCTTGGCTGTATTGACTTGAGCCTGACCTTTATGCAAGAATGTATTACAAGGTTCTTGATTTGAATATATCAATTTCCGCAAACAAATCGTGCAATATCGGTATTTCAGATTTGTGTTTGTATTACATCTCGAGCGTCTTCGTGATACTCCCCGATTATAAAAAACATACACTCGGAGTTGTAAACGTGAACAGTACTTCGACTGTTAAATTATACTAATCAATAGATCAGGCTCGTGTCAAATTAGCCAAGCTATACTTACGACTTTCGAAGACAGCGAAAGTTGTATCCTGTACTGAATTGCTTCGTAACGTACACATATACGAAACAGTTGTTGATTGGTTGAATTTCATAAGTTACAAATTGACAAAAAGGTTGCATTGTGTGTAAGCTATCCACTGCGTGATAATGTTTTCGCCTTTTAAAGAATCGAATTTCTTTAAGCTTAATCTGCCGAAAATCTACGTGCACATCTTAAAACATAAATAGTTTAATGAAACATGTTATAGTTTATGCCCGCAAATGTCTTAACTGCATCGTATATATAGCAGTGATCAGGCTAGCAAATCCAAAGGGTGATTAAAATACCGATGAACAATAACGCCATGCACGTAACCC
The DNA here is from genome assembly GCA_963678985.1 of Spisula subtruncata. NCBI lineage: Eukaryota > Metazoa > Mollusca > Bivalvia > Venerida > Mactridae > Spisula > Spisula subtruncata. The sequence continues at coordinate 29,648,947 of OY787669.1, forward strand.
AATATCGCGAAGAATCAATCGTCAAAGCTCGACTATTTCCGTTTATCTCCGGTAAATATACCTGTAACGTTATGGTAAATGCAAAAAAGCCGAGGTGATCGGAATACACGAAGAATATGACTTACTCGCATAAGAGTTGATGGTGCTTGCCGATGCTCGATACCAAACTTCCGGTCACACGAGCAGATTTACCCAATTCCCTTTAATTAATTAAGTGGTTAGCAATTAATTATAGTTAGTCACACACATGAATATACTTAGTATAATACATGAATATTTATGTTAACCCAGTTTGTGGAGTCTGAGCTGTTCATGTATAGGCCTACATATGCACATATATTAATGTTTATGTAACACTAGACCTCACAACAGCATTAAGTACATGTGTATATACGTAGGGCGTTTCAAAAGTTCCAGGAAAAGTGCTCTATAATATTTATCTTTCGGTCAAATTACTTCAAACTTTGCATTTACATAGAACAATTCATAATACATAGTGTACGACGAATCGAACACATGAGGGTGTGTCATACGAAATGGCACGGCTGCCATAGTAACGTCAACAATGGCTACCCGGGGCAAAGTTATATCAGAATGTACCTTATTAACCTGTTATGACTACATCTCACTCAGTCAGTCAAATGGCACACAAATTCCACCGGTTACAACATCAACGATGCTCTATATTCTCAAAAAGTGCTTCGCTTTAAGGTACGCTCTTCCATGGTCCCTATGCAAAGCATTCGAGAGTTTCACAAAATCAAGCAGAAACGTCCAACGCAACGTCTAGCGTCTGATTCACAACTAGCCGTACCTTCCTTTGATCGTCTGCAGCAGTACCACTGACAGTCTGTAAGCGCTCATATTATTCATACATCCTGCCCAGAGACATACAACGCTCTTAACAGGCTGTGATTATGAAATTTACAGTTTCAAGTCTTAATTTACATGGCAAAAGACAAAAACTGGTCAAATTCCAATGATTTACTGGTATTTGTCGGGCGATTCTAATACGGCGACAAATAAACTTGAACACCACTGTGGGACTATTTAAACTATGTAATAAATTGATCAAAATTGTGTTATACTACCCCTCACATATGTTCCATGCAGTTATTTTTGGTCGTAGTGAATTGGTAGCTGTTTGGTTGGAGTCAATGTGATGGTTAGTTTGGCGATTTCTACGACGTGACGTCAAAATTGCCCCGGGTAGCCATTACTGATGTTACTATGGCAGCAGTTCTATTTTGCATGGCACACCCTTAAGCGTTTGATTCATGGTAAAACATGTATAATGGATTGTTCCATTTAGATGCAAAATTTAAAGTAGTTTGAACATACGATAAACATTATAGAGTACTTTTCCTGGAACTTTTGAAACGCCCCTCGTATATCACAGAGAATTTGACGCGATCCTCAACCTGTTAGAACAATATAACAGCTGATATCATAAGCCAATGAGAACTAAGAAGACGCTAAGGCGCAGTACAAACATAAATCTTAAGACCAATACTGCATGACCTGCTAGCTGAAAGTTTAACGCAAGTCCCAGTACTTGTAATAATGATAATAATATTTACACATTGAGGTCAAGATCAAGTCAAATTCTCCACACTACCTCTATACAAGTTTTAAATAACTTGTGTTGGTAGAACACTTGCATGTTATATTTGTAATATCATTCTAGTATATTAAGCATGTACGAGGGTTGTTCCAGTAAACCACGTACTTTGCTCTTTAAGCAAAAAGTATTCAAAACATTCGTTTCAACTTTTAACAGACGATTAAATAAACACCCTATAGTGCATTGTTTTTTCTTACAATGCAAAGTCATATTGACTAAACGTTTATGTTGATATTTCGTTGTTGAACTAAAACTATACGCGCCTGGAAAATCCATCTCCACAATATCTCCACTGTTTTAAAATAGCGATTAAAAACACATTCCATATCGAGGGCTTAGTGCAAAACTATTGTATGTGCCTCTCAAAATTGATGTAGTTACCATAGTTTTGCACTGAGCCCTCGATATATTAATTTAGGTTTTAAATTCGAATATACTGCACACTCGATGTCAATTTGTTTCGTGATCGGCTGACAGTGTTAATTGGCATACATGTCTGCACATATCGTTCTTACTTATGATTTCATTCAACCCCCTTTAACGGCTTTATATATATATATATGATTGTACGTTTTCGTAATACAACCTCTTTTTGTCAACCCGAGTCAAAATGTTAATCTCAATATGTACATACACAGGTCTAAGAAATTATACCACAAACTACAGTTTTTACTTCCAAAATTTGAAAATGTTGAAAATGTTTCATCCATTCAACATACGATATAATTTCTTAGGCCTGTGGTGCATGGCTCAAGATTGATCATCAATGTGCATAAATTGCATACATTTATACCGCCAATCTCGCATGCACATTGCTAAACTGTTGCCTACGTGCATACTATCACGTGCACATTGAATATGACACACACGATCACCACTATGATATTCAAACCAAATTTATAGCTTGCCCACATTGACAAGAGCCTGACCTATTGATTAGCATAATTTAACAGTCGATATATTGTCTACGTTTATAACACCGATTGTATGTTTTCATAATCGGGGAGTACGAAGACGCTCGACTTGTAATATAAACACAAATCTGAAATACCGATATTGCACGATTTGCGTGCGGAAATTGATATATTCAACGCAAGAACCTTGTAATATATTCTTGCATAAAGGTCAGGCTCACGTCAAATTAGCCAAGCTATAAATACGCTATCTTACTAGCGAAACTAATACATAACAGTCTATATATATACTCGAATACAGTTTTTCTAGATCATTTTTTGATCTAGTAGTGTATATCTCAGTTAACCTTAAACAAGTATTTTAATCATTATTAGCCTTGCACTAAAATTAATGTGTTCGTTGTTTGGGACAAAAAAACTGAAAGTTCGGGACAATCATGAAAGGCTTATCACCAGTCAGTTGCACCCACGGCCCCCACCCCGGAGTAACGGCCATGTATTTACCTCCCCGCACTGCCGGGAAATGTTGGATGTTTTTCTCCGAACTAATACCCCGGGGGAAATTGCAAGGGGGTATAGGAAATTTTACCATGAGCTAGCTGTCCCCCGCAGGGGTGTGACGGGCAGTGGTTTTACAACCCAAAAGTAAAAATTCCGGCCCATCCTCGTGATGCAACTGATTTGTGCGTTACATCCTTTACGTGTATACGATACAGTCATGTGTTGAGCAACTTCCGACAAGGCTTAAACTGTTTTTACTATAAGTTTAACCTCTGAAAATCAACAACCTTTGTACGACGTCCATATTTGCAACTCTGTAGAGGTGTAGTGCCCGGATCCAGAATTGCCTGAGTGGGAGGGCCACCGGGATGGGTATGGGAGTCTGACTCCCCGTCATGTTCTTGTGGGTTCGATGGAATCCCATATAATTGTAAATGTGTCTGAAATTGTGGACTTGCAGTTGGCCAAAAGATTTCAATTTATTTGTTCAACAATAATAACAGTAGGCCTATGTAGAATGATTAAAGTTCGCACTCAAAATATTTGCGATTTCTCCACTAACGGTGAGCTTTTTCTTGATTATAGCGATCGCGCACTATACCGTACTAGTATATGAATATACCTTACAGCCTCAAGTACATATCACTTATCTAGTCATCTTTTAAGTACATGAAGGGGGAAGGATTCTTTAGACATAAACCTTATTTATGTGTGTTACCTAATCAAAATCAAGCCTTATTTACTTTAAAAGTTCTTTGTTGTTATGTTTATAAATTCAACCCATTTTGTTTTTAATATCTGCGATTCATATGTCATGTTATATGACCCTTGATTGGAATTAAACTTTATCTTATCTTATCTAGGAACACTTGACAATTACCAATTTTGCTCTATATTTCGCTGTTGTTAACTGATGCTCGACCAAATTGTTACATTCGGTTGAATACTGCATTTGTTCGAGCATCAATGTGATTCATATGTCATGTTATATGACCCTCGATTGGAATTAAACTTTATCTTATCTTATCTTATCTAGTCCCCAGACTGCCTTCAACAATGAAATCAAATCCCATTAAACTATTTCTGAAGGCAAGTCATACGAATAAACTTTATACTAATACGTTTTCCCCTTTCAGCCGACTTGGGACACGGGCCCGCGTATGTGCACATGGCGTGCCTGTGTCCGTGCTAGTTGACTGCGTAGGAGTAACGTATTTTTTTCCCTTTTTTATTATTCCAAATAAGTTTATTAATGTGCAAAATAAACTTTCGTAATCGTAGTCGATTAAATGTTAGGTTCTTGGTAGTGCTTATAGTATATAACATGGTCAGTATAGATCTACAAATTATGATGATAAAAATAATTCCAGTGGCGTTTTTGGTCGAGTATCTGTGTACAAGTAACAATGAGTTAAGTAACACGTCCATCGAGTTTCTTTTTTATTCTTATAAAGGCATTTTATATGCATGTGATAACAACATACAAAAAGACAACAAATTAAGTCTTGATAGAGGCCGATACGTTTCAGGGCTGAACAACATCGCCTATGTAATACATTTAGCGTCGTTATACCCTACTTTCACTTTGACCGGATGTTGTCGTTATACAGACAGGTGCGCGAATTTAGTGAATGCGCACCTTCATTAGCAACCGTGTCAACATAAATGGCGGACATGTAACCGTTAGCTTCAGGGGAATAATAAATATATGTGTGGGTGACAAAATGACTTTAAATCCGCTTTCAAATCCAAAAGGAATAAAACTTTTATGTGAACTGTGTCAGAAACCTGCATTTATTCAGTGCACGAAATGTAGAGTTACTTATTATTGGTGAGTTCCATATTATTGTCGCGAAAACATGTTACAATAGGTATTGAATTTAGTGTTTCCATGTCGCTGTTCGAATGTAGGTTTAAAATAATGATGGTATACTGTGAATAATTTAAACATATTGTATTGGCGTTGCTGTGACTTAAAATTCAACTTGCTAGATGTGTTCTGTGAATTATATTTGCTAAATGTAAAGTTTTTCTCTGTGACAGAGTCAAAGCTTTTGTCTCGTGACATCGTTTGCAGCATTAGATGTGGGGCAATCTGCTAGGAGATTTTTTAATTTCTGACCTTTATCTCCATCGCAGTGGATAGAAGTGGATACTCTAAGTCGAGATTGTTTGACTATTGCAGCATATGATCGTTGCCTTTTTTTTGGTTCACCATTCATGTTTACCATTCAATGCAACTATTAGCCATCTTAAGCCAATGTAAAATGGATGAGTACTGTGTATCAATTGATTTGACCAAGTGCCCCAGTTGAGGATGGACCTCTTGGTCAGGAATCAAGTGCATTAAATCCGCTTCACCACCACGCCATTGAACCTGGATTCTATATCCTTAGAGATATAAATTATGAATTCATATGTATATGAAATCCTTATCTGTGTTACTAATTTTCATTTGCATATATTATAGCATAAAAATGATGATTTTGCCCGTTTGTACATTAACAGAACAAAAAGCATGCACAAACATAAAATTTTAACATTACAGTAAGGATTCACCGAAAGCGTGCTGTTGTTGCCAGGTTTTACGAATGCTAGTAATTTAATTTTAGCGTCTCATGAACTGAAAATCCCATTTTATTTTTTATTATTTATTCATTTTCTATATTATTAAACAATATTAAATTTTAAAACAAACCCATACTGGTATGAATGATAATGACAATATATTAAAAACTAACTCATATTCTCTAAAATTCACAGTGGTGTTGAGCACCAAAAAGCAGACTGGCTTGGAATACATGAAAAGATATGTCAAAACCTAATACCATTGAGACAAAGTGCTCCATTCCTTCCCTCAGAAGAGGAGAGACAGAGTAGAGAAAGACAACTACAGACAAAAAAGGTTTACTTATTTTCATTTACATTTATGCATTATTAATCTGGAATAAATCTTAAAACAATCTCACAGCAAGTCACAGACTGTATATTATATACATCACTGGCTTAGAATGAAACAGTTGTAAGTACAAAATGGATGTTTTGAGAAAACAAGTGAATACTGTCCGACAATTTCTGTTTACTTTCGATTACAGTTAAAACAAGCTTTGTCAACTTAGTTTGGTCAACATGACAAATTCAGATTTTCATGAAAATATAGGCTCATTGATAAGAAGCACCTTGTAATGCTGATTTCAAATATGTATCAGTCTTATTATAAGTAGTACTTACGACCTCATTCTAAGCCAGTGATATATATACATGTACTTAAAAACTTCTAAATCAGAGTTTCAGAAATCATGAAAATTCAGTCCATTCCTCTTCTGAATGGATATACATTTTCCCTCTACTTTTAAAAAAAACATTTGTGATTCCTTTTTACTATAATTATGTGTAAGTGTAAAAGGACACTTCTGAGTGAATGACATTGTCCTTTCAATTCCACTACAATTTGTTTTTGAAATTATATTGCACTAAAATGGTTGTATCAGTGTGAGAACTTGGTGTTTATATTTGCAGCGGTCTATGATTGATCTCACGAGGACCACAGGTCAGAAGTTACTGTTTGAAGGGAAGCATGAGCAAGCTGTGCCAGCAGCCATGCAATCTCTACGTTTTGCCATAGATGTACATGGGCTGGCTAGTATAGAACTTGTACCATCATATCTTATCCTGGGAGAGGCTAGCATAGGTACGATTTCTTATTCATCTTCTGTGATGTCTACTTACATTATAATTCTTTGAGGCTATCTAGCCAAAGGACTTATTATGCTTAGTATGCCTTCATAGCTCAGTGGTTAGTGTGCTTGTTGTCTAAAATGGAAACCCGGGTTCAAATTTGAATAGAGGCATATATATGTATACCTGTCATACTCCAGCAGAAATAAAGCAAATAAAGGCTATGCTGCATAATTGACTTCTAATATCTAGTCATTGTTGGCTTGTGTGTTTGCCATCAATGACAATTTAACTTTTTAAATAAAATTAGATTCAAAGATACACATTTTTTTCCCTTTTAACAGTAAATAAATCATGTACCAGTACACATTGACACTGACTACCTCATACGAAATGTCAATTATTTTCAGAAATTTTTAAGTAGCGATAGTCCATTGGCAGTCATGTCTATCACACAATTTTGTTAACAGTTTCTGCCTCTGATGGTGTAACATGGTATAATGTATATATCACAGGTTAAGGTTGATATTTCTAATGGTTTAATGTATATATCGCAGGTTTAGGTCGATTGGAACAAGCAGAGGAGTATTTGGCACAAGCACAATGGACGGTATTGAAAACACCAGAATGTTCAAATGCAATCAAATCTAAATTGTACAGAAATCTAGGTTTACTTTATGCTGCAAAGGGAGACTATGAGGATGCTCTTAGACAACTTGCTAATGATGTAAGTACTGACTGTGATATAAAGTTTTTTAGAGTTGTCGAGCAAATATTTGGTTAATAAAAAAATAAAGTGACATTCCATGTGAGAACAAATGACCGGATGTTCTCCAACATGTGTGATAACAAATATGTGACCTGTAGAGGTTTGTGGGGCAAAAAATTAACGGTGTCAGCTTTAATTTGTTATTTCACCTGGTAACTATGGTAATGTAATAAAAAGAATGCCATTTGTTGTCTTTGAGATTAACATTTCTTAAACTTGTCACAAAAACAAATTATAAACAGAAGAATATATCCAATCTGGCAGGGAAAAACACAAATGACAATCTACTTGGTACTGCCTCAGTTGTTCACTAACAAACACAGCTGCTATTGATCACTACCATTGGAAACAATATTGGCAGTAACAAGAATTCAATTCTATATGATATTTGAGTTCTTCTTGGAGGATTACCGTACAATGTTTGATAATATCAACTGTTATCCTTGTAGCTATATCATGCCTCAGAGGAATTTGGAACCCATGATATTAGAACGTCAGGAGGGTATTACCACATGGGGAATGTATTCTTCCGACAAGGTAGAATGGATGTGGCTGATACCTTGTATAGACAGGTAAGTCCAAAACTTGTCATGCATTTGTTGCCATTGACACTTTAAACTTGATTTTGTCAAAGATTGTCTGGAGAAAGCTAGAGGTCTTTTCAAAGATAACAGAGCTATTGGCATAGCCTAGTTGTTAGTGTTGGCGTCTGCGTTGGTTAAGTTTATTGTTAAAGTCCATTCCTGGAAAACTACAATAGTATCAACCTGAAACATCACATGTGCATGTACCTCAATGCAATCTACAATTTCCACATACTTTCAGGTAACTAGGTCAAAGTCTTCAAGGTCACATTTACCTTTGGTTAAGTTTATTGTTAAGGTCAATTTTTGGAAAACTGCAAGTGGTATCTACTAATAATTTCACATGTGCATGTACCTCAATGCCATCTACAGGTGTCCAAAACACTTACATTTTGTATTTTATCTTCTGTTTATTGTGTATTTATATATCTATATAACGTTCTGTTGAATATTTCAGGTAACAGATATATGGTACACACATTTATTTACAATTGTAAAAGTACGAACACGTACCCCACCCACACCAAAAGGAGTTGGACCTCTTATAATTGAAATGTTCAATGAACAAGAAGATGCCTTAGGTATGCAATAGATTTTCATTTAAATAACAGTATCATAATATGTATATTATACATAATGCAATATTAGTCAAGTGTTTTCAAATTGATCTTTAAAAACAGTCTCAGGATATATAGCTTACACATTGGTCTTTTTTAGCTCCACTTTTCGAAAAAGTTGAGCTATTGTCGTGATGGGATCGTCTACATGTGCGTCTGCATGTGCATTGGTTAAGTTTATTGTCACAGTTATTATCTCAAAGACTATCAGAGGTATCCACTTGAAACTTGGCAAAGTAATTCTCCACTTCCCCATCACAAGTGACGATAACCATGTGACCTATATGTATGGAGTTATCTGCCCTTGATTTGACTTAGTTAATAGAAATACTGGCAATTTTGCACAAACTGAATTTTCTCAAACACTATTAAAACTTTCAACTTAAAGTCAACACACTTGTGGAATGTGATGACCTACATCTACTGACGAGAACAAATAATTCTATACATAGTTTCATTTATAAGAGTTATTCCTCTTTTCTGACTTAGAATTTTTACACAAAAATTACAATTTCTCTTTGACTATGAAAGGTATTCACTTGAAACTAAATATAGTTATTCACCATCACAAGAGGAGTCCATAGTGACAAGACTGACAACCCTGTGATCAATATTTATGTGATTATCTGCCCTTGTTACTCTTTAGAGTTTTCAATCCCAGATGAGCGAGGATACTATCAAGTACGAAAAAGATGAGCGTCCAGGACTCGTTGGCGGTGCTCTTGGTTTTTTGGTTATTAATGATACAGTAACCTGTGCAAATATCTTGCCTTCAAATTAAATGTCTTGTCATTTCTGTGTTGTCATTACATGAACTATGTTGTGTTGATGTTTTAGATGAAGCTCAAGAAGCGGAGGCAGTACAAGTGTTAAACTCTGTATATGATATGAGAGAACACCAATCTAACAGACAGCCAGAAGATATGGCACGTGTCTGTCATGCATTAGCTATGCTCTACTATGTTCTTAGTGATATTAGCAAGGTAAATATACATTATTCAGTGCTGGTATGATTGTAATATGCAGGGGTGTCAACAGGGCTGATTTCAAAATCAGGAAAGTTGTATACAGCCAAACAGTTTGCCAAACCAGAGGCCTTCAATGACATGGTTTCCATATTAATTGATCAGAAGTCATTGCACGTTCAGAAAATTAATGATCATTTAAAATCTGGAATTCTGGATTAATCAGGAAAATTGACACCCCTGAATATATCAACTATTTTAAGTTTACGAAAGCATTGTGATAACTAATTACTCAAGTGAGCAACATATGACTATTCATATGTCAAGGCTACTAAAAGAATTGTAAAGGGGTTCTATAGATGTATTACCCTAGAAGCTTTGTCTGTAATCAACATAATTGACTTATGTATACTACTCAAGGTTTTCTTAGTAATTCAAACAGTGCAATATGTCTCCTGTGCTCTTTGATACCTCATTGCTGATGGTATACATTTCTACAATGGCAGGATCTTGATGTTTGTTTCTGATTTATAACACTTGAATGGATTAATTCATACAATCATAATATGTGCCTACAAGCATTGGATCATCAAGTGAAATTTTTCAGTTAGATTCTAGTTCCAAATCCCCCAAAGTCTAGGCCCTTTTACATCTTGAAAAAAATATTTGCATTCTGGGGAAAAATCTGAAGCAAACATTGCTGTAAGAAATTTGTTTTAATTGCTTAAATTGCTTTTACATACGTTTGGATCCATTTCAGGCTAAAGAATTTGGAAGGAAAGCTGTGGTTGCTAGCGAAGGTAATCCGGACGATACATTATCCCGTTCCATTATTGAGTTCATGAAAAATTGTGAGCGTGTACCAATGCAGGTAGCTTGAACAAAAGTGTGATAAATCCACATACGAAAAATAAATCTATGAAGAAGTATTGAAGATTAAATCCATAATTCCCCGGACTGTAAGTGTGGTGAGGTTGACAAATCAGCAGAAGGGAAAATGGATTTAAAAAAAGAATGTTTTCAGAATCTTCATTTTGTGCTTTTGGCGCAACAAGGCTGTATCTCTCTATGTGTTATAGAGTGAGATACAATCTTGTTGTGCCAAAGGGACAAATTGGGATTTCACAAAAAGTAGAAATTTTCGCAACTGAATATAACAGAATTCAACTGTCTCGTTGAGAGAGATAGTGACTATCTATTAGTTATCAGTTCATACATGTTTAAGTCAGTATTTTAATAACAGTTCGGTATGAAATTTTCTAATATTGCATTTCAAATCAGATGCAGTTTTGATATTAAATTTTTGTACCAAACTTGGTATTTATAATCTTGCTATACTTAAATAAAGCAAGACATTGGTATCCAGTAAAATGTTTTTCTGTTAGGTCGGAATGTGGATTGCAGTAGTTTGCAATAAAATGTAAATGGGATACATTTACCGTATATGGCTGCAGATAAGATTGAATCTGTAGACTAGGAGATATATATAAACCTGTGATAACTACATGTTGTACTGTGTATTTGTTAATGTCTGCTTTTCATAGCATATTTAAAATATTAAAATGTTTAAAAAACTGTATTGTAGTTGAATTATATTTTTGCAAGATTAAGATACATGTACTATACAGACACATTGTCTCCCCTCCAAATACATGATTGGAAATTTATAGTATAGTTATGGACAAGGGAAATGTGCGCATTTTGGTGTATTGGTGTAATGAAGCCTGAAGGGTAAATGAGGAAGCTCAGGTCAGTGACCTTCTCTTGAAATCATCTTTGAACAATAATTGCAATATATTCCATTATTAACAAAGACGCAGTAACTGAGGGGTTGCCTTCATATCATTCAGAAATGTAGATCCCTACCTAAGGCTGAGAACTCAGACCATGTATTATGTGGAGGTTGAGTCAATCCCTATTCGAGTGCAGGGGTTGTGGTGTTCGCAGGACGAATGGCATGTGCAGTTGCGGTAACTTAAATTTGTTATGCTGACAAGATGTATGTCAGCAACATGTTTGCTGTGTATATCACAGTCTAGATCTTGTCTATGCTGGTGATTGGGATGCTCTCCATTTGTTATTCTAGTAGCATCCACCGATCACCCTCAAATGGGGTAAATTCAATTAAATACATGGTAGCTGGGTGAAAATCATCGATGGATGTTATATGCTGACTCAACGACTGCTTTGTGGCAAGAACATAGGCTTATGACTACCTGACATGTTTTGTTCAATAGGTATGAACTCAGAGGATTTTCCTAATGTTTGAAATATGTTATATTGCAGTACATGGAGAAAGCCATATAGCTTTTACACAATACAATCTTTTGTCGTAGCTTATATACTCCCTTGTGTCAGTTTTGTGCTAGTGCCTTTTCCTGTGCCGGTAATTGTACATAATCCTGATACCAGATGAACCTGTTACGGGTAGGTAACTGAAACTCACTATGTTGAGTACCAAGCAAGGGAGATAAGTTACCAGTACCATTTTAACCATGATGGTATAGCATGACTCAGTTTCACACTGGAGGACACAACCACAAGGCTATGAAGGCGGATCTACCAGGCTGGCATATTCTTTATTTGATAACATTTCCCTGGCTGAGAATGAGTAGGTTGTGAGAACTACTTATGACCTTGTAAGACTCGTACATATTTAAATTCAGCATTAAAAGTTAATTTTCATAAAAGTCGGAGCTTGTGATGTTGAAACTGCTTGTTATACCATAAAAAAGAGAGTAATTTTTTGTCAGTTTTTTTTCTTGTTTTCTCAAAATATTGATTTTGTACTTATAAACAACCTTCTCATTCTAAGCCAGTGATATCATGGCTCAGTCTCCCAGAATCAAACTAAAGACCTCAGACTTGAAGCAAATACTCTACCACACACCTATTAAGGCAGATCTACCAGCATATGCTTTATTTGATACCATTTATTTGACCACCTTTCAGATTCAATCATATAGTCCAATGACATAGCTCACTTGGCTAATAAATAACTTTACACATATTTGTATTCAATAATTTTATATTTTTATTCATAAGACAAAAAAAGTTAAAATATATTACATTGTATTACAAAATATGTCATCTAGGTTTTTGATATGAGGTTTTTGGAATGTTACTGTAAACAATAAACAACACATGAAATGGTAAAACATGTAAATGTAACAAATACAACATTGGCCATACTCCAACAACAATCATATACATGTCACAGGTAACTGTATCGTCGATAACGAGATAAAAAACAAAAAACTTTTTTTTGTAAAATTTATATTTTTTGGTTTTAGTCTTTATAAATGATACAGTTACCAGTGGTATAGTGCGTTAGCGACTAAGCTGGACCCCCATAAACCTTAAATATCTTAAAAAGTACAATGCCGATTAGAACAAAAATGGGTATGTCCTCGTAAAACACCAACCACCTTACCAACTCTCATAAAATAAAACGGAATTTTCGGTTCACAGAAAAGTGTACTTTGCATAGACGCCTTATGCAAAATTTTGAGTCAGAAACTGGGTAAATACGTATGGGTGATAGAAGTGACCGGAACAGCAAAGGTCAACAATTTGGTCCAGTATAACTGTACATTTAGTCACACACCAGTGACTATTGAAAATATATAATGAGGCCCATACACGAACGTTTATCTTAGTTTGTATAACTGAAGCAATTTCGAAGCAATATTTGCAAGAAAAACAATGTATTTCTTGTTTGTATAAATGATCCTTCCAATCAGAAGATGGGCCTCAACTATAAAAACATTGATTGTCGGACAAATGTAAGTCAAAGTTATAAAATTATACCGTTATAGTTGTATCATAATACAATAGCATGATTTTAACTAGCTGATCGTAATAGCTTATTTTACTCCCTGTCTATTTGTTGATTAAAATACCAAAAATAATACAATAGACCCAATGGGAAAAACATGAATTAGACAGTAAAAAAATCTGAAATTTAAACACAGAGTTGGTAAAGGTAATTAAGTTTACTCTGCCAAATTTCATTAAAATTGCATAATTACTTTTTAAGATATTTAAGGTTTATGGGGGTCCAGCTTACTCGCTAACGCACTATACATGTATGATGCTGTCACACCATATTACTAGTTTTTCTACAGTTGTCTCCCTTAATACTTCAATCAAAATTACATCCCTTTATATTTTTTCCCAAATTACCTCCCTTTGTACTCAAATCTAAATTACCTCCCTTTGTAATTCATTTAAAATTACCTCCCTTTGTATTCCAATCAAAATTACCTCCCTTTGAATTCCTATCAAAATTGCATCCCTTTGTATTTCAATCAAAATTACCTCCCTTTGAATGGAGTATTTAGCACATAATAAGCTATTGATAATCAGTCACATAGATTCAGAAAACATTCATAGAATGGTAATATTGATTTTAATTGAAAATTTCCAATTAAAAAATTTCTAAATGCTCTGTCAGCGTTGGAGAGTTAGAATAAAAGGTCTCTGGCTCTCCAAACTGTATTTCCTACATATTTACCGAAATTATCACAAAGCATACATAATGCTATCAGATAGTAAAATCTGTACGTAGGAAATTATTGGAGACAGTCAAATATGCTAATATCTGGCATAATACAGCCTTAAAATCTCACAACGAAGGGGGAAAACTCTTGATCTCTTCTTAAACTGCAAAAACTTATAAAATAGTGTTATACCGGTCAGACTCGTTGATGAAGCTGTGTATTTAACACATATGTTACAACCACTAACATCTACACTTTTGCATAACCATGACAGATTTGAGGTACATTTATATGGCTTTGACAGCAATCAATGAACTAATATTATATACAAATTTAATAAAAATAAATAAATGCTTGGTATCTGAAATGTTTAATAAACATCTACTTGTCGAAGGAGTTCATCTGCTAAATTAAATTCTGGCTTAGAATGAGAAGGTCGTAAGTTCAATATTGAAAACTAGGAAAACTTGTCTGAAGACTACTCTTGAATTATAGAAAAACAAGCTTTCTCGAAATCTGTTTGGTCAACATGACAAGTTTCCGATTTTTAAAACGATAGGCTCATAAGAAGCATCTTATAATGTAGATTTCAAATATGCATCAGTCTAATAAGGTCGTAAGTACTTACAACCTTCTCATTCAAAGCGAGCGAATTGGTTATCTAGCAATGGCAGAGAGGCTCGATAAACTAGCATGCTAACTCATTCCAAACTAGTACATGTATACATGTACTATACTAACATAAAACTTGAAACTTGTACATTACAAAAACATCTACGCAATCATAGTTTTAAAACTACTGTATGACATTGTTTATGTATTGAACTACATGTACACTTACAGCTGGCCAATCTAATGTTTCTCCACCTGGAGACTTCAAAATGCTCAATTTTGCACCATATCATCCCTTGGAAGCAACACAGTTGTATCTCACTACATAGTACCTTAAAACCATTTAATTTCAATGGGAGAAAACTTTGTGTGTGTTTTTGTTGCGACGTAAATTCAAGGATACCTTATCCGACTCAGAGTCCGAGTCAGATGCTATAGAATCATTAATATTTGTATGGGATTAAATTTCGTGGTTGAAGTCGTCCATAAAATCCACCAAATTAAATCCCCACAAATATTTACAATTTTACAGTATATGGTAAGATACAACCGTGCTGCACCAAAGAATGATTTATAGAGGACTACAGACATTGATAACAAACAGACCCTAGATGTCCGTCTCCTGCCCCCCCCCCCCACTCCCAAACTCTACCACATTAACAACACTTACATACATATACCAACATAAATACCTACTATACATGAGACCATTCCATAATGTATTCTAATAAATGCCATTTCCTATCTACATTTACTAAAGGGAATTCCCCAAAGGAAAGACTTCCCATTGCATATATACCATGACATACCAAGATGACAAGAATATTGTGCATTCTACACATCCAACTCTTAATATCTTGCCAAAATAAATGTTTACATACTTATACTAATGCTAATCCAACATGTTTGATATTTGTCAACACTTGCATAGAGCATAATATCATTAACCTTTTACTCCATAGAGACACAAATCTATTCAATATTGATTCACTATCTCTATACTACTAAGCAATTAAAAATCAATTAATGATTTACATGCCAAGCATATATTTAGTGTTTATTTTACAGTCAGCTTTCAGCTGAAATATGGTAAAGATTTTAGTGTTTCAATCTGTATTTGAACCCTAGTCCCTAGATTAAAAGACAAGTGTGCTAACCTAACTTATTTGCTATACTTGCATATATCACAATGTGAAATTTGCATGGAGATATGATACATGTGTTAAAATTGGTATCTATAGAGTAAAGGATTAATGCTTGATGCAAAACAACAGTAACAGGTTTGCAGAACAAATCTAGGGCTCAGTGCAAAACTACGGTAACTACCTCAATTTATAGTGACTTGTACCATAGGTTTGCACTGAGCCCTTGAAATGTTAAACATCAAATTAATGACTAATTTCATACAGGGTTAGTACCTATAATAAAGCATAATTGAGGGCTGAGTGCAAAACTACAGTACATGTCTCTATAAATGGATCTAGTTACCGTAGTTTTGCAACGAGCCCTTGAATATACACTTACATAAAAATATGCCAAGGACGGAATATCCTTTATCAACGATGGGACGGAACCATATATCATCTATCGAGTATCATGATAATAAATAAAACTTGTATATTACAATAAATGGGCAAATATGGCTATTGTAATCTATACACAAATAAATAATATGTAAGTATATTTTATATCACATTTATCAATGAGTAAAAGGACGGGTGTTTTATTTTATCACAATAGTAGTATAAAAGCATGTTCAATGCTACAAGAAGCACATTAATATAATACAGTTACGATGACGACGAGTCATGGTAAGCTGACAAATAGAACACTTTGATTCTCTTTGATGTCCAATATGCATTCTTCAACAAAACACTCAATTTATGCCAGTTAGTTTTAATATCAAGGTTAAAAGGTTTTTTAAAAAGTCAAATATTGAGACATCACAATTAGAATGAATGGACAGTCAAGAGATGTTCAAAAGATTCACGTTGTCTGACATGCGGATCTTTTCATAATATAAATGCACTATAATTAACATAAATAAATACTAAAAATGATAATCTATTAATTTAAAATAAGGAATGAAAGTAAAATAATAATACTATGTTAAAGAATAGTTCATTTGGTCAACAAATAAAAATTGAAAAATATATAGAATCTACTTCCATCGCAATAGTTATATAAGGTGATTAAAATTAATGTTCATCTTATTTTCATCAATAAAAATATCATGAGCATTTTCTAAAGAGACAGCAGTTGTAGCTACATAATCACAGATTGTATGTATAAATATAACCATTTGCATGGTATTTGAAGGGGGAAAGCAAAACTGCTCTTTCATCTACTTTATTATCTTCCCTTTTCTTTCAATTCTGTCTCTTTCTGCTACTTCATATTCTTTCCACTACTTTATATTCTTTCTGCTTCTTTATTTTCTTGCTGCTTCTTCATATTTTATCTTTTTCTAACTGTATCAGTCTAAATTCGTAGAAAGAGCAGTTTCCTGTCCCTAAACATAAATATCACAACACTGGTCAAGAATCGAACTCATCTGCGTCGAAATCTGAGTCACTCTCGGTTTCATCCTTCTCGCGATACAGATCTATTGATTCCCCAACTGACCCAATCCTGGTTCCCCTTGGAAACGAGGTGGCAAGGAAGTTGCTAAAACTTGAATCAAGGCCTAATGTTTCAAGCCGGGAACCATAGTTTATGGCAGGCTCAACACTATTGTCTGGATCCCAGCTTGATGTTATACTGTTACCAAGCCCACTACTGGTTGCTATGGTGACGCTGTGAGGGTTGTCGCTAGGTGATGCAGGTCGAAACAAATTACTCTAAAAATAGAAAAACAAGATAGCATTTTAGTAAATAATATTCGCAAAGCATAGCCTCGTTAAAATGGAATACAAAATTCATTTTTTATAAAGTAGTTTTCAATTTACAACTAAATTTCAAAATTATTTCATCTGAGCATGCATGCAATAACATCGAACATGTGAAAGGTTGGGGCTATATATATATGGCTATGTATCATCATTTTATGTGATTCTAACATTGAAAAATGGTGATAAAATTCATAAAACACCATACAATAGTTATCCTGCTAAAACATCTTTCAGAAATCTGAGTTTAATATGAGGTCAAAGGAAAAATACAAACAAAATAATAAACAAAATGTATAAGCTTCTTCAACCTTTGTCACAAGCACTTAAACCACAGGCCCTAACCAAGAACCAACTATTAAAATTAAGACAATTTAAAATGACCTAAAAGACTGCTACTTTGTATATTATAATTTTCAGCAGGTTTCAAAGAACTCTTTGATTAATTGAATAAGAATTATATAAAAGGTAAGATCATTACAGGGTATCAAAATCAATATTTCAGATTTTTTATTAAGAAAGGAATCTATTTCACCTGGTCATGTTAGTCAATTTTGCAAGTTACATACTATTGTAGTAAAGCCAAGAGATAGTTGCTCTGACACTACTAGATTACATAAAGCATATAAGACAGTACAGTTGACTCTAACTTCTCTCTTATAAGTCAGAGTTGACTGTATTGTCTAATAAATTGATTGAATAACAAGCAAGAATTGACTGTACTTCTTTAAAGTGAAATTTTACTTTCCTATAGGTCAGAGTCGACTGCTTTACTTTAAAAGCTAGAGTCAACTACAACTGTCTGAATAGGAGTCAAATACATGACTTCGTACACTGTACCTAAAATGAATATTAATCGGAAACAAGTTTACTTGGAAATATCAATTGGATCAGCTTTGATATACATGTATTTGATATATATTGTTAAATATTTTGGTAAAGTGTATGTTTATATAGGTCTCATATTAAGTGCATTCAATAAATGAATAGGAATGATAAAAGTACAGTTTACCAATAAGCAATATATGCAGTAGAAAAGGGTAAATGATACAGGCTACAGCACCATATACATATGACAGGGAAACATTTATTCCGTATAATCATGCAAGGGAGATAATTTAGGTAAAACATTTACCAACACGAAGGTTTGAATCTGTACTCATACATTCTATATGATTCAACCTAAAGTAAAAGTATATTCATCCTAATGTATTCATATACTACAAAGTTAAATGATAGCAGTTATAAACATAAACTTGTCTGTCGGGTAAACTATGTTTATCTCAGCTTAACTGGGCGTGACTGAGTCAACTGTAGTCCTCAGTAATCTTTCAAATAGGATAGTTCCCTCATTAGTATTGCTTATTGAATCGACAGTATGTAACAGTCAATAGAGTATAAATTGGATGTCCCCTTTATTTAACGACATACTTTTAAAGGCCCTGATGATGATTATATACATTTAAAGCCCCTTATTTTACAGTACTCCTTTGATCATCATCTTTAGACAATGACTGACTGCCTAAGACATGATATATGGTAATAAATTACACACAAAAATTCTATAGCAATGTGGATAATATTTTTTTTTCGGAATGAAAGACAGAATATTCATAATAATATAATAAAGACCATCTATAGCATGATAATTAATCTGACTGAAAATTAATTAAAATATTAAAACGACTGAAAGAAAGCTATATATTAGTGTCTAGAGTACATATACATCATAATTTCTACTAAAACCACCTCTAACTATTTAGTACCGAGAATTTGACGTGATGCTGACCTTTATATATCTTGGCTAATTTCACATGAGTCTGACCTTTTGATTAGCATAATTTAACAGTCGATATATTACCTATGATACAACATCAATTGTATCTTTTCATTATCGGGGAGTATCACGAAGACGCTCGAGATGTAATACTAACGCAAATTTGAAATACCGATATCACACTATTTGCTTGCCAAAATATATTCAATGCAAAAACCTTGTAGTATTCTTGCATAAAGGTCAGGTTCAAGTCAAAATAGCCAAGCTATACTTGAGTATATGACATTGAATATATAATTTTTTTGCGAGCAAACCATGCAAAATCAATCGTTTAGATTTGTGTTTGTATTAACACCTGGAAAGTCTTTGTGATAATACCTGATTATCAAAAATACAACAGGGGTAAAACTTTGAACGCTCGACTTATGAAAGAGTCAAGGCAAAATATTGGTTTTAGGATCTCAAAAATGACAGTCGACTTATGGCCCTTGAATATACGGTAATAAATATAGGCATGATATTAGCTGATAAAATCATGCTATAATAGCAGGTCAAGGGTCATGTCAAGTTCTCTGTACTATACATACATATGAGCCGTTCTCCAGGAAAACCGGGCTTAATGACATTGCATTGTAATTATGCAAAAAGACTAAGAAAATGTCTAAAATGAGAAAAAAATCGTGTATTTTGTTTTCATATTTAAGTAAATGAATAGAATAGTACTATCCATTAGCTCAAAGTTTTCTTTAAAATTGTGTTAAAATGAAGTCTGTTGTTGCTATGGTGATCGATTTCTAAAAAGAACTCATATCAAGGAAAACAAGGGTTAAGTGGCTAAAAACACTTGCTATTTTTCTCTGAAAGTAAATACTCATAAACTGGACACGTTTTATTGAAATAAGAATATGATTATAAAATTTGCGACAATTTTAAAAGTTTACATCAAACATGTATCAGATACTGGATCATTGAAATGCCACGTTACGTTACGTCACAAACGTAGATAATGACGTTCGCGACGTCACTCATAAAGAAGCCGGTAGTGGTTGGTTTAAAAAGTCTTTAACTTTGTAAGTTTATGGAATAATTTGTTCAAATTTTCTGAAACTGTTCACAAGAGTCTATTCTTTCTAACCATAAAATTATCAGCATTTTCACAATTTTGTCAATAAGCCCGGTTTTCCTGGAGAACGGCTCATATAGATGTGAGTGATTTAGAAAGTTGATATATAATTATACAACACAATATAACATTCTGGAATCATGCTCAACATGACAATTTGTGAAAACTTAGAACGCAATAAACAAAAACTGCTCTAGCAAACAACACTTTCACATATTACTTATGGTAGAGGAACAAATGCAAGTTTAGGCCTCTATTTTTGGACTTACCCTACCATTCATTTTAACAAGCTGAGTCATACCTTAAAATGTTCCTAAATGTTTGTACTTTTTGACAAAGGTAATTTTTTACCATACTCATGGTGGCATTTTGAGAAATCAAAGATGGCGTCCAAGATGGCCGCCAAAAAGTGAACATCACCTTTTGTCAAATTACAGCCTCTGGGACATTTGATATGGCATTTATTATGGGAATAAGTTGTTTTTACAATATAATGTATGTTGCTCTTGTCATATTAGGTGATTTTGGTGGAACATTGGTGTGATTTAATTTTTTTCATCATATTTATCGCCAAATAAAGGCAAAAAATAGGGGGTAGGGGTAAGATTTTTAACTACCCAGGATTTTTTTTACAATACATATAGCATTTCTGTTGTTAAGTATATGCTATATAGTTGGAGGATGTCAATATTTACAAGTACCGTAAAATAAAGGTACTTTAATAATGATGACAATTGACAATCAAAGTGGGTGGGGTACGATTTTCTTAAAATCTGAAAAGTGGTAATAGTTTACCTTTGATACATATTTGAGCCACTATACCATAAATTTGTTTTGTGTTCACACTCCTACAGTTAAGAAAGTTGGCATTGTGTGTTATTTATGTATTGTTAACTAATATTTGATGCATTTACTCAATATTTTTCTTGATTTGGTTCCAAAAAATGACAAGGCGTAGGGGTAATTTTGGTAATAATGAAAACCCTTCCAGCGATGGCACGAACTAAACTTGTTAACTAACTTTATGAAATTATAAAGATGATTTGTAGCATTAGTGAACTTGTTACAATATTTGTAACAATATGGCCTTCGCCAACATTAATGTCAAGGTCAAATGTCAAATTCTGAAGGATTTTCAGAACTTGCAATATGTATATATTACCACAAAAGGTACATGTAAAATGTACTGGCAGGACTAAAGTATATATTTAACAAAAATAACAAAATTACAAAATACGAACACGTCTTGGTTCTTTGATACAGGAAAACATTGTTACATTGTGTAACCTTTGCACCCGGAAATATGGTTTCCAATATGGCCGCCATCATCTTCGCATACAAACAAATATAATGTACATAAGACATAATTTGTAATCCAGTCAAATTCGCACTGAAAGTGAAACTAATTGCAACAGAAACATGTTTGCGTTTTAAAAGAAATTTATTAATCAGCTGATCAACAGAAAAAAGTCCTTAAAAATGCAGTTGGGAAAGGTGAAAAGTCCAAGATGGTGTCCAATATGGTTGCCACGAATGGTAAAATGCATAAACTCTAAATAGTAAATGCCAAAGTGATAATTTCATAAATACGAGGGTTGTCCCAGTAAATCGTGTACTTTTCTCATTGCACGAAAAGTATTTATAACATTCCTTTCAAATATTCACATATGATTATTAAATATATTCTTAGTAGGTCTCCGAAATTTCATGACAATGTATCAAGAAATAAAATTTCAATTACTTTTATTAATACACATGGTTTGCAAGTGCGGCGCACAGTGACGTCAAAGTTAGAATGACATAAGGTGGAACGTGTTTCTCCATGTTAAATTATTGTTCATTGTATTAAATATGCTTACGATATCAATATGTTTTTTTTTCTGATACACAATTGTGAACCCATTTCAGTCCTATGTACCATAGAAAATCCTTCTGGTCTAAACATCCAACCCACATGGTGGGAAACACATAGGCGGCGCTTAGCCTTCTATTGCCAGAAGAATAAAACCTTTCAATGCACGGCACAGTAGATAAGGTGGATGCAAAAAACCCTGATGTCCAATTCAACATTAACTGTTCCTCAGCTCTTATCCATGCGTGTTCTAGAGACAATACTATATATCCGTCAGTGCAGTTTAGAGTCCTAAACTTTATTTTGACAACACACCAGTCCAAACTATAACGAACACGTCTATTCTACGGGTGTTTTCTCTCTTGATGTCGCAATGATCGGGCGTTTATATTTTAGCTTGGATATTCAAACATGCGTCTTTCTCATACACATTATAATTTTCAATTGAAATTTACTGTGATGACACTTAACAGATACACGTTTATGTCGACGTGAAAATTATGCACAATAACTAATGAAAAGGATGAAAATTACAAGTTTATTGAAAATCAAATAAATGAATGACGCCGCGTTAGATGGGTTGCGCCGCATTTGCGTACATGGGGTTGGTTAATCACTAATGATGTGCATAATACGCATATTCGTATACTTTTCACATTTCGATTAACAATTGATTCATAAAAGTAACTGCAAAAAATCATAATCGTTTGACGCCAAATAAGAAAATTATTTGCAAAGTACACGATTTACTTGGACAACCCTCGTAGATATAATGACCACATACATGGATTGAAAATGTTTATTAACTAGTGGTCATCATATCGAATTTCAACAGTAACTACAGTCAAGGACTTTTCAAGGTCAAAATGGGAAAAAATTAAGTATACATATTTCTTGTATATTTGTGTTGACATAATATACATTCCTGCCTTTCAATATGGTATAAACTAAGTTGTTTAGAATGTACTTCTTCAGTAGACATTGTATGTTTTATTTAGAACATTACAGCTTAGTGATAAAAGCCATTTGAATGAAATGAATGATATATAAGAAATCTTAAATTGATGGTTCATATCATCAATATATGTTATGATTACATAAGTTGTGACAGTATTAACATTAAATGCTACAAAGTATGTACTGAATTTAGTTTTAATTTAAAGTTACTCAAACCAATATCAATTAATGACCATTTCAAGGTTCAAATTCTAGACACCTTCAAATTTGTTGGAACTATACACTTATATTAGGTTATGTGGGACTCATGCGTGTTGGAAATAATCATACAATCCCATATACGGGGACTCAAAGTACCAAAGAGTCATGGTATATCTTATGAGGGACTTGCCAATGTTGAAAACTGTCACTTTGGGGACTCACCAGTGTAGCAAACAGTATTCCTAGGTCCTATGAGGGACTCGCTAGTATTGAAAGTTGTCATCCTAGGTTCTATGGGGGACTCAGAAGTTACAGAACAAGTTATCGTATGCTATATTGGCAACTCGCAAGTGTTGGCACTTGTCATTCCAGGCCCTGTGGGGACTCGCCAGTGTAGGCTTTTGTCATCTTAGGTCTAATGAAGGTCTCAACAGCGTTAAAAACTGTCATTCGGGTCTATATGGAGAACCCATCAGTGTTGGCAAATGTCATTCTAGGCCCTGTGGAGGATTCTCCAGTGCTAGGAACTGTCTTCCAAGGCCCTATGGTGGACTCTTCAGTGTAAGGAACTTCATTCTAGGCTCAATGGCGTTGAAAACTGTCCTTCTGGGCAATATATTGGACCTATTGGTGTTGGAAACTGTCATTATAGGCCCTATTGAGGACATTCCAGTGCATGGAACTATCTTCCAAAGCCCTATAGAGGACTCTTAAGCGTTAGGAACTGTCATTCTAGGCCTAATGGAGGTCTCGACAGCGTTGAAAACTGTTATTTTATGCTTAATGGAGGTCTCCACAGCGTTCACAACTGGAATTCTAGGCCATATAAAGAACTCTTCTGTGTACGGAACTGCCTTGCAATATGCACAATGGATGACCCTCCAGTGTCGGGAACCATCATTATAAGCTCAATGGGGAATCACCAGTGTAGGAAACTACCATCCTATGTCCTATGGGAGACACATCAGTGTTGGGAACAGCCATTCTGTGTATTATGAGGGACCCTCCAGTGTAGGAGACTGTCATTCTATGTATCATGAGGGACCCTCCAGTGTAGGGAACTATCATCCTATGTCCTATGGGAGACATATCAGTGTAGGAAAATGTCATTCTATGTATTAAGTGTAAAGAACTGTCTCCCTGTCTATTATTGGAATTTATCAATGCTGGCAACAGCCATTTTAAGCCATACTGGGATTCACCATTGTTGGAATCTGTCATCCTTAACCATAAGGACGACTGTCAAGTGTGGTAAGAAGTCAATCAGTGTCATAATCTTGCACATACAGAGAGGGGGCAATAAAAACAAGAACAATTACCTTTATATTAATGCTCATTTGACTGGATTATGAATAATATAATATATACAGGGTGTTGATTGCCGCCATATTGGAAACCATATTTCCAGTTGCCATGGCTAAGAAATGTTTTCTTTTATCAAAGAAATAAGCTGTACTTGTACATTGTTAAAGAAAGTGATATGAACATAAGACATTTATTCCTGTACATTTTACCTGTTTGTGTGCATGCATACATATTGCAAAAATGCCTTCAGAATTTGACATTTGACCTCTAATATGACCTTGACATCAATGTTGACAAACCTTGTATTGTTTCAAATTTTGTTACAAGTGCACTAATGCTAAAATTCTTCTTCATCATTGACAAGTCCAGTCTATGCCATCGCTGAAAGGGTTTCATTATTAACAAAATTACCCCTACCCTAAAAAATTGTCATTTTTTGGGTCAAATCAAGACAAAAATTGAGAAAATGCTTGAAATATTGATTGAAAGATGCATAAATGAAACATATATCAACTGTCCTAACTGAAGGAGTGAGAAAACGTAAACAATTTATGTTATAGTGTCTCAAATATGTACCAAAGGTAAAATATTACCACTTTTCAGATTTTAATAAAATCGTACCCCCACCCACTTTGATTGTCAATTGTCATCATTTAAGTACTTTTATATTGTATATGTGTAAACATTTTCATTTTCCCCAATTATATAGCATATACTTAACAACAGAAATGCTATATATGCGGTCAAAATTTTCCTTGGTTGTTAAAAATCTTACCCCTACCCTCAATTTTTTGCCTTTATTTGGAGATAAATATGATGAAAAAAATTAAATCACACCAATGTTCCACCAAAATCACCTAATATGACAAGAACAACGTACATTCTATTGTAAAAACGACTTATTCCCAATAATAAATATCATATCCAATGTCCCAGAGGCTGCAATTTGATAAAATGTGATGTTTACTTTTTTGGCCGCCATCTTGGACGCCATCTTGGATTTCTCAAAATGCCAGCATGAGTATGGTAAAAAATGTCATGGATTGTAACGCACAATCATTTAGGAACATTTTAAGGTATGACTCAGCTTGTTAAAATGAATGGTAGGGTTCAACCATTTTTACCTGGAATTGTTCCCCTACCATTAGTCTACTACTCATAAATACAAACACCCAGTAAGTTAAATTTTAACTATTTGATCTGGCCTACCAGCTTCAATTGATGAATCGAAGTTTCTTATCCACTGAGTTTAAAGACTGAGGTCAACACGCTAGTGCACTAAGTGAAGCACTTGATTTATAATTGATCAATTTGATGCCAAGCTAGGTCAAAATCTCAGAATATCATGTTCTTCTGTGACATTCACAATTAATGCACCAGTCAATGTTATGCCCACCTTGGGGGAGGCAGCGGTGTTACAGGGGGAATTAGACAAATTTTCCCAACAGGTGGGAATTTGAAAACCTTATCAACTCCGAGTCCCGAGGAATAGACTTTAATGGTCCAGTTCCAAGACCGGGAAAGACTATGTGATTACGTGTCCTGACTCTGGAGATTTACACAGTAAGCATTATCTCCAGGGTGGGGATGTAGACTTCAAAATATTAAAAATGTCTAATTTCCACTTGGTCACCTGTCACCTCAACATGTAGATAAAAATAGAAATGTTCAACCATCTATTCATGGTTCTACTCAAGTGTTATTATTACAGAAAACCTAAGACAATCTTACACAAGCATTTATAAACACAGACCTTCTGAAACATGTCAGGCATTCTTACTGGCAGTGACTAAAAAAACTTTCAAATTCAAATTATACATTTGCCAGACAGAGGCAGTGAAATTATCCCAAAAAATGCAATACGATTGTATCTCACTGTATAAAGCATATTGAGGGCTTGGTGCAAAACTATGCTACCTACATCAATTTATAGAGGCATGAACAATAGTTTTGCACTGAGCCCTCGAATATAGTAAGATACATTTTTTCCCCAAAGGTACAAAATATTGACAAAAGCACAAAAAGATGCCAGACAAACTAGAGTTTCATACTGACAATCTACATAGTAAAGTAAGTTTGCCGGATGTGTCCATGGAATTTCATGACTTGGTTTCAGGAGGTCTGTTAACACATCCTAATGTCTATACAACTAAGGGAAAGCACATTGTTTGTCACACGAAGGAAAGAAACAGTTACTGAAATTATTGTCCTACATCTAGGAAGTAAAATGGTGCCTGTGATGGAATTTGTTGCATTTTTTTCACCAAATTAAATGGTATTTTTGCAGATTCTGATGACGACGTCAGCAAATTCTGATCATGTCACCTGACTATAATGTCATGTGACCTGTTAGGCAAAAACACTAATTAATTGAGGACAATGAGAAACAGTAGAAATATTTGAAAACTCCATAAAATATATTTTTTCCAGGTTTTGCATCATGTATGAATTTGAAAGTTCCATTCAGGAAAATAATGCAACATGTTCCAGGTTTCTACAAGCATCACTTTGACAAGTAAAATCAAATGATAGACCTACAAACGACAGATACCACATAAAATATACATCTACTATGTTGAATCTATAGAAATACACAATAATTGAGAAACGAAAATGGTTGTTATAGCAACAGCAAGAATATATGTTTTTCTTCACTTACACTTTAAAATAGATTCAGGCAACTGAAAAAGTGTGAAGATAAAATTGCTATAAGAATCTCTAAAACTGAACATACTTATATCATCATGTTTCTTTAAAATGTAAAAATACCAAACCAATGAGTATAATGTCACCAAACTCCGCCCATTCAACATGTAACTCTGCCAACCTTACACTCAATCAAATCCACCAATTAATCCAATGATCCTGCCTACCCAGCAATAAACTCCTCCCACCTGACACACAATTTATAACTCCGCCCACATAGCACAAAGTACACCCACTGATCCCGCCTTCCCAGCAGTTAACTCCGCCCACCTAACACAAAATACACCCACTATACTATTGGCCCTGCCTACCTCTTTCCAAAGCTATTTCATGTTTATCATTCCCATGAACAAAAATTAAATATTATTTACTATGCAGTATTCTTGAGGCTGAAATTAAGTTTAAGCACATGCAGCTTTGGGTCGGGAACCAGACAATAACCTTGCCCAGTCGAAAAACCTTGTTGTGACATGCAACGGAATATCATTGCATTTTCATTGAATTTCTTAAATCTTAAAATCCTGACCAAAAGACTTGTATGTGCATGCATATCATACCAGTACACCAGCAATGATGGGTCAGCTTAACCCTTTTTACCTCATACAGCAGCCAACCATTATACAGTATATAGACATCACAAAGTGAAAGTAGAAACCACACACATAAAATGAATATATAATTATATAATGTGAAATTAGTCAGTTGGAAGAAAACAACACACACATCTACAAGAATTAATAGATTCATACAAGTACTTTATGGAAGAAAGTGACGGGGAAAGAGAATGACAACCTAGTGGGGTCTATAAGACGTACCTTACCTAAATGATAACAGACCACTGCAAAGTTAAAGTAGATAATGGATGTATTGACTGTGGTGGCATGTAACAATACATCATACTACTCATAAATGCCTAAGAGGAAATTATTTGCCCACAAGCAGACGTCAAAGGGTAACAATCAATAATTGCCAAGGGTCTAAGCCTGAATGGTGACGTTCAAAGGGAAACAATCAAGAATTGCCAAGGGTCTAAGCCTAAATGGTGATGTTCCCTGGGCACCACAATATTATAAACAGTTAAATCATAGAACCATATGCATAGAACTAAAAATCACTGAATGTTCAGTTCCTGTAGTAAATCAGTCCCCATTTAAATTTCCCTTGAAAGTCTTAACCCGGCATATATCTGATGCTTTTTCAGAAAATCTTAGAATAGCCACCTAGCTGAGTCTAACATCTTGAATATGATAGCTGTTACAAGTCTAAGGTAATGTAACAATAAAATGTTCAGACTAGGACACATAAAATCTATGTCACATACAGTTTCACATGATGGTTATAATATGTCTTAAATAATTATAAAGTTTCGTTTTACTCAATGAGATTTATGCAACAGACTGGCCAAAAAATGGACTGATGACAAAATGGCTTCTAGCTGTCTACAAAATTATTCACAAGAGGGTCCAAAGGGCCCTGGGTCGCTCACCTGTTTGGCCTAGTGACCTAGATTTTGGCCCAAATGACAAGTATCTAACTTGACCTAGATTTTATAGAGATAAACATTGTGACCAAGTTTCATAAAGATAGAGTCAAAATTGTGACCTCTAGTGTGTTCACAAGATTTTTCAATGATTTGGCCTCGTGACCTAGTTTTTGACCCCAGATGACCCAATATCGAACTTGACCTAAATTTTATAATGATGCTGATTGTGATCAAGTTTCATAAAGATAAGGTCAAAATTGTGACCTCCAGTGTGTTCACAAGCTTTTTCAATGATTTGGCCTCGTGACCTAGTTTTTGACTCCGGATGACCCAATATCGAACTTGACCAAAATTTTATAGTGATGATCAGTGTGATCAAGTTTCATAAAGATTAGGCTCAAATTGTGACCTCTAGTGTGTTCACAAGCTTTTTCAATGATTTGGCCTTCAAAGGCTTGTGACCTAGTTTTTGACCCCGGATGACCCAATATCGAACTTGACGTAGATTTTATACAGATGATCATTGTGATCAATTTTCATAAAGATTAGTCTCAAATTGTGACCTCTAGTGTGTTCACAAGCTTTTTCAATGATTTGGCCTCGTGACCTAGTTTTTGACCCCAGATGACCCAATATCGAACTTGACCTAGATTTTATAGAGATGATCATTGTGATCAATTTTCATAAAGATTAGTCACAAATTGTGACCTCTAATGTGTTCACAAGGTTTTTCAATGATTTGGCCTAGTGACCTAGTTTTTGACCCCAGATGACCCAATATCGAACTTGACCTAGATTTTACAGAGATGATCATTGTGATTAAGTTTCATAAAGATTAGACTCAAATTGTGACCTCTAATGTGTTCACAAGGTTTTCCTTTGATTTGACCTAGTGACCTAGTTTTTGACCCCAGATGACCCAATATCGAACTTGACCTAGATTTTATAGAGATGATCATTGTGATCAATTTTCATAAAGATTAGTCACAAATTGTGACCTCTAATGTGTTCACAAGGTTTTTCAATGATTTGGCCTAGTGACCTAGTTTTTGACCCCAGATGACCCAATATCGAACTTGGCCTAGATTTTACAGAGATGATCATTGTGATCAAGTTTCATAAAGATTAGGCTCAAATTGTGACCTCTAATGTGTTCACAAGGTTTTCCTTTGATTTGACCTAGTGACCTAGTTTTTGACCCCAGATGACCCAATATCGAACTTGACCTAAATTTTATAATGATGATCATTGCGATCAAGTTTCATAAAGATTAGGCTCAAATTGTGACCTCTAATGTGTTCACAAGGTTTTCCTTTGATTTGACCTAGTGACCTAGTTTTTGACCCAAGATGACCCAATATCGAACTTGACCTAGATTTTACAGAGATGATCATTGTGATCAAGTTTCATAAAGATTAGGCTCAAATTGTGACCTCTAATGTGTTCACAAGGTTTTCCTTTGATTGACCTAGTGACCTAGTTTTTGACCCCAGATGACCCAATATCGAACTTGACCTAGATTTTACAGAGATGATCATTGTGATCAAGTTTGATAAAGATTAGGCTCAAATTGTGACCTCTTATGTGTTCACAAGGTTTTCCTTCGATTTGACCTAGTGACCTAGTTTTTGACCCCAGATGACCCAATATCGAACTTGACCTAGATTTTATGGAGATGATCATTGTGACCAAGTTTCATAAAGATTAGGCCAAAATTGTGACCGCTAGAGAGGACACAACCCAATTGTTGACAGACGGACGGACGGACGGACGGACGACGGACGAAGAGTGATCACAAAAGCTCACTCTGTCACTTTGTGACAGGTGAGCTAAAAACAAGTCCCTTTGGAATTTTTTTAAATCAGAAATTTTATTTGTTTTGTCATACTGAAACTGTTGACTAAAATGACAGTGTGGGTCGGAGACATTATCAAATTGTACATTTTTTGTTCTGATAGTTTCACAAACATACCTTATAATATTTGATGATTGAGAATTGTGCATATTTTGTTCTGGTATGTTCACAAAAGATCCCAAAACTATAACATTTAAAATTCTTGATTTCTCACCTCTCTTTCTTTGCCTAGTTTATGTTCTTTCAGTAGTTTATCTAGGCCATGTTTCTGTTGGTTTATAGAGTCTATACGATCCTGCAGTCTCGTATTCTCCTCTTCTAAATATTTCGTCCGCACCTGAAGTATTGAAACTGACCTCGACTTTTCTCGTACATCTTCCTCCATCTCGCTCAACCTGGAATAAATGCGGAGAGCTGAAAACAAAAGAGAAAACGCAACACCGTGTAAATTGTTAAGGGTTAGCATGCAGACGGTAAAAAACAACAGCAACGCAAACAGACCTCAAAAATCCCTTGTAACACACCAAACGTAAACAACGCTGTGCGAAAATACCATAATTTACTTCATCTTAAAGAAGATTGAATGACACAAGAATCATAAACGTTTCTATTTTAATATAATGTTTTTAACAATGATTCATGAATATGCCGTACACACTTTCCTTATTATCTGCCTTTATAAAAATGTTGGTCAATCCCAGAAGTAATCCAACTTTTTGTTCTTTTATGTGACCAGAATTTGAAATGGCAATTGTTGTCAAACATTCTCTGATAGCTGGGTCTACCATGGAAGTAAAAAATGAAACATAGTTACATTTTTCTTGAAATCATTTGTATAAATATATGGGCCATATCAACTACTTGGTAAATGCAAAACCTAAAACCAAGAAAGGGATGGGTATGAGTAGCCAGGGCACACAGAAATGTCTTAGTTTGCAACTTTTATACCAATTGATGTTCAAGCAAAGGTTCTCACAACCCAAAAACAGGATGCTTATAAAAACGCAAGTAGGATTTTGAGGTCTGATCACAAGCAAAAAATGAACACATCTGATACTGGCAAATACCAACTTTATTTTCTTATCATTTTTTAAGACTTTATCCTGATTATCACAATTTGATAATTATTACAGAACACAACATGGCACCCAATTTTAAAAAATATTCTAAATTCTTTGGAATTTTGTCATTTTTTACTCTATTTTTTATCTTTTTTTTCTTTGAATCTTCTTTCATTTTTTTTACCTGTGTCCAATACACAAGCACAACCTATAAATGGGGAGGTCAGTAACTAAAATACTTCAGGATTCTTAAACATTCCTGAAAGATCAACTACTGTAACACCCATTGACTTCACAGTCCTTGGAATGTGTTTAAACTTAAAATCAGGTAACAATCATTGAACAACTCTTTAAACATGACTAAAGCAAGCATGGTTAGTCTATGTAACTAATTCGAACAGCAGACAATTTTAGTTTCCATTGTACACCATACAACAACAGTCTCTGTTCAATTAATGACTAAATTCAATTAAAATCCAATTATTAGCCAGCAGATGTGTTCATTTTTGGGGATATATTAGCAAATCTGCACATTACGGTGATTATATATCTTGATTAGTGATGTAAGGGGGTATGTTACAATACAACGGTGGGTACTTTCTTTGTAATAAAAAAATCTTCCTTCATATACATGTAATTGTTATAAATCATAATATTTAACGTATATTGAAATTAACTGAATCAAAAGTCTAGCTAACACATATAAAATACAAAGTTGAAGCATAAATATCTACATAAACCATGATAATACAAAATTAATTGTCACGATGACAGAACAAATTAGGCCAAAATTAATTAATTGAGATTTTTTTCTATCCAAAAATTAATATAAGTGCTTAGCTTCCCATTCGTTTTTTAGCTTATTTTATTTATAAATTAAATCCGAAGTTTTCATCAACACACAAATGAGTATTTGATGAATTATTCATATATCAAACAATAATGTTAAAGCAATTATGTTAGACACTTCAAGCTTCAGTATTCTTATAACACAGCATAGCAACCTAAGTGCACGGGCCTTAATTGTCACAAATTTTAACATTTCACACATAAGTTTATAAAATATTTACAGGATTTATTAACCCATCAACATTCTAAACCAATATCAGGCCTGTAACCACACATAAAGACATGACACTATAAGGCATTTATGTCATTGCACATTTGAGATATGACCGAAGTAAGCATGTCTTTTAAAGAAAACTATGCCTTATTGCCCCTGGTGCTTTTATATTGGATACTGCCCAAAAGGATTTGTTTTTAAACTAAATACAGTTCAGATGCAAACATTTTTTTAATAAACTGAATACACTGAGTCAATAAAAATATATAGTAAAGCAACTACTTTAATAGTCCATATATAATATTAAACATTACACAAAAGCAGGGTATAAGTCTAACGCGATATTCTGCAATGTCAATATAAACAAAAATCACTGACCATTATAGCGATTTAGGGAGAGCGGAAGTGTATTTTACCTGCTCAATTCTATTCACCAAGTAAATTAAAATAACGGTAAAGCTTGGTCACATTGAGATGAGCCTGACCTATTGATTAGCATAATTTAACAGTCGATATATTGTCTACGTTTACAACACCGAGTGTGTATGTTTTCATAATCGGGGAGTATCACGAAGACGCTCAAGATGTAATACAAACACAAATCTGAAATACCGATATTGCACGATTTGCAGGCGGAATGGATATAATCAAAGCAAAAATCTTGTAATATATTCTAGCATAAAGGTCAGGCTCAGATCACAATAGCCAAGCTATACACATTGAAAAAGATAATCCCTTTTCCAATATCCTTAAATGTTGTTGTACCTGATCTGCCTGTTTACTTTAAGTGGCACAGGTCCCTATACCGCGTTAGAGTTATATACCGTTTATATTGTATTAGCAACAACAACAACAAATAGGGGTGAAAGGGAGGGATCAAGCATAACGTTTCTACTACAAATGAAATATACAGTTACTTAGTGATTAATATAATAATTAATACATAATAATACACATATATCATATTCAGCTTGCTAGCACAAGGCAATGACATTGAGTTTAAGACCAGCCTCTAGGCAAATTGTAGCCTTAACATTGGTCAAGAGATTCAAGCATGTAGGTTCCAATCATCCACAGCATCTAAATTTGAGCTAAATCCCATCTCAAATAGTGTTTAAAATATCTCAAACTCAGACTTTGATTTAAGTAAAACCTAGATTTGAGCTTAGATTTCAACTTGTTGATTGAGACGCTTTTGGAGATTGGGGTACTACTATGTATATTATAACATCAGGCTTTAAACTAAATGGATTAAAACACAAATTAATCAATCAGAACATAATCAATTAAAATAAAATAGATGAAAATTTAATGTCAATGTCATATTTAATTTTAACATAATTATTTTTACTATTGATTTAATATTAAAGAAGAATCAAATTCTTTGTTTGAATTGTTATAATAAAAAATTAATGGTTTCATTTTTCCATTATCTTAGATCTAACAGTTTCCATGACAACTGAGTGACTTACTGCGATAGAAGGTCTCGTTTTTCTGTAACAATTTGTTTATAGTTGCCATCCATCTTGTCCTTCCAATCCAATTCTTTCCGTAGCGTAGCTCGCGTGAGACGTAAATCTTCATCCATACGATTTAACTGATCTTGAACACGATGTTTCTCCTTTGTATAAAACTCTCTGTAATTAATTAAAACAATCAAAGATGAATGCTACAATCTAATTTATGATCGATAAACCTTAGAAATCAAATTTTCTATTAATTTTGTGTCCTTAAAAATCTCTGCTTCCTGTAAGGGGACTGACCTTAACATATTGTAAGTCCCTTTTTGAAAGTTGAACTGGCCCCAATCTCCCAAACTAAATCTCATATCAGATATTGGCATGTGTCCTTTCATTAATTTCGAAGGGAAGTGCCGAGTTGGCTCAAAATTGGCATTAAAAAAATGAAACACCATCCTGAGTGCATAACAGTAACATTTAAAAATTGCTTTAACTTCAGATTAATCTTCAATTCAGACTCTGATTTGAGCAAAATGTCAATTTGAGATGAGATATCTGCTTGAGGTGCTTTGGGGCATCGGGGCCTGTTCTTCAGGAACTACAAATATCATTGCCAATTGTCACTAAAATTATGCCGAAGTACACAAAACAGCAACAATTTCAACATATTCAAAAATATAAGTGCAGTATATACATGTTGAAGAAATAAAGATGTAATACAATAAAACTTGCTGTCAGCTCCTTATTTTTATTCATCATGAACTATGCAATATATTAGCCTGAATCTATGTTCCCAATGAAAAATTTACAACATGAATACCATAATTTAATAAGCAAACTTTTTATTAAAAATATTTGAAGACTTTATAAAATAATTACGTGTAAAATGTATCTCATGCAATCAAGATTTTTTTCTAGTTATTACTTTCTTTCAGAACACACAATTAGTTGCGCAGCTGTAGATATCGTAAGATTTGCTCACACAAAAGCAGCAAAAAGGTCAACTTCACAATAAGCTGCATTTACAAAAAGTCAGCATGCTTTGAATCATAACATTAATGTACTAAATGTGGAATGGATCTCTATTTTGTCAGGGGCGTATTTAGGTGGGGGGCTAGGGGGCTTGAGCCCCCCAGCTGGCTGGCCAGATACGATTTTATAAAAAATGAGCCCCTAAAACATCGAACATATCCACTATATGCACATTTCTTGTTAACTAGCCCCCCAATATACAACGAGGGTCAGTGTGATTTAGCCCCCATCATAAACTTGACACAGGATTATACTAGTCTAGGTAAACTACATGCTTCATCGATTTACAGGTGATAAACCCGACTATCTGATTGGCTAAAAGAGAAATATTCGACTAATGAAATTCCCTGAAACTTTAGCCCCAGGCATAAGTAATTATATTAAAAAATATATGTACACAAATTATTGACAACCCCAATGTTTTCTGTCATTAGCCTACTGAAAGTAATTAGATTTAGAAACTCTGAATATTGTGATATAATTTCTACTATAATAACTATCATATAATATAAAAGTATGTGGTTTAGTTGATGCTGATTTTTTTAAATTTATAAAATTTGCAATTTATTACTAATTAACAAAATACAGAAATGTTGCAATTTTTGAACTTCGTACGTTGAAACACTGTCAATAACTGTGAGATTATTATTCATTATTTGTATTGCATGCACAACGATGGTTATATACCGGTAGCTGGAAATCGCACCAATTCAATTTGCCAGTTTAAAATTTTCGACCATGGGAGCCCTCCCAAGTTAAGCCCTCCCACTGAAGACAGATTTTTGTTTTGTTCGCAAAAAGCAGACTGACTAAGACAAGGGTAGATAGATAGAGATTAAGTTTTCCACAACAAGAGGGATACAACTCTATATTAGGACCACAACCTTAAACTTTTCTAGATCTATGAACGTTCATTCTCATGAATCAATGTATAGTCAAGTCCACTAGTATTACGGATGAAAAACACGCTGGTTGAACAAGAATGTGAACTTTGTGACCAAGCAGTTTTATGAACATTTGTCAAAATTCTAACTTCTTGAGTTTTATAAATTAAAGTTCATACATTTAATCTTTTTCACAAAATTTGTTGTCTTTAATGTTTAAGTATTGCATATTCGTCAAACATAACAGTGGTTAGATAACAGGAAATTGCACCAATTCAGTGGGCCCTTAAAAATTTTTGCCCACGGGAGGGGACACCCCTCCCGAAACCCTCCCCAGGTTGAGCCCCCCCCTCTGAAAGTTTTCTGGATACGCCCCTGTTTGTCAACATTAAATTTACATAGCCAAAGCATGCATACATATAGTCTTATTATCTAAGGGCAAGGCAAGTGTTTTATAATTTATCCCAATTACAATAAAAATTGTAGCAATACCACATGACTTTCAACTACAGACCAAAGATGAAATTTGCTTCACTTCAAAAACATAAGTAGCCATAAGTATTTTATGTCTTCACCGAGCTAAATGATAAATATAAGACTGTTAAATTAAAGATAATGAAAACCAAATCTGCCAAGGAACATTATTATGGTTGAAGCTGTGACAGAGGGAAGAGACACTGGAAGAAGCATTGTTAATATCTATGCAGATAATACTATGAACAAGATAGCGATAAAATAACTCCACACAAATCTATAATTAAGGCAAATTAACAACTCCACCAAGGGACACCATAAAATCAATGGAAATAAAAATGACAACCAAAGCAACTGAAACCAAAGATAGGGATAGAGATTTAAAATTGGAACGTTAATGAAATGTATTACATTTATTTATGTTCACAGTCATATGTTATGTTGGCTCCCCTTTGCATGTTTTATAATCAATGTAGAGCACAACTAGTACTCTTGGAAGGGACCCCTGCAATTTGTAGTCACACCCCTGCAATTTGTAGTCATTGTTACAATACTTATCTATACAATCTAGACACCACAGCTCTTTAATTACTATAGTTAGCTTCCAACAAATCAAAATTTCAAAGAGAATGCATATACCATAACAATAGTTGATATCTGGAACTCTTTGCAAGGTGGTTTTCCACTTAATTTACATGTAGGTACAAACAAATCTGGCCTAGTTAGACTGGTTTTGTATTTGTATGCAAACACAACTGACCCCCACTCTATTGTCCAGATATGAATATTCAAGCCTCAAAAGGATTATAACGGTAAAACTTTATTTGTACCTACAGATTAGTGGAGATCTGGGCACAGTGAGTGAGTGTTTTATCAACGAACTTACGGACATCGTAAACTTACGGTCAAATTTAATTTCTTTATAATACCTTTACATCTGTAACACGTGGTAAATGGAGCAGATATACTAATCAAGGTTTATTTAATGAATTCACACAAACAATATATGTCCCAAATGTGCAGTTGTTATATGGTTATACTGAATCTAAATCTGAACGTAAGTTTACGATTTCCGTAAGTACGTTGATAAAACGGCACCCTGGAGTATAGTTAAATTTCGATTTCGAGCATTGAGCCGTGACTGCACTTTTAAGTTTAATCCATTCGCCGATAAAGATGGCTCAGGGTTCAAAATTGAACTATAGGTTTTTTGCCAAAAAGAAAACAAGACTGCGTTCAATAAAGACTTATTCTCTGTTGCAAGGTGTTGATGATGGTAAACAAGTATGTGAAGTTTAATAGCAATACCTTGATGAATTTCAAAAATATTTGAGTATAACAATTTGAAAGTTTTCGTTAACATTTTCAGACAAACTTAAAACTGATGAACAGACAGGACAAAACTATATGCCTGGGCATAATAAATAAAGTGAGAGAAGTGATGTGTGACTATAGGAGCATTTAAACTAGATTAATTTTGCAAGTTGAAAGTGAAGCTAAACAGAACCCAAAATAATATGTCATACGACTCAGAAATCAGTGTCAATTCTAAGGAACGATTGGTATACAAAATGTGAAATACGACAAAACATTCAGAAAACAAATAACTAAATAAAACAGAAACTCTGGAACCTTAAAATTGGTTAATATTATAAATATAACAAATGAAAATGAAAAGCAGTGACATCAACCATATAAGAAAGTGAAATGCCTATAGTTGCAGATCTGATAGAGAAGTTCAGTTACCCCGGGAGATCATGGAACTCCTGATCAAACATGTAGTATTCATACGAGCCAATTGTACTGTGGGCGAAGAAAATAATTTATTACACAATATTTCATACTCATAAGCATGAATAATTTTTGTATTAAGCTATTTCAATTACAACGAGTCTATATTCAGTAAACGCTTATGCCCCGATGGAAGCCTTGTCCATAACAAATAGCTATTTAATGCATTGCTGGACTTCAAAAATATTTGAGTTTTAAAATTTTGTAACGGCCGAACAAATGGATGAATAAATGGACTAACAAACGAACGGACATGACAATCATTATATGCCTCATGCATAAGTAGATGCCACGGCATAAAACTCTTTCAGAAGTTTAGAAGTTTTTTCTATATGATTATGAAGACTACTTAAAGAACAAAAGCACAAATAATATTGAACTATCTTCCAGAGCTGAAGATAACATTAGACACACTGCATTATGTTCCAAGGCAGATTTGGCTTGTGGAAAAAGATTTGAACCTTTCTATAACTCATTTAATGTATAAATACTCTGACTATACATATACATCATGGACTAAACATTTCTAAATTCAAGGGCCTTGTCAAATGGTTTTGTTGAAGACCCAGTAACACTACATTGTTACTCACAATATAGTGAATTTCCATCCCTAAATTTGAATGAATTAAATTAATGGTACATAATCTCAGCTTTTGTGCAGGAAAAGGGTCATCATTGAAATAAAGCCAGAGACTGAGCTGATGATGAACCCAGACTGAAGTGCTTATTGTACACAATTCATAGAAAGCCATTACAGGCTTTTTGAAACAATATAATTATAAGTAATGACTAGTAAAGCTGAACACTGAAACTCACACTGTTTTGATTCATTAACAAGACAATGCTCACATACTGGCAATCACAAATCAAGTTAATAATTCCATCAATAAGGCATTAATTTAGTAAGAGCTGCATGAACACTCCAAGCAAATGGTATTTCATTAATGAAATTAATATTTTTATAGTTCCTACTAATACAAGATACCTGGAATTCAGAATCACAACAATTGTTTTTAAAATTGAATTTTATCTTTAACAATTTAAAACTGTTTAGTAATACATGTATATGCCAGACAAGTGACCTGATCATTTAGTAGACATGCCACAAGCAGGCATAAGTTCTCTCCCTTTGCTCCATACTTTCATAGAGACTTATGGAGCCAGTTGCCTAACCGCCACTACCTTTTGCTCGATAGCGCAATGCTAGGAAATGGTTTGCTTAAAAAGAAGCACTTTGTTACAAGTGAACAAAGTGAAAAATTTATATATGCTGCCAGCAAGTGCACAGGTATTGCAGACCTCTGCACTGCAACACACTATCAAGCACTAAAAAAGTAAGTAAGTAAGTAACGACTTTGTTTAACAAGGCTACACATTTGGTTATCCAATCTTCCATGTGGGCCTCAACAAGTGGTCTGATGCACAAGAAAGCACTCAGCTATCATATACATGCATAATTTTTTTTATGACATATAGAGACAATTAAGTGGACAACGGTTAAGAACTAACAGTGTATACTTAGCAGCATTCGATCTAATATTAAATTTCTTGTTCCAAGTACATAATATAAAAGATATAATAGCTCAATATAATATCCAGCCTGAACATGCAACATGCACATATATGATAACGTTATAGGAATATTAATATAACTAGTGAATATGTGATACAATACGTCCATACTTCAATACATGTTGACAAAAAGTTTTCATTTCAAAAACACCTGATAATCGGAAAATCAGTTTTGGTAGAGATAATGGGGCTTGAAATACTAGTAGATTATATATTGTGGACAAATGATAAATGAGATCATGCAGTGTGACACATGAATAATGCATATTAAACTTGCATTCAGCATTATAACAAGGCAATGTGTAACAAGACATGAACATGAATTTTATGATATCATTCCGAGCAGTTATATACCTAGACAAATCATCTTCGACTTCCTCACTGAAACAACAGATTATGTTACATGTATAAATCATTTAATAATAGAATTATAAATTACGCCCCTGTCGGTGATACAATGTTGCATCTCTCTATAAAGTAAATAGTACAGGGCAACACTAAAAGGCACAACTGAGGTGTTCAGTATAGTTCTGTAAGCATTGCTCAGAGCTTACAACAGGTCTGTTGCCAGTCTTATTCAATCCTGAACTCTTATACCTCTGACAGTATTGTAATGGCTTCTAATTCTTGTATGTACATGACTTATATATCGTACCAATATAGTAACTATTACATTAATGCATTAAATTTGATATGGCGTAAAGTCATAAATTTCAGTATTTTAAAATGAATAGGATTTTTTTAGTATTTTAAAACAACATTACTAAAATATCCCACAAAATGAGACTTAAATATCCCTCAAAATGAGATTTATATTCATTGAAACTATGCTTGCAATTAA
This sequence comes from Spisula subtruncata, assembly GCA_963678985.1. Lineage (NCBI taxonomy): Eukaryota > Metazoa > Mollusca > Bivalvia > Venerida > Mactridae > Spisula > Spisula subtruncata. The sequence continues at coordinate 29,690,038 of OY787669.1, forward strand.
AAACCTCAGCAGCATGTACTGATATAGCACCTGTGACAGCCCCCTCCTTCTACCATCTACAATGATGCATTGTTGTAAACTACAAGACTTTAGTTTATCACCCCTGTGAAAAAATCAAGAACTGTTCATGAAATATTCATGAACAAGTTCATGATGTTGTTCATGAATGAATTCATGAACTGTTCATGAAGGACAAATGGCCGCTTCATGAATCTCTTATTCATGAAATGCCAATCTCTCTTTCATGAATAAGTTCATGAACTTATTCATGAATAAGTTCATGAACTTATTCATGAATAAGTTCATGAACTGGAGATTCCTGAAGCGGCCATTTTTTCTTAAAATGCACTTGAACAGTTTTTGAACTCTTTAAGAGCAGTTCATGTACAATTCATGAACACTGTTCTTGGACAGTGCAAGATCTTTTCTTGAACTGCTCTTGAAACTTTCGCAGGGGCAATGACACAAATCTTTTTTTTATTTCTTTTCCTTTTTTTCCAACACAACTGTTCAATTTTAATAATTCAAGTAGCTTTAACATCCCTTTGATAATCTGCCCAAACTCAAATGTATATAAAGCCATGCTGTGCATTTTGATAATAGTTAAAATATCAATACATTATTAAACAGTAAAACAGAAGTAAATTTAAGGTACAGTCAAAGTATTATTCGGTACAAATAAAGTACATTATCCGAAAAATTTGTCCGAAATATTGAAAGTTTCAAGTTCAAACTGGAACATGCATTGCTGTTGATTTAATGCATCATAAATTTAAAACAACAAGTATTAAAGTTGACCACAAATAAATTTTACCTTTTGGGTGTTTTGTTCATTTATTTCACCATCATAAAAACAGGAAAAACAAAAACAAAATTTTTCTAACAGAAGATAAACCATGTGCTGCCATCAGTGGTTGTTTACTGTGAGACGCGTTCAGGAAATATGAGGGCCTATAAAAGAAGGCCCAAATTTTAGCCCCATTGACAAAGCCTTTTATTTGTTACCTGATTTTAAAATAATTTCTCAGTAATATTCCTTTGGGTCAAAGTCACAGAGGCAAAGTTCAAAACTGGGTCATTTGGGGTCAAAAACTAGGTCAATAGGTCAAATCTTGTGAATAGTTCATGAACTTCAAAGTTCATGAAAGTTACATGAATAATTCATGAACTTTGAAGTTCATGAAATCTTGTTCATGAACCTGACAGAGACTTCATGAACATGGAGTTCATGAACATGAAAGTTCATGAACATCATTTGTCTGTTCATGAACACTTCATGAAGTTCATGAAGTGTTCATGAACTCATGAATTTTTTTTCACAGGGGCAAAGAGCTGAAATCAACACATGCAAGCATATAACATAATCTTATATGGGTAAGCTCTGTTTTAAATGATTTGTACATTAGCAAATAAGAACCATTGACAGCGAGACAAAGGTAGCTGTTGGTTACAATGGGATTACTAACACCAGCCAAATACTTGAGATGATAAATATAATATAGAATCAACCACTGAAGGATGATAGAAGAGTAATTGTCCCTGATACTGAATGACCGGAGAGTTGTTGTCATGACAACATATCAAGGTTGAACATATCCTTCCTTAGACCACTGAGCAAGCAGTAAAATTGGTATGTGTCACATCAGCCATACTAGAAAAATTGCTTCATCAACTAACCACAAGCAAATCAAGATGGTCACAGAACAGTGTCATGACAGTTGCAGAAAACACTAGCAATTTCAACAAAAGGTGTCCAAAAAGCACTTATCGACAAATGTTTGACAGTCGTAAGGTTGATGTGACATAGGCTTAACATAAACAACATTTGATGTACAGATAATGTCTTAAAAGCCTATATCTGCTTTGGTCTGATGTTGAAACATCTCCACAGTGGAGACAGTAGTCTCAAGCTAAAATAATTGATTGAGCTGTTTCTATGACAATCAATGGTTAAACACTGCTTTTATAACTCACCAGCTGCTGTCATGCAGTATCAGGGATATGAAGAGAAAGCAAGCAAGATAGATATATTTATATACATAAGGTCAAAAACAATCACACTACATATCACACCGGCACACATACTTTCTTAGATCACATGTCGTACAAACATCCATAGAACTGTAACAGGTGAAATGGTATGCCGTAATATAGGCAGACAAAATACTTAAAATTTGCAGTAATATAGGCAGGTATAATGCTTTACATGTGCCGTTATTTGGCAGGTAAAATGATTTACATTTGTCATAATATAGGCAGGTAAAATGCTTTATACTCGTCTTTTTAGAAGCAGACAAAATGCTTAACATTTGGTTATGGTATGCCGTAATATAGTCAGACATAATGCTTAACATTAGGCAATGGTATGCCGTAATATAGGCAGACAAAATGCTTAGTATTTGCCCTAATAGAGGCAGGTAAAATGATTAACATTTGCCGTTATATAGGCAGACAAAATGCTTCACATTTGGGAATGGTATGCCATAATATAGGCAGACAAAATGCTTCACATTTGGGAATGGTATGCCATAATATAGGCAGACAAAATGCTTCACATTTGGGAATGGTATGCCATAATATAGGCAGACAAAATGCTTCACATTTGGGAATGGTATGCCATAATATAGGCAGACAAAATGCTTAACATAATTACTATTCATTACAAACAAAATACAACTACTTTCACCAAAACATGGTACAAATGAGTAACATTAGCTTGACGTTCTATATATTGTATTACAAAATACTGCCAGATCAAAATGTAAAATAAAACATTTCTTTCATGAAAACAATCTGCAAAATAGAGAAAGCTCATTCTTATGTTTGTGTGACAGCTCACAAAAGCCTGTAATAACTCTTCTTATAATAACCACAGTAATTGGCACAGCCAGTATTGAAGTACAAGTATACTGAAAACACTTAAAAAATTGAAAATGTTTTTGATACAAAAATGTATGTCACCAATTATAAAAAGGCTTATAGATAGGGTGCTGGAAGTAAGAACAGAAGAAAAGGTACTAGAAATTAGGACCACAGTCTGGTTTAAATGTGTATTCAACTAAAATATTGTTTGGCAAGAAACTAAATAGAATAGAGGACATGTGAAAAATAGGCCTACTATTATGGGTTATTATCAATCCTAAAGCGTAATCAAGTCAGACTGGAGCAATGGACAGATAATATAAATTCAAATTTGCGTCTACATTTCAGTGTATAAAAGGAATTGCAATTATACCATATCATATATTTGCGCCAAATTGTGAGTGTGTGTATATAATATAAATCATATACAATTACAAAATAGAAACTTTAAGTTAAAACATACTAAGCAATATAATAGAAAGCTTGACTATGTTTGTATAAAATATATGAAGGAATAATTCTGTTAGGTATTAATTATGTATGGGGACAGCTTTAATACAATAGAGAGGATTGAAAATGAGTATATATAAATCCTGGAACTAACACAATACTGCTGTAACTATATAAAGGACCACAGAGTTGTTAGTCCATGAAATGTGAAGGTCGTTCCTGATCTACCTACCTTGCTTTCAATAATTTTGATTTGGTGCGAACTTTTCGTTCTTCATATTTTCTGTCCAAAATTTCTCGTCTTTCATTGACAGTGAGTAACTCGTACTGTAGGTCCTTGATATCTTTCTGTAACTTCAATATTTGTTCCATCATTGACCTCTTGCCAACCTCTGTCATATGCTGTTGCTATGGAAATATAGAAGGTCAAAGGTCAATAGGTACAATCACAGCATGCAAGGTCAAGGACAAACTTGAAAGTTTAAAAGTTCAAGGTCAAAGTTAAAACACATGTAGAACAAAATAATTTTGACTACCATGAGACTTACATTACATATTAACAAAATGTTTATGAATTGTACAGAACATTTAAAAATAATACACATAAGAGTATCGTAGAAAAGAAAGATGCTCAGATGCCAATGTTTTTCTGGTTAATCTGCATAAAGTCACTTGGTAATGTACAGTTATAACACAATTGCAATAAAACAAGTATACAATGATCACAAAACAGAACAGTCACAACTTTTACAATAAAGTACAAAGTATAGAAACTCTAAATATGAGAGGAAAATACAGCTGCAATTAAATCAATGCTGCACTAGAAGATATTCTCTGATTTATAAGGAACAATTTGCAGGAACATATATATTAAAGTTACCTGTGAAATTCCCTGTAAAAGTCTCATCATATTTAAAACCTAAGTTTAAACAAGTGTCTTCAGTTCCGCAGTAAAAATGTGTAGTTTATCAAAATATTCCCTTTTATATGCAAGTGTTCCTCATAATTAAGAGTTGCTTAAATTGCTTATATTGCTTTGTTCTTTTCAACAAGGTAATGATATGCATACACAAGCAAAGACATTTGGGTAATAGAAGACAATAAAATAGGCATGCTAGAATAGAAATAAACAAGCACATATTATGCATTACATATTCTAGCTACAATAATAATATGAGGCAGCAATTAAATTGTCTAATAATAAAGTAATACAAGAAATGTGTCCATAGGACAAGGATGCACCAAATAAGTGTAACGTCATCAGACACTATAAGAATAAAGTATATATTTAAGCCTACTAACATTTCACCTTCAAGTGTGACCTTGACCTTTGAGCTAGGGACATGGGTCTGGCACATGACACATTGTCTTGTTGTGGTGAGCGTTTATGCCGAGTTATATGAATATACAATAAGAAATGACATTGTTACAGAGCGGACAGGATTCACATGCTTTTTAACCTTTGACCGCTAAGTGTGACCTTGACCTTTGAGCTAGAGACCTCGTCTTGCACATGACACATCGTCTACTTGTGGTGAACATTTATGTCCAGCAATATGAATATTCAGTAAGAAATGTCCCTACTGACGGACATTTAACCTTGTCTCTTACTGACGGACTATCAATTCAACTGCTCAAAATAGTAATGAACTATTATCTATTTTAAATAAAATAATAAACATAGTACATAAATTGTACTTATTTTTAACTAAAGAGTAAAATATTGTTATTATTCTGTAGACTATATTAAATAGGTTGCTATGTAACAATGTGACTTATAGATTTCTACAAATATATAATTTCAGAGATATACATGCAAAAGTAAGGAGTGAGGTATTATCACAGAAAAAAACATTAAAAGAAAGGGATTGACATATAATATAAATACAGAAACTGCTGCCTAGCAACAGAGGATAAATACGGATGAATATACAAGAAATGAATGGATGGCTACAACCGAAGAGAATGCTACATACAGAGCATTGCCAGGCAACCCTACATATATAGCATCGCTAGGCAACAACACACATACCTCACTGATACTATTTGCCTTCGTGTTTGGCCAACCTTGGCTAGAATCCTATACAGACAGGCAAATATAACAATAAAATCACTGTTTGCATCTTCAATTTACGAATTGATTTAAAATATTCAGAAAACATGCCTGTAATGATTATATATGTACACAGTATCGAACAGGAAAACTTGAGTCACGACATACGATGTATGAAGCTTGTGAATATCAGACTTGTTTCTGATAATATTACAAACTTAAATAACATGTTAATGTAGTGTAACAATGTTTGGTTTGTGCCACATGATTGCACCGTTTTGAAAAAGGGGGACTTATTGCAAATTAAGGAGATGAAAGAATAGAAAAGACAGATGAATCAATGAATTAGGGTAACAAACAAGGACATTATGAGTTCTGAACAGTGTAACAAATTGTGATATTAAATTTTTTAAAACAACAGGACTTTTATTAACTGACAATTGCAAATAAACTGGAAAACATAACCATTTTAGGTGACTTGTGATGTGATTAGGAAACAACAATTTCTTTTTTTTGTAAAATTATTCTACATACCATATTACAATTAAAAATCTGAAATTAATTTCAAGAATGTATACAGATAACATGTAATGCTAGTTTTTTTAATCTTAGGTTAGGCATAACGAGAATTACAGATAGTCGCACACATAAGGAGGCAGATATGATAGCTTTAACCTTGATAGAATGCAGTTGGGTTACTTTAATTGATGACTATAAAGTAGCGCAAACATGTAATCCAATCTTGAGGTCAAAATGCATATACGCATCAAGCAACCTGATTTTTAATAGAATCGTCTTGAATTAGAATATTAGACACCATTTTCAGCTTTTCATATAACAATGAGAGACCTTGATCAAAGTGTTTATTTGATTCATGAAGACATTTCTAGGTGTCTGCTTCATTAAACATAATTTATAGATGTGCAACAGAATAGATTAGTTTATAATACAGGACAAACTCAGAAGTATGTGAGAAGTTTTGAAAGAAGTAATTTTTACATGCATAAATCAACAAATTTAAAAGAAATTTCCAAGAATATTTGTACACTGTATACTCTGATATCTTATCGAGACTGCTCACAATTGTCTGATATCTTTGTTACTGTTTGAAGTCACACAAACAACATAATTTGGCATTTCTAGTTAATTTGATATGGATGCAGGTTGAAGACCACTATACATATATGAAGAAAGACCATTAAACTATATGAGACATGTCTGGACAGCCAATTTGATCTAATATCAAAACTTTTATCAATTATTTCTAACATTTTAAGAGAGACCACCTGTCAATAAAGACTACATTGCATGGGTCCAATGAGTGGTCATTTCAGACATTTTTTACTATTCTGTCAAAGACACACTCTGCTATTCTAGTTAACTTAAATCTATACATTATAGCTCTTTCATTCCAATGGTGTAGAAATCACTTCATCAACTCAAACCTCTATATAATGAACAAACCTATACATTGGTATCAAAGCAACAGAAAACCATTAATTTCAACAAGTGTGACATATACATAGACTGGTAAAATCGTATATACTGGACTGGTAAAATCTTGAGTCTTGAACATCAGATAAAATGATAACTGCTAAAGCTACGTACCAGTTCAAACGCAGTCTGACTTCGGTCCTGTACCTCCTCAAGTTTAGACTCGAGGTCAAGTATAGTATGCTGTAGTTCACGATTCTGTTCTAGCACTTTACTTTCTCGTTGTCTCATCATGGACACCTGCTGCTGTAGTTCTTGTACTGTTTGATCCAATAAATTTCTGAAACATATACAGAGGAATACACATCAATCAAACTTGGCTCAATCATTACAACATATTTTAACTCAACTTGAGCATAAAACTCTAAGATCTATAATTTACTATATGCTTCTTATAATAGTGCATCAACTGTTTTAGGAACTGTTGCTCTTCTTTCAGTAAGACTATCCATCTAATATAAAATATTTAGTTAAACATGAGACTGTTTATCTATTAGAAACATTTATAGTTTGAGCATGAAAATTTATTGAGAATAAAAAGTTTTTTAAGCAGCTTTCATATAGTAAATATTACCAAAAATTATCTCCCTTGATAAAGTATCTTGTAAAATCAATATCTGTAATTCAGGATAGTCTCCCTTACTCATCATTTGAAAATTAGACTTGGTTATTATTATTTGACTAGGGTGTGAAAATACATAACAATGGACAATACAAGCCTGTGACTTTATTCATAACATTAGAATTGTAGTCAAACATGTAGAAATGTAGAAATAAGCATATTTTGTGACAATGCCTGGAAAACAATCAAAATAGTAAATTAATGAAGAAAACTGAAACATAAAAAGTTACCTTTGTAGTTTTTCACCATCCAGTTGATTCTTTAATTGTGACATTCTATCTCGTTTATCCTGAAGGTCTTGTCTACTGTTCTCTGCTTCAAATACCTGTCCCTGATCAAAATATAACTTTCTGTTATTATGCTAACAAAAGGCTATACTATTTCAATTCAAATGATTTGCAACTTTTTGGAATGGGATTGGCATAAAAATGTTTAAAAGTTGGTGAATTATGAAAGTATCCAGGAATGTAATTAGAACAGCATTTTTGAAGAATAACATGGCGCTTTCAGTATTTCTTCCTTTTACAGGACATGAATCCATCAACTGGATTGTATTAAATCCCAGGTGGGGTATCAAGCAAGATACCTCGATCAAACGTGTTACCATTTGTAAAGAAATTACCATGTCATAAAGGTATGCAAAGAAGTTTTGGAAATATGTTTATATATTTAGCAAGAAAACAATTCTAAGTGGCCTCCCTTTACTATTATCTGTGCCTCCATAGCGCAGTGGTTATTGTGCTTGCCGTCTAATCTGGCGACCTGAGTTAAAATCCGGGTGGAGGCACATATATATGCCTACCATGTTTCAATAGAAATAAAGCAAATAAAGGCTATGCTCAGCATTTCCTTACATTTTTATTTCTGTTGTGTTTGTCCTGTCTTCCATGCACTATACTCCCCACATATTTTGCACATATTTCCTTATGGATTTACATAGACATAAAACTGCACCACTTTATACAGTATATATATATACATACCTGCAAGTTTTGTAATTTCATTGAAGTTTCTTGAAGCTCTCTTTGTAAAGTGTCAGCCTGAAATCAACCAAAAATTTTAAAAATGAAAGATTTTTTTTTAAATTCAATAATTTGATACTCACTTACTGATCACGGTTGTACCAATACTTGCGCTTGTAAGTAATATGGTTTCCATGTTTGGTACATTATACTCAGAATGTAACAGGTTTAGCACAGTATAGTTCAATTTTGAACCCTGAGCCATGACCTTTTCTAAAGACGATTTTATTTGGGCGGGTAACCCGTTATTTATTGATTTCAATAGTCATGGTTTAAAGATATGATAGTTACTAATATGTGTAATTTATCAATTGGCAATTTAACACAGTTAGTCAATGCCGTAACAAGCTTTATCGGCGAATTGATTAAACTTTAAAAGTGCAGTCACGGCTCAATGCTCGAAATAGAACTATAGATATATTTCAACAATAATCACATGCAATAAATAGTGTGTACATGCTGCCATGCATAGCAAAAAACAGTACATTTATTCAAACCTAAGTATTAACGGTTGATGAAAAGATTTATTCACATATTGCTATAATTGCCTTCATAGAACGAACACCATAAAGGAACTATTATTAAGTGTTGTGATTTCAGAAACAAAGGCAAAATTAATGGTGTTGTATATTCTATGACACAAAATCCTGTAAGATTCTCTTCAAGCCCTTATAGTGTTTGCATTTGCTTAAGTCAAGCATTTATTGATTCAGCAATGGCTACATGATACGATAATTTGTAAACACCACTGCATAACAACGAATTACCAATCAAAATAAAAGACTCTGCAACAAATTTTCTAAAACCAATGATCCAAAACATGCTATATTTCCATAGTCCCAAAAACATTTTAAATTAGCTATTCAATGATTTGGAATAAAAAAGTATAATATATCCAATGACTTTATTTATTGTAAATATACTAATAAATTTAAATAAAGTGACAAATGAAAACAAGCTAATAAACATACAACTACATCCCATTCGCTCACTGTTCAAAAACAAAATGCACCATTTAATTATGCTCTTCTGAACAGCCAAAATGTAAAAGCTAAAATTTGTCGCAAAGAAGAATAGAAGCTAAAACTAAAACCAAATAAGTTAAAATACATCAATGTATCAACTTCGAATTGTATTGTATTGTATTGTATTGTATTGTATTGTATAATGTATAACAAAGACCCACAGTGAATAGTGCTACATAAATCAGAGGTGTCAACGGGGCCAAATTCAAAATCAGGAAATTCATTTCATTCAAACAAAGGGCCTTAAACAACATTATTTCCACATTTAACTCATTTTTTATTAAAGAAAATCCTTCATAGCGGATTGAATTTACTATAACTAATTGCCCATTTCGTAAAATATTTTTATCAAACAACTTGTATTTTGGTCAGGAGTCATTGCTCGTTCAGATTAATGAGGACGATTGACACCCCTGATAAATGGAAGTTATGATAAGTGATGGTGAAATATGTAAAAGGTAATATATCTTATTATCCTGAAATCTCAGTTTTAATTCTGACTGTATATTCTAAGTTATATCTTACAAAACACCACACCAATTTATACATGATATAAATACAAAGATAAAATGTCGCCACCACTCTACATATACCTTTCTCATCCAAGGGCAATCAAGGTCAAATGCATATTTTGATTTATATTGAAGTGACCTTGTTCGAAATATCTACAAATAATACGTAACAAAGCGCATGAATAATGATAAAATAATATGTAATAAAATGTGTGAATAATTAGAAAATAATTGTGACAATAAAAAGGTTAGTCAATCCACTTTCAGAACTCCTTTTGGAAGAGTAGCATAGCTGCAGTGAAGATGGTGATAACTGAAACCTGAGTGACTGCCATTCTAAGCAAATCTAACCTGGTTTTCAAACAAAACCAAAGACTCTTAACACTCAATTTATCAATCTAGTAACAAGTCAATCGCCAACACTCAACAATAGTAACAACAACAACAATATCAACAACAACAATAACAACAACAACAATAACAACAACAACAACAACAATTATATCTACAACTACAACACATATGACACAACAACATTATAATACAGGAGAGAAATAAGGTAAGATTTGTCATTCAAAAGGTAGAAATAATAGTGCACTCCTAAGTATGATGATGATACCTCTGTAGCTCAGTCAGGCCAGGGCCCTTGTCCTTTTATCAGGCAACCAAAATTCAAATCCAGGTGAAGGCATTCAAATACCTGCCAGTATGTGCCTCTGTGGCTGAGTGGTAAGTGTTCTTGTCATCTTATCAGACTGTTGACCTGGGTTCAAACCCAGGTGGAGGACTCATATGCCTGCCATGTTTCAGCAGAAAGCTGCTTGGCAATATTAGGCTATGCTCGGCAATAATCTTGTTTGTTATTGAAGAATTTTAAGATGATAAAGTGGGACAGAAGTATAACGCTACACATAGACAGGGGTCAAACACAGTTATATGTTGTTTTATATAATGGTATGATCAGTGCATAAAAAGTCAATGATTGTGCTTCGAGTACAGGCCCCCATCTCCTGAAGAAACTCAATCTGAGCAAGATCTCATCTCAAATATTGGCATGTGTCTTTATGTTAATATCAATGTAAGTCTTCACTAGAAATTGGCATCACTATACAGAAATTACATTCTGAGTTTATTTAGTAAAATATCAATTTGAGATGCTCCAGGAGATCGAGGCCAGAGGAATGCTATTGTGTGCAGAAAGGCATAAAAACATTCTCAATTAAATGTCAGAGATCCCTATTTAAAGTTCTTGCAAAAAAAATTCCTGCACAGGGCTTGACACTAACTATTTTCGGTCACTGGTCCCCCAGCAAAGAAACGTAAAATTTGTAAATAACACAGTTACTGGTCCTTCAAGATTTTCACTGGTCCTTCTTGATTTTTACTGGCCTCGGACCAGGGGACCAGTGTTAGTGTCGATTTCTGCTACAAGCTCAGGAACTGTAGTGCTCATGCAGTTGGTCTAGGTGTCTAAGATATACTAGAGGACCTGTATCTTGGCTTAGTTCCTCACTTTGGTAGGTTATATATAAATAAAATATTGTTTTGTCATGTCATCAACCCTCGAGCACTACATTAAGTCAGCAGGTGTCAATTAAACTCAATTAAACAATTGAGGATTAAAGGCAGCGTATATTCAGGGTGGACTTACTACGTGACGTTTTTGCTAAGTCTGCAAGTAAAAACATATCAACTAAAAATTAAAAACTGTTATAATTTTATTTTATAAAACAGTGAGAAAAACATATTTTGAATAATTTTTCCCTATGGATAAAGCATGAAGAATAACAGTATTATCTTTTTCTTTGACTGATTTTCATGTGATATATTCCACATTTAATTCAAGACGAGCACTGCCCACTTTTTGTTGACATATTTTTACTTGTAGACTTAGCTGAACAGCCACTAGTATGTCCACCCGGTATGTGTAAATCTAACATATCTCTACAGATCACACCTACAGGAAGCAGGGGTGTATATGGTAGAGACAGAGATGAAGGCAGATCAAAGAGAGGCAAAAGATGAAGGGTGTTGGTGAAACTACTGGTTGCCATGGCAACACCTAAAACAAAAACTTAATTCCTTTTCTATGAAAATTCCAAAAATTATGTTTTTAAAAAAGTTTAACACACAGTAGGTTTGAGATATAAAAATCATGATCTTTCCAGTAAAATAGTACTGGTTTAATATATAAAAGTATTTAATCCCAACTCAGAATGATACCAATTTGGCAAAATGTGCAAAAAATATAGCGATGGTTAGACATGATGAGCAGCAATAAGACAATATATAATTATAAGTATACTAATTTCTATGTTATACAAAATGCATAAATAAATGATGCATGCTGAATATATACTGTATATTGATAACATATCAAACACACTCAAAAGAAAACAAAAAATAGTAAAGATAACGCTTCAATTCATAAGTAAGTGAAGTACATCTTTAAATATTAATCCTAAGTATTAATGGGAACCATTTTTAAAGGCCTTGTACAGTATATAAAAAGAATCATCCAGCACAATGTAAACAGTCATATGTGATTTGAACAATTCCATAGAATGTGTAACTGAGCTAAGTTACCTTTTTAAAGAAACAACCTTTGACAAACACCAAGTTTGGTTGCTTCAAAGATATTGTTGCTCTGGAGACAGATTCATACTCTATGGAGCCCTGCTCTGGAGAGGTGGCACTGTACATGGCAAACAGGCAAGATGATGCTAAAATTGAGCCTATATATAATACAGGTGCTCAAATCATGATTTGACTGAATATCTTGTTTGCTGCATTTTTTATTTGATGGCACCAAAACACCCTTCTTCTCATACAATATCTATCTACCTACTTACTTTAGTTATAAATGATTTCACTGTATATGCCTTTAAACAGATACAGTTGTATGGTTATATTGTTATAAGAATATAAGATGATACAAAAAAACAAGGAAAATCCCAGAAAATCAAGTTTTCAAAGAAGGGCCGTAACTCTGTTTTGAAACTTTGTGGAACTGTATAATGTCATTTATAATTAGCATGGTTTTTATTTTCTCTAATATTCCCAAAATGGGGTTTTAGACGATTAAAATTTGTCAATCTGCATAAATATACTTTCATAGCATGAGAACATATTGCTGAACCTTTTACTGCAAATTCATAAATAAATCTGTGGAATAAATCTGTTACTGAATAAATCCTATGCATGTGTTTCAATGTGGTGGACGGCCAGACAGACAGTAACAACCTTCAGCAGTAGTAGGCATAACAATACCAACTATATAGTTAACTACATAACAATTACAGGTTATAGATACAAAATATATAGTTACTTTATATGTACACATACTTGATACACAACACTTAAGCTAAAGGGATTCCTTGGGTTACCAGTAATGCTAATTGTTGAACAATATGATACAGCAAAATAGCTGGTACACTAGTTTAATGATAGACCCTTTACTTGGGGCTTAGAGGAATGAAAATCTGATTATTGTCTCTAATTATAATCTAATTGCCTTATACAGATATGCTATCGCAAATGGGATATGGGGATGAGTTAGGTAAGAAAATACCAGAAAGCTATAGTTATACTAAATATATAATTACCCGTCTTTCTGCTGCGTCTGCTCGACTTTGTAAGGCCTTCATTGTTGTATCATGACTAGCTTTAGATTGAACGTAGGATGTCTCTGCTTGTCTGGCTGTGCTTGATTTCTGTAGTACAAATATATGGTTTAACATAGTTTAGCACACATCACTACAAATTTACAGCTCTTCTTGAAAGAAATTCAATGCACCACTATTATCTTCAAATTAAACATGCCTCAAATCAGATTACAAGTAAAAAATCTCCAACTTGCAAACTTATTTATTTATTTCAACAAATGGTGGTACACTCAGATCTTCTATTAAAGCAAAGTATTCAAAATATTAATTTCACTACATGATTTATTTTATAAAACACTAATGAAGCGTTATATGTCGATGACTTAGAACAAGAAGGTCGTAACTACCAAATCAATGTTTTGAGAAAACACGGAAAAACTGTCTGACATTTACTCTTTACTTATGGTAAAACAAACTTTTACAAATTCATTTTGGTCAACATGACAAGTTCAAATTTTTATGAAAATGGGCTCATAAGAAGCGCCTTGTGATGCTTATTCTAAATATGTATGAATCTTAAAGGTCGTAAGTGGCACTTACGACCTTCTAATTCTAAGCCATCGATGTCTACTCATAGACAGTCTTGAGACAACATTATTTTAATCATGTGATAGAACAAAACATAGCCAATACAAAGCATCAACCATATAAACAAGACACAAAGGGCTTGAAACCCAACATGGTACAACACATAGTGAATAGTATCACTTACTCTTTCTAATTCCTCTTCCATGTTTCTTTTTGATGATTCCAGACCTGCATTCTTCTCCATTAGAGTTCTAACCTGACCCCATACCTATAACATGATTGTAACATAATATTATCTATCAAGCTTTATTGAATCTTAAGTGAGAAGATAATGAGTCAAAATGCATGTTCCAATGGCAACCTAATGCTGTATAGCTGGTTATCATATTATTATCACTATTCTGTGTTAATAACTGACCCTGATGACAGCTTTGTAAAAGCCGAAACGTTGGTCTTAATAAAATAATGATAACTTTAACCTGCGTTGATCGTGTAGCTACATTTACACTTATGTGTCTTTATTGAGAACTTCAGCTTCAGGTTTACCTCAAAATTCAAATGTGATTTTAGCAAGATCTCAATTTTGAGCAGAGATTTTTACTTAATAGTAAGTATTTAATTAATCAACACAGCATCTCAACTATGATATAATAGACAATCAACATCTGAGAGTGTTAGTTTACCTTTGATATTTCTTGATCTAGTGAGGTGTTTCTATTTTCGAGATCGGTGCGTATTTTGGTTTCAGTTTGTAGTTGAGCATCCAATCTCTCCACCTGGGCTTTGATTCTCTTCAACTCATGTTGTTTACTTAATATCTCCTGTAAAACAATAGAAAAGGGGTAACTTTTTATCCTCCAATATCATATGATCTTGTTTTTGGTCTGTCTGTTTGTCAGTTCAAAAACTTTAACCTTGCTAATAACATGAAAACACTATGTGCTTCAAACTTCATGTGTGCATGCAACTCTTCGAGACCTACAACCTTCACATGTTTTGAGCTCACAAGGTCAAAGGTCAAGGTCACCAGGGGGCATAAGAGTTTCTGGAACACATCTTGTTAATGTTCAAATGTAACAAACCAAAGCCCTGCATCATCATGGTTCACAAAAACTGTCATATTCCCAGATAAGTTCAAAACAGGCTTGGAACTGACGGAATTTCGACACACTCAGGCAACTGGATGGTTAATACATGTTTGGTGGTTTGTTTTCATTAATCAGATAAGTTCAGGAATTCAAACAGAAAATTTTGTTTTGATTGTTAGCTCTTATTACAAACATTAATTTTGTTCATTAATTGAGCACAAAGTAAATGAACCCATGTATAACCATATAAATTTGACTTCACCACAATATTGTTGAATCACAATATGATTCATTTAATTTAGCCATACATTTCAATAACCATAGCAACCAACCAACCTGATCTTTTTCCCTGAGTGAATTCTTTAAATCTTTATTTTCCTTGCCCGTATAGTCAACTTTATCATTGAGCCGATCCACCTCCTTTCTATGGTACGTCTTCAGTTCATTCAACTCCGCTTCAAGTCTAGCGATACTACTTTCTGACTTAGCCTGAAATATTGACCAGTACTGAGTGAATTAACTATTGAATTATACTCTGGATTTCCAGAGTAATCAGGCAGATTGACACCCCTAAAAACTAGAAGTAACCATGTGAACTTTATGAAGCTTTATTCAATGATTGGAATTAAATCTTATGCTGGTGAAAGGTTGGTAAATTTTGTGAAATCACACAATTTGCCAATAACACCCCAAACAAAATCTCTATTTTTAAAAAAAATAGCTATAGAGAAGTAGGTACTCAAAAATCAGCCAGTTCAGACCAGCTTTCACAGCACAGTCATGAAAAACTTACAGATATTCCCACTTTGTCTGACTCTTGTTTAAGTAGTTGGTTTTGTCTTTTCTGTAATTCCTCCCTCAATTCTCGTATTCTATTATTTGCTGTATTGAGATCAGACTCGACCTGTGTAAGCTGCCAACTATTCTTCTCATGCTTGTCCAACGTATCCTTCTTATCACGCTTAAATGATTCCTCTGACTGTTCATATTTGACTAGAGTTTCCTGAAGCTGTAACACAGAGATACATAATACCAGGATAAAAGAATTACTATGGGATTAAACAAGCATTTTTGGACATTCACTGATGTGTAAACACCCAATCTGAAGAACCAATTGAATAAAGGCATTACTAGAATTTCCTGCAGCTGTAACACAGAAATACATCATGCCAGGAGAAAAATAATTTATTTTGCTATAGGATTAAACGAAACATTTTTTGACGTCCACTGACGTGTAAACACCCAATCTGAAGATTGGCCACTACTAGAGTTTCCTTGAGCTGTAAAACAGAAATACATCATGCCAGGATAAAAGAATTACAACATCATAACCTCCCTTTGTCCTCTATTTGTAGTGCAGCCACAACCTTGAGTCAGCTTTTCAAAATCATATGCCAGACACTAGTGTAGATCAAAATCACATAGTCCATTAAATTATCAAAGGAATTTGGTATGACATTGTCAAGTAAATGCATTGGTTTCTAGACAAACACATGCAATATTTCCAATATTTTGACAAGCAAAATGAAAAACTTTCATTGGTCAACTGCAATCTCGTATTACATCTTGCATAATGTATGGTCATTTGAAAGACTGGTCTACTAGTAGTATAAGAGTGTTTCAAAGGCCAAGTCAATAGAAGAACATCAGAAACTGAAATAAATTTCAAGTTACATTTTTTGTTGAAAAAATAATTCCTACCCCTATCAATTAGGATAAGTAACGGTATACTATAAATACCATTAACAAAAATCTCACCTTATTTGCAAGCTCTCGATTATCCAATTCCAGTTGTCGTGTATAATCCTCCAAGGTTCGTATCTTGTCTACATGCTGTTGTCTATCCTCACCATCATATTGGGCCGACGTTCGTAAATGCTCCAATTCTCGCCGAACTGAGTCCAGATCTTTACGCATACTTTCGTTATCTTCCGACTTATTTCCAAACTGTTTGGCTGTTTCACGTAGAAGTTTGACTTCTCTGTTTAAGGAGTCTTTCTCCTTAGTGATAGCATCCACTTTATTTTGAGATTCAGTAAGTCGTTCTTTCAATGAGTCTATTTGCTTTTCAAGATTCTGCAACATAAAGTGTTTCCATTTTAAAGAAAACTTCATGTCAGGGAATGTGTAAGATGACAGGTATCAACTGTGTAAATAATTCAAACTAGAACTGTAGTCATTAGACAGACTTATATACCCCCGCAGGCAAAGGGCAATAATTCTGGCAAAAATAATTCATTTCAGTTTTCTTGGCAAAGGATAGGATATACAGGCATTTATACCAAAATTAAGTAAATGTTTGACATTATGTTATTTACTTTTTGCAATATGACTAAATGTGAGGCAGTCCATTTAAACTAAATGTTGTGAAACTTTGATAAAGTTATCTCAAACGGTTTTCAAGATATCAAACCAAAAATAGTGCAAAAGGTGCCACTAAGTGTACATGTATAAGGTAATGTAACTATAAAAATATTACCTCAACTTTCTGTGTCTCCACACGTAGGCTAGCGTTGTCTGGTGGTGGAAGTACTGCATTTAGGCTCTTGTTCTCCTCCATAGTTAACCTCTCTTGTAGCTCAACTTGTGATGCTCTCTGCTCCTCAAGAGCCTTAAAGAGTTAGGATAAAATATTAGTTTACATAATAAATTACCACACAAATAAGTTTGATAATGAAGTTTTTGTTTGTTGCTTTTTAAGGACCCAACAAAAATTTCTGTGAAGGGTACTGGGACCCTTGGGCTATCAGTTCTAGTGAAACACCTGAAGTTGCAATGATATATTTTTGACTGAATTAATCATGCCTGTTTGAATCTAACAGTCACAAAAGTCATGCTTGTTATATTTAAACTATCCACAATCCAATTTGTAAATAATTAACCGCATGAAATGAACACTGGACAGGTATAGTTATTTAACCTCAAACAGACAAAATTAAAACTCCCACATTTTAAACGTCAACAACAATGGATATTAATTAAACAGAACGTAAAATGCTTTTAATATATGTCTCCCACATAGGGCCATAACTCCTGCAAAAATCATCTTGCTTAAATTTCCTGACAATATGCACATTCACAACTAAATATGCTTGGTAACAAGTACTCATGTGAAGTTTCATTGAAATTCAATCAAAGGTTAAGTCGAACAAGTGTGGACTAACTTTGTAACATCAGGCATCCTGGTAGCTAGCTATAGTCATTCAGCACAAAATCAATATGCCCACCCCCTCCACTGTATGTGTGAGACATAATCCACAATTAAACAGATAAACTAAACTATTATGAGTTATTACTGAATGACATTAATACACCTATAATATTGCCTAAAGAAGTTAATTTATACTCTACAGATATATAAGCCCTAAACAATAGAATATGCTATTAGTGTTAATCCGGGGCAGTACAGTGTATAATCATTTATAACCTGCCAATACAGTTAACATTCAAACATGGTTAATAAATTTGAAAACCATTAGCCATAGAAATGTTTATATCCAATTTGATTTTTATTTCCAAAACACCAATTTGTCCACAAGACATGTTTGTAAAAATGTTTGCCCTCAGGGCAGCCTAATTGTCAAAATTGGTACAGGTCACAGTGACCTACTGACCTCAAAATTGATCGGGTTCATCTACTGTTGCTCAGGCCAACCTCCCGGTAAAGTTTGAAGATCATAGGGCAGAGCGTTATTGAGTTATTTAACAGAAACTATTTTGGTGTACCAACAGACAGACCGACCGACAGACTGACTGACCAAACGACATGTGCAATGCAATATAACCCCTCATTAAACAAGAGGGCCATGATGGCCCTGTATCGCTCACCTGTGTACACTCGCCCTAAAAAGACTACTAGGAGATGCTACACACCAAATATGTAAGCTAATTTGACCCCCAGGGTCATTATTTGAGCAAACTTGGTATTAGTCCACTAGGCAATGCAACATGTAATATATCTAAGCTCTAGACATTCTGACCAAGTTTCATGAAGATCAAGCTTCAAATGTGCCCTCTAGAGTGTTAACAAGGATTTTCTAAGATTTGACCCTGTGACCTAGTGTTTGACCCCACGTGACCCATATTCAAACTTGACCTATATATCACTGAGACAAACATTCTGACCAAGTTTCATGAAGATCAAGCTTCAAATGTGCCCCCTGGAGTGTAAACAAGGATTTTCTAAGATTTGACCGGATGACCTAGTTTTTGACCCCACGTGACCTATATTCGAACTTGACCTAGATATCACTGAGACAAACATTCTGACCAAGTTTCATGAAGATCAAGCTTCAAATGTGCCCTCTAGAGTGTAAACAAGGATTTTCTAAGATTTGACCCTGTGACCTAGTGTTTGACCCCACGTGACCCATATTCAAACTTGACCTATATATCACTAAGACAAACATTCTGACCAAGTTTCATGAAGATCAAGCTTCAAATGTGACCTCTAGAGTGTAAACAAGGATTTTCTAAGATTTGACCCTGTGACCTAGTGTTTGACCCCACATGACCCATATTCAAACTTGACCTATATATCACTGAGACAAACATTCTGACCAAGTTTCATGAAGATCAAGCTTCAAATGTGCCCTCTAGAGTGTTAACAAGGATTTTCTAAGATTTGACCCTGTGACCTAGTGTTTGACCCCACGTGACCCATATTCAAACTTGACCTATATATCACTGAGACAAACATTCTGACCAAGTTTCATGAAGATCAAGCTTCAAATGTGCCCCCTGGAGTGTAAACAAGGATTTTCTAAGATTTGACCGGATGACCTAGTTTTTGACCCCACGTGACCTATATTCGAACTTGACCTAGATATCATTGATACAAACATTCTGACCAAGTTTCATGAATATCAAGCTTCAAATGTGACCTCTAGAGTGTTAACAAGGATTTTCTAAGATTTGACCCGGTGACCTAGTTTTTGACCTCACGTGACCCATATTCAAACTTGACCTATATATGACTGAGACAAACATTCTGACCAAGTTTCATGAAGATCAAGCTTCAAATGTGCCCCCTGGAGTGTAAACAAGGATTTTCTAAGATATGACCGGATGACCTAGTTTTTGACCCCACGTGACCTATATTCGAACTTGACCTAGATATCATTGATACAAACATTCTGACCAAGTTTCATGAAGATCAAGCTTCAAATGTGACCTCTAGAGTGTAAACAAGAATTTTCTAAGATTTGACCTGGTGACCTAGTTTTTGACCCCACATGACCCATATACGAACTTGACCTAGATATCATTGAGACAAACATTCTGACCAAGTTTCATGAAGATCAAGCTTCAAATGTGACCTCTAGAGTGTAACCAAGGATTTTCTAAGATTTGACCCGGTGACCTAGTTTTTGACCTCACGTGACCCACATTCAAACTTGACCTATATATCACTGAGACAAACATTCTGACCAAGTTTCATGAAGATCAAGCTTCAAATGTGCCCCCTGGAGTGTAAACAAGGATTTTCTAAGATTTGACCGGATGACCTAGTTTTTGACCCCACGTGACCTATATTCGAACTTGACCTAGATATCATTGATACAAACATTCTGACCAAGTTTCATGAAGATCAAGCTTCAAATGTGACCTCTAGAGTGTAAACAAGAATTTTCTAAGATTTGACCTGGTGACCTAGTTTTTGACCCCACATGACCCATATACGAACTTGACCTAGATATCATTGAGACAAACATTCTGACCAAGTTTCATGAAGATTGAGTCCAAAATGTGACCTCTAGAGTGTAAACAAACTAATTGTGAACGGACGACGGACGACGGACGACGGACGACGTACGACGGACATCCATCGATCCTAATAGCTCACCATGACCACTTCGTGGTCAGGTGAGCTAAAAAGGGGGGGCATAAATATATCAATGTTATTATTGTTAAACAATTATTTCCAAAACACCAACTTGTCAAAAAATTGAATGCAAGCTAAGACTTCTAGTAAAAATTACAACACTTCCAATCCCTTTTATTAATTGAATGACTTATTACCAGCTAGATTTAATTGCTACATTTAGATAAGAAGTAAAGAATTTGATTTTAGAGTTTAATTCACATAGAAAGTAAAACTAACAGGCTGCCCTATATTGTTATATTAATGTTACCATGACCTTACAACACTAACCACCGATACATCCGCTGAACTTGGCTGAAATTATATACATACCGCTTCAATGTAAGAAGCCTAAAACTTTCCGGTTATATATTACCATGTAAAAGTTACAAAGGGCGATAACTCTGGCATAATGTACAGATTGACAGACAGCAACATTGCTATATATCCCCCACTTATAGATAAGTGAGGGGGGACAATTATCAATAAATGTAGGGGTACAACTAAACAAGAGGGCCATGATGGCCCTGTATCGCTCACCTGTGTACACTCGCCCTAAAAAGACTACTAGGAGATGCTACACACCAAATATGTAAGCTAATTTGACCCCCAGGGTCATTATTTGAGCAAACTTGGTATTAGTCCACTAGGCAATGCAACATGTAATATATCTAAGCTCTAGACCTTATGGTTCTTGAGAAGATCTTTAAAGTTTTTCCTTCAAGTTGTTATGGCAACCAGTTCTCCAAGGAATGGAATTGTTGAGCAATTTTGGTAGGACTTCATGCAAGTAACACCCTTGCCATGTTTCAGTCAATTTGGCCAAGTGGTATAGGAGAAGATCTTTAACTGAAATGTTGAAGGACGGTTTCGAAGAACTCTGTTGGGCAAAAAAAAACGAATGCATGTTATTGCAGTAACTGTTTTATTTTCTTGATGCAAATTAGGATCCCGTCCTTAAAAAAGAAACAAGGATTTTCTAAGATTTGACCCTGTGACCTAGTGTTTGACCCCACATGACCCATATTCAAACTTGACCTATATATCACTGAGACAAACATTCTGACCAAGTTTCATGAAGATCAAGCTTCAAATGTGCCCTCTAGAGTGTTAACAAGGATTTTCTAAGATTTGACCCTGTGACCTAGTGTTTGACCCCACGTGACCCATATTCAAACTTGACCTATATATCACTGAGACAAACATTCTGACCAAGTTTCATGAAGATCAAGCTTCAAATGTGCCCCCTGGAGTGTAAACAAGGATTTTCTAAGATTTGACCGGATGACCTAGTTTTTGACCCCACGTGACCTATATTCGAACTTGACCTAGATATCATTGATACAAACATTCTGACCAAGTTTCATGAATATCAAGCTTCAAATGTGACCTCTAGAGTGTTAACAAGGATTTTCTAAGATTTGACCCGGTGACCTAGTTTTTGACCTCACGTGACCCATATTCAAACTTGACCTATATATGACTGAGACAAACATTCTGACCAAGTTTCATGAAGATCAAGCTTCAAATGTGCCCCCTGGAGTGTAAACAAGGATTTTCTAAGATATGACCGGATGACCTAGTTTTTGACCCCACGTGACCTATATTCGAACTTGACCTAGATATCATTGATACAAACATTCTGACCAAGTTTCATGAAGATCAAGCTTCAAATGTGACCTCTAGAGTGTAAACAAGAATTTTCTAAGATTTGACCTGGTGACCTAGTTTTTGACCCCACATGACCCATATACGAACTTGACCTAGATATCATTGAGACAAACATTCTGACCAAGTTTCATGAAGATCAAGCTTCAAATGTGACCTCTAGAGTGTAACCAAGGATTTTCTAAGATTTGACCCGGTGACCTAGTTTTTGACCTCACGTGACCCACATTCAAACTTGACCTATATATCACTGAGACAAACATTCTGACCAAGTTTCATGAAGATCAAGCTTCAAATGTGCCCCCTGGAGTGTAAACAAGGATTTTCTAAGATTTGACCGGATGACCTAGTTTTTGACCCCACGTGACCTATATTCGAACTTGACCTAGATATCATTGATACAAACATTCTGACCAAGTTTCATGAAGATCAAGCTTCAAATGTGACCTCTAGAGTGTAAACAAGAATTTTCTAAGATTTGACCTGGTGACCTAGTTTTTGACCCCACATGACCCATATACGAACTTGACCTAGATATCATTGAGACAAACATTCTGACCAAGTTTCATGAAGATTGAGTCCAAAATGTGACCTCTAGAGTGTAAACAAACTAATTGTGAACGGACGACGGACGACGGACGACGGACGACGTACGACGGACATCCATCGATCCTAATAGCTCACCATGACCACTTCGTGGTCAGGTGAGCTAAAAAGGTATCCATATGAAATGGATGCCCCCCATCCCGCCCTACTATTTTGTGCCAAGCAAGGGTAATAGTTGTAACTCTACTTTGTAATACGCTTATTTGTCTCATTTGGCTTGAAATGAAAATTGGCCACATGAGAGATTTCAAGGGTGACAGCCAGTTTTTTATCCCTTATTCTAATAATTGCCCCAACCCTTCTTATGCCCTCTGATCCTTAATTCTGAACATACATATTCAATTTGGAAGTTATAGAAATATTCAGTATTTACCGCATCATGATTTTCCTGTGATACTTGTAACTCATCCTGGGCACTGAATAGGTCGTCTTGTAACGCATGAACACGGTGTTCTAATGTCTTCACCTGATAAACATATACATACAATTTAAACAATATTCACGTTGTCTAACTAAATGTCTATGGGCCGGTGGCTTAATTATATATCTAATGAGCTGTACAATATAGTAAAACAACAAGAAACCAGGAACTGCAAAACATGCATGTCCAACAGCGCTGCTTGGAAACGCAGATCTATAAACATAAATTTTGAAACAAATTCTCGACATTATTTTCCATTTAATATAATTAAATAAAATTAAAGTGTTACAATCAACCTGCAACACAAAACTCAGGGGGTTAAATGTACAGTTGACTGAACAAACTCATGTCTCAAAATAGACTTTAACTTGGTATTTTTGAACTTAACTCATATCAAATTAACACTACATAGTTTTACCTTTTCTGTTAATGTCAGTTGTATATTTTCATGATCCAGTCTCTGATCTTCAAACTGTTGTTCTAAATCTTGAAACCGTATCTCTAGCTGAGATCTATTCTTCTTTTCCTGATCTAATAGATCGCGAGAATCTTCAAGTTCAATTTTTACCGATTCTAGCTCATCTATTTCATCTTGAAGTTTATCTGCACGTTTCTTCTGTTCTCTTAACGCATCTTCGACTTTTGCTTTCTCCTTGACCAGCTCCTGTAATTCCACCACCTTACTTTCCATATCAGATAATGAACTAGCTTTAGAACTCGCTGTTTTAGAAACATCATCACATTGTTGTTCTAGTTCTAACACACGGGAGGTAAGTTCGGTATTTTCACTACGTTCTTGGTCGACCAATGACTTAGCTTTACTTAACTCATTTAATGTCAACTGTAACTTAGCTTTCAAGTCTTCTATTTCTTTCTTATACCTGAAAATGATGCAGAAAGTATTTGACAACTAGAAATACACGCCCACGGCAAAATGCCGAGCCCCGAGCTTTGCATGTATTAGGAGGATATCAACTGAAAAGCACAAACTTAAGGTTCTTAAATGAGATTGTTGTATTTTAGGTATTTGGTTGTAGATAATAACACCTTGGAAATATTGACATGGCTCATAATATTGACATGACTCATGTCATTATAAGTGGAGATAAAATGTACCAAATTATTTCCAAATCTCATAAATAGAAAGATAACAAAGTTAAAGTCCAGAAAAATAAAAAATCATTTTACCAAATTTCGTGCAATTGAATTCCATTCTTTTGAAATTAATTAATTAATTTTAAATCATTTTAAACAATTATTTTAACTATTTCCTGAATGAGTATTCTCACCTCGCCTCTGACTCTTCAAGATCCTCAGTCTGAAATAACACAAAAATAAAATATTTTTCTTGTAAATAAAATATATAATAATGTCGTTATGATCGCATTGTCATGAAAAGTATTGGTGTATAATATTTCAATATGGAAGTCATGAAAATTATGAGTTTCGAATGTTTGAACTAAGTGAAGTCTAAACAATATAAAGAATAGTGAAACAAAGGTTATGCAGTTTAATTAAAAACAATAATGATAAGAATACTGAAATATAGCAGTGGATGCTTGTCTTTCAGAAAATTGGCTAATTTCAAAACAAATGTGAACTTCTGACTGTCCATGTTTGTGTTGCGCTATTTTTTTAAATATCTCATTATCATAGTGACTCAAAGTAAGCTTTCTGTTTTGCCTCTTCAAATAAAGTTGATATTATTACTCTTATTAGTATCATTATTGTTAATGTGAGTCATTAATTAGTCCTAATACAGTTATTTTCATATTGATTAAAGTGTTGTTGTTGTTGTTGATTAAAGTTAACATCCATCATGCATCATGCTATAGAGATCACAGAACCAAGTTTATAGTTGAAGACCAATCTAATATTTTGAGAACACAAGCATTTGATTGGTCTATTGAGAGCCTCAATTCAAAATGAACCAATCATAATGCTGCTCTCCCAGACTGGTTATCAAATTATGTAATTAATCTCGAAACAAAAGTGAAAATTTAATAAATTTTGTTTCAAATCATTAACTTTTTTCAATTTGATTGAAAGTAGTAGTGCATGGTCATTTGGTTTTATCACTGACTGCCCACTTCTAGGGAATTCAAATTACTTTTTTATAGGATAAATTCCATGCACTGCATAATTATATAAATTAGACAAAGGTCTTTAGTCTAAAAGTACTGATTTTTATGACCATTTAACAAAATTAATATGCATGAATTTGATATAGTTTTGATTTGAATACTTAGCAAGACAATGTGATTGAATTATAATTGAACCTAAATCAAAGGTTATTGGTACAAGACAATGATAACTAGGTGGGGTGTTCCACAATTAATAGGACTTTTTTCATAGCGGCAGGGCAAATCAGAAATTAAGAAAACTAATGGTATATAATTAAATTTTGATCTTTCACTGACAAACATGCCAAATATCTAAGAAATTGAATGAAAAATAAGAAATATATTAAACATTAAATATGATATGTATCAAGGAGGCGGGGTGCACCGTGACGTTATTATGACGTCGCATTTCGAGCACAGTATGTTAACATAAAGAAACATGTAATAATTTTATTTATAGTCATCCTGACTTTCTAAACAGATCTATGAACACTGTCCTGATTGTTTAAATGTGTTTCCGTATCCCTGTTCACAAAAAATTGTCTTGCAATGATGTTAGAAATTGCTCAAACCTTGGAGCGTCTATCAGGGTACAAACAGGGCTATTAACGTCAACTTAATGCTCAATGACCTCACCTGTGCTTATTTGTAGGTTTATAACTCAGCGATATTTTAACAATTTGAGCCAGCAGAACACAAGTGGCTGCTTAATGCCACTACTTTACAAGCATTTCATTATTTCATTGGTAAGCACAGTTGTTTTTCCAAATGTATGCCATTATTTGACAATCGCGCGGTTTCTGTTTATTGGCGTTGGTGTCATTTTCATCCATTACGCGCTTAGATGTATACCCATGATTACTGACTTATGGTAACAAAAACAGACCGATTTCTTCGAAACTTTGCATGCCCATGTCAAAGTCATCCACGTAATGACATACAACTAGGCGTTTATATTGATCAAGTGGTTATTGAGATATTCACATTTTTAATAAGGATGGTATAGACAAATTGTAGTGTGACCCGCCTTGGCGTTACCTGGTTTCTATGACAACACATTGTAGGAGCATCATCAGCAACAAAGAATTTATGTTACTACCAGTAGATAGAGCATGCATTGTTTAGCATATGAGACAATTTTCATTAAAATGTAAGCGTTGAGTAAAAAGTTATGAGAAAAGTCCTATTATTTCTGGAACACCCCTCGTATATGGTTACTGTAGAAGATCATGCCAAGCATAATGACTGGTATGATGTGGCAATTATTACATGGTATATGATATGATAACCAAGGTTCGTTCATTCAACAATGACTGGTGCTCTATTTCCGCCAGCGTATCCATACCCGTATAAACTATTACACAACATGTATAACATGATGAAATTGTCTTTTTCTGATGCCTTCTGATGCCCATTTATTAAATTGGGAGTACATTGATGAGACTCAAATGCTCAGTGGGACCTAGGCATAATCACTAACATCTTTACACTGTTTCACTGTCTCACCTTTGATTTTAATCTTGATTGAAGATCTTCAACTTCTTTAGACAACTTGGAGATTTGATCTCTCATATGGCCCGTAATAATCTGTAATAACATATACAGGCATCAAATATAGAGCACACTTTTAGCTGCTAATAGATCAACTTTAAGTCTGCAGAAGCAAGAACAATGGAAAAAAACTTTTTTTAAAGTAGAACAAATCTCAGCCAAATTGTCATAGAATTTGTTCGCACCCTACCAAGGACCCAACTTAATGGCAACCAGACATACATCATAAGGACCCAACTTAATGGCAACCAAACATACATCATAAGGACCCAACTTAATGGCAACCAGACATACATCATAAGGACCCAACTTAATGGCAACCAGACATACATCATAAGGACCCAACTTAATGGCAACCAAACATACATCATAAGGACCCAACTTAATGGCAACCAAACATACATCATAAGGACCCAACTTAATGGCAACCAAACATACATCATAAGGACCCAACTTAATGGCAACCAAACATACATCATAAGGACCCAACTTAATGGCAACCAAACATACATCATAAGGACCCAACTTAATGGCAACCAAACATACATCATATATATTGTGTCAATCCCTGTTTAAAAGGGCCAGCCAAATGCCTGATGAGGTACCTACTTTTACATCCTTTACTCATATTCCTTTGATGCCTGACATCAGACACACACAGTTGGCTCATCACTAGCCATATCAGAACAGACCCATTAAGGGTTTCAAACGTTTGAATTCCAATAAATAAGTGCCATTCAGTATTTAATTTTATGAATTGTTTCTGGCATTCTTCAAAAATGCAATACTTTTGATATTGCAAAATAATTAATTTCCGTGGGGATTAAATTTCATGGACTTCATGGTTCACCTTCAAGCACGAAATCGAATCCTATCGAACAATAATTTTGACTCTTGTATTTATGACCTAAAATGCAAAACCCAAGAATTAACGTCCAATCGAAATGGTCTTTTTTATCAAAACCACGAAATTATGTGCCATCGAAATAAAATGAGTTTACAGTATTTACTAAGTGCAAATATTACATCATAAAACGTACCTCCTGTTTAGCAATGCCTTGTGATTCTATCTTTGTATTTTCCAGTTCACTCTGTAGAACCTCTAACCTATTCAACAATTCTTTATTTTCCTTGTTCAATTTCTCACTATCATTAAATAACTGATTATATTCGATAGTTTTAGAATCTAACATCGTCACAGTTTCCGACAGCTGATTCTTCTGGTCCGACCACTCATCTTTGACCGTTTTCAGAGTATGAAGTTCACCTTTGAGTTCTTGAATTTCATTGGTTAATTTTATTTCATCTTTACTAAGTTCTAGTTTTTGATTGGCTAGCTCATCTTTTTCGGCGATAATTTTATCCATCTCATACTTCAGCGTTTCTACTTGAGAATTTAATTCCTGTTTTTCATTATTAAGTCTATCAACAGTTTCGTTTAAATTTCCATTTTTGGCACTTTCCGATTTTAAGGTATCGAATTCTGATGTCATATTATCCAGAGTACTTTGAAGATCCTCCTTGGCTTTACGTAATTCTTCCATCTGAGCCTTAAATATATCAACAAAGTCATGTTTATGTTAGAGTTCATTCACTTCACAGTCAGGAGCATATTATACACATAAATAACACCAATTAAGATACTGTAAAATCATTAATTTTCGTGGGGGATTAAATTTCGTGGATTTCGTGGTTCACCTTAACGAACTTTAATCCCAACGAACATTGATTTTGACCCTTGTTTTATTACCTGAAATGCAAAATCCACGAATTCAAGTCCCAACAAAATTGTCTTTTTTACCAAAACCACAAAATTTCGTCCCAACGAAATTAAATGATTTTACAGAATTCCATCCATTATTGACTTGTGAATGTCCGCCCAATTTAAGATGGAAGGGTACGTTTAAAGAATGTCGGATATCTTTATAATCAATGGTACCGTTGGAAACTAGAATCTATGTGCGATTCATTGTTGCATCTTTTTAGCAAGTTTTACTTTCACACCGTGATTCATGGTAATGTCCATCTTTATATACAGGTATACGTAGGGCGTTCCAAAAGTTCCAGGAAAAGTGCTCTATATTATTTATCTTTTGGTCAATATACTTCAAACTTTGCATTTACATAGAACAATTCATGATACATAGTTTGCTTTGAATTAAACGCACGAGGGTGTGCCGTACAAAACGACACGGCTGCCATAGTATGGCTAGCCGTGGCAATGTTATATTTGACCGTACGTTATTAACATGTTTTGACTTAATCTACCTCAGTCAGTCAAAGGACACGCAAAATACACTTGCTACAATAACAACAATGCTTTATATTGTTAAAGAATGCCTAGCTTGAAGGTATGCACTTCCACAGTCCGTTTGCAAAGTATTCAAAAGTGTCACAAAATCAAGCAGAAACGTCAAACGTGACGTCTAGCGTCTGATTCACAACAGGCCGTACCTTCCTATTATCATCAGCAGCAGTACCACTGGCAGTCAGGAAGCGTTCATACTATGCATACATCCTACCGAATGACAAACAACGTTTTTAACAGGCAGTGTTTATCAATTCTATTTGTTTAAGTATTAATTTTCCAGTCAAAAGACAAAAATTGGTCAAATTTCAATGATTTACTGACATTTGACAGGTGATTCTTATATGGCGACAAATAAACCTGAACACAACAGTGGGACTATTTAAATTATGGCATAAATTGACCAAAATGATGTTATACAGCCCTTTGTAAATGTTCCATGCAGTTATTTTAGGTCGTTGTTAATTGGTGGCGATTTTGTTGGGAGCAATATGTAGGTTAGTTTGACGATTTCTACAGCGTGACGTCAAAATTGCCCCGGGTAGCCATTACTGACGTTACTATGGCAGCAGTGCCATTTTATACAGCACACCCTCATGTGTTTGATTCATGGTATAATTTGTATCATGAATTTGTTCTATTTAAATGCAACGTTTGAAGTAATTTGAACAAACGATAAACATTATAGAGCACTTTTCCTGGAACTTTTGAAACCCCCCTCGTATGTGCCATTATAATCTTATGTTGAATCTCAATGCTCTTAAAACTATTTCTTGCATTTTGCTTTTCAACCCAATCCTGCATAAGCCATTTATTCATTAGCAAATAACTTCTCTAGAAGCTATATACTATACATATGGACCCCTTTTATACAGATTATACCAGTAGGTCTGCAAATGTTTGCCATTGCCAGAACCTATACCAAAGGCAGGCGACAAGAACACCAACGCTTTGTGCTCCCACTTAAATTAGTGGGGGCACAAATTTATCCCGGTAACTATTTCAAATAATAATAATAAATCTGAAATTCATTTCAGTTCAGTCTGAAAAGTATAAACGCAACAGAGAATCCAACTTTAAAACTCTGTTTGATCTATGCTAAAAGAGGTCAAAATAGACCCTGTTTTACACAGCACAACATGACGCCATCCAACTCAAATCAATCTATAACTATATTAACAGTTTCAAAATCTAAGAAGTACTATACCTTACCATTTATGAAGCATCCAAAGAAAGCATTTAAAACACAAACAGAGAAAAATTTGAGATTTCAATTTAAAAAAAAAATTAAAAACATGAATATTCATGTGAGGGAAGAATTGAAAGTTAAATCTATACAAATATGACATAACAGATTTTGTTGACCCCTAAGAATCAGAATTGAAATATAGTGTATTATTCTATTACAGTATATAAAGAATGATAAGTACTTTAATTAGGTAGATAGCTATTTTTATTTACTATGACAGATTTTTTTCTAAAAATTATGAAGAGTAAATTTAAATAGTAATAAGTCTTTGAGTGGAGCCTGAGTTTCTATAAAAATATTTTATTTTAGGTATTACAGAAATGTAGACATAGGAGGACTAACAGGAAACAATGACAAATTATTTCTGAAACAGTTATTGAAATTTCTTCCCATAATAATTTTATGTTCTCGTACATTTCATGGCTTAGAATAAGAAGGTTGTAAGTTCTACTTACGAACTTATAAGACTGGGCGATACATATTTCGCATCAGCATCGTTTTTTTTTAGAAGAAGGAAGTCACTGCACTCATTGCAATTGTGTAGCTTTCAATATGGTCGACCATGTACGGAGTAAACAATATGATCATGTAACTGGGTCAGCATTGAAATGGGTATAGACTTTTACTTGCAGCCACATATTATAAATTCAATACTCATTGGCATACAGTATATCGACGGTGCCGAACCAAAACCCGGTTATTCAATATTGGCGCGAAAAACTTTTTTTGCCGCATCTGCTAGACGTCCCGTGCATTTCTGTCTTGTCTCCATCTTAGTAATGCGATTGGCTCTTTAGATGGCGACGAGACAGAAATGCATGGGACGTCTAGCAGATGAGGATGCTGTAAAAAAAGTTTTCGCGCCAAAATTGAGTCACAGGGTTTTGGTTCGGCACCATCGATATAATATACTTATGTTTGACTACATACATGATATGAATGAGGAATTATTGAGTGAAAGATGAGAGTTAATATTAAAGCAACATGCACATATATAGCACATCAAGCTTGAAGTTTAGACAAAAACACAAAATTGACATTCAATACACATTGTTAAGTGATACATAGGAACTTGAACCAGATTTAGAGGCTTAGTTTATACTAATTTCTTTCAGGTCTATTGGGAAACAAATTTTTCCAACTTATATTAATCATTCTCGACACCTCATTCCTGATGCTATCCATCGCCTTGAGGGTACGAGAGAATAGAAGCCAGTTTTCCTTTTTATGCAGAGCGTATAGCAAGGGAATTTCTGGTACCATTTGATGTTGACTTTGGTACGACATGGCCTGGGATTGAACCAGGGACCTCCCACACTTGAAGTGAACGCTCAACCACTAGGCTATTGCTGAGGCAGTATAGAGTCTTGTATTAGACAATATGATGAAACCATGTTGTGGCTATGCTAATACCAAAATAATCTCAGATTGAAATATAATCATCAAAGCCATTAAATTTATTTCATTTTTGGCTGTATCTGATTAATCCATAGACCTACAGTACCCAAATAACAGACAACTTAGAATGTGTACTCAATCTATACACTGGTAATTCGAAAATAATTGATTTCCATAAAGTTGCATGAAAAGAGACTTGTAAAAGAGAAGCAGTCTTTCCCCCTCCCCCGGGCATATAATGTGTTGACCATCTAAATAAGATAATTACTGCATGATGTGGTGCAAAAGGCTCAACCATGGAGTTTAGGATCAATGTCAAAATTTTGAATCGGCTCCATAACACACTGATTCAAGTTCCTATCCATCACTGTGCTTTGACTATAATAATTTTATAATATTATGTAATATAAGTATTGAGTAATAAGCAAGTAACATACAAAGATACAATTATACAGCAGCAGAAAACTATACATTTTGATTGGTCGGTTATATTTAGTTACACTTTGAATTAATTGGTTATTTAACAAGACTGATTTTTATTGGCTGACAAGCTTACCTTAATCTACCAATCAGCAGCAAGAGAAACAAAAATATGCAAATGAGAAGCAAACATAGACCAATGGAATGCACATATAGCTGTAAACATTGACATACACTTATTATGGCTCATGAAGAAATTCTTATAGTAAAATTTAAAGCATATTACAGTAATAATTTAAGTTAATGAGCAAATATATTTTAAATCACACCAAGTCACAACTGGCATAAAATTACAACCTATCATCAATTAAATGATTATTAAGAAAATTAGTATTCAATGTGTTCATAATGTACACAAAATTGTCATTAACTGACTGCCGAAAAACAAAAAGATCAGAAAGGGAGCTTTAGTAGTACCAAAACAGCCCCTTATTGAACACTTAATTATAATCAAGCATGAAGTGGTATGAATTGTGAATTTGAACATAGTGTGACAGAAAATTTGTCGAGACAAATAAAGAAATACACATGTATGTATTATGCCATCACTCCATGACTTCACCCTTTGTGCTACAAAAAGGAATTTGGTTCTGGAGTGAACTTGCAATAGACATGTATATTACATGATTTTTACCTCATAAACATTTAAGCAGCGGAAGCAGTATGATAACATGTAAGACAGAAACATTGATGATGAGATAATACAGTACCTAAGTTTCAAGGCAAAAAATTCTAGCGAACAAATTCTAAACTGATTGCAGTGAAAATATTATTCTTCAGTAGAATCATATTGAAAATTCTTCATTTGAATTAAAAAGAAAAACATGCTATTGATCATACTGGAACCTGGAAGCCATTGTGTAGTAGAGATGTTATCTTGTCTAAAGAAAACCTCAACCATACCTTTGACTGTGACAATGTATTTGGCTTGACACAAGAAAACCTCAACTATACCACTGAAGGTTGCAAGATAGTTGACTCTTCATCAGAATACCTCAACCATACCTCTGATTGTGAGAAAATATTTGATTTTCAAGTCATCGGAAAACCTCAACCATACCTCTGATTGTGAGAAAATATTTGTCTTCCCAGACATTAGACAACCTCTGAAGAATGTAAGATACTTGACTTGTCATATAAACCTCAACCATACCTCTGATTGTGGCAAGATATTTGACTTGTCATCTGAATACCTCAACCATACCTCTAAAGGTTGCAAGATATTTTACTAGACATAAAAACCTCAACCATACCTCTGAGTCATCCAATTGTTGTTCGGTATCTTCCAATTCAGCTTTCAAACTTTTATTCTTCATCTGTAATTGGGAAAGTTTCATTTGCGAATCTTCAGACTCCTGCTCCATTTTCGTCACCTAGATAAACATGCAATTAAGTTATGTATTAACATCACCCTATATGGCCTCAATGGGTCAGGTTATCATGAAAGACTACAAGCACTAACAGCTGATGAGATTAATTGATGTATTAAGGGTGGCGGAGTGGTCAAGCGGATAGCCCGCTTGACTGCTGATCCAGAGGTCCCTGGTTTGATCCTTGGCCAGGGCAACTTGTATGATCCCACTGTCTCATCTGCTTGCTGTCTCTTCAGCAAAAACACAGGACCCCATTGGAAATAAGTGCTAGCACTTTAATGGCTGTCATACCGGGGTTGTTGTGCCTCATTTGGTCGCCGTTTTGGCATAGATTTCTGTGGGCACTGCTCAGGGTAGTTGTGTCGTTCTGATTTCTGTGCTCGGCTGGTTGTGTTGAGTGCTACCTTCCCTCCCGAATTTTCTCATGCCTTTTTTTATCCTTGAAGAAAGGTTTAAATAATTACATTTAAACATTGTACATGTCATCTGCTGTAAGGTCAAGGATAGAACACAAACCTGATCTTTCAGTGTAGAGATTTCACCATCTAGTGTCTTTATCTTAGATTTATATCCAAGGATTTCAGCCTCCAGCTTTGTTTTCTCACCAATAATCTGTCGTAATGCCACATCATTCGGTGACCTTGCAGGGCTCGGAGGTCGTTGCCTGGGTGAGGCTCTCGGGTCTAAATGAAAACAAATGTAAACATTATTTTATGATTTTTTTTTATAATAAATACACATGACATTGTGCACATGTGAATAAATGTATGTGCAATAACATCCACAGTAGCACTTCGCAAACTGAATCTTTAAAACATAAATTACACCTACTAGTATTTGCAAGTACCCCATCTTCAATATTTTAGTTTAAATTATACTAGTTTATTTTAGGCTGATTGCAACAATAGTCATACACTTGTTTACTTTTCAATAACTCTTGACCTTTCGCTCTAGATTGTATCCATCGATCCTTACAATGGTAGTCACAAGAATGTTTAACCATCAAACTGCTGAGCATGTAAAATCCCTATGCTCCCACACTTTCAGTTGACAATTTATATAGCTTGGCTAATTTGACACGAGCCTGACCTTTTGATTAGCATAATTTAACAGTCGATATATTACCTACATTTATAACACCGATTGTATGTTTTCATAATCGGGGAGTATCACGAAGACACTCGAGATGTAATACAAACACAAATTTGAAATACCGATATCACACGATTTGCTTGCGGACATTGATATATTCAAAGCCAAAAAACTTGTAATATATTCTTGCATAAAGGTCAGGCTCAAGTCAAAATAGCCAAGCTATACCACTGTACACTGTATGAATACATAATGTATTAACTTAAAATAACAAACAAATTTAAAGTAATGTTCCTTTTCAAAAGTTTTGTCCTAAATGTAAAGATTTTCAAATACATAAACTGTGTAAGTGAACTAATTGTACTTACAGAGTGTTTATAAAACTTCCAAAATTAGTTTTGACTCAAACCATGTTCAATTCACAGTCATTGAAAAATGCAAATGCCATTTTATTAATTTCAGAACACTCACAACACATACTCTTGCAATGTGACATACACTGTTACTTTTAAATGAATGCAGTCTTTAAATATCTAGATTTGATTTCCCAATACCAAACTAAAGTATTAAATAACTCAATACTCACACACAATGTAAATCTATCTGTTCTGTACAACAATAAAGCAGTAGAGAATTCTATTGTTTTAGTAGTACTGGACAAAATCTGATATTTGAATTGAGTCAATTGTAAGAAATCCGACATTGAGAGATATAGTTACAGTAAGTATCAATAACCACAGGTGGCAGTATCAGTGTTTTGTCCGCAAATGACTAAAAATATAATAAAAAAATATAAAACAAGAGCTGTCTCCATAGGACGACACATGCCCCCGTGCATGCTTTGATAGTAACGTAACGTTAAGATATCAGCACCGTCACAGATGTGTCATAATATATTGGGCAAATGTGATATTGACATATTTTTCTTTGTGTAAAGGGCCATAACTCTTAAGCGTGTAGGTCAATTTGAAATCTTGTTATCTAACATGACCTAGATCTTATGGCCGTACACCTTTTCATGTTTCAAAAGGTTTGACGAAGATCCGATGACAAATGCTTGAGTTATTGAGCGGAAACGGGAAGAAACACCATTTTTCTTCGCATCAAGGGCTGTAACTCTGAAGCGGCTAGGCCAATTTGACTGGTTGTCGATCTTGATCTAGACCTTATAGCTGTACACTTTTTCATGAGGTTTGGTGAAGATCAGATGATAAATGCTTGAGTTATTGAGCGGAAACCAAAAAAAAACGCCATTTTCCTACGTGTCAAGGGCCGTAACTCTAAAGTGGCTACGTCAATTTGACTGGTTATCAAACCTGACCTAGATCTCATAGCCTTTCACATTTTCATGAGGTTTGGTGAAGATCCAATGACAAATGCTTAAGTTATTGAGCGGAAACCAAAAAAACCGCCATTTTTCTATGTGTCAAGGGCCGTAACTCTAAAACGGCTAGGTCAATTTGACTGGTTATCGAACTTGGCCTAGATCTCGTAGCCTTACACATTTTCATGAGGTTTGGTGAAGATCCGATGACAAATGCTTGAGTTATTGAGCGGAAACCAAAAAAAACGCCATTTTTCTATGTGTCAAGGGCCGTAACTCTAAAGTGGCTACGTCAATTTGACTGGTTATCAAACCTGACCTAGATCTCGTAGCCTTTCACATTTTCATGAGGTTTGGTGAAGATCCAATGACAAATGCTTGAGTTATTGAGCGGAAACCAAAAAAAACGCCATTTTTCTATGTGTCAAGGGCCGTAACTCTGAAGCGGCTAAGTCAATTTGACTGTTTATCGAACTTGACCTAGATCTCATGGCCTTACACATTTTCATGAAGTTTGGTGAAGATCCAATGACAAATGCTTAAGTTATTGAGCGGAAACAAAAAAAAACGCCATTTTTCTATGTGTCAAGGGCCGTAACTCTAAAACGGCTAGGTCAATTTGACTGGTTATCGAACTTGACCTAGATCTCGTAGCCTTACACATTTTCATGAGGTTTGGTGAAGATCCGATGACAAATGCTTGAGTTATTGAGCGGAAACCAAAAAAAACGCCATTTTTCTATGTGTCAAGGGCCGTAACTCTGAAGCGGCTAGGTCAATTTGACTGGTTATCGAACTTGACCTAGATCTCATGGCCTTACACATTTTCATGAAGTTTGGTGAAGATCCAATGACAAATGCTTGAGTTATTGAGCGGAAACCAAAAAAAACGCCATTTTTCTATGTGTCAAGGGCCGTAACTCTGAAGCGGCTAGGTCAATTTGACTGTTTATCGAACTTGACCTAGATCTCATGGCCTTACACATTTTCATGAAGTTTGGTGAAGATCGGATAAACACTGCTTGAATTATTGAGCGGAAACGAATCCGGACGGACGGACAGACAGACGGACGGACTGACAGACGGACGGACTGACGGACGGACTGACGGACGGTGCGATTTTAATATGCCCCCGAACCATCGGTTCCGGGGGCATAAAAATTCCGTACTGAGCTAATATAGCCACTACACCTGTAAGTTTGTGCACCTAAAATTTCAAATGGGCACATCTGCACTAAAGCAATTTAATTGGAACAATCTTTATGATCAACAACATCAATTATCTATCTTTGAACAAAATCCAAACACAAATTGAATGTCAAGCAGCTAAAAATGGCAAAATGAGCGTCAATGCTACATGCAGTCTGCAGTCGTGAAATAAACATTGTGACCTGTA
Source organism: Spisula subtruncata (assembly GCA_963678985.1). Classification (NCBI taxonomy): domain Eukaryota; kingdom Metazoa; phylum Mollusca; class Bivalvia; order Venerida; family Mactridae; genus Spisula; species Spisula subtruncata. Next base: position 29,728,211 of record OY787669.1, read on the forward strand.
AGTTTGTGCACATAAATTGATGACGTCATCAGGAGAGCACGTGAAATATTTTTGCAATAAAAAGTTGCATAAAATAAAGTTTGGTCTATTGTCAGAAGGTCAGCAGCTTTTCCGATCGTAAATATATCGCATCTATTGAAAAAAGTAAGAAAAACAAAGGTCTCAGGTTTTCGCCACCGAAAGCGGTGAATAATTATGTAAACATTAAAATCGGTGCTCAGACAAAACTTGCCATGTTTTTTAAATATTTGTTTGCATTATTCAGCTCGCTGAATGTCTTCTCAATGATTTAAAATGAATTTGGACTCAAAAATGAGAGTTTTAGCAGAGTAATCAAGGTTTTACTGAAGTGCACGAACTTGTAGGTGTGCACGAACTTATAGGAATAGAGGCTACTATCAAGGTATAAAGCATACTATATGTCTATATGCCAAAGATTGTGGAACATTGCATCTCGTTGTTTCAACATAAAATACAGGCGCTGAAGAAAAATCGCTATATACAAGTCATTCAAATAAACTATAAGATATTCATTCTTACCGAAAACACTGGTAGACACCGTACAGCGGAAATTATTATGACGGTAAGTTTTTAACCATTAGTCTGTAAATATGTATGCGATTCACTTGAAGTGAACTGATTTAGGTAGTGTAATGTTTATTTTAAAGCTCCAATGTAGTCATTGGCTCTGTAATTTCGTTAACTCTTGACAAACAGCACCGAAATGTACCTCTTTTGGCGGACGGTGCAGAAAAACGTACATTTTTCTTTTATCGCAGCTAAATTATACATTTTCCAAGAACCTGTTAAGATTTAAACTTTTACCTGTCATGTTCTTTACCTATGTTGAAACCCTCGTCAATAAACATGCACTAACAAGCATGTAATTGAAGAAAAACAACATTGCGTGGTGTACAGAGTCTAGCCTTTTTAAGAAATTTAATGTACAGAGTCTAGTTTTTTACTGCACTGGGTCTAGCAGTCCTGTACAGGGTCTAGTTTCCTAATTTTGACTATATTGACAAGAACTAATCGAATTTACCAAAACTATTACTTTGTTTAAATTGTTCAGTGATATCTTTATATTATAAAAATTATTGGGGACGAAAATGTTATTTGATTTCCTATAGGTCGTGGGTTCAACCCCCACTAGAGCCAAAATATTTTTATTCTTTTTTCTTTAATTTTTAGTTATAAGACAATGTTTTGGCTTCGTGACATGACTTTATAGTGTAATTTGGAGAAAAAAAATTCTTTAATTTTATAGGAACTTATATAAGTTATTTTTTTTTAAATCAATGGTGCCAATTGTTTAGATCATATTTTATTGCCATTTATCTATAGGGTACTTATTGGCAATATGAAAAAATGCCTTAATTTCAAGGAGGGTAGTTTTACATTTTTATTTTTATCTTCTTCATAATCAGACCAAACATCATTTTTACACTTTTGATTGAAGAAATAATCATTATCATTAGATTTAAACACACTATTGTTTTTATTATGTCATCTGTTGTAGACTTCTTTTATTTATCATGCAGTTGACTCCATTTGTTTTAGCAGTACTTTCTTATTCTGGGTGTAGGGAAATAAAAATAGTAATAACTCTCTTTTTTCAAAGAACTTATAATGATAAAAAGGTACGTAGTTTGCATTCATAATTAGTAATTAATATTTGACTTTCACATTTCTATCAAATGCCTACATGCTCCGATGTAACGACCAATCGAAGAACCGTCGTCTTACTCTGGCTAGCATTCTAGCACAGATATGAGCTCTTTATAGAATTGGACTGCATGTAAATATGGCAATATTTCATGTATGATATCCAAAGCATGCTCTACATGAACGAAAGTATCAAGAATATCATACAAATGTAGTTTACAGGTACATGTATACGCTTTATCTTCTGTACCTTCGTTGAAATGCTTCAAACAATGGCTATTTTTATATAAACTATCCTGATGTTTGTCCCCAGAACGTTCAAATGAATATATACATTGAATCGGTGACACAAAGTTATTTTTATGTTCATAGACAAGCATGTATGATTAACCACACGGACTAAACCTGAAAATTAATCTATATTAACACTATTTACATACAAAAAATACATAAATATAACGAGAAATTCAAATAAATAACATTAACTAGACCCCGTACTCCCGGCTAGACCCCGAACACTTGTTATGTGAATAAAAACTAGACTCTGTACAGTAAAAAACTAGACCCAGTACACAACGCAATATTGTTTTTCGTCAATTACATGCTTGTTAGTGCATGTTTATTGACGAGGGTTTCAACATAGGTAAAGAACATGTCAGGTTAAAGTTTAAATCTTAACAGGGTCTTGGAAAATGAATAATTTAGCTGCGATAAAAGAAAAATGTACGTTTTTCTGCACCGTCCGCCAAAAGAGGTACATTTCGGTGCTGTTTGTCAAGAGTTAACGAACTTACAGAGCAAATGACTACACTGGAGCTTTAAAATAAACATTATACTATCTAAATCAGTTCACTGCAAGTGAATCGCATGCATATTTACCGAATAATGGTTAAAAACTTACCGTCCTCCGAAATCAATTACCACTTTTACTTTCGTTTTCGTCCAAAATAGGTGACTATTTCCGCTGTACGGTGTCTACCAGTGGAAAATCTCGTTCAATTGTATCTTATCTCGTTCTATTGTATCTTATAACTGCGAAACAGCAAAACAGTGTTACTTTCGTTATTTAACTTCGCTCAAGGTCATTTTATTTATGCACTGGTTACCCGCTGCGCTCACAGTATCGTAATTATTGTTGGGAACCAAGCCACAATCTTTGGACATAGACATATACTATGCTTTATACCTTGATCGTGTACATGGAGTTAGATAGACAATCGATTAATATATATACAGTCCATGTATACACTGTATTAGCTCAGTGATGGATTTTTTTCTTTTTCTTTTCTATACACTGATACTGCCACCTATGTCAATAACAGGATACCAGTCCTAGACTGACACAGAAAATAATCAAAGCGCTGACAGTGCTGAAAGAACAAGGTTTGTTCCTGCAGTCAGACAATTATATTTCCAGTCACAAAGCCTGTGACATACCCTGCCCGCTAACCAGTAGACAGAGCGCAAAGCTCCCTGTTCAAAAAGTATAAATTTAATAAACCAATACTGTTTTGTTTATAAGCTTTATCTAATTAATGAAGATTATAATTAAATGTCAATTAGGAAGAGCAGCAATTGTTTTATTAATTTATTACAAAGTCCAAGCATTTTATTGATCAATGAATAGAAATGATGTGCAATGTATGTTAGAAGACCCAATTTCCTGGATGAAACATGGAAGATGTTTGTAGAACTAGCACGTCACCTGCATGCCACGGACCATAGATTTTCAATCAATTGATGTCCATGACTTTGAAACGTCTGGCCTCCAAAAGATTCAAGTGCTCTCAAACATAACGTGACATCAAACGGATAAAATCTATATACTATATACCCACATACACAGCCATACAGTGACTTGATAGCAGTGAACTTATTATATATGTCTATCCTATACATGCACCTATCTACCCTGCGTAATATTTTGTTTCGTACAAGTTACAAAACATTACGAAAACATTACAAAATTCCATCATGTGATTCTACATTTAACGCAGGGCAAGTGTACGTCCTTCCATACCCTTAGACCTAACATCTAGTTGTGCAGTGAATTTATCTTTACCTAGCTTTAGCTACTAAATACATGTAACTCAGGTGTTCTAAAAACCCTAACATATTGTGATATCCACCACACAGCTGTGCAATAAACTTAACTATAACTACTAAATGCAAATGCTACTGAACCTTGTGTTCTACAAATAGTCTAACATAGTGAAACTATGACACAACATGTTTATGTGCTAAACATACTATAGCCATACAGTACACAATGTTGAGTGAAGATCACAGAGTGATTGACAACATTCTATTTCTGTTACCATGATAGACACAGAGTGATTGACAACATTCTATTTCTGTTACCATGATAGACACAGAGTGATTGACAACATTCTATTCCTGTTACCATGATAGACACAGAGAGCTCGAGATTGACAACATTCTATTTCTGTTACCATGACAGACACAGAGTGATTGACAACATTCTATTCCTGTTACCATGATAGACACAGAGTGATTGACAACATTCTATTCCTGTTACCATGATAGACACAGAGAGATTGACAACATTCTATTCCTGTTACCATGATACCCACAGAGTGATTGACAACATTCTATTTCTGTTATCATGATAGACACAGAGAGATTGACAACATTCTATTCCTGTTACCATGATAGACACAGAGAGATTGACAACATTCTATTTCTGTTACCATAATAGACACAGAGAGATTGACAACATTCTATTCCTGTTACCATGATAGACACAGAGTGATTGACAACATTCTATTCCTGTTACCATGATAGACACAGAGTGATTGACAACATTCTATTTCTGTTACCATGATAGACACAGAGTGATTGACAACATTCTATTTCTGTTACCATGATAGACACAGAGTGATTGACAACATTCTATTTCTGTTACCATGATAGACACAGAGTGATTGACAACATTCTATTCCTGTTACCATGATAGACACAGAGTGATTGACAACATTCTATTTCTGTTACCATGACAGTGATAGACACAGAGAGATTGACAACATTCTATTTCTGTTACCATGATAGACACAGAGTGATTGACAACATTCTATTCCTATTACCATGACAGTGATAGACACAGAGAGATTGACAACATTCTATTTCTGTTACCATGATAGACACAGAGTGATTGACAACATTCTATTTCTGTTACCATGATAGACACAGAGAGATTGACAACATTCTATTCCTGTTACCATGATAGACACAGAGTGATTGACAACATTCTATTTCTGTTACCATGACAGTGATAGACACAGAGAGATTGACAACATTCTATTTCTGTTACCATGATAGACACAGAGAGATTGACAACATTCTATTCCTGTTACCATGATAGACACAGAGAGATTGACAACATTCTATTTCTGTTACCATGATAGACACAGAGTGATTGACAACATTCTATTTTGGTTACCATGATAGACACAGAGAGATTAACAACATTCTATTCCTGTTACCATGATAGACACAGAGTGATTGACAACATTCTATTCCTGTTACCATGATAGACACAGAGTGATTGACAACATTCTATTCCTGTTACCATGATAGACACAGAGTGATTGACAACATTCTATTCCTGTTACCATGATAGACACAGAGTGATTGACAACATTCTATTTCTGTTACCATGACAGTGATAGACACAGAGAGATTGACAACATTCTATTTCTGTTACCATGATAGACACAGAGTGATTGACAACATTCTATTCCTATTACCATGACAGTGATAGACACAGAGAGATTGACAACGTTCTATTTCTGTTACCATGATAGACACAGAGTGATTGCCAACATTCTATTCCTATTACCATGACAGTGATAGACACAAAGAGATTGACAACATTCTATTTCTGTTACTATGATAGACACAGAGTGATTGACAACATTCTATTCCTGTTACCATGATAGACACAGAGTGATTGACAACATTCTATTCCTGTTACCATGACAGTGATAGACACAGAGAGATTGACAACATTCTATTCCTGTTACCATGATAGACACAGAGAGATTGACAACATTCTATTCCTGTTACCATGATAGACACAGAGTGATTGACAACATTCCATTCCTGTTACCATGATAGACACAGAGTGATTGACAACATTCTATTTCTGTTACCATGACAGTGATAGACACAGAGAGATTGACAACATTCTATTTCTGTTACCATGATAGACACAGAGTGATTGACAACATTCTATTCCTGTTACCATGATAGACACAGAGTGATTGACAACATTCTATTCCTGTTACCATGATAGACACAGAGTGATTGACAACATTCTATTTCTGTTACCATGATAGACACAGAGTGATTGACAACATTCTATTTCTGTTACCATGACAGTGATAGACACAGAGAGATTGACAACATTCTATTCCGGTTACCATGATAGACACAGAGTGATTGACAACATTCTATTTCTGTTACCATGACAGTGATAGACACAGAGAGATTGACAACATTCTATTCCTGTTACCATAATAGACACAGAGTGATTGACAACATTCTATTCCTGTTACCATGATAGACACAGAGTGATTGACAACATTCTATTCCTGTTACCATGATAGACACAGAGTGATTGACAACATTCTATTCCTGTTACCGTGACAACAAAACTTACATCTTGGTGATACAAGACCTTTCATCAGGGGAGATAATGTGTCTCCATCTATCTCATCTGTACAAAGGGAGGTAATCATAATACAAGATTTGTGTCAAAGGCTGGTAAGAATTGTTATACACAATTTGTGTCAAAGGGAGGTAATTGTAAGGCAAGATTTGTGTTTCTTAAGTTTGGATATTTTCAATGAAAACTGGAATACTTGTTATTTTCATTATCACATTGACTTGGTGTGTATTTACATTGTAATTAATTTTTGAATCCAACCTTAAAAGCTTGTAGTTACTCATAGCATGCTTATGTTCAGATATAGCCAATTTTTGGATGTGTCACACACCTTCTTAAACTCAAGAATATTATTCTATTGTAAAAAAAGCAGTCAAGTATCAAATGTGAATATGATCATGCATATTAATAACTATATGGAGGAATGATTATTTCAATATTAATCTTAATTTAATTTATAAATCAATACCACAAGAATTACAACCGGTATTCATATAAATATTAAATTAAATATTACCTGCAGTACAAAATCCTTCTTTCTCCTTCTCAAACTGTTCTTTGTCCTTCTTTCTTTCACCTTCTAATTCCTTCATTTTTCCTTCCAACTCTTCAATCTGAAATACACAAAGATACCAATCTTTATCATCCAGTCATACAGTGCACCATCTGTAAATATCTAACTTTGAAAATCTTTTACACTAAATACAGCAAGTAGACATACATGCAAGTAAAATAAATTTTGAGAGCTCAGTGCAAAACTATGGTACACATGTAAATGCCTCTATAAATTGATGTAGTTACCATAGTTTTGCACCGAGCCCTCGAAATGGTTTAATAGAGATATTGTTCCATATATCATTGATAAGAGAAAGTCGCAAGTTTACAGTAGAATTTTCACCCGAAGGGATGTTCATGGTGAAAGGGAGAAAACTCATGACTAAAAGCTCAGTTTAACAAAAGGGAGACAACTTTATTTGCAAAAATCATCAATAGTTTAACACACTTTAATTTATAAAAGCAATGATATAATCTCTCAATTGTTAGAAGATGAATCATAATATGGACCTTGGTTTATTTATTTTTTCTCCAAATAAAAACTGACATAGGTGACAAATTGGTTTGAGTTGGGCTGATATGCATCATCAGACATTCAACACAACTCCTAATCTAAGCCACACAGAACACACCAAATTTGTCCACTCCAATTCGAAACAACATAAATACCAAAATTAATTGGCCCGGTATTTTCAAATCTCCAGATGGGCTGAAACGCTACCAACTACTTGCCTGTATATAATAAATCAATTCAATCAAGATACCATGCAATAAAACAAATATTTAGACATACCACCATATAATAACGTGTCAGTTACTTTTCCCTTTAAATATAATCTTTTATGTTTACACTACGTAAGAAATCTATCGATAATGAATTCCAAGCGATCTTGTTTTTCTTTGACATTGAAATTAATTTCTTCCAGTGTATGCATATAAAGGAATGTTTTCAAAGACTGGTACTGATTACAAAAAGGCAGATACATTGGTATTTTTGGCAGAATTAACAGAGCAATTTGGACTACAGGATGTTTTCTAATAACACAGAATGTAATTATATTAATTGGTAAAAATCATTAAACTTTTTTTTTAAAAGTTAGTATCTTCCAGTTACCTGGTACCCTGACTTACTGCTTGGAGCATGAAGGCCGAATGAGTAATTTGCCTAACAGAACAGCTTACCAAATAGGTATTTGGTACATTTAAACAAAGGTCAATACTGTGCCTAATCAGGCTGCCTGAGGGCCACATTTATTTAATATACCCAAACAACTGCATGTACGATAGTCAATTCAATAAGTAATACAAATGAAGGAACTATCCCATTTGATAGAATAGTGGAGACAGTCACTATGGTTAATCAACTCAGTACACCCAATTAAACCTATATAAACAGTTTACCTGATGGACAAGCTAATGTTTATATCCATTCTCATCTAACTTTGAATGGAATGTTTGTTGAATTAAAACATTGATTTATATATTCTTATCTTACAAACAGAATTAAAAACAAAATAAATAACTAACAAAGAAAATAAATAAGCTCAAAGCATTTAAATAAGTTACAAAGCATACATATTAATCAAGTTATTGACATCTACCAGTTTTCGTACCGATGTGAACTGTTATCAAATAACTTAATTCTCTGATATCAGCATGGGAGCATGGGAGTCCTAACATGCAGGGGGCGGCATTCTTTCAACGACACTTTTCATTTTAATTACACATAGTGCAAAACGGTGCAACTAAAGAATTTCCTATAAAAAGCAGCGCACATGTTTTATAGCCTAATAAACATAAATATGAGCCTTCTATTAAACATGTTTAATGTCTAACAAAAAATAAGCATATTTTTAAAAATTGAGGTCACACAGGTTTTACGAGAATATTTCTTAAACTGTACAATCATTAATTACACTGTACAATCCCATCAAACACTAATTTTGGCCCTTCGAAAATAAATGATTTTACAGTATATAGGCATGTCTCAATTAGTTTCCACTTGATTCAATTAAATGTGTAATTAAAGTCAGGTTAATGTGTGCATTTTCTTCAAATAAAATTGAATTACTATAAAATCATTTAATTTCGTTGGGACGAAATTTCGTTGTTTAGGTAAAAAAGATAATTTCATTGGAACTTGAATTTGTAGATTTTGCATTTTAGGTAATAAACCATGTGGTTGAGGTGAACCATGAAATCCACGAAATTTAATCCCCCCACAAAAATTAATGATTTTACAGTAATTGAATTAGAGAGCTGAGCTAAATGTTGATTTATATTTGATAATAGAAAAATCCAGCATTCGATAAACGATAAATGTATTTTATTACTGTTAACCAATATACTTTCGCAAATACCAACTTTCACCTTTTATTGATTGTCGGCATATTGGAGACGACAAACTGTCACATTTTTAAGTCTCGTGCAAAGTCCATATTTAAATGTTTCGCAGCTACTTAATTTCGCGAATTTCTACCACCCATGAACTTAAATTGAGCAAAATAATTTCTTGGTTTACAGAATTTAAATCACTGAAATCTATATAAAATACAAACCTCAGATGAAGACAGCAGTCACAATTAAAATCCAATTTAACAATACAAATCCATTAACAAACTAAGTGAATGACATAAACAGTAACAGTGTTTCGATTAAAATTATGTTCTGTTTTACAAATTGAAATATTATCCCACTTGTAAAATTAAAACACTTCAATACATCAATACTACCTACCGGTACTTGTCTGCCGGTTAAACAATATACATCCAATTATTTAATCTAAACTCATTAATAAAGATTACAACAAAAAGCTAATTGTGTAGAACTGAAACAATGATGTGACTATTATACTGTAGTTTATTAATTATGATAATTGTTAATCACTGGCCGACAGCCAGATGTATTGGATGATCCACCATTCATTAAATTAAATATTAACTTTTATCAATTCATTCTTTCATATGAGATATGACACACAATTAAATAGGCCTGACTATCAGGGGGGACATCATGACAATGTCACGTTAAACAATTCACGATGATTGGGACAAATACCAAGTTTTATTTGAACGAGTAAAAAATTAATGCTAAATCATAAAAGGAATATTTTCTCGTTATTTGCATTTCTTCCAAAAGTCAAACATCATGCTGACCATGAATAAATATGTCACGTAGAGGCTTGCAAATAATGCCAGGTTTGGCGTTAAATTAAATATCTATTTAACAATGGCTTCCTAAAGAATGAAAAACTGGGTCAGCACCGAATGAAGAACCTCATAAAGGATATTCAATAAAATTATCTGTTTAATATATGTATTAAGTGAAGTAATTTGGGTTCATTTTTAGGATCACAAAATATCTTGACAATCACAAAATCTGAATTTCAGAAATCTCTACAAAACATGTACCGATAACACAATATCTCCAAATTTTTTAAAGAAGATTATTTATAATACATCACATCCATTTCCTTTAAAATCCACACCTTTATGTTTGCACCCTATTGCATTCTTGTCAAATCTAACCAAATTAATACCCATGAAATAAATTTATTCTACACTGAGAAGATAGCAACAATTCAGAAAAGGGAGGTAATTCCCTACAATCTTCAATTATTGATCTATTCTAATCAACAGCTGGCAAAATTCTCACTCAAATAAAATTGCAATAAAATGTTTTAAGGACTTCAATATTTAAAATTTAGTGAGTCACCTCTAAATTGTCGTTGAAGACTTAAGATGTAGTAATTTGTACCAGGGTTACATGTTTAAAAAAAAAATACTTCAGCATGTTGTCATTGAACATATTTTTATCCAACTTTTGAATAAATGTTTTTTATTAACACAATACTTGTACTGGGTGCTGTACTTAATTTTTACTTATTTTTTCAATATTATAATACCTGTGAAAATAAGATTTCATAGACTGTGGAAACAACCGAGTCCATGAACTTCATGAACTTCAGGAGTTCATGAACTTTGTTGTTTTATGAACTGTCTCATTTGTAGTTAATACACATTCACAAATTGGTTCATGAATATGTTCATGTGCCTCCGTAGCTCAGTGGTTAGTACGCTTGCCGTCTAATCTGGCGACCCGGGTTCAAATCCGGGTGGAGGTACATATATATGCCTGCCATGTCTCAGTAGAAATAAAGCAAATAAAGGCTATGCTCGGCAAATACATTTAAAAAAAAAAAGCTATTCATGAGTTGTTTCAATAATATTGCATGCACAAATCATAACGTTTGATATTTTTTTCCCTAGGAACATACACATGCAATTTATTACAATCATTGTTTCAACATATCCTACGTATTTCAGTTGGTGATGTAAAAATGCATAATTATGACATGCTAGACCACTGCCAATATTGATATACAACACAACAACGCTAGTTTTAAATTAATGAAAGCATGAGTTACCTTCGATGAGTCGTTCATTTTAATTGGCAAACAATTGATTTTACTTTTCACCAGACAGTATGATATTCCACAAAAACTTTAGTTTAAACAGTAAAAATCAATTAGTAGGAGATTAGATAACGAGTTTCAGCAATTAGTCAACATGATCGCATTACAACAATTATGTATATATAATAAATTAATAAATGGTTTCTTTGAAAATAAAAGTATCGGTATCATTTGAAAAACAAAACATTCCAATTACAAAATACTCAAAATAACGTACCTCACTGATTGCTAATTGAATTTAATGACAAAGACAATTCTAACAATTATCTAGAAAAACTACAATACAAATTGATGGATGCAATACTGCTCTATTTGTAAATATCAATAAAATGCAGATACAGCGGTTTACTGTAAGCCCTTGACATATAATCCTAAAAATTTAGGTCACAGCAATCATGTATTGACTTAAATTGAGAACAAACTTATTAAGCCACTGACAGCTAATGATTTGTTAATTTTAGACTTTTCAAAATACAATATATATAAATAGCAAGTTTTAAGGAACAACGTAAAAGTATCTATCCATTGAAAGGCATATGTATTTGTCAAACACTCTGATTATGTAGGCTACATATGTTGCCATATTTGGAATTGCCACATATTTCAGCACAGAAGGATTACCTGGATTAAGGCTAAACTCACATGACATTGTATGGTTCATTATAACAGAAGAAGAAGACAAAGACAATCCTCGTTATCTGAATATAAATGACCGTCAAAGTATTTTATATAAAAAGTATTTTTCTGGCCATGGTATCACAACTTAAAAAGGGGTAATATAACTTGATATTGACTGGTGAATTTTTTCAATTTGACTGACCTCGTGAAATTTACAGGACAGTCAATGATTAGAAGAAGGCAAATATCGGAAATATGCCATAATTATAAAGTTAAAGTTGGAGTGTTGCAACTAAACTGTATGATCACAGTAGCTGTCTGGTCAAGCACCTTGCTGGGTAAACATGGGTAAACATGCTGAAGTAAGCACTTTGTATCAATTTCAAAACAAACATTATTGTAGGGTACTTCAAGGTGTTCCCTGGCTTATTAGACTATGGGAGGTCGCTACAATGTTTGTATTGTCTATGGAATATATTTGTAGATGTATTAAGGTGAAAATCAATCCTTATCAACAATAATTATCACTGACATGCTAGACAGTTCAAATCCAGGAGGTCACAACACTAACCTAGCTTCCAGTCATGAATTAATCATTTTCAAGTCTGTTAACGGTATCTGAACTTTTGAGTTTGATAATTTAAGCTTTAATAATAAACTGATAATTTAAAGAACACTTTTTTGTGACATTATGGCCAGTGACTTTGACTACCATCATGAAGACTACTAAGTAAACTATTATCATAATTATATTAGAATATTATCATGTAGAATCCCTTTAACCCTAAATTCATTATCCTGAAAACTATTATTTAAAGTTAACCAATTATTAAATCCTGTAAAATTACACATTTCAATTAAGAGTGTAAATCAAATAATAAGTCACCAAAACATTAAAAAATAAGTCAAAATTTAACATTTATAAGTCTATCTTTAACTTTTTACCAATTGAAACAGTAGCAGCTAGACATTTTTACAAATATTTAATCATAAACATAAATATACCAAGAGTAGTCTATCACATTAGCTCTTCAATTTTGAAGGAGGTTAATTATTATGATCATAGAGCTCTTCAATTTAGGAGGAGGGAATCAATAAAGTACTTAAAAACCTGATATGGGTCATTGAAATGAAAACATCCATAAGTGAAAACCTGACAATAACATTATGTATAAGTATGAACCTCGTCTACTTGAAATGTAGACCTTCTATAAGAACGGGAGCAGCATGTAATTGTGTAGGTGACAGGCATATAAATTTATGATAATCCGGTAGTTGTAAGAGCACTGTGACAACAAAAACGTAATCAGGAATGTCTTAAGAAATTACACTTTGAAGATTTTCAATTGGCAGTTTTTATTGAATCGCTCTTGAGCGTAATTGTCCCTGGCAGAGAAGGTGTAATAATCTCACCTAAATCAAGTGCATTATGACGTGACAAATTTTAAGGGATTAAACCAGCCTGCCCCTAATTGAACTTAACGACATTTCAGTGTCGTCTGCCGAAACTGAAATTGATTTATGACTTTAACACTCAGTAATTTAAAAAATAATTACTATTCATGTAAGGTCTGAGTACATATACATTTATTTTGAATTAATTTTGTAGATTATATTCATAATCACGTAACACTGCATTATATTATGTATCATACAAATGCATGATATTTATGAAGTGCAAAATTTATATAAAAATATTCTATTGCACCTCACAGTAACATGATAGAAATCTAGAGTTTGGATTTGAATAATCATAAAACACTGAATTGTTGATTAGCAAAAGCATGCTCAGTGTCCATGAAACTTACTTATAATACAAAAGTGTTTTCAATTTTGATAAAACATGGCTTCACAATGTCTATATCGCAGGCTTAGAATGAGAAGTTTGTAACTACTACTTACTACCTTATAAGACTGACAAGTTCAAAAGTGAAAAGTTGAGGGTTGTGTGCAGGGCTAGCATCCATGTCACATCAAAAAAGCTAGCAACAGAAACCATAACCAAAGAGCCTAAAAGTATCACATGATGGCCTTAGGGGCAAACCAGCCCAAATTGGATTAGGCAGGTAGGTAGATAGGTAAAATTTGTGTATTGCATATTTCACAGATATTATTCAACAATTAAGAATATAATCATTATCAGAAAAAGATTAAAATTTGAACAGTTAAAGCCATAAGCTAGCAGGAGAATTCCAAGCATCCAGACGATTAGGACAAAGATCAGCGTTGGCTTAACCAGCCAGCATAATCAAATAGAGACACAACTAGTTACTCACTATACAGCTTGTCAATATACAGGTTGTTTACCAGTCATATTTTGTCAATATTTGTATTCCAAAATCGGAAATGTCATATTCCTACTAAATAATGCCTGAGTAAATATAAGCTATGTGACTGTCTATGTCATAAAACACACATCAGAACATTATTATCATAGATAAATGGTTAATTCACAGTAGAATCTGTCGTCTTTTGTTCACTTAGATTCCGGCAAACACCAACCCCTAATACATTCAATGTGATTTCAGAATTGTAAAGTTTTCATTAAATCTGACACTTCCGATTAACAAAAATACTGAAATGGCATTATTTTTCAATAATATGGTAATCCAAAAATCAATCATGTTCATGAGCATTTAAGTATGCAGATTTTGAATTTTCATGAGCTTTAAAGTTTGTATATTTTGAATTTTCATGAGCATTAAAGTTTGCAGATTTTGAATTTTCATGAGCATTAAAGTTTGCAGATTTTGAATTTTCATGAGCATTAAAGTTTGCAGATTTTAAATTATCATGAGCATTACAGTTTGCAGATTTTGAATTATCATGAGTATTACAGTTTGCAGATTTTGAATTATCATGAGCATTAAAAGTTTGCAGATTTTGAATTTTCATGAGCATTAAAGTTTGCAGATTTTGAATTATCATGAGCATTAAAAGTTTGCAGATTTTGAATTATCATGAGCATTACAGTTTGCAGATTTTGAATTATCATGAGCATTAAAAGTTTGCAGATTTTGAATTTTCATGAGCATTAAAGTTTGCAGATTTTGAATTATCATGAGCATTAAAAGTTTGCAGATTTTGAATTATCATGAGAATTACAGTTTGCAGATTTTGAATTATCATGAGTATTAAAGTTTGCAGAATTTGAATTTTCATGAGCATTAAAGTTTGTAGAATTTGAATCATCATGAGCATTAAAGTTTGAAAATTGTGTAATTTCATTCCTCTTTATATTGAAATGAAGAGTACTCTAAGTTAGTAGGAGACTCAGATAATCAAGTAGTCATTCCCTGAAGACATTTCTCATTATTACTTAAATTGTAACCCGATAATTTTTTTAAAAATTCCATTCGACAAGTACCAGTAACGACAAGGGTGATAATCAAGTATATAGTTACCTGCTTCTTGGAAGCTGCCAATTCATCTTCTAATCTCTGATTCTCATCCATCACAACATTAATTTCTTCTTCGTTTTCACGTTTAATTTGTTCTAATTCAGTTTTAGTAGTTTCACGTTGTTGTTCAATTTCCTCGTGCAGCTCTTCTCTCTCACGTTCTATAGTTCTTTGTAAATCTTCCGATACACGACCGTCCGATAATGCTGACAAACTACGGCCTTGTTCAGCTTCTAGCTCGTCGAGAAGTCTCGCTCGTTCTACCAGGAGGAATGCTATCTGTTCACTAGTTGGGGCTTGTGCTATTTCTTCCAGACCTTGCTGGATTAGCATTTCCGAGGTCTCATCTCGTAAGGCAGATGCTGAAAAGATATATAATATCAAACTGTGAAATAATGGTCAAACCTCAATTAACTAAACACATGCATTATGTACTGCAGACGACCAAGTGGGAATTAGACTTTTTTATATTTTTTGATGTCTAAAACCTCACCCTAGTGACAATGCTTACTGTCTAAATCCCTGGGGTATATTGAAACCGGACCAAAGTCTATTCCCCTGGACTCAAAGTTGATAAAATGTCAAGTCCCTGCCTTTCTGGTAGATTTGTCGTAAAAATTCCCCCTGTATCCCCAACGCTCCACCTGAGGGGCATAATTATATAATTGACTGGTGCACATCTAGGTCATGCATGTTTATGTACTTATCTATAGAGTTTGTAAATCAAATCCACTAATTAAGCTACTTTAAAGTTTATATTCACTTATTTTTACATCCCAACAACTATTTTTAGCTGTTTCAACACTCTTAGAATGTCTTGAGATTTATAACTGCTACATGTAAAACTTTAACTACCATGATAATCAATGCAAACCATTTGTAAACAAGAATTCTTAAAACTTCAAACAATTATTTATCTCCTTTTGAACAATTTAAACTGTTTTGTGACGGAGTATACATCTTGTCCAAAGATATAAAAAGAAAAGTAAATAATTCAAGAGCTTACAAATAACAGAATGAATTGTAAATGTTGAAACAGTGAAAGAAATTCAACAACTGACTGGACCTGAATTCTAAGTCTACCAGTCTTATACATTTAACTACTTGTATATAGCTAGTTTACTATGCTGTATCTGCAAACGGAACCCTTAGCCCACTTGTAACATGTCCGGCATCTCACACCTGACTACATGACCTGAGGGCCAGGGTAAGTCTTAAAGTTTCTACATATTAGTAATCTGGTCAAGAAATAATTAATAACACAGGTACTGTTTTATCAAAGCACTTACGAAATTCTGAAATTTATGTTAAAATTTAATTTCTTAATTATTCTTTAAAACCTACAGATTGCGCATTGGTGACAGATATTGTTTGCAGCAGTTCAACGACCAAAGCAATATTCTTTATTGAACAAGCTTTTATCACAATTTACATACTTTAGGTTTAAGAAATATTATAAAAAATTTCAATTTAAACGAAAGTTTAAGAATTTTCGTAGTTTATTTGATAAAACAGAACCCTGATTGTCAATCGTGTACACATAATACTACAAGGACCCCCACAGCAGGCTATAATAATTTCAAATAAGAACTTTGATTTAATTCTGACCTCCTCAGCCATTGCTATAAATCAGCCTGTAAGTTCAAGAAACTTATATATTTGTCTAACTATAAATACAAGTGAAACCAAGCAGGTACTTCAAAGTTCAAATATCTAGATTCTATTTAACTATTTTTTCGATACAGATAATGTTTACATAAGAACGTATATTATGTATTGAATATATTTTAAAATTTTACAGAAATCATAATTGATAAGGGTACACTGATTGCATTGAATGGACACAGCTAATGGCCTGGCTAAGCGTCGGTCAGTTGGTTGTTTCTAGGCCTTCTGTAGCCGTAATATCACAACAGAATGACCTGGCTTAAGGTCAAGATTTTTCATCATTGAATGGATAGAGATATAATTGCCTGGCTAAAGGTTGAGCTTTCAAACAACATGGCCCTGGCCTAGGTCTTTGCACTGCTAACATATATCGGACTTTTAATAAAGTCCATCAGAAACATACACAGAGAATGATCCCATCACTGATATGCTGTCAACAAATACTTGGGACAAATCAAATACAAGGGCGGACAGAAAAAGTGGCGACCATATGCTCTCCCTATGAAGAGACACAGAGCAAAGAAAGATATTTAAGCATGATCTTTAGAAGTCAATTTCAACAGTTATAATTCAATGACAAATACATCATTTCATTATGATAGCCATTAACAGTATCAACAAGACTTTTTTAGTGAATACTCTCGTTATCAGAACATATACACTGTATACATGTACCAATCTATAAAATATGTATAATACCTTTTCCTCAACAGACCTATAATCAAATAGTTCTTGATTTTATTCCTTGGTAATGTCAAATTCTATTCCTGCATGCACTATATTAATTATAATCCTATCACTTTATAACAATTAATGTTCATTTAGTCAACGCAGTTACCCAATTAATATAATTTTATGCAAGTCCATGCATTAAACATTCCTAAAATCACATTGAAAATCCACTATCATGGTAACCACAGATTAATGTATGTTGCATATGTATGGAGTTTTTGATACCATATACATTTATACGAAAACTAAATAATATCATATGCAGTTTTTCACTTATGTTTAAGTTCACTTTAAAACTTTGGTTTAAACAATATTTTATTTATTTCGTAACATATTTTACATAAATTTATTTATACAAATCAAGGATTGAGTAGAAAGCTAAGCTTGTTTAGAAACTCGTTCCTTCAAAACTCTGAGCACTTTATAGCCAGAAATATTTTTTGAAATTTCTTTTCAGCAAAATATAATGCAGTGAGAAGAACTGAGAAAGATAGCCTAGGTTACAACCATTGTACAAAATATACCATTCAATGCATTAATCCAACAGCTACTGTTCAATATAATTCCTATAACACGTAAAACAGCCTCAATAATTTAAAATCCACAACTAAACAAATTCAACAATTTTCCCAATCATCTGCAAAGTCCAATTTGCTTAACAACTTATGCTAAACTTCGTAACGGCCGCTGTACCAAAAGTTGGCAAATGCATACTCGATAAGTATTGAATGATAGCCTATCAATACCATATTGTACAATCATCAATTTTAAGGTTTTTACACTGTACAATCACAATATGAGAAGTATGAACGAATAGTCGAGTGTAAAACTATTCATTACTATTTCTTTATCAAGTTGAGTTGAGCTAGTTTAGCACCAAGTCGTAAATTTGTATACTACATATATAACTTCTTTCAAAAAAGGACATTGGAAGAAAAAAGAACTTGGCAAGCAGGGCTTCTTATCAAAGTTTAATTACGTATCCTATAAAACTGTGTCGTATAACTCAGGTAAAAACTTAGGTATTATGATTTATTACATTAAATATCTTGATTTATCAACACCGGAATATGGTCAATCAAACATATTAACGCTTTGTATGCATTCTTATTATACAAAGCTTTATTAATAAAAATAAATTAATGCTTTGAATTACACGGATATAAAATGTATTTGTATAGCAATATATATTGGAATAATAAACACAATTCATTTGAACAAAATCCACTTAAAAATCAATTAACTTCAATAGAAATCTTCCCCTTTATTGAAATTATCCTATGACAGTTTTAAATGTCCCCCTGATATTGTATAATAAATGGAAAACGTACTAAGATGTTCACAAAACAAGCAGTAATTTTGTATAATCAAAGTCAACAATGCATTGAAACTTGATCTTAGTAATGATCATCATCTGAGAGAAAACTGACAATTAAAGGAAGTACCGAAAGTGTTCCTTGCCATGTCCCCAATATGATCATCATTATTCATGCAGGAATATATGCTCCAAAATGATTGCAAGTATTTAGGAATTGCAAGCAATACAGAGGTCCCTTACCTTGTTTCAGGTTTTCAATGTTTCTGTTGCCATGGCAACCACAATTTTTGTCCGAATCAAACAAACATTTGATGTGCGTAATCTCATTACTGATCCCTTATCCAAATACCAAGTTCCATAAACCTAGTTTGAAAACTATTTGAGCTGATGGCAGGATCCAGATTTCTTAAGGGACAGGACTGAGGGCAAAACTTACAATAGTTCCATCCAGATGAAAACCATATGGGGAATAATACAATATTATTATTTCATCAATATTTACACAATTCCCTAATTACTTTTAGTTTCCCACCTCTGTGTTACCAACAGTTCATCTCTAGTCTGGTGGCGTTGGGAACACTAAAAAGTGTTGATGACATTACCAGCGTCAAGACTAAGACTTGAACCAGGGATAAACAAATTGTATAGTCTGATTGTCTGAAAAAGGATACCGCTGGGACTTTGTCAGGAATCAGACAGGGAAGGCCGCACTCAACTTAACCAGCCCAACACAATTGATTAACAACGTTACATATTTATCACACTAACATGGAACAATGCCCATACACAACCGAATGAAAAATGAAAAGCCCAAATCCCCGCTGCAAAAGAGACCATGCAGTTAACCCCTCAGTCACCTGATGCCCCTCGGCTGTGAGGTACAATACACACTTACTAGGAGATGGGCCAGCAATTAATAGATCACTGGTAAAAACTCTAGCTTAAATGTATACAAACAAAATATGTCTAAAAACAACACTGCCATTATGACCCACTGGGCGCTTGTTTTAGTGTAGATCGAAAGAGTAAATGTGTTAAAAGTAGGTTAGAGCTCAGAAGTTTACAAAAATTATCACCGAAAATGCATTTTATTTCCATTTTTTATTGCAATGCAAAGGCTTGGGTTATTATCGTCAGACTATATGTATTCATGTACACTATTACTTCATTGTATTACATTACTTTCTCACTGTCAATAATCCTCGTTTCCATTATATATAAATACGAAAATAACATTATCTCTACCATAGAATTTTATTTCAAATGATTTCAATAGTCTCTAATCACCGCCATCAGAAGTGCATTGTACCAGACAATTGTAAAATTCAATACCTTGATAAAATTTATAACTTCCTTTATTACATTTAATTACATTAATTACATTGCCTGCTGCAAAGGCCCCTCCAAGCATAGTTCATGGCCCTTCAATAAGTCTTAGTACGATCCAAATGAGGTCAGGGGTCAGGTGATATAGGTGTTTTGATAGTGGTGTAATACAACATCATGCAAATATGAAAGCAGTGTAGTAAGCCATATTAATGCTAGAAGAAATTGCCAATTTGGGTTACGGACAGACGGACTGGCTAATCACTATATGCCTCACAATCTATCAATTTGGGACGGGGTCATAAAAATTAAGTGTCATTAGATTTTCTGCTGATATTGGAAGAATCATACTAACTATTATTATCTGTAGAATATTCAAGAAATATAGGTCATGCATTTAAATTCCTAAAATAGATATACACACAACAGATGTTTATTTTATTTAAACTGCAAAAAGGTCATCATAGTCATAATTACGAGAAAATAACGACAATAATAATTGATTTACTGAAGGTATACATTGATTGATCACAGGTGTGGGTAACGTTATACCTGATAATATCACATACATAAAGCAACTTCAAAAGAACTTGGCATAATATGTGTTTAATTACATAAACATAATAATTTAGGGTAATTTAAGACCATTTCATGCGAAAGAAATAATTCAAATTTTATTTTTTCATCTAAGTATGATATAAAAATATATTTACTTTACAAATGCCCTTTAACTGAGTATAGAAATTCAACATTAAATATCTAAAAGAATTTATTTATGAGCTCAGATAATTACCGAGAAATTACCTCAGCTCAATGACTTTTAAAGTTTAAAGGACGCGCTATGGTGACCCTAATCTATGAAAAGATATTTAAAGGTAAAATTGTCATGATGTCAAGCTAACCCAACATTAAATCTAAATTATTCAACCAATAAATTTTTTTATTTGCGCTTGGCATTGGAGTTTTCAGTTATTTATATTCTCTATTTAACAACGGGTATTCTATTTGTCAAGGTCAGATAACAAAAGCCTATATTGTTTACAATACAGACATGGATTAACTCCCCTTGTGAAAAAGACAATGAGTCTGACACAGATTTATTAAGTTACCAATTTTCTAGGGCTCTTTTCAGCTGTTAGGCCGCTCAAGCACCCTTTGACATTTTAACTCCCCTGGTCATTGGGCTACATATGGAAACCTACACTCGTGTCTCCCTGGGGAGACTATTTCTCTCCTGTGGTGTGGCAGCCAACATCGATCTGCGGCGCCCAGGAATAGACACTGCCCTCACAGGTACCATTTTACACCATGGTAAAGTGGAGCTGTGGGTCTTGCTCAGAGATTTTAACCAGTGGTCCAGAGGGGGATCGAACCCGGGACCTCTCGACCCGGAAGCGCGCGTCCTACCTCTAGGCCACCGCTCCCCACTTAAATACCGGTATCCACTTTTTAAAAAGACTCATAAAGATTTGGAATTAGGTAGACATTTTGTTCATTTATCCAAGAATTTATGCCTATTGCCTAACCTACATTTAATATTTTTGATATTTTATTTCCAAAGAAATAGGATTGGGCAACAGGCTAACCTAACCTTAATACTAATGCCATGTCAATTCAAAGCATAGGCTTTATTTGCCTGTCAGCACTCTGCTGAAATATGGCACGCATATGGAGTGCCTCCACCAAGATTTAAAGACAGCAAGCACACTAACCACATAGCTGAGGCACACCATGTAACAGCAGTCCTGAATTTTCTACTCAAAGAAAGTAAATTCAAGGACTATTTGTAAAAAAAATCTTTTTTTTTCTAAATTCCAGGACTTTTCAAGGAATTTTTTGTAGTGAGGAATTCCAGGACTTTTCAAGGATTTTTTGCAGTGAGGATTTCAGGACTTTTTAAGGACTAGGAATCAAATTCAAGGAATTTTCATGCGTTTGATAACATAAAATAGTATAAAATGAGTTAAACTTACCATTTTGTTCTTGTCGAAATCTTTCAATTTCTTGTTTAAGTGAATCATTTTCTGTTTCCAGTTCTTGAATAAGTGCTTCTCGTTCGTCGGATAAATGTCGGATATGTTCAACATAACTCTCCACTTCTTGCATTTCCTCAGCTTGTGAACGTTTAAGCTGTTCTTGTTTCTCCGTTGACTCCAACAAATCATTCTGTAACCATGGTATTAATATTATATTACTGTAAAATCATTTAATTTTTGAGACTAAATTTTGTGGTTTTGGTAAAAAATACCATTTCGCTGGGATGTTAATTTGTGGAATTTGCATTTCAGGTAATAAATACAAGGGTCAAAATGATTGTTTGATTGGATTTGATTTTGAGGTTGAAAGTGAACCACAAAATCCATGAAATATAATCCCCACGAAAACAAATGATATTAAATTATACCATAAAATCATTTTTTCATATATATTTACTTGGTAACATTTTTTTTTGTGAATTTCATGAATGAGCTGACTGATGGAATAAAATCCACCATATTTAATATATACAAAATTTCATTTGAAAAAGCAAAATGGTATGATGTTACCCACGTCGGTTACATAAGGTCTATAGTATTATTAACAATAAAACATCCATTTGAGACACTCACCTCAGCATTTTGATACAGCCTCCATATATAGAACAATTTTTCTTCATCTGAACACTGAGGGTTGAGTCCATCTTCCTCCAGGCGTTTGTCTATCTCTGTGTGCAGGATGGACGGACTTTCCTGAAACAAGAAATCAAATATTTTCAGAACATGTCACAGTCATTTATTACTGTATCTACACTACCCAAAAGTGCTAACCCGCCACTTAGATATTTCAGTCCTGTAGTGTCAAAAATTGGTATATTCAAGTGCGATTTCGCATACCGATACATTTTTAGTAGATGCAGCTGATAGTTAGTTTAATTTAGCGGTATTGTGGCTAAACTTGGTGCATTCGGCCGTATTGCGTAATGGCGTATTTTTGCACGTGCATTGCATGTGCACCAACATTTAAGTGTACATGAACGAATTCGGCATTATTGATGACTGCTTATCTTGAAAAACACTTTACATCATGAAATTGACTCGATAGGAACACTCACATGATTTCGAAAAATCACTTGAACACATTTCGTAGGTGTCAATGTTTCATTTTTTTAAATATTTTTTTTTATAATGCATTTATTAGTATGAACATCCACATACGTACGTATAAAGATGTATTAAATTCAAATATGTGTTGATATCTGGCCTACTTGCAGTCGAATTTACCATGTTTGACGTGTTACGTAATATAGCATGTTTACACGTGTAAGAAATAAACAACGGAATTCACGTGCTCACGAACGGTTTTGATTAAAAGGATGAATTTCCTACGCGGAAAACACATTAAAAGCCAAATTGTATCAGCAGAGAACGCGAAAGACCTGCCGGAATGTTATGACTTTGGTTAGAGTCGCGGCCCTTATTTTTTTAATTTCACAATAATATTATTTTATTTTTTGGTTTGTTTTTGAAGTTTAAGTGGTTATCTCCATTTTTTATTAACAACAAACTTAGTTTTGTGGATATTGACATACAAGCGTGATTTTGCAAAACCAACCGTTTTGACAAAGCCTTTTTTCTCATTTTGTTCGAAGATTGTTACTCTTTGGCAGAGTTCGTCTGGAGTAAATCACGGCATGTAACGTGATTTTCGTATAGGGACAGGGATCAGTTATGCCAAAATGTTTATGAAAACGTGCTTTCCACGCGTTGATTTATGCACACTGCCATCAATAGTTTGGGTATTTTTGTGAATTGGTAAAAAATACCACATTACGTAACACGCCTGTGACAACGAACATAATCGTTTGCCGTCCAAAATAAATTTATAATTGACTGCATCTTGGATTCAAGTACGGGTATGCAAAATTTCATGCGGGTACATACTTAAATAAAAAAGTTATGGCGAAAAATGTAAGGTGGCGGGTTAGAACTTGTGGGTAGTGTATTAGCTTAGGATAAGATTTCAGGATCTATTTCAGTGTGTGAGATAAACAGACTTTCCTCAAACCAGAATAAAAAATTTAAGCCACTGGGAAACCATAGTTTTATAGGAAATTATAAACAGTTTTATCACTTTAGTTGGAACATGGACAAGCACTGTGTTATTCGAAGCGGGGAATCAAAGTTTTAGCAGGTCATCACAAACAGCTTCTACAGGAACCATAAAGATCGTGTTACAGTGGAGAACCATGCAGAGTTTAACATACAATGTGTGAAGATTGGTTCTAGAGCTTCCACACCATTCATGTATGATCAATAAAGTAGGATTTACACCATAATGGTTTAAACTACTTCAAACTGTTGATAAAATAATTGCCCGACCACTTGAATGTATCTGAGCAAATATATACAGTACAGACCTTCACCAGTCAGATCAATATGATAATGGTTTGTCTGAGAAGATTGGGCAAACAATGGAAGCCCTGAATGTATGCAAGCTTGTAATTATATATCAGAACAGAATAGAATGGAATAGAACAGAATGGGACAATACAAGGACAGACAAATACTCAATACCGGGTACCTCAACAGATTCAAGAAAAGCAATACTGTAAAATCATTTAATTTCGTCGGGACGAAATTTCGTGGTTTTGGTAAAAAAGACAATTTCGTTGGGACTTTAATTCGTGGATTTTGCATTTTAGGTAATAAAACATGGGTAAAAATTAATGTTCGTTGGGATTAAAGTTCGTGGTTGAGGTGAACGACGAAATCTACGAAATTTAATCCCCCACGAAAATTAATGATTTTACATTAAGTAATTATACCATGGAACATAAGGAAATGGGACAATACTAGAACAGAATTGTAGATAATTGTACAATACTAGGACAGACAAATACTCAATATACCTCAACATACTCAAAGTAAAGAATTTCAAATTTGTTTGAAACTATAATTTGTATAAGATGTACCCAAACAATAATAAATACAATAGTGCAATGGACATGATGACACATATTTGAATCCGACATTGAATTAATTGACATATGGTTATCATTAATATATTATTTATATGCTATAGCTATAGGTATGAGTTATTCATTGCATAATATATTTGATGCAAATCAAAATTAGGCTAGCTTAAAGAAGCTAGCACGTTAAATACCACTTGGTGCTGGGTATTGTCATGTTAATGATGTAATTCGCTGGCTAAGACTGAGAATGTCATAAGTACAAAATCAATATTTTGAGAAAAAAAATGTCTGAAAATTTTCTCTTTACTTATTGAAAAACAAGCTTCAACAAAACTTCAACATGACAAATTCCGATTTTCATGAAAATGGCTATCATAAAGGTTGTAAGTAGACTAAGTAACGACCTTCTCATTCTAAGTCAGCGAATTGTTGTTGTTGGTATGTCAATGTTAATGCTGTTGACGATGTTGTCATCAATGTTGCTGCTGTTGTCAATATGTTAATTTATTGTTATCATTGTAAAAGCTTTTGTCATAAATATTGCCTATTTTCGGTAATATGTCTGTTGTTATAATTGTTGTTTGGGCAAATTCTGATGTCATTGATTATGTCATGATGTTGTTGATGATGGCATGAAGTTATTATTGATGTCACATGACGTTATTAAAATTAAATGATTTCACAATGCTGTTGTTGATGATGAGGATGGGATGGTACTGTCATGAAGGCATTCATGATGTCACAATGTTGTTGTTGATGAGGATTGGATGGGTTGGTGTTGTAAATGATGTCACAATGTTGATGGTCATATGATGATGATGATGATGATGATGTCATGACATTGTTTAAGATGTTTCTAATGATGCCATGTTGTTGTTGATGATGTAATAATGTTGATGATTTTCAAGACCTCTCATTGTCTCCGAAACATGAACATTTTTGTTCAATATAAGACCATGCATTATAAAATTATATATGCTTGTATCTTAAAATATTATATTTTATACAATGGACAATTTATTATAGTACTTCAGGAGCTATTATATAAATATAGTAGAGAAACGTTTGAAGGAGCTATAAATTTAAGAATATAGTATCTCAAGTACCCAGAATTAAATTTGTGTCATAGAAAAGCACTTATCAGATAGATTTATATTTACATAGATATTATTTAAATATATCGCCCAAATGAAATCTACTTTTAAGTGGATGAAAATGAAAGCATGTGTCACTTAACTAAGACATAGTGGTTTAGAAACTATTTTATCCTTGATAATAAAGAAAAGAATGTAAAATATTACAGACAGGTTGGCCTAAATTATATTTAACTCAAATGTTAGGGAATTGGGATACTTGACATGGATTTATACACAAACTTATATACTTGGTATTGCTGTAATTATTATTTTATAAAACAATATTTTCTTTCATTCTTCCTTCCATCTTTCACTCTGGGACATTATCTCATATCAGTTTACCTGGTGGACGAGCTGATGTTTACAACTGTTATCATTTGACTTTGAACTGACTGTAAGAATGGCCGAACAACTAGAAATCTCTGGCCTGTTTGTGTTATTTGTTATTGTAAAGATTTCAGGTTGTATAGATTTTATTGTATGTTTTGTATACCATTGATTTACGGGAACAAACATGTGCTAAAAGTTAAAACTAATCAATCAACATTTTCAAAATCAGCTACATTGTATTGTCAATTTGTCAACAGCAATATTTTCACTGGGATTTATATCTTTCACTGACTTTTAAGTTTTGTCAAGTTAATGCTGTTTGAAGACAATTTAAGGTATTGAAAGTGTGCCTTACACTTAAAGGTCTTAAGTCAGTAATTTTATTAATTCTATAATACTGTCCAATATCCATTCAAATGATAGTAAACTTGGTTAAACTTCTCAAAATAATGACCGTCATTATACCCTGAACATGCAGTCAGCTTTGGCTCAATAGCTGGTGCAGTCTTACATTCTTTTACTGTAGCACTGCTGTGCACAATTGTGCTGCCTTTGGGTCTTAAAATTATTAATAATTCTTCCAGTTGAAATTGAAAGAATAAACTTTCCTGGCGTGAAAATACAATTTCACATACCGTATAGTTATATATATATACTGAGTGATTCAGCGGTTTCACCATACAACTAATGTTTTTAAATCTACAGTACAAATAGAGAACAAAACTTTTTTAAAGAAGATTTTTTTCAAAGATTATTCCGCAATAATTGCTTCAAAAATTATCTCCACTGTGTCTCCACTCTATTACTGTCAACAGACAAAAGATACATAGAAAGTGAGATTTCAATAAAAAAATATCGAAAAATGACTTTGTGTCATTTTAAAAGTGATTAAATATACTGTAAAATCATTAATTTTCGTGGGGATTAAATTTCGTGGATTTCCTGGGTCACCTCAACCACAAACTTTAATCCCAACGAACATTAATTTTGACCCTTGTTTTATTACCTGAAATGCAAAATCCATTAATTCAAGTCCCAACGAAATTGCCTTTTTTACCAAAACAATGAAATTTCGTCCCAACGAAATTAAATGATTTTACAGTATACAGACTTATGTCTGTACTACAGTGTATGTATAAACTACAAAATATGATTCATACAGAACTATCCTGACTCATCATTGTCAACTTATACTCATACTTCTTTTAAAGAGAAATTAACACTATAATTGTGTTTTATAGATATTCGCGATTTTGATAAATTTTGGTCAAGTAATAAATTTTTGTTGCCTCTTGGGTTTCTTTTTCATTCTACTCTACGCAACACCTCAAGCAATTGCATTCATTATAAGCTTCAATACCTTTTCATCAAATTCTAAACCTGGTCATAATTAAAGAAACTTTGAAATTGAATTTTAACTTCAATATTTTAAAAATTGTAACACCTAATTATTTCAAATGCTTTTTTCTACAAGTTCAAGCCTTGATCGTGAACAGGTATAACAAGAAAGGCAGGGAAAATTGGTATAACCCAATAGGCAAATCCTGTCAATCTTTGTAAATATGACTTTGATTATCATGGGAGTAGTCTACATATTGATATCAAAACCTATAATCACCAAAACAAGTCACATGGAATGTGCTCTATCTCTGTTCAAGATCCATATTATCTTGTCTATTGATTTGTCGTTACCTATTAAGACAAATGACTTATTCATCTCTAGTTGACCTTACCGATAAATAAAGGCATAAATAATGAGTGTGGACATAAAAAGTAGTTACTCAGTGTTAACTTTAGAGATCCAAGACGAACACACCTGAAATACAATGTAGTTATAACATTATAACATAACTGTTCAAAGTTGAATGATAATGCTTATAAACATTGACTCGTCCTTTAGGTAAACTATGGATATCTAGGTAACTCCTGCTTTTTGCTTAGGGATAGCTCCCTTATTTAGTATTACTTATTTAGTACAGTTTCTTTAACAAATAAAAACAAGTATTAAATATAAAATAATGTTCGCAAAAATTCAGAAAACAGGTATTTGTGCCTAAAACAGACTACTCTTTGATAAAATATCACAGGACAGGATCAATATATAAGGATATCAATGATTTAAGATAATCCATGTATATAGATATAAGATTATATATAAGACTCGGACATTACTAAGCTCAGGACACAAATGGTGGTTCCTTGTGTGATGGGGTCACGATCGACAACAATCAAGTAGTCTTTGATATGAAACTTTGTGGTTAAACTTGCTAGTATAAGAGGTCACCTTAATTGAGAAAGCACCTGTCCAATAAATTGGCAATGTTATTAAATTTCAAACATCAGTTACACCTATATATCAGAAACAACAGTATTAATTTAACAGCTATCTTGTTTTAAACATGATTTTCATTATTTAAATAATATTATTGACAATAGTAGAAAGACAGGAAAAATCAACCAATTTGGTCAGAACTACCTTTCAGTAGCATTGTAAAAAAATCTTCTCCTTTTTTAAAAAAAATAACTGATCAAAAAGCAGTTTTCAACATTTTTGTTTAATCAATAGTGAAAACCCTGATTTAATCAACAGCTAATGTACCGGTAATCATACAGTCTGTTAAAAGTTAAATCAAAATGGTTATAAACATAAGCTTGTCTGTCAGGTAAAATATGCATATTTAGGTTTAACAGGGTGTAACCGAGTTGAGGTAAGTCAGTCCTATTCTATCCAATGAGATAGTTCCCTCATTAATTCTACTTATTGAATCCACAAAACATTAAGATATTGTCCCATCAGATTAAACTGCAGAGACTCCTTGAATAATTTGTTTCAGTCCGAAAAATTCCGAAGTTATAAAAAATAATACTTACAATTATATATGGCTTTATACGGAGATTATGGTTCATAGTAAATGAAAATACAAAACGAATACAGCCGAATATGGCCGGGAGCGCTTACAGACTATGATGAGTGTCAGTTTAATCTGGTCAAGCTATACTAGCAAATAAAGGTAGCATACTTCATACTACCAACAGTTAAACTATTCTACATTATAGCTTGGCTATTTTGTCCTGAGCCTGACCTTTATGCAAGAATAAATTACAAGATTCTTGCTTTGAATATATCAATTTTCGCAAGCAAATCGTGCAATATCGGTATTTCAGATTTGTGTTTGTATTACATCTTGTCTATCTTGAGCATCCTCAAGTCATAATACTCCCCGATTATGAAAATGTGCAATCGGTGTAGTAAACGTAGACACTATATCAACTGTTGAATTATGCTAATCAATAGGTCAGATTAGCCAAGCTAAACATCTGACTTGTAATGGCATAATCCTGCTATAATCATGCAATAATCTGACAAGTTTAGTAATAACCTATGACATATTGATGATTATATTGCATTATACAAGAGATGACCTGAAGAATACAATGACAGTGTTAACTTAAATATAGATTTTTAAAAGGCTATGATGAATTATTAATGAATTATATGTACAAGGCTGTATTATATTGCCATATACTGTAAGACTGAAAATACATAGAGTTAGACTCTATTTTCAAGAATAAGAAATTAATAATTAATAATTCAATTTAATTATAAAGTGTTTTTGTGGAATTTTAAATAAAATTTATGTGCTCAAGTCTGACCACAAAAATTAAGGAAGGGGTATCACTATTTGTAAATGTTTATTTTATTTTATCTCTTGGCCTTAAACCTGATCATAAGATTTGTTTCAAAGTGTCAGAACCGTCACCCACTGCAGTAGTATCACAAAAAGACATGACAATGATCTGGCAGTATACCAATATAAACATTGAAATATACTTTAACAAGAATACCTTTAATTGCAGTAATTTCTTTTAGAGGCATGAAAATTACCTTGCACATAATAGCACATATTGTGTGGAGTAACCAGAATTCTAAGGTTCTTCCGATTATTAAATCAATTATATATTTTGTAATTTGGCTTTGGATCTTAACAGTTTAGTCATGTATTCCATAAAGCAAAGTTTAATAATCACAGAAAATATGTACAAGTAGTTTAAATCCTAACATTCTTTCTATTTTCAATGTGCGCAATTAAGTAAGTGCCACTTTCTGGCCACACGAAACTTTAATGTTCAAAATATGATTCCATGTACAACAAAACTTCTTGCTCTCATCAACAAAAGTAAATAGTTTTCCTCCATAATATGTCTACGACTCCCCTCAAGTGCATTGACATTAAAGAAAATTAAAGATATAAAAATTCCATGCAGAAAGTAGTTGCTGCAGTCAATTGTTTATCCCAGACAACCTGACAAGTGCTAATTTTGCAGACCAAATTTATGCCATGAAAAAGTTCTTAATGTCACATTTTGAACCAAAATGAATACCGGTAACAACAATTGTAATATTATTATAATGAACCAATCATGGCACTGTGTCATAGACAGGAAACTATATCATGGGTTCAATGTTAGATAGAATTAATTAACTAATGCATAATTGATGTTCTGAGACATCTCTTGATATAATATGACACAATAATTATATAGAGTCATGCACTAACCCATCAAAACACATTATGTACATTATAATAGTGTTGGTTATAACAATTAAGTATGTGTAGGGCACCAGAATCATAAAATCAACATTTTAAATATGATTGAGGGATGGAGGCCTAATAAAGTCTAAGAGACTAAGACCAATGCTAGCTTTTGGTAATCATTTTGTATGCAATCATTACATGCATAATTATATCAGTTATGAACACAACTTTACAAGCTAAATAATGTAACTTTAATAGGAGGAAAAAGTGCAACTGACATGGAATTTATATAACCACCTTACAATCCCACATAATAATTGTCTATAAAGCTCTATCGACTGAGGTAGCTGGGCGCTTGCTGCGAGTCCATCTTGAAAATGAATCCCTCCTTCTCCCTTTATTTCATGGTCAGAAATCTTAAAGATTTGAGGAAATTGGACAGGGAAGGTAGTCCTCAACATAACCAACTGAGCACTGAAAACATCAACAACGTAATTTCTCAAGTATTCTTTGCAGGACACTAAATGGCACCGAGGGCCAATGCCTGTGACTAAGAAAAAGACCTGTGTGTCGATGGATTGATTGTTGCACATTTTCCTTGAGTGATGAGAGTGGAAAGCTATATGCCTATGCATGACGAGGGACTAAATAGTGATATGGTCACACCTAAGAAATAAAGTCTTGAAGGGAAGGAGTGTAGTGATACTATGTGGTAGTTTAGATGTTGAGCCCTGTGTCTTGACTTCAGCGTCAATCTGTATTTAGAACTATTGCACATGACTGTTCCATGCCAGCCACCGTCCGCCCAACCCCAGGGTGGGGGCCGTGGATGCAACAAACTGGTGCATAATTAAGTGACTGTGAAAGCTGACTCACTGTTTACCTACAGTCTTGGTATTTTACTAATCTGCCAAGTAAAATCCTATTGCAGCCTTTATTTTAACAGCCTGAACAGTACCCTTATTAGGCTTATTATAACAGGTGAGTTTACTGTTTAAAATTAAGTCTAACAAGTAGGTTAACTTGTTGCATTAATAATTCGATAAAGTGGACACCTAACTGTAAACTCATATGGCACGCGGACTCAACGATTTATTTTTCAACCTTTAACGGTGCCACACAATGCTGACATTAATAGGTCCGTGCAGGTCAAAACCGAAAACAAATCCAGTTTCAGCCCAGTTTTAAAAGATCGCAAAATAGGTTCGCTAACTTACCAAAAGTCTTGTTGGCGTTTCCGAAGAAGCCATTTTAACTGCACGATAGTCGTCTGTGCTTATAGTTTTATATCAAACACTTATCAGTCATATCCTCCCTCATTTTTGGCACAACACCACGAAATATCATCTGATCACCTTTGCACTCAATCAGCCATGCGCACCTGTTCGGCCATTTATAAACAATCAAGCATGTACATGTCAACGGTATTCATACGCGAAAATATTTTGTCAACAGCTATAGATTTTAACATCATCGAATATTGTATTAATAAAAAATAGTTTGTGTAAATATAATGATAGTTTTTTATAAGAAATAAATATAAAATATATGTTACATAGCTATAACAGTTCCTCATTATTTGGAGGACTATTTTGTTTTCGAATGAGCTAGTCGGATACATACGGCCATGTTCGCTACGCATAAAAAAGTTTTACCTAAAAGTAGTTCCTAAATATGTAGCATTTAAAAAAGCTACGCGGTTTTATCTATGACACATTTTTATGCTCAGCAGGATGGGGACCTCCGGCACCAATATTTTGTTCTCGGGTTATGCCCAACAATGATACATTTTTGTCATATTTTATTTTGATGCACACGCGTACTATCCTATCCGTGAGTTGTATTCCCTCACCAGAGAGTGATCAGTGAGTAGTGAGTTCATTCGGTGAGTATTTTGCGTTGGGTACGTAGTGTTCCAATAAATACCTATGGTCACTGTGTACGTGTTAATACAATAAACTTAAGGAGTGTCCATTCTCGTCCAACCAGCGTATTATTTTCAATTATAGTTTAGAGACTTGACTTTACACTGATTCATGAGAATGGGAGTGTCCAATGCATTATATTTTCAGCGGGCTGTGTTCAATGAGCAATGTCTAGCGAGGACATAATCAGTGCTACAGCTAGGATTCAAAAATAGAAGGGAGCTCCTATTGAAAAGGGCACTTTTTGCGCGCGGTCACTTCTTACAGGGGCGTTTTTGTGTGCGCGTGTGTTTCCTCCCACACAGGTTCTTTTTTGCATGCTGCAAGCATTTCAGTTTAATCCATTTAGGCTTTGTTTACTGTGCCAGTGGCATATAAATTAATGGAATATCCTTGCAAATTAAAAACACCTGTCCATTCAGGCCACAATATACTGGTGTCACATGATCAATGCTAACTTGAAAGTGACTATTCAGAAATAGATATAACATGAACAAGTTTTCAGCATGTCAGAGGATGGGTAGACATACAACTAATGTCTCAGAATGATAGGCATTTCACTTTTCCCTTGATAACTGTTTTCAGTTCCATGACTTGCTGTAGTCCACTAGAAATCTAATAGATCTATCTATTAAATTTTGGAGTTTTACCTCCATATTTGAGTATGTACAACAAGGAGTACAAATGCACCAACATTGAGCCAAAAAACCAGGACTTCGGTGTTATTTGTCCCTACTACTGAACTTCAAAAGCTCAGCCAACTTAACTAGCTGGATGCTGGGCTGGGAGTCAGTCACTACAATTATTCCCCCTTTATTTATTGGATGGGACCTTACGTCAAGCCACTATTGACAACCTCACCGAGCCCCAAGGAATCATTCTCAGACTATTTATGACAACTTTAGTAAACTTATAAGCAAAGACCTAAATTACCGTAATTTAGGTCTTTGTTATAAGTGAAGCCTGCTGCAAGTCAGTCTCCACATGCATCCACCTGAAACTTATTAATAAGGTTCAGTGAAATTTGCCACCAAGTGAGGATCTTAATCATTGCTAATATAAATGTTATGAAAGTAGAATAAATATAATTGAGACTCTCATTAAGTTGATGCAATATTGGAAAAAAATTCATCACTCCCCTGCCTATAACCATGGTGGGTGGGGGGTGGTGATTTTAATTCTAGCAATATATGCCATATTATCATATATTAATCACAGTGAAGGTAAATTTTGGTGTTAATTGATATAATTAAGTAAGATAAATCATTCAAGAGTTGATCAATTGCTTTTTAAAGACGATTTTTCACCAGACAATCTTCGTTCGTCGGCAAAAAATGACAGGTGCCCGCCAATGTTTATTTCCCTAAATTTCATTAAATTACGACTTGTAACATATTTTTGTGAGTTTTATCCATTTTAAACAAGAAATTCAACTGATTTAAGCCAAAAAAGTGTCTTTTGACGATCTTTTTATCGGTGAATTAAAAAAATCTGATTTGCGATAGGCAATGGTATTCTACGGCCGTGTCGAGATTTTGTTACAAAAACAACGATGTTAATTGGTACAATTAAGATGTTTTTAACACGTGTTGCATAATTAGCTTGGATTTAATTGGATTAAAGGTCTGTTTATCTTCTAGGTTTGTAGCTTTGAGCAATTATTGATTTATGACCGCTGTCAGCGCTGTGTGCAGACGATAGGTGTTAATCACCCAGTTAGATTGTTAGTTAAGATTTATGACACCTCCGATCTTTATTGAGACCTTGATTACGTAATCAGGGGTCAAAACAGTAAAAGCAATTTAATTTCTTTGATGAGGGACACAGAAGGGCGCCCCTAATTTCAGAAGGGCGCTCGTTGATTGGTCGGATTTTAGCGGGGCGCCCCGCCCTTCTAAAAGGGCCTAGCTGTAGCACTGATAATGTTTAATGCTTGAGTAATGTTCTCCTTCCAAATGTTGTGCAGGGACGTCCGGGATCCACTC
This sequence comes from Spisula subtruncata, assembly GCA_963678985.1. Lineage (NCBI taxonomy): Eukaryota > Metazoa > Mollusca > Bivalvia > Venerida > Mactridae > Spisula > Spisula subtruncata. The sequence continues at coordinate 29,763,523 of OY787669.1, forward strand.
CTTCTTCTTCTTCTTCTACTACTTCTTCTTCCATGTAATTTGCAGGACCCACTCTGGGGCATTATCGCATATGTTAGAGACAGAGGTGAGATACAAGGAATCCGGGTGCGATACCATTGCTCGTTCCTTATAGATTCCTTGGTTCTTTAACGTGCCCGGTGTAAAGCACCGATACACGCGAGACTACCCCTGGGTTACCAACCAGGATCATCTCTAGATTGGTGGGAAACACTAAATAGCGTTTCTGAAATGACCAAGTGTCCCGGCCGAGAACTCTTGGGCACTATACTGCAAATTACTTAGAGACAAATGTGAGCTAAACAAGGACTCGATCGTTTCGAGAACTTAGTAGAATCCTGTTCTCTTTAACGTGCCCGGTGTAAAGCACCTAATACACGCAAGACTTCCTCTGGGCGTCCAGCCAGTTCATCATTAGATGGATGGGAAACACAACTGAGCTAGATATATTTAATCTATCTCCATGGAAACACTCAATAACGTTTCAGATTATTAAGTATCCCGGTCGAGGATCGAACCATGGTGCAGGGACATCGCGATCAGTAGTCAAGCACTTAGTTTATCCACGCAACCACTGTGCCACCATAAGTGTGTTAAGTGAGTAGTGTTTTGATTGTCATTTACAATTTTCAATAGTTTTAGGAGTTTTAACAGCTAGAACTTGAATGGTTTAATATCGTTTCATTTGTGTTCAGTAAATGTTAAAGTGCTGGTATGCTTTTGGTCGGTGTCATTTCTGTGATCTATGCTAGACTGTATCGGACGCTGCCTTTCACTAGGTCGGATCTTAGCAGCGATTCATTCGGTCACTTGGGGTCACCGGTTTTTGCATTTCTTTATAAAACTAGTAATAATATAATAAAATAACTATAAACGGAGTTACTGAATTTATTTATTAGTTGTGAAACTATGTTATCCTGCTTTTTAACCACGGAGACTTGGACATTTATTCTTTCGTAAGGATATGTGTGGGCATTGCTCCAGTCTGTGTAATTGTGTTATGTTGTGTTGTTACTGTTTTCTTTGCTCGGCTGGTTTGAATTGAGTGCTACCTTCCCTGTTTGATGTTCACACATCTTTTTTGAGGCTCATAATCTTTTCAGTGAGTTGTATTCAGTGCGTGTTGTTCATTATTTTTTCAGTACACGTATATAAGTGATTAGTGAATAGTTTTAAGCAAGTAACGTTAGTGTGAGCAATGCATGTGCATTTACACTTAATCGCACTCATAGCACAACACCTATTTTTTCATTTTTAACTACTTAAATCGGGATTAGGTTAAAATTTGGCATATGAATATATGTACATGTAGATACATTTTCAACATACATGTATGTTTCTATGATATTTTTTATCGAAATCAATTGCTTGCATAATGATTTAAAATACTGTGAAAATACAGGAAATATGTAACCATTGTGAATTCAATTTTTACTAAAAAGTTTAATTATAACAATGAAGTGATCAAATATTTGGGTCCTTGTTTTTTGAGTATCTTGTATGTCATTCCATGTATTTTTTTTATCTTTGTATACACCTACCTGATCGGAACACTGGGAACGTTATCCCGTTCATGAACACTAAAATTACTAGGACCTGTTCCTGTAGTTTTAGTGGGACTGGTGATCGTCCCAGTTGTCTCATGTACAGCTTGTCTAAAGAAATAATTCATGGACATCTGCAGACATTGATGACAGCAGAAACTGTCGTTTGTCATGCAGTAATACTTATGTTGCATGTGCTGTAGGAGAGCTTCGTCCTGAAGTGTTTTTCAATGTGTCATTTGTGTCCGGGATCCTTTTGCTGTAAAATTTATGGAAATAATAGCGAGACAATACTACGTACATCGTGGTTACATGTTTGATGTAATTATATATATTTTTTATTAAAAATGCATGGTAAAATTAAGAAACAAATAATAAAAGCATAGATTAAAAATAAATAAAACAATACAACGTTGATAAAAACAAAGCGAAACACATGGGTTGAAGATAAATAAAACGAATACGACGTACATAAAAAACATTTAGCAAAACACAACATCTACCAAGAAGCAAATCAAAACATATTTTCGATTAAAAACAAAGCGAAGCACGCAATAATTCCTTTAGTTAACAAAACATATCGTCAATCAAGAAGAAAATCGGAACACCTCGTCGATTCAAAATAAAACACATCACCAAAAAAGCACCATTAAAACACATCGTAGATAAGACACAAAACAAAATACATGTCCGATTAAAGAACGAATTAAAACACATCGTCGATTAAGAATAAGTTCAAAACACATCGATGCTTAAGGACTAGTTCAAAACACAACGTCGATTAAGGATAAGTTCAAAATACATCGTCGATGATTAAGGATTAGTTCAAAACACGTAGCCTCGATTAAGGACATCGTCCATTAAGGATTAGATCAAAACACCTCGTCGATTAAGGATAAGTTCAAAACAGATCGTCGATGATTAAGAATTGGTTCAAAACAGATCGCCTACTAAGGCCAAATTGGTTAAAAATACATCGTCGATTATGGATAAGTTCAAAATACATCGTCAATTAAGGATAAGTTCAAAACACACCTTCGATTATTACGGATTTGTTCGAAACGCATCGTCGATAACTAACAATGATTAAGGATTTGTTCAAAACACATCGTCGATCAAGGATTTGTTCAAAACACATCGTCGATTAAGGATTTGTTCAAAACGCATCGTCGATAATTAACGATGATTAAAGATTTGTTCAAAACACACCGTCGACTAAGGATTTGTTCAAAACACATCATCGATTAGGGAATCATGTTGAACAGTCTGCATCCTGCGTTTCTTCTTCTTCTTTCTAGGCCCGTATTTTATCTGGAAAACAGTCGTATGATAAAATATCGTTAAATGATTATTAAATACCAAACAAACTGTAGACATACCATAGGCCCAGTAGTTCAAACTGAATTAAAGCATATTTATAACATCATCAACAACCTGTTATTTCGCTCAATTGGGTGGGCACGGTGGTCGGTGGTAAGACGCATGGCTCCTGATCGAGAGGTCCTGGGTTCGATTCTCGACCGGGACACTTGGTCATTTCAGAAACGCTATTTAGTGTTTCCCACCCAACTAGACATGATCCTGGTTGGTAACCCAGAGGTAGTCTCGCGTGTGTTAAAGAACCAAGGAATCTATTCAGAACGAGCTAGGGTATCGCATTCGGATTCCTTGTATCTAACCTCTGTCTCTAACATTTGCGATAATGCCCAGAGTGGGCCCTGCAATTAAATTACATGGAAGAAGAAGAAGAAGAAGAAGAAGAATTCATGGAAATATGAGGATAAGAACACACAATCAGATGAAATTTCTAATAGTAAGACTGGCTATGAAATAACATGTACATCAATGCTGAGTCGTACATTTGTTATGGCATATAACCTTTATGAGTATAGTCCGTTCTAAGTTAAATGATAACGGTTATAAACATAGCCTCTTAAACAAAGTACACTCTTTTTATCTAGGTTTAACTGGATGTAGCTAGTCCCCGCTATTCTTTCGAATGGGGTAGTTCTCTCGTTAGTAATTACTTATTGAATCGACAGTACGTGGTAATAGAAGCGACATAACTCTATATGTAATACTGTAAATGAAAATACTATTTAGTGTCGTAGAGTTATGTCTCTTCGATTATCAGGTGTAGAGAGATCTATTCACCGGTCTTAATTTTGTTCGCATTATTTTCTTGAGATTTTATGTGTGCGGTTTCTCTTTCTAATATTTTGAATAGTTTATAAATATGAGCCAGTCTCTTCTTCGTCTTCTTCCGAATAATTTGCAGGGCCCACTCTGAGGCATTATCTCAAGGGAAACTTGCTTTTTTACAACCAATTTGACTTTGACTTTTTTATTATTTGAATAAGTAGTCTTAACTAAGCAAATGTAAAGGGAATTTAGTTAATATCTTGGCCTTTAAGGAAGGTTCCAGCTGTTTTGAAGAAGCCCTTTCGGCTCGATTTATAAGGAAAGTTAAAGCAAAGATACAGTACTAATTATGGATAAACTATTTTAGTTTGAATGAGCGAAAGTTTGTTCTCATGTTCGAGTTTTTTTCGAACACTGGGGACTGGTTGATATTTACAGGGTGTCCTAAAAGAAAGTTGTATATCTATTAAATCTCTACGGTCTACTAACGTTATCTCTATATCTACTTGCACATGTATAGTTTGTCTATAGATGAAAGATCTAAATTATTCTGGTACCACTTATAAGATTATACCTAAAAGTTTTATTTGCGATATCATACTGATGAGATTTGATAAATCGATGGCTTAGAACAAGAAGGTCGTAACTACCTCTTACGACCTTATAAGACTCATACATATTAGAAATCTGCTTCACAAGGCGCTTCTTATGAGCCATTTTCATAAAAATCTGAACTTGTCATGTTGACCAAAATGAAGTTGTAAAAGTTTGTTTTACCATAAGTAAAGAGTAAATGTCAGACAGTTTTTCCGCGTTTTCTCAAAATATCGATTTGGTAGTTACGACCTTCTAATTCTAAGCCATCGAAATATACACTGAGACTGTATACTTTCTTTTTGGACACCCTGTGTATTCATTGTAAATGATACTACACCTTGTTAAGTATTTCCATTTCAGGATCCAGAAGATCAGTGATGCTACGATTCAGTGCAAGCCGAGATGTTCTGTTGCACACCACGTGGATATCTGGAAGGCGAAGCTGGCTTCCATTTCCTATATTCTCCTGACTTCCGTTTCCGGTTAAGTGTTTATTATTCGGATTTCCGGTTCCGGTAAAATATGCATGCTCACCATGGTCGTGATTGTCCTGGTTTCCGTTTCTGGACACGTGTTTCGTGTCTTGACACATGCGAAACGAGGAACCAGCAAGTCTGGGTAGGAATACCAGCCTATTATCGTCTAATTGATCTGTTCTGTGTAGTTCGAGCGTGTTGTTTTCATGGAAATTCGTTGATTGTCTTGTTGGTGCTTCTACTCGTCCTTTATCGTCACCGCTCCAATCCTCACCATCAACTGTCGGATAAGTATATGTGCTCAGTATAACATCCATAGTTTCATGCTCCGTGTGTTGCTTAGAATCTTAAAAATGCAATATTATGGTTTGATAGACGAGTTTTGTTGAACATTATGAAAACCTACCAAGTTAACTTACTATTTTTTACGTTAACCTGTCACTTGGGTTCACCGTTATTTTTATTGGGTCATTCTGCATTTTTGCAACGGGGATTAATTGGACTTTTAATCATTTCTTTGGGTTGTGTGTGAACATTGCTCCGTGTTTTGTTACTGTTTTCTGTGCTCGACTGGTTAAGTTGAGTGATGCCTTTTCTGTCCGATTTCCTCGTTTCATCTTTGTTGGAAAGGCCAATCAATTTAATTAGGACATTGTCGTTTTTTACCTGTCATTCAACGACAGACACCCTCAACAGTCGTGTAGACTTTCCGTAACCATATTAAGCTACATGGCAACAGTAGAACAACAACTCTTGGTTTTATCTAGTTTGCTATTATATTATTTTTTTGTGAAAGTGGGTCATCCTGCATTTTTTTAACGGCGGGGGCTTGGATTTTTAATTGTTTCTTCGGCTTATGTATGGGCATTGCTCAGTGTAGTTGCTAGGAATATGTAATATTATTTCCCACCCCATTCCCACCTTGCCCATTATTTTGACTAGGTCAAGTCGTAGTTGTGCCTCTTGAGGTCGCATAACGTTAGGTCACTGTCCTTAGTGTTTTAAACGAGGTCACGCCCCAGGGTTGTTGTTACTAATTTGCTCGCCGTTTTTGCATGTTTGTGTGGGCATTGCTCAGGGTAGTTGTGTCGTGGTGTTTCTGATTTCTGTGCTCGGCTGGTTAGGTTGAGTGCTACCTTTCCTGTTGGACTTTCTCATACCTTTTGCCCCCCCCCCATAATGCGTGCGGTTTTCTTTGAACAACAACCACGGTTTATACGATAATGTGTGCGTATGGGTAATACGCATTTTGCATTAATTGTACCAGTACCACGAGTATGTTTGGGACCAGAACACAGTTTTTAAGCCTCATATGCGATTGGCCAAGTAGAAAATTGATGTCATTTTGACTAAATATTTGTTTGGCCTCGGCCGGGCAGTAAAAATGATGGTTTGGCTGTTAATTGTCAATAAAAAGAGTGAATTATAGTAGGCGTTATATCTGAAATGGTGTTGCTTTTGGTGATCTGGACTTTTAAAACGTCTATGTAACCATATTTTTCTATTCATGTTTGGAATAATTAGACAAAATAATTTGGGGACATTTTCGTTTGGTTCTTGTTTCGGTCAATAACATTGGAATAAGTGTTCGTGTTACATGTACTTACCAGCTCGAACTTTTGATGATTGCTTACAACTAGTACTATGTGCTGGTGACTCTTGGTCTTCATAGTCTGTGACATAAGGGTCCATACCGGGATACATGGTGTTCTCATCTAGACTAGACTTCATGGAACGGCTGTAAGACCGAAATGCATAATTATATATCAAGCCAAAGTGAAAAAATCTTAATACAATAAAAAAAACCAATATTTGTACGTCATTATTAAGCCAAAGTTGAAAAAAACGAACGTATTTTATTCTTTGACAGATTTTCACTAGACATCATCGAGATCAAGCTACTTAGTATATTCAGTATTCATTAATATAATGTTTATACGGAGAATGAGTTTGTGAATAGGCTATGCAAGTTTTACGTATACATTTTGTACATGCAACTATTTCTCTGTAAGATAATAACGAAATATCGAAATATTTGTTTGAGGACAAATACCCGTACCTTGAGATCTAAAGTATTCAAATCTACGTCTGATATTGATCAGTACGGAATTTAATAGACACGTACATTTGTTTAATGCATTTACACTTTGTGACAATAGGACAAACGTGTTTTGATCAGTTTAAATATGCATTGGTGTAATGCACCCCTTTCCCTATTACTTACAGCTAATATGCTCAGTACATCTAGAAACGCAACGTTTTCATCCTTGTTTTTTTCTTACTTCCATTGCTCATACATTTTTAATTTTGTGTAATAATATTGTATAATAGTGTAGAAACTTGGCTATTGTCCAAATTTTATCGATCGGGTTACGTAACTCCCGTGCGTCAAGAAAATGCAAAAACGCACGAATTCCACGTGCGACATTTATGCATGATACATTTTGGATTAAATTGCTTCGAATCCTTTGTAAGGTTTGCCAATGAAAAGAAAATCACAAAAGAAAAGTTTTAGGATTTAGAATAAAAATATCAGGATAGTCCGAACATGGGCCAAATCAAGCGATTCGGATGCCTATAACGGAGACGTGAACTGGGAGGTTTCACTTTGGTTAAATTGCCATGAACCGACAATGTTTCATCTGGAGACACTCTACTAGCACTTTGGCACCGTTTATAACCACCCATGTCCAGGTCATCCATGTGAAACAACTCTCCGACAGGACCAATAACTCAACATGTACAATCTCTAGGCAAAGTTCACAACTGGTTCAAACACTTCTAATCAATTTGTTGGACGTCATGCATATATAATCAATCAATAATTAATCAATATTTTATCTTTTCACTTAGAACAACGATTCTGAAAAAATAAGATTTTACCAATTTGTGTTCCGTTACTTTTTAACCGCACTATACACACAAGTGTTGTTCAATTACATCGATAGCACTGTATGAAAACAATGTTACAGTTGCATTGTTCATGGAATAAAATGTCATCAAGTAAATACAGTTCGGTTGTCAATCATACAAAGTTTGAAAAGTGTTGACAGAAACCCCAGTATTGCGTTTCTAGATGTTCTCAGTATATATTCATACACATGTTCACACAACGATACATATCGCTGGCTTCAAATGAAAAAGTCGTTAGTACAAACTTAATATTTGGAGAAAACAAGAAAAAATGACAGAAAATGAATCTTTACTTCTGGTAAACAAGTTCAGATTTCATGAAAAAGCATATTAGAAGCGCATTGTGATGCTGATTTTAAATAGGTATCAGACTTATAAGGTACTTACGACCTTCTCATTCAAATCCAGCGATGGATTCCCAGTCATTGAGTCACAGGACGGTTGTCCAATACACTCGGCACCTATGGAAACCCTTGGCTTTAGACCCTCCCATGTGCCTATTCATACATACGGGTACATACGGGTAAATTTTATCTTTGTCAGTTACTCTTGATCCGTGACATTTATAGTAAGGGTGCCCACGGCGTCAAACTTGAATGACCTCTAGATCCAAAAGCGCGTGTTCATCTAAACCACCTTACAATATTAAAAACATTTTACATATTAAAAGCATTTCAATTTAGATAGTAGTCACCAGACAAACCGACTTAATTGGCATGTTTGTTGAATTTCGTAATTTTTAACTCACGTTAATCACTCTCGAAACCTCATTCCTGATGTTATCCATCGCCATAAGAGTTTGAGAGAAGAGAAGCCAGATGCCCTGTAATGCTGAGAGTCAAGCAAGGGAATTACTGGTGCCATTTTTTATTCGTCTTTTGTATGACACGGCCTGGGATCGAACCCGGGACCTCCAGCACTCGAAGCGAATGCTCTACCACTAGGCTATCGATGATTAACAGTGGTTTGTCTGTGATGTATATTTATGAAAACTGTACGTAGAGTAAGTATAAAATGTAAACGTTTTCACATACCTGATAAAATTGCAGCTGTCCTGTATTGCCACAAACTACTTGAATTTCCCTGTATAATTATGCATATACAGTCCATAAAACTGAGTTATCAATAATTGTAAAATATTCTAAAGAAATATCCGGGCTTTCCCCTATTGTCTTCACACGCCAGACGGTCTAAATATCACATTTTACTTAATCATTGAAACTTTTACTTTTCATTCTATTCTCATGACAGTGATATATATCCTGGACAGTAAATACTGTAAACTGATTTCTAAACTAATGTTCACAGTGAACAATATTTCGTAGAAGTTGTGAATTGAACTTGACCATAAAATCACGTGCCCACAAATAAATTTCCACGTTGTTTATTAAAAGGAATTTACATTCTGGCAAAGACTCCCTTCGCCCAATTTATTTTACCACTTTTTTCTGTCTTATATGTAAAATGTACATGCATTCGTGATTTTACATCGTTTCTGTGGAATACGTTTGGTTTGTATATTACATTCCGTTTGCGTCTCCAACAAAGGTATAGAAGTAATGAAATATTTATATTAGGTTTGTTTTCTGTGTGGATTGTGATTGTAGAAATTTCATAATAAACATATAAATAATGCGTAAGCAATACCATTCGATAATTTCAATGTTTTGTATATATAAACATTAAGTCCGCTTCAATTCTCAACGACCAATGGATTTCACAGTTTTATTTGACAGTTTCTGATAAATGAAACACGCAATATCGTGTGTATGTAAAAACTGTGCTGTCATGTCGATTGAAATATTGATTTCAAATCAATTTCAATTTGAAATATTTCATATGCAAGTTTATAAACAACGACTCAAAATTGCTATCCAAATATTTAATATTGTAAAGTACGTTTTCATGGAACATATGAAATTATATTCGCACTGATAGGTTCGGCCTGAGGCCCGGAACGATCAAAGGCCGTCATCCGATGACAGGGTGGTGATAGGTTAGGACTGAGGCCCGGATAGACCAAAGGCCGCCATCCGATTACAGGGCGATGAAATGTTAGGTCTGAGGCCCAGATAGACCAAAGACCGCCATCAGGTGACAGGGCGATGATAGGTTTGGAATGAGGCCCGGATAGACCAAAGACCGCAATCGGATGACAGGGCGATGATAGGTTTGGAATGAGGTACGGATAGACCAAAGGCTGCCATATGATGACAGGGTGGTGATAGGTTCGGACTGAGACCTAGATAGACCAAAGGCCGCCATCTGACGCCAGGGCGGTGATAGGTTTGGTCTGAGGCCCGGATAGGCCGCCATCTGATGACCGAGCGATGATATGTTACGCTTGAGGCCCTGATAGACCAAATGTCTGCATCCGATGACAGGGTGGTTATAGGTTCGGAGTGAGGCCCTGGTAGACCAAAGGCCGCAATCCGATGACAGGTGGTGATAGGTTCTGAGTTAGGCCCTGGTAGACCAAAGGCCGCAATCCGATGACAGGGCGATGATAGGTTCTGAGTTAGGCCCTGGTAGACCAAAGGCCGCCATCCGATGACAGGGTGGTGATAGGTTCTGAGTTAGGCCCTGGTAGACCAAAGGCCGCCATCCGATGACAGGGCGGTGATATGTTCGGACTGAGGCCCGGATAGACCAAAGGCTTCCATTTGATGACAGGGCGGTGATTGGTTCGGGTATCAGAAACACGGTTACGATACTACACAAAGAACGCAATGTTCAGGTTTAATGTTTTATTGACAATAGGAAAATAAGTATTTGATGTTGATGTATAAGTCAAACGATTTTTTTTATTGCATTGTTGTGTTAGTAAGTTTATTGTTATGCTTAACAGGTTCAGCAGTTCAACATTGTCTTCAAGATATTAGATATGGAGATATGAGGCAAGAAAAATGGAATTGAATTGTTTGAGTTTTCCTTATTTCTTTTGACAGACAGATAGATAGATAGATATTTTATTCATCCTCCAATTTAGGAGAGCATACTGTTACTGTTCAGGTATTTGTATTCTGATTATGAAACGAGCACTGCCAATATTAGTACTAGTTTATTTATAGTGTATAGAGCTATATCTGACGATCTTTTCTAAAAAGGAATAAAAAAACTGAAAAACAATTATGCTGTCATATCCATTAGCTCAGATTTAGCTTTAAACTTTAACCGAAACGGTCTCTGTGATTTATTGGACATGCGAGTTGTCCGTTTTCATACGAAAGTGTTTTAGAACACCCTATGAAATTAGAATAAGAATATGAATCGTCTATTTTTTCGACGATTGAATCAAAGTACACGGAACCCATCAAAATTTTAATTTGCAATTTAGGTAATCTAGTATCATACTTAAAACGATTCAAATATTTATTTTGACATTAAATGTCCGTTAGATATATAGCTCTATACACTTTAAGACATATTATATATATGGCACGCAACTTTTATTATTACATGATTCACGCGATTTGAGCAGAAACAGTGCTTCATGCGAACTTTACACACTGTTCCAATTTAACTGTGAACGGACTGTTTGAGTAAGTGGTTTAAACTTGTCCAAACAGCAAGTAAACGGGCAAGTATAATAATATACAAATGTTTGCATAGAAATCTAGTATAGTTCACTAGTTCACAGAACGATATAAACAAATCATGTCTTTCTTTCAACCCTCGGGGGCATAACTTGCAGTGATGTATGAATGCGAACACACGGCACACGTAACTTCTCGTCCATTGACGTACGGAGGGCACTCCAGAGATCCACATATTGCCTGAACAAGGTACAACAATGAGTGATCGCTATTCCGTTCTCCACCCTCGACACTATCTGGATTATCATCAACACATATAAATTCCGATGCTCCCTTATGACTGTGAAGATTAGACATTATGTAGCCAGTATACTCAACTTTGTAGTTAACAGGACATTCGTTGGTTCCGGGAATCATGAGAATATCTGAACGAGGGATTCTGCATACTGAACAAGGAACGTCGTGGTCCAACATGTCATGTATCTGGTATTCCATGCCGTAGATTCGACTTTCGAGTGACTTGATAGTGTCGGTGTAGTAATTCCAAGTAGGTTCGTTTGTCAAGCATAGCCTATTTGCTCCAGAGCCTTCGTGTGTATAATGGGCTCCCGCTGCGTACCCTTGGTACACTAAGGTAGCATCTTCAGGACAAACTGTTCTCCCCCAGCGAGTGTAGGTGCCACCATCAGCTGATAACTTGGCTGATTCAAGATCCTTTGTTAAACTGTCGATAGTACGGGCAGCATCTGAAAACAAAACAACAGTAATAACTGGCTAGCAACAAACCAAATAGCCTTATTTATGAAATGGTGAATTAGTATACTTGAACAAACGTTATGTAGGAAACCGGTTGAGGAATAAATAGATACACAAAACTTATCGTTTATTGTCTTAACCTACTTGAATATAAATGGATCATTGTTTACACTATCGCTTATTTAAATACCCATTCTAAGTATTCCAGAATTTTGTTATAAGTCACAAACAACATAATCCTAAAACTACAATCATTTATCATCTATCTAACAATATTATGCCGAGCATAGCCTTTATTTGCTTTATTTCTACTGAAACATGGCAGGCATGTATATGTACCTCCACCCGGATTTGAGCCCGGGTCGCCAGATTAGACGGCAAGCGCACTAACCACTGAGCTACGGAGGCACATAGTTAAGGAATGCCGTATTTTTGTGTCGTTGTTACATGTTTGTATGACTTTGCATCGGATGATTTTACTTGTTACATATTTGCTTATCATACAGTTGCAATCGTGTTGTCATACAGAACAAAACATTGCGACGGACAATATAAGTTTATTGAAAGACAGTCCTTAATGTAACCAGTAATAAAATAAAATAAAAATGTAACAAAGTAAAAAAGATGTGACAGCAATTTTTGTGATTTTTGGAAATATGACATTTTAACCAATTGCAACAATTCCTTCCAACATTTTTTGCCGATGACCTAGAGGAAAGGTCTACAACCTTTATGAACGGTCCTTAATTGTAACCAGTAATAAAATAAAAGTATTCACCTTGGTTTGATTGCTGAAGTGATCGTACTTGTTCATCTAACCAGACAAGTTTCTTTATAACGTCAAACTGATACTCGAACTGGTTCATACACATCCGTGTTGGTTCTTCCGTTTCATAAGATTCTTCCACGTTAAACAGGATAACAAGTATCCATAGAAAGCCTTTCATTGTAAATAACATCGTTCTACCTAAAACTGACGTCTTCTGTATAAGTGATGTTTCAACGGTTGTCACGAGCGTTATGAAATTACAGGGCAGAGTATTGCCGATTATATGAGGGTTGTCCCAGTAAATCGCGTACTTTGCTAATAATTGTCTAATTAGAGTCACACTATCATGAAGTTCTGTAATTATCTTTATAAATTCACTGTTGATCGAAATCGCGTGTGGAAAGTATACGGATACGAGGATTTCAGAAACCATCGTTCTCATTTGATGATGAAATTTAATGTGTTTAAATAATAATTTCTTATATCATTACAAACATTATCTAGTTATATACAGTCAACACAAATTTATCTTCAATAATGCAAACCAGTAGCATGTTCCCATCCATTTGATTACCATAGAAACGCCGACGTAACGTACCTGTTTATTACTTCCACTATTTATAAAATTCGAATAAGTTATTTTTTATTCCCATACTTCTGCCAGATTATTTCAAGATATTCTCAAGGAATTTCGTGAACGTATTAAGTAATTTGTACGTTGGGGTTTGAATAAAAAACTGTTTGATCAAGGCGAGTCAGGTTTTCATGAACGTTAAAACGTCCATGACTTTACGCGACGAAATTGGTGTGACTTTTAATGTGAGTACGGGCCTCGGAGAAACGCTGCCGACATAAAAAAGCAGCAACAAAGATTAAATTCAGAAAATATAGCGCAGCGGCATTGTCTTTAGGTACAAAAAGCAAATGTCTAAAGAGCAACATGCTGTTAAAAACGGTTCATGGATTGGCAGAAAGGCAAACGTAGCGACATTTTACGCAGCATCATACGAAATGTGCGATAAGTTTTCATTTTATCATACAGTCATTATATCAAGCGTTAATCATCAACTATGACTTTGTCAGATATTTTGCTTGACATATTTAATCATTTGTTATAATTATTTCCATATTAAATTCTATTCCCGACTAACCATAAGAAAACTGGAAAACGTCAATAGCGTCACCGACGTCAGGATAAAATAGCGCTGTTTGATGATCGCGGTAAAGTTGTGTTTCTATTTTAGCCATTTTTTGTTGAAAACTGCATTGTTCAATCAACTATTTTCTGCACCTGTGTCCGAAAGACGGTAGTTTAATAAGACATAGTTTGTATGTCTCTGTGTCATTGGGTATTAAAATGATGAACCCAATCTACGAATTTTTGAATAACCCTCGTATGTATATAATAAATATTATAAAATTTGTGATTAACCAACCCCATGTAGATGCATTCATTTCATTTTCAATGTACTTGCTATTTACGTATTTTCAATAAGTTATGTAATATAATTTACATTACGGCATTTGTGAATATCTATTCAATTTGAGAAATGTGCATGTTTGAATAGCCACATTCAAAATGTAAACGCGTGAGAATATGACATGTAAAACCAAAGCGGAGACCGTCCAATGAAAGCCGAAAATAACTACTGGGTTGATTCCAACAGTTTTACTTTTAGGCCACACAAATTAATACATGTGATCAGTCCCGCCGACAAACCAGGATAACCAGTGTTTTCAGTCAGGTCGGTGTAGAAATTTTGTTTAAAGTCGCTTTTTTCTAGGAATGAAGAGTAGATCTACGTTGAAAGTACAGTATAATTATTTCTCATGCAACTACCATGGTAACTGCATGATAGCACATGACCTGAGAAAGGTATGTGTTCTCAGGTCAATAGCCTGAGAACACTTTTTGGCTCCGCCCACAAATAACGGACTATTTTGCAATATGGCATTCCGTCTTAAATTGTCATAAATATCATTGAAAACAACAGAATTATGCATTTAATAGCTAATATTTATTCAAAGTTTAGGTTTACAATCCAGATAAGCAATGCTTCTTCGCCTGGTAGGGCTATGCCACAGTAATTGTTCTTGAATTCATACGGGTCGCCCACGGATCGATCGTTTTGAAAGGCCCTGAAATAAACCAACAAACACAGATAAATACACTGGCTAAGCATCGTCAAAGATAAATAAACGTTAAAATAGTCATAGCTATCCACTCTACATCCAGTTTTCTGGCCTAAAGGAATTTTTAATCTCATTTTCACGACTCGCGAAGGTTGACCTACAAAACGAAAACCATGAGACACCGAGCTTTTTTTGTAAATCAAAACATTGTTACATTCAGTACACATTCCTACAATTAATACAAAAAATAGAACAAACTTTAATAGACTCTTCAACAAACAAACTTACTCACCATTGTGTATCCATCTGTTTTCATCAGCATTCTGTCGTGATTAAGTTGATCTTGTTGAAAACTGTTCTCCACCCACTCGGTTCTACAAGCATGTCTAAACTGTTTATTCTTGAAGTTATTTCCATTTCACGGGATACAATTTTGCACTGTCCGTTGACACACACAATCCAGTATCTAAATCAATCCGTATTTTGTCATTGTGTGATGCATAACATAAGAAAGTTTGACATAATTAGCGACCTTCTCCACACACACTACGTCATTGATGACGTTTCATTGATGCATCATCCAGAAGAAAAAAACATCAAAATTCATGAGCGGAATTTTATTCTACTTTTACGACACGATGTTCTTATTTTGGTAATACTTATAATTTGCTTAGATTTCGTTTTGGCTAAAAACTAAAATAGATCTTATTTATTTTTTTAGATATTTTTGTTAATTGAACAGCGTAGAATTGAGAACTATATTTTGTGTACGGAAGCAAATGAAGTTGTGTTAATCGGCGGGCGGTCTAAGGACGATCGACAACTCCAGTTTAAAATTAAAAAATATGCCTCTAAATTGTGTCCCGTTGTTGGTTTCATGAGAAATAGAAACTCGGGTCCCTGTCCGGCTCGAACAATGTTATCACGCTTGGCGATATCGCCCGGGATGGCTCGGTAAACCTCGCCACCCGAACGATATCACCTCGCCTGATAACATTGTTCTCACCGGACAGGGACCCGAGTTTCTCTATATATATATCATTGTGGTCAATACGAAATGTACATGTGCTTTCTTAACCAATGTTCTCGGTTTCGAGTGAAAATGCATAAAGTTTCTGTCGTACAAAGAATCTTGGGGCACTGCCAGGTAACTCTTATCGAATACATGCACTCGTTCTATCGTGCACTGTTTCAAGCACCAATACACCGTGGATACCGCTTCGTTACCGACCAATTAATTGGGTTAAAACGAAAAAGGGACCTACTGATTGAGAGTTCTAACCTCACGGTCATCGTTCCACCCATAATGCTCGGTCAATTCTGAAATCCTCCGTTGCCTGTTGGTACATGAACGAAATTAAACCTGGCAGTACCGAGTATATGTGTATTTTGTAATTTTAACATTTGCTCTGACTGATATGTCTAGAATACTTATTTTTGGGCTGTTATGAAATTACAATATAGAGTAATTATGATTGTTTTCTTTGTTGTCAACTAGCTTTTGTGACGATGTCAACCATACCTATGTTACCTTTGCTTTGGATGTGTGTTATGAAACAAATATTTAGTTCTATTTTTCTTCCGTCTACTTGACTATCCCAAAATCATACGTGGAATAAGAAACTTGTTTTGTTGTGATGTATTTGCAAATAAACATATTTTTGTGATATTGAACCAATTTTGTCATTATTCGTAGTTTACCAAGATTGCAATTTTAGGTATATTTATACAACAAATACAAATTAGAGTCAGAATGATGTTGTATGAATTCAGAACAGTTGTTCGTGGTATTTTTGTATGTTTGAAATCTATTTTGTCTGCATTCCGAGATTATTAAATTGCCATATAATGCCGACCACTCAGAATAATGTTCACATGCTCCACAAAAAATTGTGAAACTACTGGGAATCCAGCACTCAAAAGCTATGGAATCTACCAAAATAGAAGAAGCGAAACTTATTTTAATTAATTCACATAGCATTGCGCATCATTTTCCCATTCTACTTGAAAGAAAATTTCCAACAAAGTTCGTAAGATACAAACTCCCAACCTAACCTCATCATACAGATAATGGAAACTGTCATGCACACTCCCCCTCCCCAATAACAACCTAGCATTTGTCGGAAAATCTCTTGATATCGTGGCCTGTGGTTTCGGGTTCCTTGCCTGAGAAAGTTCGCTAGGTTGAACATTGGAAAGCCTACTAATGAAGATATGTTATATTATTGGTATAATGCATACATTGCTGCGTCTAGTGCGACCAAGATATGATGGCACTATATGATTATCTATAATTTATGTCACAAGATCGACCAGTCAATATTGAAAAGCGGATATGATAATTATTCATGGTAATCCTCGCTGGTTTTATCAACAAAACTATGAAATTGAAAGTCCAAGTTTTCATATGATAAACTGTAGCGTAGTGGATACACATCGAACCTCAAGTCCATGTCAATAGTTTAACAATCAATCATATAAAATTAGTAAACTTCACATTGTTTTTATGGAAATAATATACATGACATGTCTTTACATTTCTATCAAATGTATATAATAAATAATTATATAAATGGAACTATAGATATATGCATTGCTGATGATGAGATCAGTATAGAAAACATCATACCAATGAAACCGAAATATCACGAGATAACCACCTAGTCCAGTCATTTTTACTTTTAACCTCAAACTAATTGCAATACAAACAGTTTTTGTGCTTATATGGTGCATAAAGCTATCCTTTGCAGCGTACAAAATGTCAAGTGAATTTTCATGAGACTTTTTAAGATCAACGCAAATATAATGAATTGTCAAATGATTTCGCGATATTTGTCCATTTTGATGTAAATAAATCTTGACATGTATCAATAATTGATTTTTTAACTGTGCTTAGAGGTCGCAATTTTGGCCTGATCATTATGAAACTTAAAATCAATGACCATCACTACCTAATCTAGGCTAAGTTAGATTTTGGTTTAACTGGGGCTAAAATCTAGTTAACTAGGTCAAATCAGAGAAATGCAAGATGTAGTCACAAGGGGTCGCAATTTCGACCTTACACTTGTTAAATTTGGTCACTATGCTCATCTTAACAAAATCTAGGTCATGTGTGAAATTGGGTTAACCCGAGTTAAAAACTAGGCCACTCGGTCAAATAATATAAAGATCTTTAGAAGTCTTTAAAGGCGCACTTTTTACCTAATCTTCATGATACTTGGTCACAACGATTATCAAAACAAAATCAATGTCAAATCTCATATTTACAGGTCACGGGTCAAACTAGGCCACGAGGTCAAATAATAGAGAAACCTCGTCGATCCAAAAAGTCGCAACAATGTTTTCAATGATTTTAACCTATTGACCTAATTTTGATCATTATGAAAGAAAACCGAACTTGTCTTAGATGTTTTGAGATGAACATTGTGATCAAGTTACATAAAGTTTAGACTAAAAGTGGAACTTTTTTGCCTTAACGGCTTTTTCCTTTGATTTGATCAAGTGATCTACCGTTTCACCATAAATTACCCAATTTATAACTTTATATCCCATTCCTACCGCTATTTTGAGTCATTTTGTCGACATTTGAATAGGTCGTATACCTACACGTAGAATGGCATATACATGAAAAATAAATTGTCTCATGATAATGTGATTATTTGTATTCGATAGAGGCAGGTTGTATATGTATCTTTCAGAAAAAAAAACTTTTATGCACATTTAGTGAATATTTAACTACTTACAGAGGTATTATTAGAAGTTACAATTCCCCATGCAGTATGAAATAAGGAAAATGCTGAAATTACTAACTGAAGTGACCTTATGTATGTCTTTTTTGCATTTTCCCAAATGAACTTGCATACTTGACGTTTTGCCTGTAGTTGGCAATAGTCTGTAGAGGATGAAAATTCAAAGAAACTATGTTTTGCCATGTGTTTGAGGTTCATCCTATTTTTAGCTTCAACGACTGGACTGAACGTATAATGGGATATAAAAACAGAGTACTGGGTCTACATAATTCATTGTCAATACTAAAATAAAAAACAAAACAAACGTGACTATTCGAAAAATTGGCTCTAGTTTGTTAACGTCTTTGTAGTTCCGATGCTTTTCCGTCTGAGCTTGAGAGGCACATGTAATAATTGGTTCGAATAATTGCTACTGTTGATGAAAATGAATACGAAACAAGATACTTTTTACCATAACTGCGAATGATCACCCCTTTCTTCTGGGTATGAAAGTGTTTTGTGTAAATAATATTGTTCCATCATAGCTTGGCCGCACTATACACTCGCGCAAATATACCAGTGTATCAAGGTCAGTATAAATTCGCTTAACTATGCATGAACACTTCGCGGGCTTAGAATGACAAGGTCGTAAGTACAAATATTTTGAGTGTCATTTCTCTTCTGTTTTGTATGGTTTTAGTGCATTTTGCAATCGATTGTTTCTGATGCGTTTTGCTATCATTGTCTGAATTTTCAGACACGTGAAAACCCTTATGAATTGGCAGAATTGTATCAAATGCACCCGTAATACAGAAAAATGCATTTCAAACATGCTACTACATGAATATACATGTACTTTGAATCACTATTCTTAGTGTATTTTGGCTCAGGCTTATTCCAAATATCGAGTTATTGGCGTATGTATATAGCTGAACTTTTTATCATTGTAAAAGACAAGGTTCATACAATGACAAAAACCGGGTTAGTTGGACAAATAAAGTGGGGTTTTTTTAAATCACAAAAAATCGTCAAATTACAGACATGTTTATCCGTCATTTCCTTTAGATTCCGACACGTAATTTATCATACAAAGATGTTTGTATGTATCAGACACTCATCTGGTACTGATGCAAATGATAAGATAAACAAATATATCTCACAACAAAATCA
Organism: Spisula subtruncata; assembly: GCA_963678985.1. NCBI lineage: Eukaryota > Metazoa > Mollusca > Bivalvia > Venerida > Mactridae > Spisula > Spisula subtruncata. The sequence continues at coordinate 29,783,305 of OY787669.1, forward strand.
AGTGTCTTATTCCACGTATGATTTTGAGATAGTCAAGTAGACGGAAGAAAAATAGAACTAAATATTTGTTTCATAACACAAACCCAAAGCAAAGGTAACATAGGAGGTAAGGTTGACATCGTCACGAAAGCTATATAATTGTCAATTCCTTACCTTGTAATGTCATAACACTAGTGGCAACCATTGAAACATCACTTATACAGAAAACGTCAGTTTTACGTAGAACACTGTTATTTACAATGAGCTGTTTCCTATTGATACTTGTTTACTGTTCAATGTGGACGAATCCTATGGAACGGAAACACCTCCACAGATGTGTATGAACCAGTTCGAATATCAGTTTGACGTTTCACGAACCGATGTCAATAACAAGGACATAAAACAAGTTAAATCGGACGTCAGTAAAATTATTGCCGAGAATGAGTCACTAAAGCAGGCTAACGATTCGCTGGCGGAAAGTGTCATAGACTTGAAGAGTAGATCGATGCGGGATAACTTGGTGAATTTCGGAATACCAGAACATCCCATAAAGTTCGATCCCAAACCTTTTAGGCCAGATAACAATATAGAGTATCGGTCCTCTTCTTCAACTACCCCAGCGGACGCCCCAATGGAGACACAAAGCAATACTACGGAGTCACAGCCCTCTGCTACAGCTTCCTCAGTGAATGCTCCCATAAATACAACTTCCGGTGAAAACTGCTATGAGAAAATTCACTGTTTTGTACATAATATTCTTGGAATCACTGATTCAAAAACAGAGATTCGCATTGACCGAGCACATCGTAATACGAGTGAATACGATGCCAGGAAAACTCGACCGATTGTTGTTAAATTCCAAGACACTGACTCTAAGTTGATGATAAACAAGAGGGCCATGATGGCCCTATATCGCTCACCTGATTATAAATGAAGCCCTGCACAATTTAGACTAACAAAGGTAAAGCATAAATATAGCAACTGGTGACCCCATGGGGCGGGGTCAATTTTGACCCCAGGGGCATAATTTGAACAATCTTGATAGGGGACCTGTAGATGATGCTACATACCAAATATCAAAGCTCTAGGCATTGTAGTTTTAGAGAAGAAGATTTTTATATGTCTTCCCTATATAAGTCTATGTAAAACTGGTGACCCCCGGGGGGGCCAATTTTGACCCCAGGGGCATAATTTGAACAATCTTGGTAGGGGACCACTAGATGATGCTACATTCCAAATATCAAAGCTCTAGGCATTGTAGTTTTAGAGAAGAAGATTTTTATATGTTTTCCCTTATATAAGTCTATGTAAAACTGGTGACCCAAGGGGCGGGCCCAATTTTGACCCCAGGGGCATAATTTGAACAATCTCGGTAGGGGACCACTAGATGATGCTACATACCAAATATCAAAGTTCTAGGCATTGTAGTTTTAGAGAAGAAGATTTTTATATGTTTTCCCTTATATAAGTCTATGTTAAACTGGTGACCCCAGGGGCGGGGCCAATTTTGACCCCAGGGGCATAATTTGAACAATCTCGTTAGGGGACCACTAGATGATGCTACATACCAAATATCAAAGCTCTAGGCATTGTAGTTTTAGAGAAGAAGATTTTTATATGTTTTCCCTATATAAGTCTATGTAAAACGGTGACCCCCGGGGCGGGGCCAATTTTGACCCCAGGGCCATAATTTGAACAATTACTAAATCCCCCAATGCCACGTACATCCTGGCAAAATTTCATCAAAATTGGCCAAATGGTTTCAGAGGAGATGTCGTTTGAAAGTGTGGACGGACGGACGGACGGACATACAGACGGACGGACGACGGACGGTGAGTGATCACAATAACTCACCTTGAGCACTTTGTGCTCAGGTGAGCTAAAAATGCTCTTAGGAGCATTAATCTTCGCAACACCCCATATAATGTAACGGATCAGCTTCCACCAGAGGTACAGCAACGACGCAAAGCGCTTATTCCAATAATGGTACAAGCACGTAAGGATGGCAAGCGCGCCTCATTAGTGAGAGACAAACTCTATATTGATCACAAGTTATATAAACCAACGGGTGCTTCCACACCTAGTGAGTGAGGGTGGCAAGAAAAGTGTGAACTCTCAGTGGTTTCTTGGAACATTGAAGGGTTAGATACATGCATAAATGATAGTGATTTTCAAAATTTTGTATCATTATTTGATATTGTATTCATATGTGAAACATGGCAAACTAATCGAAATAATTACGTATTAGATGGCTTTGAATGTCATTGTGTACCTAGGCCAGAATCATTACGCAAAACGTCCAGGCGCGGTCACGGGGGCGTATGTTTGTTTTACAGCAATTTAATCTCCAAAGGCTTAACAGTGCTTGAGTCCGATGACTACGGTATCATATGGATTAAGTTATGCAAAGATTTCTTTAAAATGGAAAATGACTTGTACGTTTGTTTTGCATATATCCCACCACAGAATTCGCCGTATTTTAATCAGCACCCGACCGGATTTCACGAGTTGATAGAATTAGGGATTAGAAAATACTCCGATTGCGGTCATATCTCTGTTATTGGGGATCTCAATGGTCGAGTTGGCCATAGACATGATATAATGACATACACGGACCCGTCCAATTTACCGTACACTATTTCGAACGATGATAATGACCAATTGCAACTTCCGGATAGGCAATCAATGGACAATGTGGTAAATGCTTCTGGCCAAAGGATCATTGACTTATGTATTAGCTCAAACCTTTGTATTTTAAATGGTCGATTTAATAGTGACCCCGATGGACAACACACGTATATGTCTAGCACAGGGAATAGTGTTATTGATTATGTATTGGTATCACATGAGTTATTTCCCTGCGTCAAAAACTTTTCTATTCATTAAATGCATTCATTTTCACCGCATGTTCCTATAAATGTGGATTTTGTCATACATTTTACAAATACTAATAGCGAACCAGAACCGAAATATATAGATAAAGTAATATGGAATTCTGATAATGATACATTATACAAAGATTGTATTAATTCAAAATTGCACGTATTTGAAAATGTAATAAGTGATATTACTAATGAGGTTACGGATTTGAATAGTGGGCTAGAGGAGTTTTTATCTGATTTGTTATATAAATGCGCATACGATGTCTGTGGTAAAACAGTAAAGACTAACACTGGCACATCCAGTAAACCAAGAAAGTATAAATCGTGAATGTGAGTTAGCACGTCGTGCACTTAGACAATCCAATAAAGCATTTTCTCGTAATAAATGTCCAGAAAATCTGAATATGCTAAAAGAAAACCGACGTATGTATAGGCTGGCGAAGAGAAAAGCAAGATCTCAATACAATAACAGAAACAAGCGAAAAATACACTATTTAGCTGAAAATCAACAGAAAAACTTTTGGAAAGAAATAAAAAATATACGCAAACAATCCAAAAATGGGGCAGGCAATGTGTCAGCAGATGAGTTTCACGATCATTTTAAAAATCTGTATTCCGATACTGATATTTTTACTAATGAGGATGTAGAAAATAATTTGTCTGATGTCAATTTTACAGATAGCAATTTTGTTGAAGACTTGGATTCTGTTATAACGGTTGAAGAAGTTATTAAAGCGGTGTCTACCCTGAAAAATGGTAAGGGTGGCTCCATTGATATGTTAACACCTGAAATGTTTAAAGTTTGTAAAAATGAGTTGTCCCCAAGCATATGTCGACTATTCAATTACATCTTTGACAAAGGTGTTTACCCAGAACTATGGACCACAAAGGTATAATAGTTCCTATACCAAGAAAGGGTGATATTAATGATGTTAATAACTATCGTGGAATTACATTAACAAGCTTCTTCTCTAAAATATTCTCCATTATTTTAGATACTAGGTTGAGAAAATGGGCGGCTGATAATAGTATACTATCCGACAATCAATATGGCTTTGTTAAAGGTAGAAGTGCAGTTGATTGTATTTTTGTGTTAACGTCTATAATTGATAAAGTTCTTAAACACGAGAATAAAAAGTTGTACTGTTCATTTGTAGATTTTCGCAAATGTTTTGACTATGTGTACAGAAATGGTATTTGGTTTAAGTTGATTGAGTATGGTGTATCTACTAAGGTTGTAACAGTATTGCAAAGTATGTATCATAGTGTTAAGTCATGTGTTCGGGTAAATAATGACCTATCATCATTTATAGACAGTTATATGGGTGTGAAACAGGGTGAGCCTTTATCTCCACTTCTTTTTGTCTTCTTCGTAAATGATATGCAAAAGTACATGGAGAGTGATGATTTTGAGTCCTTTACAATTGACTAGTTACAAATATTCTTACTGCTTTTTGCAGACGACACTGTCCTGTTTTCATATAGCAAGGAAGGGTTACAATTTCTATTAGATAGACTACATGAGTATTGTTTGAAATGGGGTATAGCCGTGAAGATAGACAAGACCGTATGTATGGTTTTTAAAAGGGGATATGTCATTGAAAATGTAGATGTTTTTGACAATGGTGTTAAATTAGCAGTTGTAAAGGAATTCACCTACCTCGGTGTAACTCTTAGTGCGAATGGTAATTTTTACCTTACCCAAAAGAACCTTGCTAATCAAGCAGGGAGAGCATTATTTTCGTTAAACTCATTGTTTGATGCTGTGCCTTTAAAAGCTAAAACTTTTCGATAGTATGATAGCACCTATATTAAGCTATGGCTGTCCGGTTTGGGGATTCCATAATGCCCCAGACATAGAAAAAATACATATGCGATTTCTAAAACAATTGTTGCGACTGAAACAGAATATAGCAAACGCATCTGTTTATGGTGAACTTTCCAGATATCCTATGTTATATGTAAGACAAATAAGAATAGTCAAATATTGGTACAGAATTACCAAACAACCCGAATCTTTGATGTATAAATTAATGTATATGCAGGATAGAAATGGGAATTATATTAATACTTGGTCTAAAAACTTCATTAAATTATTATCAAACATGGGATTTGCATATGTTTGGACACAGAACGTGTATACCAACGATTCTACTATTGCTAGTATTTGTCAAAGAATAATTGACAATTTCTAGCAAAAATGGTTCAGTGATTTAGATAATTCATCTAGACTTGAAACTTATAGAACTTTTAAATTGAATTTTGAATGGGAAGCATACATTTCTATTGTTTCAAATGATAAATATAGAGAAGCGATAAGTCGTTTTAGGTGTTCTGCACATAAACTGTCGATAGAAGAAGGACGACATAGAAACATTGAGAGAAATCTAAGGATATGCAAATTATGTAATATGAAAATGATAGAAAATGAATTTCATTTCCTACTTGTGTGTCCTCATTATCATAATCTGAGAGCTAAATATATTAACCGATATTACAGTACCTGGCCAACAATGAATAAATTTTGCAGTATAATTAAAAACACTTCGAAAAAAGTACAGTAAATCTGGCTGCATATTTGTATCACGCAAATAAATTGAGAACACAATCCATGTCTACATTGTAACATTTAATCTTTAAACATCATATTTTATTACCATGCTACATTATTTTTCTGTAAATGTCTTTGTGTTTAGATACAATGCTCTTTCTAATTACTTGTAAATAATGAAACTATAACATATTGTAAAATTTACTAATGCAATTGTCATATTATATTGTAAAGAATTATGTATAGTATAATTCATGTGCATGTATGTGATTGAACATAACTATTTGTTTCCAATTAATATTATTCATACTTTTCTTTTCTTTTTTTCTTATAAATGTATTTCTCTGTAATTGTATATTTCAAACGCCAACTATTTGTGGCGACAAACATGTATATATGTTTATGCCAATAAAATTTCTTGAACTTGAACTTGTTATAAGGAAACTTGTTTGGTTGGATGAACAAGTACGATCACTTCAGCAATCAAATCAAGGTAAATATGTTTGTTTAATTTTATTTTATTACTGGAAACATGAATGACTGTTTATTAGTACTACAATATTTTTCGTCGTAATGTATTGCTGTGCATGACAGCTGGTTACTTATGATCAGCAATTTTGTAACAAGTACAATTATCGTCATAACAAAGGCACAAAAATAAAGTAATTGGAATCTCCTATTGGTAGATATATGATAACCAGTCGTCCAGTTTCAGGAGTATGTTGATTGTGGCTTAGTATTACTACTATTTACTTATCACTACTGCAGTGTTAAGTGCTGTGTGGCGACTGAAAAAAGACGCCCCGTACTTCACTTCAGTGTAGTTATCACTTATAACTACCTCCCTTTATGGCTAATTATGCTCAAACTTCAAATCCACAGTGTGTCATTCATTGCGGAGTGAGCATACAAGGCTCGCTTGAAGCATCCATTTTTGGGGATGTGGATGGCTTGTACTATGTCCGACTCTTGTGTTGCTAGGCGCTGCCGTCGTAGCTGTGTGGCTTTGGTTTATGCCCTACTATTAAGTACATGAGTCTGGATTACTTAGAATTGGTATTTAATAAGCGATAGTGTGAACAACGAGCCAATTATATTCATGTAGATTAAGACAGTAAACGATAATGTTTGTTTACCTTTTTATTCCTCAATCGGTTTTAAACATCACGCTTGTTCAAGTATACTGATGCACCATGTCATAAATAAGGCTGTTTGGTCTGTTACTACATGTAGTCAGTAAGTATTGTTGTTTTGTTGAAGATGCTGCCCGTACTATCGACAGTTTAACAAAGGATCTTGCATCAGCCAAGTTATCAGCTGATGGTGGCACCTACACTCGCTGGGGGAGAACGGTTTGTCCTGAAGGTGCTACCTTAGTGTACCAAGGGTACGCAGCGGGAGCCCATTATACACACGAAGGCTCTGGAGCAAATAGGTTGTGCTTGACGAACGAGCCTACTTGGAATTACTACACCGATACAATAAACAAGTTTGAAAGTTTGATCTACGGCATGGAATACCAGATACATGGATTCGAACAATTACAAGACATGTTGAACCACGACGTTCCTTGTTCAGTATGCAGAATCCCTCGTTCAGATATTCTCATGATTCCCGGAACCAACGAATGTCCTCCTAACTACAAAGTTGAATTCACTGGCTACTTAATGTCAGGACATTGGTCTCACAAAGGACTATCAGAATTTATATGTGTTGATGATCATCCAGAAAGTGTTGAGGGTGGAGAACGGAATAGCGATCACTCATTGTTGTACCTTGTTCAGGCAATATGTGGGTCTCTTGAATGCCCTCCGTACGTCAATGGACGGGAAGTTACATGTGTTGTGTGTTCGCATTCATACAACACTGCACGTTATGTCCCTGAGCGTTAACTGAGTGGCATGATAGGTTTATACAGTTCTATGTAAACTGAATTGCTCTCAAAGCAAACAATTTAACCATTGTACGCGAATAATGCTTTTCCTGTTTAGCAGAAATAAGTTTGAAACGGAATCTCCGTTTGTTCTAATACTCTTGCTTGGTATTTCTTTATTGCTTTGTTCTGCTTTAAGCACTTGGGTGTATCTTACTATTTCAGTAGTTTGTTATACGATTATGATATATAAATATGCACAGTCGTACAATTATAATATCTACAGCCATGATAAACGTAATTGAACGAGTAATGATGATATAATTTATGAAGAAATGTGTTTATCTATACGTGACTGTACAAGAAAAATAAATTAATAACTACGTTTGATTGGTCCAGTATTATGCAGTCGATCAAGGACTAATTCAGCATTGTGAGTACTTTGCTCTGATCATTGCATGCATCCGAATCTCACCATTATAACATGTAAGTGGATATCCAGATTAGTGCTATAGTCCAGTAAGGATATATTGACAGTGACGTCATCGCTTATGTGTACCCAAAATATTAAAACCATTTCATAAATAGGTAGAGTTTTGTTTGGTATTGAACTGTCGGCATAAGCCTTTATACTTGTTTTTACACCGTACTAGTGGATTGCTCCACAGCGTCACTGTATTTTTATCCTACCTGGACTGTATTAAAATCATTGTATTCTTTAAAAGTGTATTTTAGAATATTTGGTTTGATTATTTTAACAGTTTGTATTACTAAGTATTGGTTTTATACTTTTTAAGAGTCATGACGTCAAAAACACTTTTAACCAGTTGATGTACTATATTTCTCTTAGGGAAACAACTGATGACTTGTGACAGAAGTTAACATCACTAAAACACCACGCCATACTGAATTGCTTTTTTAAAAAATAATTCACGGTATTAACAAATAGAAATCTTGATACGACTATTTTAGACGTATTCTCAATATTAGTTTATTGCTTGTTAATTGTTTTAATTGGCAATAAAACATTACTACTAAATATCATCTTGTGTGTATTGTATCATGACATCGGGTGCAAATCGTTCGAATATCGAATATACATTTGAACGTTTTATTAGATTCCGAACGTACATAATTATGCGTTGTGACAGAGCAAACATCAATTTAACCATTCTCAAGTTAATTCTGACGAAACAAACAGACGATTTATATTCGTAATTTACTAAATTTTCTCTCATACTCCATTGTTGGTGAAATGTTTCTCTTTACACATATATCATGAACAAAATCGGAAACGCACTGTCATCTACCATCTACCATAAATTGGTATTGGTGTAGAAACGACGTAGCCAAATGGAATGCATACAAACAAACAACAACTAAACGTATTTTATCAATTGTTGTCATTGTTTATTTCTTTATTTTTCATCCTGTTCGACAGTGACTTTGCACAGTGATATCGAAGAAACACAAAGCTTGTGATATGTACATTAATTTCCTTAATTTAAGTTTCCCTGTCTCAGTGCAGCTGTTAACGTCTCCATTTATACAATGTTTTGTTTAGAACATAAAAAGGATACTATCATCTTGTCAAACAGTCTGCAGTCGAATTCTTTATCATTTTTCTGATTGTATCTCCGTAAATGCTGATACATATCTTATATTCATCGCTCCTTGTTCTACGTTTCTTGTAATATGTTACATCCATCTTTCGACATGGACCTCAACCTAACACTGTGAAATACAAACGAACATTTATAGTATGTCATTGAGCTGTCGCAATAACCTCAATGATTTTTTTATATTCTGTACCCAACTTTGGACTTAGACCTCTACCTAACACTGTGAAGAATAAATGTACATATAAAAAAATTATATTATGCCATTGGGCAATATCATTTATCTATAAATGCTGTGCAAAAAGTTAACAGGTATCCTTACAGTTACATTGCACCATACCAGTAAAAGGTTGATATATGGATAATGGCACTGTGAGAGCTGTCGTGGAATACATAGCTTGCACCCATGCAAAATACGATTCAGTTCACATCTTTCCGTGTCATCAAGTCCAGGGTTTCACGCAGACTTATGGTATGGTTGATTGTATCTGGTGTCTCTTGGTGGATAGTCAGTATTTCAACAAATGCAATGTCACTGAGGAAACTAAATGTACGAACACTAATAGAATGGGACTTTTGGGTATGATATTTTTTCTGAAGTTAAACCTCTGTATTTGACAACAATTAAACAGGAAGATAACTGCACAACATCAGTGAGGTTTCGAATATTAGTATCACGTGTACGGGTACCTGTGTGTGCGTGTAGCTAACCGTTCGTGGATACATACAGGTTGTAGTACATATATTGCATAACGTGTGTGTATGTACAATTGACTTTATGCCAGTTGCCAATATATACCCTTTAACTCAATTTAAGCGGTATAGTATAATCACATGTTCCAATGGATAAACTTTACCAAGCAGCGTTCGACACACAACCAGGCGGAGCGATCTCTTACTTCTTTTACTTCTTCATGGATTGATATGATTATTTACATAAACTCAAAATGTCCAAACTGTCTATGCAAGCGGTTCGATTTGGGGCTTACCATTCTTACGTACACCTAATGCGTTCTTAATTACTCTATTAACGTCATTAAGGTGCAGAAACTGCACACAACTTTATGACGAAATTATTAATAGAAATATCCACCCAGTATTTCTGTTTTAACTTCCCTTTTCAGCAAGTAAAATACAAACATGATCTTATCATTGGATGTCACTAACTATAATCGGAATAATGTTATTGTGTAGTTTGTTTACAGCATTCCTTTGGACATCGCTTCAGAAACCAGGTCAAGTTATGTTAGATTGGTAAACGATTATGTTCCTTCAGATTTTGTCATACTGATGAAATTACAGAAGCAGGACATTATTGATAACAATTTTAAAAGGCTCAATGGTTACATATCACACTTGACACTGGACGAACCAGTAAAAATATATTAGTAAGGAAGATATCGCTGGAATAGAATGAAGAGGTCGTAACTACCACCTACGACCTTGAAAGTACATATTTAAAATAAGTATCACATGACGCATTTATGAGCCTATTTTCATGAAAATCCGAATGTGTCATGTTGACCAAACTGATAACCACTATTACATGTAGTAAAGAGTAATGTTCTGACATTTTTCTTGTTTTCTCAAACCATTGACTTTATACTTACGACTTTCTCATTCTAAGCCAGGGATAAATTAGTACAAGTTTTAACTTTTAACGACTTTGGTATACGTATTTTTAGTAGACATGGTAGAGGTGTCACCGTGTTTGTAATTGCCAACACTCTCCATCAAATCATTCTGTTGTTGGTAGTTCAGCTGTAGGGCTAAATCATTTACAGTGATTCTTTTTATGATTTTGAAGCCTGAAAATAAGACTCTTGGGGAATTAGGACGGGTCTTGGAAGCGTTTCATTATGTCACTTGGGTGTCAACAGCTGTGTTGTTATTTCTTTGTGAAACTATGTCTTAAGCTTTTAATTATTTCGTTTGGATATGTGTGGGAGTTGCTCCGTGTAGTTGTGTTGTGTTCTTGCTGTTTTCTTTGCTCGACTGATAATTTTGAGTGCTGTGTGCTCTGTCCAATTTCCTCATATCGTTTTGTTACGAGTTAGTAGCAGTTTTTTTCTTGTGCATTATTGGGCACTGTGATATGATTGTGGCCAGCGCTTTTGTCTTCTATTTCGTGTGTTACCTTTTTTTAGTTCTCGGCTATTTTGCTCCTTGTCTGATTTGTTAGTATTGTTTTTCTATACAGCTGGTATGAATCTTCAATTAGTAAAATAGAAATAACAATATGATTTCTTCATCACTTTTTATTGAGCCAGACTTCCAAAACATGTGCCAGTCGGCATAACAAAGTCAATAGTTTACCCTTGGAGTCATTATCATCTATCCTAGTCCCTCATTCACTAATTGATATACACGTGTACCTGGAATGTATTTCTCATCACCACTACACTTGTTAACAAATGTTATAAGTACACCAACATGTAATGCATATATCTTTTTTATTATGCATGATATCATGTTCATATTTTGCATGTCTTCATGCGAGAAGTATAGCAGCAATATCCGATAATTCGATGATGATAATTCGCCCGCTGCGAGCAGTGAATCGTGAATTTTCAAATTATGCAAAATGCACGTTGAAAACAAATGATTTTCGCAAGAACTCTAAAAATGTTGCATACACATTGTCCATCAATACCCTCACCAGGAAAACACAAAACCGGAAGAATTACGATAACAGACCGTACAAGAGAGGTTTGTGAAACATACCACGTCTCATGACAGTAATAAGCCTAGTGTGGCTAAGGTCACGACGACCTTGACCTTTGACCTATCGACCTCAAAATTAGTAGGAGCCTACATCTGATGATCAGCAACCTCTCTGTAAAATTTTACGATCTAAAGTCCTATATTTCATATGGTGTGAACCAGTGATTGTTGTGTGTTCAAAGGTAATGGTGAGTCTGACCTTTGATCCAAATGACCTTGAAATTAAGGCGGACCGTCTGTGGAGGATGAATAATCTCCAATTAAATTTTAGAATCCTAGGTCCAATCGTTTTGGAGTTATTGTTGAAAAACCATTCGGCATGTCGACCGACCGACTATTTGCACTGTAACGCTATGTACTGTGTTGGTGTACTTATAACATTTAATGAGTGTATATGTGCGAACTAGTGCCAATACTTGTATGAAGGATCACGATATACAATGCCGCTGGCTCAGGTCGTCATTACAAAATACATATTTTGAGAAAACAAGGAAAAGCTGTCAGAAAATTACTCTTTATTTATAGTAAATAAGACCTTTAACTTTAGTTTGGTCAACATGATAAGTTCCTATCTTTAGGAAAATGGCTCATAAGAAGCAACTTGTAATGATGGTTTTTAATATGTATCAGTCTTATGATAGGTTGAAAGTACCTTCTCATTCTAAGCCAGCGATATGTATACATTCTTATAAAACAAGTAAACGATTTCTCGAGGTCAACGTTTGAGTATGCTGCAGTATTGTGTAACTAGCAGCATTCTTACCACTCACGGTCACCGTTCTTATAAATACGTAATAAAGTTACTACATGTACTAGTATCCAGCAATGTACAATAAGTGTAAGTATACTTCACTTTTGTGTTTAAAAGCCTAAATATGTAATAACATTCACTTTAAACAGAGTTCAATGCAACACCTTGTATGTTTTAATCACTTGACTTCGTCTCGGTGACGTGCTTAATGTGATGGTCAGAAGTACGGGTTTGAAAAATTATAGGGCTATCTAAATTTATAGTTAAAATTAGATTTTATAATTGAAATTGAATAAATGATGTTGTGTCTGGAATTAGTTTTCAACACAATGCGGGCATTTTGTGTAATCAAACCTTGTTTTTCATACTCCTTTTTTATCACAGTCTTGTCCATAATGTTAATTTCTGCACGTCTCGCTTGAATACATATCGATTCGTGGAACTGCCAGCAAATCAACATTCTCGTGTATGATATGTATACGCATATTGAGTTTTAATTTGCTCGGCGAATCCAAATACATTTGATTAAATAAAGATTTAACATATAATCAACAAGTACAACAAAGAAACAAAGTAACAAGCAATAATCAATGTTTGAAATAAACGCCATTGCATCCACATAGTTGTCTAAACACATCAATAATATACCATGTAGAATGTTATGTATGTCATCAAATAACACGAGCACTTTGTGGCAATCTGCCAAACAACAGGCGATACCAGTCATTTACTTGCATTTGTCGTCTGCGTTCGTCAACCATTAGTTGACTGTTCAAATTACGGTTACCAGACCCTGTAACTAAACGGTTAGTTCCGCAGTTTTTAACTAAGGCAACATTTCGCCGGAATGATAACTGCTGAGGTTCCGGGGATTCAAGCCGTTTTACTGGATTACTATTCCGAATCATGGATGCTGACTCGATTCCAGGCCTGATGAAAGGATCATTAACTTAAGCAGGGGTAGGTTGAACGCTAATTGTTCGCCGTGTGACCGTTTCCGGTGGAGGTAGTCTCTGTCCTGAACCAATATTGTTTACGATAACCGGATTCGTATTTCTGTTGCCGATTAGACCACCATTTCCCCGACCATTGCCACCATTATTTGAACCACCACCATTTGTGGGCCATTGGTTGCCCACTCTTCCGTTATTGACCCAACGTGTATTTTGTTGTGTTTGTATACCAGGAAAAGTAGGAATAGCTTGATTATTTTGCGGTATCGACGGAATTCGTTGAGTGGCTACAGGTCGCTTTGGCCATTGGTTGGTTTGTGGGCCATATTCTGGAATATTGCTTGGTTGGTATTCATTCGATGGTGGAAGTTGTTGCATATGCGACTGAGGCGGCACGATAGCGGTGTGTGGATTGTAGCCAGATGCATGAGGTGTGTTCTGATACTCACTGGTTGGTAGTTGCTATACAGGATTGATTGTATTGGAGTACTCGTTAGGTGTTTGTTAATATGACGCCCCTGGTAGGAAGGATATTGATCGAGCTAGTCTTGTAAATCCGCCTTTGTAGCAGTATACTTTGTTAAATTGCAGGTTTTTCTTTATTCGTTATATTTGAATTGAAGCCCCTTAGCAAATTCTCGTTCTGAATTTCAGATTTGCCCTTTTAAATACGGAACTAGATTTCATTTCGAGCCCTTGAGGCTTTTTTGATTAATGAATAAAATCAAGTGTGTTGGCAGGATAAAATCTACATTAGGCTTAGTGTCTTATTAAGTTGAATTTATTGGATGAGCTGTAGGAAGGTTTATACGGCGATGCTTGCATAGCCGTATGAGCCTTCGGGAGGCGAATCCAATAAATGTATAAGTTTATAAGACACTTACCTACATGTTGTATTCTTTATATATCATGAATCACTATTCCGTCTGCATGCAACATCATTTTGACTCTAGTTGGTATTTGCAGTATAAGTATACCTTAAATTAAATCTTTGTGAATGACGAATAATTACAAAGTTTGTTCAATGACATAAAGACGTGTTTGTAGGCAAATAAACAAAGTATTTTTCAAACATTCTCAAACAATCGTCAAATTATCAACATGTTTATCCGTTGTTACCGACGAATTTCGGCACGCTATTCGTCTATTAAGGATATTTATTTGTATGTATCAATCACTCATCTGGTACTGATGCAAATGATAAAATAAACAAATGTATCACAACAAAAACAAGTTTCTTATTCCATGTTTGATTTTGAGATAGTCAAGTAGACGGAAGAAAAATAGAACTAAATGTTTGTTTCGTAACACACCCCCAAAGCAAAGGTTGCATGGGGAAGGTTGACATCGTCACGAAAGCTAGTTGACAACAAAGTATATAATAGACAATACTCTGCCTTGCAATTTCATAACGCTAGTGGCAACCTTCCGTTGAAACATCACTTATACAGAAAATGTCAGTTTTAGGTAGAACAATGTTATTTACAATGAACAGTTTTCTAGGAATACTTGTTATCCTGTTTAACGTGGAAGAATCTTATGAAACGGAAGAACCAACACGGATGTGTATGAACCAGTTCGAGTATCAGTTTGACGTTATAAAGAAACTTGTCTGGTTGGATGAACAAGTACGATCACTTCAGAAATCAAATCAAGGTGAATTTAACTGTTTGTTTTTTTATTGAATGATTACATATTGAACCGATCATATTATACATGTATCTGTTTACTACCAGATTTGAGGACACTAACTTGTGGTATGTACGTTAGCTCGTATTTTTGTTTTTGAATTAGGGTAACAGGTCTGGTGCAAAGTCACAGCATATGTCGATGAAAGGTTTGCTCCTGTATAACTCGTTTAAGCAATCTTTTTTCATGCATAATTCATGTTCGACGATTTCAATATGCGTTCGCAGACAGTCTGGTGCATTTAGTTTCAATAAATGTCTTATACAATCTAAGATGTTATGTATTTTATTGTACAAGCTTATTACATTATTAATATTTATAATTAATATTACCAGAAAAAATAATCATCGCGCTCTCAGGTTCATGATCAACGGAATGCTGAAGAAATGACAGCGGAAATTTATATTTACAAAAGTGTTAATAACATGTACTCGTATTTGCCAAATATAATGATAAAATAAATTAATACAGTTATTGTTTATTTGTCCGTTTATTTCTCAGCCTGTTTCATATTTTAATCACCAATGGAATGTATAACGATATGTATTAATCAATGCATGCTATATTTGAATGATTCGTGTTTTCCCGATGTACTTAAGGAGATACATTTTGTTCTAGTATGCCATTGTATGTTTCAGATGCTGCCCGTACTATCGACAGTTTAACAAAGGATCTTGAATCAGCCAAGTTATCAGCTGATGGTGGCACCTACACTCGCTGGGGAAGAACAGTTTGTCCTGAAGGAGCTACTTTAGTGTACCAAGGGTACGCAGCGGGAGCCCATTATACACACGAAGGCTCTGGAGCTAATAGGTTGTGCTTGACGAACGAACCTACTTGGAATTACTACACCGATACAATAAACAAAGCTGAAAGTTGGATCTACGGCATGGAATACCAGATTCATGGATTCGAACAATTACAAGACATGTTGAACCACGACGTTCCTTGTTCAGTATGCAGAATACCTCGTTCAGATATTCTCATGATTCCCGGAACCAACGAATGTCCTGCTAACTACAAAGTTGAATATACTGGCTACATAATGTCTGGTCAATACACTCACAAGGGACCATCAGAATTTATATGTGTTGATGATAATCCAGAAAGTGTCAAGGGAGGAGAACGAAGTAGCGATCACTCATTGTTGTACCTTGTTCAGGCAATATGTGGATCTCTGGAGTGCCCTCCGTACGTTGATGGACGGGAAGTTACATGTGTCGTGTGTTCGCATTCATACAATACTGCGGTTTATGCCCCCGAGGGTTAAATGAAAAACATGGTGCAACAATAATATTTAGTTGACATAAACTACTCACAACTTGAGTATGATGTAAACGTAACATACATACATGTAGCTGGTTTAGAACATGAAGGTCGTAACTACCAAATCGATATATTGAGAAAACAAGAGAAAAATGTCTGTAATTTACTCTTTACCTTTGGGAAAACACGTTTTTAAAACTTCATTTTGGCCAACATGACAATTTCAGATTTCCATGACAATATGCTCATAAGAAGCGTCTTGTGAAGCAGATTTCAAATATGTATGAGTCGTATAAGGTCGTAAGAGGTAGTTACGACCTTCATGTTGTAAGCCATCGATTTATGTCATAGAAGAACTGAGCCTGTCTACCGAAGTATTTGAGCGCGTTCTGTCGCTAGGATGATACACAAATGTTTATTACATTGCATTAATTCGACATTATATGTAAACATATGCAGATGACAAAAACAGTTTAATAAAACAATCGTCAAAAGTCTTTGATTTCGTTTATGTTGAATTGTTTTAATATTGTCTGTTTATGATCATCATAAACTATTATTGAAATGTATTATCAATATAATATAATGTGTTTGTGTATTGTCAATAAAATATTAACACTGAATTGTGTGTTGCTGGCATCAATGTATGTCAGTGGAGTGGTTAACGTAAGAGTACACCTAACAAGGTGCCAACCCAAACTTGTTTCTTCAAATACCGGAGAAAGCTATTAATTGTGACAAAACGTTCTGATGTTTAACCAACCTAATGTTTCATCATTCTCAACTGTTCGATAGTATGACCTATTTGGCTATGTTCAGTGATATTGATACAAACAGACTGATGTTGATACTCCAACACCGAAACCTGGAGACTGGAGACTGAATTGTTACGTACATATTTCCCACAGTCAGAGTGCTAAACAGGGGACGTTATTATGTATACAACCTTTATTGAAACTGGTACATTAACATACATCGAATGCCTATAAACATACATAAATGAATAAACAACTTCACCCCGTTCGTGGTCTCAGTAAGAAATGCAATGATATAGAACTGCACAAATCGATACAAAGCAACTACATTGACGAAAGATAGAAAGATATACAATTTCTCTTATTAAATTTTTGTCATTGGACAGACTCACAGATTAAATAAAACACCTTAGCAAGGGATAAACGTTGACTATATTACCATTAGACAGTTATAAAGACATGGAACATGAAATAACAAATGCAATGATGAGTTAGAAATCTGATTAGTTGGTGCCACTTGGATATATAACGACTGTAGTTTGTGTACGACGGCCATGTTATTCTTTATAACAATGCTGTGCTGCAGAAAACGATATACAAGCACGGGAGTTACGCTTTACTACAATGAAACATGATTATGATTGATCCAATCACTTCCGGCAAAATCTGAATGATAAAGGGATGCCGGATAAACTTTGGTTCGTTACGTCAAGTGACCAAGGTGCTTGTTATATCAATCACCGCACCACGTGATCTGGCAGACTTCTTTTTAAAGCGGAGTCGCCGCTTAATACTCTGTACCCGCGGGCGAGTTATTCCTATATAATTGTTTTCGCGAGCAGAATCTCTATTACTCTATATCAAATATTTTGTGAAAAGAAGGAGATAAATGAAATGAGATGATAAAAACTGACCTAAATCACATAAAGTCAATTTCTTGTATAGTTTAAAGAGACATAAAAATTCAAGGAAATCCCTTGCACCGTTTTGTGATAAGTTCTGGAAAAAACAATTATGAAAATAGGTAAAGGGAGATAATAAAACAAACACTAAGATCTATAGAATTATGTTTCTTGCTCGCTGCAGTTCTCAAACTTGCCATCTACATTTTTAATATCGAAGTCAAAATCTTACATGGTTTGCAAGATATGCTCCGGACAAACAATAATGATGAAAATACTTAAAGGGAGATAATTCATATGTAGGACAGACAGAGCTATGGTTGTTGGTCACTGCACTTCCGCAACTTGCCGCACATTCATATTTCAAGGTTCAAGTGCAAAAATCAAACACTTCGTTGACATACATAATTTAGACGTGTGGAGCCCCTTTGATTAAAAAGGTATGAGGAAATTAGATAGGGGTGTAGAACTCAACCTAACCAGCCGAGCACAGAAATCAGAAACACAACAACACCACTACACTGAACAATGCCCACACATACGCCAAAGAAACAATTGAAACATCCAAGTCCCGCCGGAAAATGCAGGATGACCCAATTTCAGAATGAAATTATAGAATAGCGGTTATTGCATGAGACCGAATGAAACGCAGCCAAGACTCGATCAAGTTTCCCAAGGCACCGCTGCACGGCGACACAACCGCGCAAACCTATGCCAAAAACGGCGACCAAAAGGGGCACAACCCCCGTGACCTAGTTTAAAACACCAAGGACAATGTTTTGAAAGTACAGTTTTCAAATGTTGCCAATTAAACAAATGGATATGACTGTGGGCTGTATACCATAGCGAATGCGACAGCTTTGACACATGGAAAAGATTAGTCAACACAAATGTATATACCAATTCTTATGCGTGAGCATTTGTACAACTGTTTAGAAAAGAAAAATCTGTCGTTATTCCTCATCGTTCAAAACATAAGAAGACGAAAGAGTATGAACAACTTTATATAAATTGAATTGTTCTGTGTGTGTAACATGCCACACACAAGAAACATTTGTGTGTTTTGCGACAGTTGTGCCGACGAATACCATCCAGAGTGTGTAAAATTCGACAAAACTATAAATGAATCTAAAGAATTTATTTGCCCAATGTAAAGAAATAAACAACTGAAAGTATCACAATATCCGTTTTATAGCTATGAATCAAATACGGAACGGAATAGAAATACTGTTCCGTATTCTATATCCTGTTCCGTATTCTTTTCCGTTCCGTGTTCCATATCCATGTTTCCGTATTCTATTCCTTTCCGTATTATGTTCTGTTCCGTTCCGTGTTCCGTTCCGGGTTTTAGTAACAACCATGATCTTACGTTAATGAGACCTACCGAGGCACAGCTACGACTTGAATAAGTTTAAGATAATGGGCAAGGTAGGAAGGTGGCGGGAAATAACATAACATATGTCTAGGTGCATATTGCTCCAGAATATGCCAACGAGGTGACTCTAGCGACCAAGCAAGGAATAACCGCACAGTGACCTACTTTAAAAAGTTGCTCTCCGGGCAATAAAAGGGGAAAACCGAAACAAAAGAATACGGAAATATTATAGCCTAACAGTATATTTAGTTCAAAAATAAATATATGCCAAAAAATGTTACCATAGTGCCCAAACAGCACAGTGACCTAATTATAAAATATCTCGTCCAGCACTGCCGCAGGATACAACTTGTGATAAAAGGGGACGGTGGACATTAAAAAGAAGACAGAGGACATTTACAGGTAATGGAAGGCCTAAAAGCCTCAAAAGTATATATACCACTAAGTGTAGTACATTGTATAATACACTCATTAAATGTTATAAGTATATCAACACAGGTATACGTGCAAATAGTGCTTGTAAAGTTGTTTGAAGTTTGAAAAGTAACAAAAAACTGTTATATTACGTCCATGACTTATTATGTTCAAAGATATTAAACGTTGTAAGTAATGAAGTTCTTATGTCTGGTATAGATGCGTTGTAATATACAGCTCACCAGTCGGTCGACATGCCGGTTTTCCAGCAATAACTCCATAACGGGTTGACAGGATTCTAAAATTATACGAGGAGGTTATTCATCCTCCACATGTGGTCTTTTTAATTTCAAGGTCATTTGAATCAGAGGTAAAAATCACCATGACCTTTGAAAACACAACACTCACTGGTCCACAACGGAAGACATATAATAGGTTCTTAGATCGTAAAACATTATAGAGAGATTGCTGACTCCTACAACTTTTGAGGTCAGTAGATCATAGGTCAAGATCGTGGTGATCTTAATTACACAAGACTATTTACTATCATGAGACGTGCATGTTTCACAAACCTCTCTTGTACTTTCTGTTATCAGAGTTTTTCCAGCTTGTGTTTTCATGGTCGGTGTGTTAATGAATAATGTGTATGTATCAATTTGAGACTTCGTGCGAAATACATTCATTTTGTACGTGCATTTTTCATAATTTAAAAAAACACGGGCAAAGTACAACTATCGAATTATTGGATAATGTTGCCATACCACTTGCACACAAACATGCAAAAATGAACATGATACCATGTATAAAAAGATATACATATTACAAGTAAGTGTACTTATATTATTTAACAAGTGCATGGATAGCTTGACCAGTCTACCTTAACAGTCGATATATTGCCTACGATACAACACCGATTTTATGTTTTCATATTCGGGAAGTATCACGCTCGAGATGTAATACTAACACAAAATCTAAAATGCCGGTATTGCACATTTGCTTACGGAAATTGATATATTCAAAGCAAGAACCTTGAAATATATTCGTGCATAAAGATCAGGCTCAGGTCAAAATAGCCAAGCTATAAATGCCGTGGAGCGAGTTAAAGTTTATCCGGTAAGACTGCAGCAATTATCAAATTCGCTTACGGTCCACCAAATAACTTCACCCGCCTTGCCAGATAAACTTACTCATCAATGGAACTAACCTGCTATTCTCTATACACATTTCGTATTATCACTACATGAAAACTTTAAATTATATCCTACCGCTTGGAATATATCTAAACTGAATATTGCAATGTAAAGTCATAGGCACCAATAAAAACACAAGGGACAGACAAATACTACATTATGCTGCTCTTTAGATACAACTACGAAGCGCATACAAAAAAATAAATAAACAACCATGGGTCGCAAACAAGAAACCTGGCCGGGTACTTTGGTCAGCTTGTTTTTATTTCAAACGCCTTACTAATCAATGAAAAGTCAAGATTTACTTACCGAATCGACGTAACACGGCCATTAAAATAGTCGATGTATCCACTTCCGACTCCATACGTTACCCTCATTGAATATAGTTGACGACTTAATTTTCCTGTAGGTGTTTTTTGGCCTGTATGTTGAGGCGTGACTTTGCCTTCGTCATTATCTGAAAAAGTAAGTACAATGTGTATGAAACTGACATGTAACATTTACATTGGGCGGTACATGTATATTGACCATGGACTTGTTTTGTGCTGTTTGTGTTATGGCTGTTTTGAGGCAGGACTTGTTAAAATAAAGAATCCCTGGTAAAAGTAATGGAAACAAGCTAGCTTGCAAATTGACTAGTGTGCTTCACGTGATATGCATTAATGTTGTAGATATATTAATAATGATCGTAATATGCATGCTATCGAGCATCAGGCATGGACACGTATAGATCAACAGTATCAGTCAAAGATATCATTTGATTAGGTAAATATGCATGCATTGAATTCAATGCTCTTTCTGTATGGCTGATATTTGTTGTTCACAGTATGACTGAAATTCACTCAAATCAAACTTTGTGAACGCCGTACATACATAGATAAAATTATGGGTTGGTATAATATGTTAAAAACATAAGATGTTAAAAACAAAGAAACTGTTTCTTTATTTTAACAAGTCCTACTTTGAAAACATGAGTGAAGACATTGTACTGTAGTGTACCGGTAGCCAGTGAAGTTCTTCAGCACGGAAGGTATCTCGAGGTGAGGCGAGCAGCTGTATTTTGAACATATTGTAGTTTATTCGTAATGATACTTTCGGGAATCACGCAGTAACGAATTTTAGTAATCCAGTCTAGATGTTACTAAAGAAACAATAAAAGCTTTTGTTGCACAAACAGTCGTATATTATCTGATTTGACCTATTTTTTGGAATTGCATGCAACATGCCCGCGAGACAAGGAAACATTTATGGGCTTTTAAGCCTTCTAATTCGAAAAAACGGTAACACAAACAAGCATCTGTTAACCCAATACAATAAAATAGCCCAATTTAATTACCAGTACAAAACGATTGGCAGCTGTTTCGCATTCACTTTCATCAGCAGGGACAATTATTGGAACCACTTAGTATATGTGCCTATCAAGCTACGATAGTAAAGCATCGGAACTACAAAGACGTTAGCAAACTAGTGCCAATGGGTCGAATCTCACTATAGTCACGTTTGTTTTTATATTGACATGTACGTATTCTATTGCTCCAGTAATCTGTTCTTATATCCCATTATACATAATATTTTGGTTTCATTTATATGCTGTTTTCCTTTCAGATCTCATCATCAGCAATAACTACATAATAAGTACACTAACATACGTGGGGTTATCCAAACGTTCGTGGACTTTTGCTCTTAAACCTTTATTTTAAGTCAGATCAGTATGAAAATTACCTGACAGTGACATTAATCTATTACAAACAATTGCCTCAAAACATTTTTATAAAGTACTATTTGTATGAAAAGTAACACGTTGCCATAGTAACACAAAAATGCGTTGGCGGCGCACTGCTGATTTTGAATAAGAGCAAAAGTCCACGAACTTTTGGATAACCCCACGTATATATATTTATTATATTTAGAGAAATCAAAATTATGCTATAGTATTTTTTATAAACTACATTGTTAAGTTTAATCATTTTATCTGATTGACAGATAACCTATTTACATTTAATTTTTATGTATTATACTCATGTAGAGGATCTTGCATGAGTGCTCATTATAGAGTTTTATTAAACGAGTGGACAAAACTATGTGGCACGAGGCTTTACTGAGTGTCATATTGTTTTTGTCGTCGAGTTTAATAAAACTCGTATGTAATTAGCACGAATGTAAGATTATATTTATCACATAACCTTAGGGAACGCCCGTTATTGTTAAACATTCTCAAACAATGGTCAAATTACCAACATGTTTTTTCCGTTGTTACCGACAAATTCCGACACACTATTCGTCTATTAAGGATATTCATTTGTATGTATCAGACACTCATCTGGTACTGATGCAAATGATAAAATAAACAAATATATCACAACAAAAACAAGTGTCTTATTCCACGTTTGATTATGAGATAGTCAAGTAGACGGAAGAAATATAGAACTAAATATTTGTTCCCAAAACAAAGGTTACATGGGGAAGGTTGACATCGGCACGAAAGCAAGTTGACAACAAAGTATATAATAGACAATACTCTGCCTTGCAATTTCATAACGCTTGTGGCAACCGTCAGTTGAAACATCACTTATACAGAACACGTCAGTTTTAGGTAGAACGATGTTATTTACAATGAACTGTTTTCTAGGAATACTTGTTATACTGTTTAACGTGGACAAATCATATGGAACAGCAAAACCAACACAGACGTGTATGGACAAGTTCGAGTTTCAGTTTGACGTTATAAGGAAACTTGTTTTGTTGGATGAACAAGTACGATCACTTCAGCAACCAAACAAAGGTGAATATTATACATTCATACATAAATTTATAGACTTCAGATTCAGACCCAAGCTGACTTCTGTTTTGTTGCCACTTTATGAAAGCAATTGTCTTGTTATGAATACTTTTCCTATCTATTTATCGAAACATCTTCTAGATAAAAGGTTGTAACCTTATACAATCAGTATCAATATCCATTTTCATTTTCCAAAGTCCCAATCATCTAATCTCTTTTAAAGTTTCCAACAACTAAGGCACATGGAATCATTTACGAATAACCATAAAATTGGAATGGGTTCTACCGTTTCCATGGAAATGGAGCTTATATGTCCATTATTACAAAAATCACTATCGTTGACAGCCTTTTATCACAAACTAAAGCGATTGAAATTGGAAATGTTGCTAACGCATTACATATCCAGGACCGATGTTCAGTTCAATAAAATAAAATGTCTGGACATTTTAATTTTCAAAGTTTAAAAAGTGTTTTAAATTTTTATTTGTAATGACCCACTTGTTTTTTTCTTGAATCTACATTAATTTGATCTTATTTAACTATTATTCAAAGTCGGATTGTACAAGGGAAAAAGGAGTTCATATGGTATAGGGTCCGTGACTGTGGAATCAGATAGTTCAAGTTTCTGTTATAAGATAGATGGTTATGGTCGACGCATAATGTGATTTCTTATTTTGCACACATGCGGAAGGGTGCTGTGTATTTTCCGATGTTCAATTGTTTGTCATTACAGGTGTTAATCCTTTGAGATACACTGCTTGTAAAGTCGAAATTGTTAATGATGTATCATGCAGCTGCTCTTTGAACATTTTCAATCTAGTGGGCGATAATGGCTGTAAATACACTCATTTTCTTATATAAAGGGGATTCAATGTTTTGCATACTGACACAGGGTCAAAATCCAAAACCCATGTAACTCCGAAAACAGTTAAGCGTAAAGACTCATTTGTCTAAGTCATTTAAGGAATCGTGAATATCATATCCACCGTGTAGAATCTTCCTGTTAAGGTATGTTCTGTATTAGCAATAAAACAATTCTGAGCTTGGGATTGGTCTTTAATAATAAAGGGTTCAAAGGATATTGAATTTCAATGAGTGATGGGTGAGTATTTTATTAATGGTACAAGATGAATAAAATAAAGTGAAGCTAATTTGGGCGATTAGCAAGTTCCATTAATTAAATACTAACCAAACACGAATTTCACATTCTATTTACAAAACCTCACACCCTTCATAAAGACTAAGAATACATAACTCTGGAGTAAAGTAGTTTTAATCATACATAATATTGTAGTTACATTTTACAAATGACAATTACGTACCGGTATAACGATAGAACATGAGTTGCATGTGGATTTAACTTCGAGTGAAACGAGAGCTCTATCGTACCTAGACCATAGACAAAAGTCATAAGAATATAAATAAACGATAAGAACAATTAGTCTTAGTTTTGAGCCGATCTTATCAAGGTGGTGGCTTTTATATAGGTGCAATATTACTGAAAAATTGATGTTTAAATCGTGTGAATGTTAGTGAAACGAAAATAAAAGCATGAACTTACTATAAGGCTGTTTCATTATAAGGTGGTCTTAAAGACCTGGATTTTGGCACAGGGCCAACCAAATTTGGTCATAGTTTTCTTAGCATGTAGTTACTGATTTTTAAGATATCTAACCATATTGTACCCTAATTAATATTATGCAGCATTGCACAGCATGTTAATTAGTTTACAAGAGGCCCTATTATTAGATAAGAGACAACAAGAGTTCCCTTTATGACAGGAAGTAATAAAATATCTGTAGGCCTATAGTAAAATTAAATTGATATATAAGTTTTGTAATATTTTATTGTGAAAAAAAACCTGAACCATCAAGATTGACATAATTTTGTTTGTGTTGCTTGAAAACGACTGTCGCGTGATTAGACATAAATGCATGCAAATTAATGCACAATTATAAAAGTGTTTAAAAAATCTGAACATATATAACTTATATACCGGTAGCTGTATGCCCCATGATTAACATTTCTTAATAATGTACTCAATGAAATGAGTGAATTGATATTATTCATAAGATATCAAAATGTTATTGTTGATGTTGGTTTTGTTTTGATGTTTTGAATTAAAAATTATTAACTAGATCTATGAGTATTATGTTATCTTATATTTATAACAAGTTATATTCACAGACATCTAATCAGAATTGATATTGTGTACCTCTTTGGTATAGTTGCTTAGTTTTATTTATAATTTGTATCTGGTTTGGGTGTGTATTTATTTAAATTACTCTTAGGGAATATTAATAACTAAAATAGTAAATATTTTGACAAATAGTTTTTACACACTTAAACCAGATGGAAACAAAAATCCAAGAAATATATCTAATTATACAAATTAAACAAACACACAATGGTAACACTTATTTTCAAGGGTACATATAACAGTAGCACATTATTGATTATCAGTAGCTATATGGGCCTCTGATCCCTTACACTGACCAGTTACAGTGTTTTATGACCCCAGATAATCACTGATAGTTCTCTCATGCTGGCACAATGCTGGCATCATATTGATCCCTCTATATAGTTCTGGACCAGAAGCTAAGAAGAAAAAATGTAGAACTTTAAGTTGAGGTGTAAGCTTCGGTTCAGTGCTGTTATAGTGCAAATCAATCTAAATCATAACCTCAATGATAAGACTGGATTGAGATCAATGCAAACTTGGTTTCATAATTGAGTTGGCTTCAATTGTCGGTTTACGTATTGGCCGTTGTATAGACACAGGAGTAACATTATAACTAAAGAAATGAAACAAAGTGTTCAGAACGAAA
Source organism: Spisula subtruncata (assembly GCA_963678985.1). NCBI lineage: Eukaryota > Metazoa > Mollusca > Bivalvia > Venerida > Mactridae > Spisula > Spisula subtruncata. The sequence goes on from OY787669.1 coordinate 29,809,835, forward strand.
GTAAACATTCTTACACAAATATTGTCTCTAAATCAACTTGACAACTATATATCATGGCAAGGACAGTTAAAAGGATAAACAAATAATACAGAATACAGCCTGGTTGGATCCATGCCTAGTTATCATCCAATATCGGCTTTTAAAGCGAGTTTCTTATCGCAAAGTTGTTAATATGATCATGGCGCCATAGAACATATGCAATTAAATTTTAATTTACCGTACTTCAAATTTCAAGCAGTAATGCCATACAAATATTGCGATTCATTTTAATTTACAATTTTTTTTAATGTCAAACAATATGTTCATACTTATTCAGTGATATTTAATCGTTTTCAGATTCGTCAGTCGCTATTGGTTTCACGGCGTGTGTGAAAACTGTTTTGACCAATCTAGCGGAACATCAAACCATCGTGTTTGAGAAGATACTCACCAACACAGGTGGTGCCTACAACAACCGTACCGGCATATTCACCGCCCCCGTGAAAGGTCTGTACGTCTTTCATCTCACTGGAATGACAAAAGCGGGTGTTGACCAGTACCTATCATTTGTCAAGGATCGAGTTACAATCAGCCATATCTATCCTGACGCACGAGGCGCCTCTGGCTACAGCACTGCAACAGGTCATTGGGTTATGGAACTTGATAAAAACTCCGAAGTTTTGATAGAAGCAACAACTGCAGGTTATCTCCATGGAAACTGCTTCTCCACATTCTCTGGTTTTCTCTTATCATCAATGGAATAAATGATGATATTTTGGGGAATACAAACTTTACATTAATTGGTTCTTACCTATTTGGACTTGATACTATTGTACACATAACTATGTTAACTGGATCCATGTCGTGTTCATGCAAGCAACACAAATATAATTTTAATGCTTTAAACACTGAATAGTAACGATTGTATGCCAATGATTAAATATTTTATTACAATTACAAACCGACATAGTAATGTGTACATAAATAATTCTGATATAGATTAATCTTTTCTCGTCGTATGGTATTGTTTCTCTTTTCGATTTAAAAGTACAGTACACGTCTTACTATGACGAGAGCAATTTAAAATGAGTATATATACACATTCAACGAATGTTCTTTGTACGCAAATCAGTGATGTAATCAAATGAAATGATAACTACTTTTAAGGTGGCATGAAAAAGTAGAAAAAGCAGTTGACGTGCTCGGTAACCTAGAAGATGGAATAAATATTCAATTTTATTTGCTTTGGATTGAAACATATACAAAAAATAAACAGCGCTAATTATAAAGTGATTTATTTTGGAATTTTGATACAGAACGACAATACGAGCACGTTCAAAGTGCTGGATGTCGACATGTTTAATGTCGAGTGTATTCATCTTTGCTGAAATTCGTGATTTGCTATAAATAAAATCCTATACTGCCATTAAAACCACCATACCGTGTACTGAATATGTTCAAAACATTATTTTTGTCATAACTTGATGTCCAAACTACTACTGCAATATAGCAATTGACAGAAAAATGGAGTACATTACATTATAACATACACGTATTTCGCATGGTACAAGTAACGTTATTAACTCTCTCCAGAGAAGAGTACAATAAGATAAATTAATTTTCCTGTCATTACATAACAAAATACAAATGTAAATTATAACAGTGGTATTAAAATGTATTATCTATACTAATATTGTGTTTGTTTATTGTAACTAAAATGCGTGTTGTGTGTATCCAGTGTGGGGAATCACGTGACTAAAATGGTACGCAGCACTGTGAAATAGATATCTCAGAAACCAGAGAGAGTACAGGAATGACACGTGTACCATTAGAAAACGCGTTAAATTTCGCATAGCCTGCACTATATAACTAGTAAACATAATCAAGGAGTACTTACCAAGAATCGAAAAACTATCCAAATATCCAGATTTTCGCGATCTATTTTATAGTGCTGCGTACCATTTTAGTCACGTGATTCCCCACACTGGTATCGTATTATGTCAGTTGGATGCTAATTGTTCCAATACAGGAGTTGTATTCGAACGTGCTACTGAACTCCGAAGGTGACAATTCCTTCAAACACAATGTCATACAGAATTCAAGAAATTTAGCCAGTCTCAAATGAAATATTAACTCACGAATATAGCTGTATCTTTATAAATGCGTAAACAGCCAGTGAGACACTTGTGTTATGGATATGTTCCTGTTGATACAAATAGATCTACTCGGAAAGTGCGCTCAGGATAATGATATATTTACAAACATTGACCGGAGTTATAGTCCAGCTGGGGTAATCTGATAGTGACATCATAGTTAAAAGATTAAAACCATTGCTTAAACAGGTAGAGTTTAGTTTGGTATTGAACTGTTAGTATAAACGTTTATATTTGTTTTTACACAGTACTAGTGGATAGCTCCACTGCGTCACTGGATTTTTATCCTAACTGGACTGTACATACTGTTGAAAACTCGGCTTCTTAAGTAAACACATACGGTCATTTCTATATTAAAATAACACGGATACATCGTGTAAACTTGGTTGAACCACCTATATAGATAATTCCAAATGTTCCCGATTTTCACGTTATCATGGGCTTACTATACCATGTACAAAACTGGACATTACATTATAATCGACCCATCTAACATAACTCGGCATTGTTAGAGAAACGACGTAGACAACTGGAATGCATACAAACAAACAACACCTAAAGAATTTTATCAATTTGTGTCATCCATCGATATGATCACAAGTGGCCTACGTGTTATTGTTTATTTGTTTTATTTTTCATCCTGTTCGACAGTGACTTTGTACAGTGATATCGATGAATCACAAAGCTTGTGGTATGAACATTAATGTCCTTAATTTTAGTTTCGCCTATCTAATTAAAACTGTTACCATCTCCATTTATACAGTCCTTTTTAAGTTTATATAAAAGGATACAATCATCGAGACAAACAGTCTGCAATCGAATTCTTTGTCATTTCTGATTGTATCTCCGGTAATTAATGCGGATTCACACTTTGTACTTGTCTCTCCTTATTCTACTTTACTTTTTATAGTTTGCATTCATATTTGGACTTAGACCTCTACTTAACACTCTTAAGTACAAACGTACATGTTTATGTCAATTGACTGTCGCAATGACCTCAATAAATGCTGCGCAAATAATAAACTGGCGTCATTAGAGTTACATTGCACCATACCCGTAATTGATTGATATATTCATAATACATCAGTCAGTTGCATCCACGGCCCAACCCTAGGGATTCTCGGGGGAAAGCCTGGGAAGCGGTCGTGTTTTTACCTTCCAACCTCACACGCACTGTTAGGGAATGAATTTTGTTTCTCCAAACCTATACCCTTGGACATTTTTTAGTCGTGGCGGTGGAAATACCGGATATTTTACAATCGCCTGTCCCCCGCAGGCCGTGGAAGGGGGGGTGACAACCCAAAAGTATAAACTCCAAACCATCACCGTCCCGGGGATGTGGATGAAACTGAATGATGCATAACGACACTGTACAATGGCGTCTTTTTGTAGCCTCCACACTGAACAATTTGCTGGCTTAGAATGAGAAGATCGAGAAAGTATAAGACGGTAACATATTAAAAATCTACAACACAATGAACTTATGAGCTTGTTTTCAGGAAAATTGGTAAATGTCATGTTTTTTCTTGCTTTCTCAAAATATGAATTTTGTACTTCTTATTCTACGCCAGCGAATTAGAGACGTTGTGAAATACATTATGTAAACACGTGTAGGTGAGATGAAACAAATTGCAGTTCTCATCTTTCAAAGGAACATCAAGTCCATGATTGTAGACTTGATTGTAGACTTGATTGTAGACTATTTGTCTTCTTGATTGTATATGCTGGCTCTTTATGGACAGTCAGTATCGCTCTATTTTTTATTTGTGTTCATAACAAAAACAATGTCACTGAGGAAATTAAATGTACGAAAACTAATTTCACCTTTGGACTCTGTATGCTATCTTTGTTACTGAAGTTATATCTCTGACAATGGAACAGGAAGATAACTGAGTAACATTATTAAGTTTCGAATATTAGTGTCACGTGTACGGGTACCAGCATGTACGTGCATCTATAGCTTGACCAGATTTAGTAGGCACTCATTACACTTCGGAAGCGTGTATTATTTTCCGTAAGCGTAGTCGGTACTTATCGGAAATATTTGTTTATTTTTGCACCGACTTTGTCCGAAATATGCACGGAATATGTCCGGCGTGCCTTCTAAATCTGGTCAAGTTATAACCGTACGTGTAAACATGCACGTTGGAATGTAACTTGATGTTGCGTTACTTGTTTGTGAACAATTGCAAGTCACTTGTAACTTGATTTCTTTATGCACTTATATGATTGTTTACATAAACTCAAAATGTCCAACTGTCCATGCCAGCGATAAAATTTTGTGCTTGCCATGATAACATACACCTAATGCGTGCTTCACTATACACTTTATGTTTGTCTGTCACATGTTCTTAACTTGTGGAAACTACTCATAGCATGATAAAGAAACACTCAACAGTAATATCCATCCAGTATTTCTTTCGTACACCCTCCCTAATCAGCACGTTAAACACGAACATGTTCTTATTATTGGATGTCACTTTATTCAGAATAATGTTATTGTGTAGTTTGTTTACAGCATTCCTTTGGACATCTCTTCAGAAACCAGGTCAAGTTATGTTAGATTGGTAAACGATTATGCTCCTTCAGAATTTGTCATACTGATACAATTACAGAAGCAGGAAATTATTAACAACAATACGTCTGTAAGACCCAATGGTCACACCATTTAAGTGATATTGAGAATGCAATGGCTTACACACAGCCGATCCAGCAAATACTTGTACCCCTTGGTAGTACATGTACATAAAAATTAGACCTGCAATCCTTATTCTTAATATTTTCTTTTTTCGAACAACAATCAAAATCATGTGCGAAGCTACATGGTTTTATCATTTGATTCTTGTTAAATGTTTTAAAACTTGATATTAAGATTAAATAACGCGGTCTGTTATTTGGTTTCTTATTAAGTTTTGTGTGTAACATCGTAACGTATGCTTGTGGTCTGTGTTTTTTCTTCTTATATTTTGTGTGTATGTGTTTGCCACGTGAGCTTGCCTGTTCCTGTTGAGTGCTCCCTTCCTTTCCAACTTGTTATTACCTTTTTGTTTTTCTGCTATGTGAATCTTAATTTAGTATATAGAAACAACAGTATCATTTCTTCATCATGTTTTATTTTAGCCAGACATGTGCCAGTCAGCATAACAAAGTCAATAGTTTACTCTTGGAGCCATTATCATCTATCCTAGTCCCTCGTTCACTAATTGATATACACGTGTACCTGTAATGTATTTCTCATCACCAGTTTATGTGCGAACTAGTGCCAATAAGTGTATGAAGGATCACGATAGACAATGCCGCTCGCTTAGAATCAGAAGGTCGTAAGTACAAAATACATATTTTGAGAAAAAAAGGACAAACTGTCAAAAAATTACTCTTTATTTATGGTAAAAAGGCTCTTTCAACTTTAGTTAAGCCAGCATGATAAGAGCCGAATTTTAGGAAAATGGCTCATAAGAAGCGCCTTGTAATAGTGGTTGTACATATGTATCAGTCTAATAATAGGTCGAAAGTCTCATTCTAAACCTGCGATATGTATACATTCTTATAAACAAGTAAACGATTTCTCGAGGTCAACGTTTGAGTATGCTGCAGTATTGCGTAACTAGCAGCATTCTTACCACTTACGGTCACTATTCTTATAAATATGTGATAAAGTTACTACATGTACTAGTATTCAGCAATGTACAATAATTGGTAGTATACAATATATAATTTGAGTTTAAAAGCCTAAATATGTAATAACATCCACTTTAAACAGTGTTCAATGCAACACCTTGTATGTTTTAATCACTTGAATTCGTCTCGGTGACGTGCTTAATGTGATGGTCAGAAGTACGGGAAAAATTATAAGGGTACTAGTATACTAATACTTATATCTAAATTTATAGTTAGAATTAGATTTTATAATTGAAATTGAATAAATGATGTTGTGTCTGGAATTAGTTTCCTACACAATGCGGACATTTTGTGTAATCAAAACTTGTTTTTCATACTCGTTTTTATCACAGTCTTGTCCATGATGTTAATTTCTGCACGTCTCGCTTGAATACATATCGATTCATGGAACTGCCAGTAAATCAACCTTCTCATGTATTTTATGCATATTGAGTTTTAATTTTCTCGGCGAATCCAAATACATTTGATTAAATAAAGATTAAACATATAATCAACAAGTACAACAAAGAAACAAAATAACAAGCAATAATCAATGTTTGAAATAAACGCCATTGCATCCACAGAGTTGCCTAAACACATCAATAATATACCATGTAGAATGTTATGTATGTAATCAAATAACACGAGCACTTTGTGGAAATCTGCAAAACAACAGGCGATACCAGTCATTTACTTGCATTTTTCGTCTGCGTTCGTCAAACACTAGTTGACTGTTCAAATTACGGATACCAGACCCTGTAACGAAACGGTTAGTTTCGGAATTTTTAACTAAGGCGACATTTCGCCGGAATGATAACTGCTGAGGTTCCTGGGATTCAAGCCGTTTTACTGGATTACTATTTCGAAACCTGGATGCAGACTCGATTCCAGGCCAATTGAATGGATCATTAACTTTAGCAGGGGTAGGTTGAACGTTAATTGTTCGCAGTGTGGCCGTTTCCGGTGGAGGTAGTCTCTGTCCTGAACCAATACTGTTTACGATAACCGGATTCGTATTTCTGTTGCCGATTAGACCACCATTTCCCCGACCACTGCCACCATTATTTGACCCACCACTATTTGTGGGCCATTGGTTACCCCCTCTTCCGTTATTGACCCAACGTGTGTTTTGTTGTGTTTGTATCCCAGGAAAAGTAGGAATAGCTTGATTATTTTGCGGTATCGACGGAATTCGTTGAGTGGCTACAGGTCGCTTTGGCCATTGGTTGGTTTGTTGGCCATATTCTGGAATATTGCTCGGTTGGTATTCATTCGATGGTGGAAGTTGTTGAATATGCGATTTAGGCGGCACGATAGCGGTGTGTGGATTGTAGCCAGCTGCATGAGGTGTGCTCTTATTCTCATTAGTTGGTAGTTGCTGCAAATGATTGAGTGTATTGGAGTACTCGTTAGGTGTTTGTTGATATGACGTCCCTGGTTGGAAGGATATTGATCGAGCTAGTCTTGTAAATCCGTTGTTTATATCGCCGCCATTATGGCTCCAGTCAACAGGAGTTTGAAGAAAGTTGGAACCGACATGATTTTCTCAGGCATTGTTGCAGTATGCTTTGTTAAATTGCAGGTTTTTGTTTATTCCTTATATATGAATTGAAGCGCCTTAGTAAATTCTCGTTCAGATTTTCAGATTCAGATTTCATTTCGAGCCCTTGAGGCTTTTTTGATTAATGAATAAAATGTTGGCATGATAAAAAGTACACTAGGCTTAGTGTTTTATAAAGTTGAATTGATTGGATGAGTTGTAGGAAGGTTTATACGGCGAGGTTTGCATAGCCGTATGAGCCTTCCGGAGACGAATCCGATAAATGTATAAGTTTATAAGACATTAACCTACATGTAGTATTCTTTATATATCACGGATCACGATTCTGTCTTCATGCAACATCATTCTGACTCTAGTTGGTATTTGCAGTAAAAGTACACCTAAAATCAAATCTTTGTAAATAACGAATAATGCAAAAGTTTGTTCAATGACACAAAAACGTTTTTGTAGGACAAACAAACAAAGTATTTTTCAAGCATTCTCTAACAATCGTCTAATTACCAACATGTTTATCCGTTGTTACCGACGAATTCCGACACGCTATTCGTCTATTAAGGATATTTATTTGTATTTATCAGTCACTATTTTGGTACTGATGCAAATGATAAAATAAACAAATATATCACAACAAAAACAAGTTTCTTATTCCACGTATGATTTTGAGATAGTCAAGTAGACGGAAGAAAAATAGAACTAAATGTTTGTTTCATAACACACACCCAAAACAAAGGTTACATAGTAGGAAAGGTTAACATCGTCACGAAAGCTGCTTGACAACAAAGTATATAATTGTCAATAATCTACATTGTAATTTCATAACGCTGGTGGCAACCGTCCGTTGAAACATCACTTATACAGAAAACGTCAGTTTTAGGTAGAACAATGTTATTTACAATGAACTGTTTTCTATGGATTCTTGTTATATTGTTTAACGTTGACAAATCATATGGAACAGAAAAACCAACACAGACGTGTATGGACAAGTTCTAGTTTCAGTTTGACGTTATTAGGAAACTTGTTTTGTTGGATGAACAAATAAGATCACTTCAGCAATCAAACAAAGGTAAATATTATACATTCATACGTAAATTTTATAGACTTCAGACTCAGACCCAAGCTGAGTTTTGTTTTGTTGCCACCTTTTTAAAGCAATTGTCATGTTATGAATACGTTTCCTATCAATTTACCGAAACATCTTCTAGATAAAAGGTTGTAACCTTTAAAAGCCATTATGACTATCCATTTTTATTTTCCAAAGTCCCAATCATCGAATCTCTTTTAAAGTTTCCAACAACTAAGGCATATGGAATCATTCACGAATAACCATAAAATTGGAATGGAGCTTATATGTCCATGATTACAAAAATCACTATCGTTGACAGCTTTTTATCACAATCTAAAGCGATTGAAATTGGAATTGTTGCTTACGCATTACATATCCAGGACCGACGTTCAGTTCTATAAAATAAAATGTCTGGACATTTTAACTTTCAAAGCTTAAAAAGTGTTTTAAATTTTTACTTTTAATGACCCACTGGTTTTCCTAAATCTACATTAATTCGATCTTATTTAACTATTATTCAAAGTCGGATTGTACGAGGGAAAAAGGAGTACAAATGATATAGGGTCCGGGACTGTGGAATCAGATAGTTCAAGTTTCTGTTATAAGATAGATGGTTATGGTCGACGCATAATGTGATTTCTTATTTTGCACACATGCGGAAGGGTGCCGTGTATGCGCCGATGTTCAATAGTTTGTCATTGCAGGGTGTTAATCATTTAAGATACACTGCTTGTAAAGTCGAAATTGTTGATGGTGTATCTTGCAGCTGCTCTTTGAACATTTTCAATCTGGTGGGCGATAATGGCTACAAATACACTCATTTTCTTATATAAAGGGGATTCAATGTTTTGCATACTGACACGGGGTCGAAATCTATAACCCATGTAACTCCGTAAACAGTTAAGCGTAAAGACTCATTTGTCTAAGTCATTAAAGGAATCGTGAATATCATATCCACCGTGTAGAATCTTCCTGTTAAGGTATGTTCTGTACTTGCAATAAAACAATTCTGAGCTTGGGATTTGTCTTTAAAAATAATGGGTTCAAATGATATTGAATTGCAATGAGTGATGGGTGAGTATTTTATTAATGGTACAAGTTGAATAAAATAACATGAAGCTAATTTGGGCGATTAGCAAGTTCCATTAATTAAATACTTACCAAACACGAATTTCATATTCTATTTACAAAATGTACCTCACACCCTTCATAAAGACTAAGAATACATAACTCTGGAGTAAAGTAGTTTTAATCATACATAATATTGTAGTTACATTTTACAAATGACGATTACGTACCGGTATAACGATAGAACATGAGTTGCATGTGGATTTAACTCCGAGTGAAGCGAGAGCTCTATCGTACCTAGACCATAGACAAAAGTCCATAAGAATATAAATAGACGATAATAGAACAATTAGTCTTAGTTTTGAGCCGATCTTATCAAGGTGGTGGCTTTTATATAGGTGCAATATTACTGAAAAAATTGATGTTTAAATCGTGTGAATGTTAGTGAAACGAAAATAAAAGCATGTACTTACTATAAGGCTGTTTCATTATAAGGTGGTCTTAAAGACCTGGATTTTGGCACTGGGCCAACCAAATTTGGTCATAGTTTTCTTAGCATGTAGTTACTCATTTTTAAGATATCTAACCATATTGTACCCTAATTAATATTAAGCAGCATTGCACAGCATGTTAATTAGTTTACAAGAGGCCCTAGTATTAGATAAGAGACAACAAGAGTTCTCTTTATGACAGGAAGTAATGAAATATCTGTAGGCCTATAGTAAAATTAAATTGATATATAAGTTTTGTAATATTTTATTGTGAAAAAAAACCTGAACCATCAAGATTGACATAATTTTGTTGGTGTTGCTTGAAAACGACTGTCGTGTGATTAGACACAAATGCATGCAAATTAATGCACAATTATAAAAGTGTTTAAAAACTCTGAACATATATAACTTATATACCGGTAGCTGTATGTCCCATGATTAACATTTCTTAATACTGTACTCAATGAAATGAGTGAATTGATATTATTCATAAGATATCAAAATGTTATTGTTGATGTTGGTTTTGTATCGATGTTTTGAATTAAAAATTATTAACTAGATCTATGAGTATTATGTTATCTTATATTTATAACAAGTTATATTCACAGACATACAATCAGAATTGATATTGTGTACCTCTTTGGTTACTGGTATAGTTGCTAAGTTTTATTTATAATTTGTATCTGGTTTGGGTGTGTATTTATTTAAATAACTCTTAGGGAATATTAATAACTAAAATAGTAAATATTTTGACAAATAGTTTTTACACGCTTAAACCAGATGGAAACAAAAATCAAAGAAATATATCTAATTATACAAATTAAACAAACACACAATGGTAACACATACTTTCAAGGGTACATATTACAGTAGCACATTATTGATTATCAGTAGCTATATGGGCCTCTGATCCCTTACACTGACCAGTTACAGTGTTTTATGACCCCAGATAATCACTGATAGTGATTTCATGCTGGCACAATGCTGGCATCATGTTGATCCCTCTATAAAGTTCTGGACCAGAAGCAAAGAAGAAAAAATGTAGGGCTTTAAGTTGAGGTGTAAGCTTCGGTTCAGTGCTGTTATAGTGCAAATCAATCTAAATCATAACCTCAATGATAAGACTGGATTGGGATCAATGCAAACTTGGTTTCATTATTGAGTTGGCTTCAATTGTCGGTTTACGTATTGGCCGTTGTATAGACACAGGAGTAACATTATAACTAAAGAAATGAAACAAAGTGTTCAGAACGAAAGTAAACATTCTTACACAAATATTGTCTCTAAATCAACTTGACAACTATATTACATTGCAAGGACAGTTAAAAGGATAAACAAATAATACAGAATACAGCCTGGTTGGATCCATGCCTAGTTATCATCCAATATCGGCTTTTAAAGCGAGTTTCTTATCGCAAAGTTGTTAATATGATCATGGCGCCATAGAACATATGCAATTAAATTTCAATTTACCGTACTTCAAATTTCTAGCAGTAATGCCATACAAATATTGCGATTCATTTTAATTTACAAATGTCAAACAATATGTTCATACTTATTCAGTGATATTTAATCGTTTTCAGATTCGCCAGTCGCTATTGGTTTCACGGCGTGTGTGAAAACTGTTTTGACCAATCTAGCGGAACATCAAACCATCGTGTTTGAGAAGATACTCACCAACACAGGTGGTGCCTACAACAACCGTACTGGCATATTCATCACCCCCGTGTAAGGTCTGTACGTCTTTCATCTCACTGGAATGACAAAAGCGGGTGTTGACCTGTACCTATCATTTGTCAAGGATCGAGTTAGAATCAGCCATATCTATCCTGACGCACGAGGCGCCTCTGGCTACAGCACTGCAACAGGTCATTGGGTTATGGAACTTGATAAAAACTCTGAAGTGTGGATCGAAGCAACAGCTGCAGGTTATCTCCATGGAAACTGCTTCTCCACATTCTCTGGTTTTCTCTTATCATCAATGGAATAAATGATGACATTTTTGTGAATACAAATCTTACAATAATTGTTTCTTAACTAGTTGGATTTGATAATATTGTATACACATAACTGGATCCATGTCGTGTTCATGCAAACAACACAAATGTCTTTTTGATGCATTTAACACTTAGTAGTTACAATTGTATACCAATTAATTATTTTATTACAATTACAAACCGACCTAGTAATCTGTACATAAATAACTCATAAATTCATGGTTTCTCGCAGTATGGTATTGTCTCTCTTTTTGATGTAAATGTGCAGTACACATGTGACTATGGCAAGAGCAATCTAAAATGACTACATAAACACACTCAACGAATGTTCTAAGTATCAGTGATGTAATCAAATGAAATGAGAACTACTTTTACGGTGGCGTGTTCCCGGGACAGCTTCGTCACAACCAAAGAAAATATTACCACAACTCAAACATATTTTACACACCAAAAAGTAGAAAAAAGCAGTTGACGTGTTTGCTAACCTAGCAGGTGGAATAAATCTTCAGTTTTATTTGCTTAGGATTAAGACACATTAAAACAATAAACCGCGATAATTACAAAGTGATTTATTTTGCAATTTTGATACAGGACGACCACACGAGAACGTTCAAAATGCTGGATGTCGACATGTTTATCCGATAATGTCGATTGTATTCATTTTTGCGGAAATTCGTGTTTTAATATAAATAAAATCCTATACTGCCATTAAAACCACTATACCGTGTACTGAATATGTTCAAAGCATTATTTTTGTCATAACTTGATGTCCGAACTACTACTGCAATATAGCAATTGACAGAAAAACAAAGTACATTAACATACACGTGTTTCACATTGTACAAGTAACGCTTTTAACTCTCTCCAGAGAAGATTACAATAAAATAAATTAATTTTCCTGTCATTTACTGTACATAACAAAATACAAATGTAAATTATAACAGTGGTATTAAAATGTATTATCAATACTAATATTGTGTTTGTTTATTGTCAATAAACCATTAAAATTATATGCGTGTTGTGTGTATCTTATTATGTCAGTTGGATGCTTATTGTTCCAATACTGGAGTTTATATTCGAACGTGTTTCTGAACTCTGAAGGTGTCAATTCCTTGAACACAATGTCATACAGAATTCAAGAAATTTAGCCAGTCTGAAATGAAATATTAACTCACGAATGTAGCTGTATCTTTATAAATGCGTTAACAGCCAGTGAGACACTTGTGTTATGGATATGTTCCTGTTGATACATATAGATCTACTCGGATAGTGCGTCCAGGATAATGATATATTTACAAACATTGACCGGAGTTATAGTCCAGCTAGGGTAATCTGATAGTGACATCATAGTTAAAAGATTTAAACCATTGCTTAAACAGGTAGAGTTTAGTTTGGTATTGAACTGTTAGTATAAACGTTTATATTTGTTTTTACACCGTACTAGTGGATTGTTCCACTGCGTCACTGGATTTTTATCCTAACTGGACTGTACAACATACTGTTGAAAACTCGGCTTCTTAAGTAAACACATACGGTCATTTCTATATTAAAATTACACGGATACATCGTGTAAACTTGGTTGAACCACCTATATAGATAATTCCAAATGTTCCCGATTTTCACGTTATCATGGGCGTACTATACCATGAACACAACTGGACATTACATTATAAACTACCCATCTAACATAACTCGGCATTGTTAGAGAAACGACGTAGACAACTGGAATGCATACAAACAAACAACTAAAAGTATTTTATCAATTTGTGTCATCCATCGATATGATCACAAGTGGCCTACGTGTTATTGTTTATTTGTTTTATTTTTCATCCTGTTCGACAGTGACTTTGTACAGTGATATCGATGAATCACAAAGCTTGTGGTATGAACATTAATGTCCTTAATTTTAGTTTCGCCTATCTAAGTGAAAATGTTACCATCTCCATTTATACAGTCCTTTTTAAGTTTATTTAAAAGGATACAATCATCGAGACAAACAGTCTGCAATCGAATTCTTTATCATTTCCGAGTGTATCTCCGGTAATTAATGCGGATTCACACTTTGTACTTGTCTCTCCTTATTCTACTTTACTTTTTATAGTTTGCATTCATATTTGAACTTAGACCTCTACTTAACACTCATAAGTACAAACGTACATGTTTATGTCAATTGACTGTCACAATGACCTCAATAAGTGATTCGCAAATAATAAACTGGCGTCATTAGAGTTACATTGCACCATACCCGCAATTGATTGATATATTGATAATACATCAGTCAGTTGCATCCACGGCCCAAGCCCAGGGATTCTCGGGGGATAGCCGGGGAAGCGGTCGTGTTTTTACGTTCCAACTTCACACGCACTGTTAGGGAATGGATTCTTTTCTCCGAACCTATACACGTGGACATTTTTTAGTTGTTGCGGTGGGAATACCGGATAGTTTACAATCGCCAGGCCGTGAAAGGGGGGGGGGGTGACAACCCAAAAGTAAAAACCCCAATCCATCCCCGTGATGGGGATGTGGATGCAACTGAATGGTGCATAACGACACTGTACAATGGCGTCTTTATGTAGCCTCTTTACTGAACAATTTGCTGGCTTAGAATGAGACGAACTAGAAAGTATAAGACGAAAATATATCTAAAATCAACAACACGATGCACTCTTATTTGCCTGTTTTCAGGAAAATTGGAACTTGTCATGTTGTTTTTTTGTTTTCTCAAAATAAGGATTCTGTACTTACGACCTTCTTATTCTAAGCCAGCGAATTAGAGACGTTGTGAAATACATTATGTAAACAGTTTACACCCGTGTAGGTGAGATGAAACACATTGCAGGTCTCATCTTTCAAAGGAACATCAAATCCATGATTGTAGACTTGATTGTAGACTTGATTGTAGACTATTTGTCTTGTTGATTGTATATGCTGGCTCTTTATAGACTGTCAGTATTGTTCTATTTTTCTATTTGTGTTCATAACAAAAACAATGTCACTGAGGAAATTAAATGTACGAAAACTAATTTCACCTTTGGACTCTGTATGCTATCTTTGTTACTGAAGTTATATCTCTGACAATGGAACAGGAAGATAACTGAGTAACATTATTAAGTTTCGAATATTAGTATCACGTGTACGGGTACCAGCATGTACGTGCAGCTATAGCTAGACCAGATTTAGTAGGCACTCATTACACTTCGGAAGCGTGTATTATTTTCCGTAAGCGTAGTCGGTACTTATCGGAAATATTTGTTTATTCTTGCACCGACTTTGTCCGAAATATGCACGGAATATGTCCGGCGTGCCTTCTAAATCTGGTCAAGTTATAACCGTACGTGTAAACATGCACGTTGGAATGTAACTTGATGTTGCGTTACTTGTTTGTGAACAATTGCAAGTCACTTGTAACTTGATTTCTTTATGCACTGATATGATTGTTTACATTAACTCAAAATGTCCAACTGTCCATGCCAGCGATACAATTTTGTGTTTCCATGATTACATACACCTAATGCGTGCTTCACTATACACTTTATGTTTGTCTGTCACATGTTCTTAACTTGTGGAAACTACTCATAATTTGATGAAGAAACACTCAACAGTAATATCCATCCAGTATTTCTTTCGTACACCCTCCCTTTTCAGCACGTTAAACACGAACATGTTCTTATCATTTGATGTCACTTTATTAAGAATAATGTTATTGTGTAGTTTGTTTACAGCATTCCTTTGAACATCTCTTCAGAAAGCAGGTCAAGTTATGTTAGATTGGTAAACGATTATGCTCCTTCAGAATTTGTCATACTGATACAATTACAGAAGCAGGAAATTATTAACAACAATACGTCTGTAAGACCCAATGGTCACATCATTTAAGTGATATTGAGAAAGCAATACCTTACACTAGGCGAACCAGCAAAAGCTAGTACCCCTTTTTAGTGCATTAGAATAAAACTTGCAATCCGTATTCTTGATAGTTTCTATTTTTGAACAACAATCATATTCATGCATGTAGCTACATGGTTTTACCATTTGATTCTTAAATAGAAAAGGAACCAATTTTCGACGGCTGTTTTCAGCTGTCCAGCCGCCCAACACACTTAGGCATTTCAAATTCCTTGGCCATCGATCTTACTTCTTGAAACCAGTTTAGAAGTTTTAAAACTTGATATTAAGATTGAATGTTGCGGTCTGGTTATTGATGTCGTATTAAGCTTTGTATGTGACATCGTAGACCAAGAGGTTCGTGTTTTTTATTCTTATATTTTATGTCTTCAGATATTTGCCTTTTGAGCATGGCTGTTCCCGTTGAGAGCTGCTTTTCCTTGTCCGATTTGTTGCTACCTTTTTGTTCTTGCAAGCATGAATCTTCATTTAGTAATAATTATAGTAACAACACTATGATTTCTTCGTCACTTTTTATTAAGCCAGACTTCAAAAACAAGTGCCAGTCAGCATAACAAAGTCAATAGTTTACCCTTGGAGTCATTATCATCTACCCTAGTCCCTCATTCACTAATTGACATACACGTGTACCTGGAATGTATTTCTCATCACCACCTTGTGCGAACTAGTGCCAATAAGTGTAAGAAGGATCACGATGGACAATTCCGCTGGCATAGAATGAGAAGGTCGTCAGTACAAAATACATATTTTGAGAAAACAAGGAAAAGCTGTCAGAAAATTACTCTTTATTTATGGCGAAACAAGCCCTTTAACTTTAGTTTGGTCAACATGATAAGTTCCGATTTTTAGGAAAATGACTCATAAGAAGCGCCTTGTAATGGTGGTTTTTAATATGTATCAGTCTTATAATAGGTCGAAAGTACCTTCTCATTCTAAGCCAGCGATATGTATACATTCTTATAAAACAAGTAAACGATTTCTTGAGGTCAACGTTTGAGTATGCTGCAGTATTGCGTAACTAGCAGCATTCTTACCACTCACGGTCAACATTCTTATAAATATGTAATAAAGTTACTACATGTACTAGTATCCAGCAATGTACAATAATTGGTAGTTTAGTTCACTTTTGTGTTTAAAAGCCTAAATATGTAATAACATTCACTTTAAACAGTGTTCAATGCAACACCTTGTATGTTATTATCACTTGACTTCGTCTCGGTGACGTGCCTAATGTGATGGTCAGAATTACGGGAAAAAATTAAAAGGCTATACTAATACTTATATCTAATTAACAGTTACAATTAGATTTTATAATTGAAATTGAATGAATGATGTTGTGTCTGGAATTAGTTTCCAACACAATGCGGACATTTTGTGTGATCAAAGCTAGTTTTTCAAACTCGTTTTTGTCACAGTCTTGTCTATAATGTTAATTTCTGCACGTCTCACTTGAATACATATCGATTCATGGAACTGCAAGTAAATCAACCTTCTCGTGTATGATATGTATATGCGTATTGAGTTTTAATTTTTCTCGGCGAATCCAAATACATTTGATTAAATAAAGATTTAACATATAATCAACAAGTACAACAAAGAAACAAAGTAACAAGCAATAATCAACGTTTCAAATAAACGTCTTTGTATCCACAGAATTGCCTAAATACATAAAGTATATACCAAAAAGAATGCCATGTATGTAATCATATAACACGAGCACTTTGTGGCAATCTGCCAAACAACAGGCGGTACCAGTCATTTACTTGCATTTGTCGTCTGCGTTCGTCAATCATTAGTTGACTGTTCAAATTACGGTTACCAGTCCCTGTAACGAAACGGTTAGTTCCGGAGTTTTTAACTAAGGCAACATTTCGCCGGAATGATAACTGCTGAGGTTCCGGGGATTCAAGCCGTTTTACTGGATTACTATTTCGAAATCTGGATGCAGACTCGATTCCAGGCCTATTGAATGGGTCATTAACTTTAGCAGGCGTTGGTTGAACGTTAATTGTTCGCAGTGTGACCGTTTCCGGTGGAGGTAGTCTTTGTCCTGAACCAATACTGTTTACAATAACCGGATTCGTATTTCTGTTGCCGATTAGACCACCATTTTCGGGACCATTGCCACCATTATTTGACCCACCACCATTTGTGGGCCATTGGTTGCCCACTCTTCCGTTATTGACCCAATGTGTGTTTTGTTGTGTTTGTATACCAGGAAAAGTAGGAATAGCTTGATTATTCTGCGGTAACGACGGAATTAGTTGAGTGGCTACAGGTCGCTTTGGCCATTGGTTGGTTTGTGGGCCATATTCTGGAATATTGCTCGGTTGGTATTCATTCGATGGTGGAAGTTGTTGCATATGCGATTTAGGTGGCACGATAGCGGTGTGTGGATTGTAGCCAGATGCATGAGATGTGCTCTGATACTCATTGGTTGGTAGTTGCTGCACAGGATTGAGTGTATTGGCGTACTCGTTCGGTGTTTGTTGATATGACGCCCCTGGTTGGAAGGATATTGATCGAGCTAGTCTTGTAAACCCGTTGTTTATATGGCCAACATTATTGTTCCATCCAACAGGATTTTGAACAAAGTTTGAACCGACATTATTAACTCCGCCTTTATTGTAATAAACAACATTCGAGGCAGCAGAATGCGCAAAGTTGTTGTTTAGATTTGTGTTCATCGGAAATCCGTTGCCAATT
Source organism: Spisula subtruncata (assembly GCA_963678985.1). Taxonomy (NCBI): domain Eukaryota; kingdom Metazoa; phylum Mollusca; class Bivalvia; order Venerida; family Mactridae; genus Spisula; species Spisula subtruncata. The sequence continues at coordinate 29,828,416 of OY787669.1, forward strand.
TGTGTACCTGTTCCTAAACCCGTGATAGTTTGGAAAGGTTTAGCATTGTACGAATGTCCAAAACTACCACCAGTATGATAACCTTCGGCAGAACCAAAACTTCCGGCTGCAAAATTACCAAATCCAGGCGAGCTTCCAAAGTAAATCGGATACATTGGAACAGCATTAGACCACGTAGCTGGTGCTACTGGAGGTATGTAACCTGCGCGTTTGCTATTTTGCAAGCCATAGGCGCCTAGTAGTGGCAACACACTGAGTAGAACCAATAACTGTTTGTTGTTTGATAGGCTGTTGCCGCTACTACCTCCAATCGCAGTACCTGCACTGCTTCCATCCCCGTTGATAACTAGACGTTCTACGGTAGGTGTTGTTACAGTCTGTTTTGATGTTGTGCCTGGTGGCTGTGTTGTTGTACCAATTGTTATAACACGTGGTTGTGTTGTTGTTGTAGCAGGTGCCTGTGTTGTTGTTGTTGTCCGTGGTGGATTGGTGAGGATGATGATTTGGCCACGTGTCGTTGTTTTCGGATCTTCTGTCGTGGTCGTGGGGGCATCCGTTGTCCCTACTAAATGTGAGCCATCCGGTGCTGTAAAACATATACAAACAATTGTTCATAATATGATATTATCCGTAAGGTGACAAAAAAGTAATTGGACAAATGATGGACAATGAAATAAATGAATAGTAACATTATCATGAAAGATAACATAATACATTTGTAAAAAGTACGTTATTATTGTACATTATTGTTATATTTATATAATTTATAAACATAAATCAATCATTACATGGTAAACTGAGTATATGCAGGCCTACCACAGTTTCACTTCGATACCGTTTGTATCCGTACCAATACCTTATTCACTTAGTCACATACAGCTTGGTCAATTTGACACGAGTCTGACATTTTAATTAGCATAATTTAACAGTCGATATATTGCCTACGTTTACAATACCGATTGTATGGTTTCTTAATCGGGGATTATCACGAAGACGCTCGAGATGCAATACCAACACAAATTTGAAATTTCGATATCGCCCGATTTGCTTGCGGAAATTGATATATTCAAAGCAAGAACCTTGTAATATATTCTTGCATAAAGGTCAGGTTAAGGTCAAAATAGCCAAGCTATACCACCAAAATGACGATAGTTCGTTAATACTAATATACCTACTCCGAATCTACTAATCTGTAGGTATAGATCGCCGGCGATATCTCTAGCTTTGTATACAAACATAAAATGTCTAAAAGCAACACAATCAGGTCGACAGGTCGCTTAGACTAGAATTATCACCGGCCGACTATACAAATGAATGTTACCGTTATAGTCGCTGCGTTACTTGAATATTCATGTCTGGACAATAGAACTGGGGTCATTTTTATTTGCATATGAATACAAAACTAGTCTAACAAGGTTAGATTTGGTTGTACCTACATGTAAATTAAGGGGAACCCGTCTTGCACAGAGTTCCAGATATATACTATAGATAATAAGATGACCAGTGCAGGTATAATTAATGAAAGATTTTAGTTATAGAAGAGTAATCAATTATAAACATTTACACTGACGAGTGTGTATTTGCTTTCGTGTTTGTTCACATGTTCGCGTCTCTTTAGCTTAGTGGTTAACGCGCTTGTCCGTGTTCGAATCCAGTCGGAGGCACTCATATGCAGGTTTTGTTGCAGCAGAAAGCAGAAAGGCTTAGCCTGCCATCACCTAACCTTATTTATAATAAAATAAGTATACACAATTGTATATGCTTGCTTCATATGATAAAGAAATACAAAATGTAGTCTATATTATACATGTATGTACATGTATATGGTCTATAAATATTCTATTTCTATTCTTTTTGTAGCTATAGCCTTGTTCTTTGTTCAAATCACTATTGACCATTTGATCCTCATATTTACATGCTGTACATGAATTGAGAGAAATAAAAGGCTGCTGTTGTTGTTGTTGTTGTTGTTGTTATTGTTGCTGTTGTAGTAGTGGTGCAATTACAAACACGGCACAAAGGGTAATGGACTATGTTCAGTGTTATACTTACGATGAGTGATAGTCTCCCCTATATCATACGCACTGCCGTAATCTGCCGCACTGTAAGTAGGGTCTTGGATAAAGTCCGGTTTCGGTTCACCGATCGCACCTATTGTAATATCAGCACAATTGTAGTACTCAATCTGTGCACCACGCCCTAGTCCACACCAATTGTTGTCGTCACAACCCTCGATACTCTCTGTTGGAAAAATTATAAACAAACATCATAAAACATCACAGTTAGCATCTGTAGACTTTATATAACATGATACAACATCACATTTAGCATATGTGGACTTTATATAAAATCATACAACATCACAGTTAGCATACGTGGGTGAATCAAAAAGTTCGTAGAAAAATATCATAACTCCCAAACCACAGCTTCAATTGCTTTCAAATTTTAATATAATGTGATCATAAGTATAACAAAACAATTTGTCAAATTTCAATGAATTAGTAAAAACTACGTGATTTTTACCTTGAAACGCACACATGCTGTAACAGCATACCGGAGCACGTCAACGTCATTTGATGAACGACGTCAAACTTACACCATGTTTGTCAATACTTACGTTAACGTTTTGACTCATTTTCGCTTCTCGAGGGACTTATATGTAGGTATTTTTGAATAACCATCGTGATAATAGTTTCTGCATTTTAAATTATTTGTTTAATATCGTGTACGCTGTCCCGTAAGATTATTCTAAGTGTTTTGCTTTATCCGCTATTATATAGCGCTGGTCCTCTTCGACGACGTTGCGTTCCAATGTCACCAATATCGGGTGTACTGTATTTGGTTGTTAACTTCTGATATCCTACACGAAAGCACTAATTCCACTTATAAATCAATGTCTATTTACTTCAGATTATATACCTGCACGTTTCAAACCATATTGTCTCTGATGCCGTACGTATATTCCAGTTTCACGCATATTTGGATAGCAGCCCGCAGTTCCGTCAATTCCGGTAGACCCGTTTTACGCGGTTATTTCTATATAGTGCGATTACGTAAATGTCGATTAAAACATTATTTATCGGAGATGACGTCTGAAATTTAAACAGACTTTATAAATTATATCATACAATCAGGCATAACATTTTGACGGATGTTGGAGGTCCTTCAATTGAGATATTTAAGAAAATTGAATAAAATATGTTTCAAATTATCAGTGTGCTCCGGTATACGTACTCTCCCTTATTCAAGATATAAATATTTTTAAAACGGCTATCATCAGGTCGCTATGCTTCTGTTTTTATGAAGAAAATACCAATACATTAATTCAGCATAAATATGACGACAATAACTCTGAAAACAAAAAAGTTAGGACAAAATTCTACGAACTTTTTGATTCACCCACGTATGTGGACTTTATACAACATCATACAGCATCACAGTTAGCATATGTGGACTTTTTACAACATCACAGTTAGCATATGTGGACTTTATACAACATCACAGTTAGCATATGTGGACTTTATACAACATCACAGTTAGCATATGTGGACTTTATACAACATCACAGTTAGCATATGTGGACTTTATACAACATCACAGTTAGCATATGTGGACTTTATACAACATCACAGTTAGCATATGTGGACTTTATACAACATCACAGTTAGCATATGTGGACTTTATACAACATCACAGTTAGCATATGTGGACTTTATACTACATCACAGTTAGCATATGTGGACTTTATACAACATCACAGTTAGCATATGTGGACTTTATACAAAATCATACAACATCACAGTTAGCAAATTTGGACTTTATATAACATCATACAACATCACATTTAGCATATGTGGACTTTATACAACATCATACAACATCACAGTTAGCATATGTGGACTTTATACAACATCATACAACATCACAGTTAGCATATGTGGACTTTATACAACATCATACAACATCACATTTAGCATATGTGGACTTTATATAACATCATACAACATCACAGTTAGCATATGTGGACTTTATATAACATCATACAACATCACATTTAGCATATGTGGACGTTATACAACATCATACAGCATCACAGTTAGCATATGTGGACTTTATATAACATCATACAGCATCACAGTTAGCATATGTGGACTTTATATAACACCATACAACATCACAGTTAGCATATGTGGACTTTATATAACATCATACAACATCACAGTTAGCATATGTGGACTTCATATAACATCATACAGCATCACAGTTAGCATATGTGGACTTTATATAACACCATACAACATCACAGTTAGCATATATGGGCTTGATATGGTGGCTTTGTGACGTTAACTAAAGGGGTGTCGCAAAATCCAAATTGAATGATATTCTATGGGATGCGTCTTTATTTACAAAAGAATGAGTGCAATAACTACAGTGCAGGATAATTTTATCCTACATTGAAGTAATTGCACTCATATACCATCGTTCATACTTTAACTATACATTATTACCAAGTTATCATAGATGAAGACGTCATGAGTCAAAAGCTTATTTGAACAGATGTAGTGTACTATAACGCATGAGTTGACGTCACTGTCAATAGTACTGAATAGAACGGAATCACGTCAGTGACATCGCCTTTAACTGTGTTGATTAAGAACGTGGCACGAGACTACAAGAGTGATAACGTGAGAATACGTCGGAATTCGGGCTATACCTCTACCATTACTTATTGCGAATTTTTTGACTAATAAAGAAATCTATGAAAATAAAAAGTAAAATAATCTATAACCAATGATATTTTGTTTTTAATTAGTTACCTTTTCTGAATCGCCATTGCAGAAGACAATAGTTGCAGGTTACACCGGCCGGAAGTTGGACATGAGCCATAACGAGGCCTTGTGTATCAGGTACTGGCATGTTTGTAGTATTAGTTTCTAGTATTGTAAGTAGATGTTTATTTAAGCACGCCTGTGACTGATTATCGTCTTCATCACATAATCGGAACTCATAGAAACCCGGGGCTCCGGGCAGGTTGTTCCATAGACTGATCTCTGCAATCTGTCCGGCCTCGTAGTAGCGAGTACGAACCCTGGGACTGGCGTATGTTCCTCCCCATTCATTAGGTCGGGGTGTGGCATCACTGTAAGCGTCTCCACATAAACCACAATTTCTAGATCCATCAAATTCTATCTTAACCTGTACATAAGAACAGTTATATAAAGTTATAAATACTGTTGTCAAGGTCACTACTCATACTAGTAACTATACGAGTGTGTGTTCGGAATGCTTCTGGAAAATTCCGTCGACAATTAAGCTATGAATGTATTCCTTTCAATCGTATTTAAAATACATGATTGTATTCAGAAAATAACTACATCGTTGGCTTAAAATGAGAAGGGCCACTTATGACCTTATTAGACAAATGCATATTTGAAATCTACATCATAAGGCGCTTCTTATGAGCCTATTTCCTAGAATCTCGGAACTTGTCATGTTGACCAAACTGAAGTTGAAAAAGCTTGTTTTACCATGAATAAAGAGTGATTGTCAGACAGTTTTTCTTGTTTTCTGAAAATATTGATTTCGTACTTACGACCTTCTCATTCTAAGCCAGCGATATAATGAACGCAAGGATAGTGATTATACATGTACTACATTCCATTTAAATAAACCGGGAGTTCGACATAGCGGTGTGATATAAGTATTGTACAACATTATATTTATACAATTTGTCGGGACTTTGAAATTTGCTCGAAATAAGCCGGCTACTTGTAATATCGATGATCGTCTTAACGAAGTTTTACTGTACATGTATTTGAAATGGATATGTACTGAGCAGCGTTCTTCGAAAACTGTCAATATAGAAGTCAGTAACGTTATTTATCGTGATATCTTAATCTGCCATTCAAGACCAATTTGAATATTAAATTCACTTGTATTAAACAGTGACTTAACTTACAACTGCTGTGTTCGAAGCCTCGGGTTGCAGACTGCTTAAGAGATGGTTGACTGTTTATAACAGGGGTATATTTTAATATTAAGGTGGAATCACAAGCTTTGAAAGTTTCACGGTCCATAAACAAATTTGGTATCATAGTAAAATATAAAATAATTCAGATAATTTAAAACTAAAAAATGTTAACATTAAAAATGGTTATAGCTGAATTATCTCATATTCAAAAAAAATACTTATTTAACCTCGGTCCATGCTTCTTTTGAAACTTCTGCATTATTGACGTTGAGGCAACAATTTTTAATCAAAGGTGTTTTCCCCAACTATATATTCAGTTATATACGACGGCCGAACCACCAAACCCGTCGGACTGTTTTCCTGTAACAACACCCTTACCAGTACTAATTTAATTTGTCCTTCTACAAGCAAGACACCAATAGTTTGTCAAGTTGTAACAGGAAAATCGACATTTTTTGTCAAATAGTCCATGCCGCGACCGAGCATCAAAGCCTGGCCCAGATCTCCCGAAGTATCTCAACTTGAACCAAATCTTATCTCAAATATTGGTCTGTGCAATTAGTTAATTTTCATGTGAAGTCATGTGACTCAAAATAAGCATATCGAAACTGATACATTATTCTAAGTTGATAACAGTAAATTTTCAATAGATAGAACTTCCGATTGGTCACAAATTCAGACACTGAGTTGAACAAAATCGCATTTTGAGCTGAGATTTCTATTTCAGATGCTTCGGAGATCGAGGCCAAATGCCCGGGTTACAAATCCAACACGCTGACAACAGGGTAAATACCTAGGCTGTCGTTCCAACTTTTAATAAAGATATCACTTTCAGACATATTTAATAATAAAATCACATACCCGTTCATTTCCACAATTTAGGTTTCTGAAGTCATAATTCACTGGGGTCAAAACCTGGTAATACCAGGCAGCGGACCTAGAGGGTGGGTCTTGTAACCAGGCACTTCCCGCGCACTTGCGCACGAGCGCCACTAAACACACTACAAGGATCAAAGGTGCACGCATTATATCCGAATGTTAAATCAAAACACTAATAATTAATGACACTCATGACAAAACAATTCATTGTCGAATATTCATTTTTAACAGGTCAATTTTCCCACCCTTCTTTAATCAATGCATTATAAGTTCGGAGTGGACGAATGAAATTTATTGCGTACTTCAAACAACTGTTAAATTAATTAGCTCGTCTGTCAATCAAATTTCATTTTTGACATTTTGTGTATTAAATTTGACAATTTTGGTACAAATCAACTATACATGTACGTGCGTTGCTATGGTTAAATTACCCAGAGGGCATTTTGGATCAACTTCCGCTTATTTCAAGGTTGGTTCGTTAATAATATTGTGAAATATTCGGTGCAAATTCCTAGCAATAATTCGCATTTACTTGATAGCTCAATACAAACTTTGTACAACCATTTATACGCACAACGCTAGACCTAACGGCGACAGGAAAATGCTATTATCCGCGATGATGTGGTGGTGTTAGCGGGCAATTTTGATGTACTTTTAATGTATGGTCACATCATAAGTTTAATATCGTAGGCGCTATTTAAATCAATATTACACACCAAACATAAATGTGTATATTTCGATAATGTCGGCATAGATTTCTAGTTCAAATAAAAAGATCACAGAAACTATTAAAGTTAATTCTGAACATTTTTTAATTAAAAACAGGTGTTTGCTTTTCACGTTTACTGTTAATACGAGTAAATGATCAGATTGTCACTTTGGTGGTAATTTCATTGTATTGTCCAATTAGTCTCCGATAATAGGGTAGGATAGTTTATTTTTTTAAATTTTAGTAAGCCATAGGCTCATGTGAACGCGCATACAAGTTTCTACAAATACAATTTTCTTATGACAGTTACAAGTCACCCATATATGACAGTTCCCGTTGGTAATGGTGGTTGGCATTATGGGGTTTACACCAATTTCGATATAATTTATGCTCGTATTTCCAATTAACTACCGTAACTAGTTAGCTTCAATAGTTAACCTGTCCCCGATCTGCCGAAACATCTCAATCTGAGCTAAATCTCCTCTCAAATATTCCTGTATATCGTTTGGATGATTTTCGCCGGATGCCGGACTCTAAATTAGCATAAAAACAGCAAACATTATTCTTAGTTTAAAAGAGTAAATTCAAAAGAGTTCAAACTTCATATTTACCACAAATTCATACTCTTATAAGGGCATAGTCTCAATTTCAGAGGATATTTCTATTTGAAATGCTTCGGGGATCGTGGCCTGGAGATATGTAGATGCGTGTTCCTCTGCTGGCAGGTACGACACACGCATCAATACAACAAACATGTTTATGACAAGAACAACACATTTTACAAAACTGTTTAGTTGTAATGTAAGCAATATAACAAAATCATCGAAAAAGCACATATATGTTTTGGGATACAAATATATTTGGTGTTAAACTCTTCGGACAAAAATCAACGAAGCAAGTGCGTCGACTCGATTTGTGCCTTTGGTGGCAACGGGTCTGTGTCTACTGACAACACAAAGCAAACATAAAATTGATGCATCTATAAAATAAGGACATTGTTACAAATAGTAAAAAAATGAAATAACATCTTATTTATATACCTCGTATATTGATGTATTTCACATTCACAGTCAATTCGCTATCGGGTGTAGAAAAATTTAATGCTACACATGTGTGTGAATTAGACAGTAACACCCCCTCCCCCATCACATTCATTCAATCATCGTGTTCTAGCCAAGCATTTTAAATGCAATTGGTAATTTGTAGTTTGTAAACACTAATAAGACATAAAACATTGTTAAACACAACCGGTTGAGGGTTAATATGCATTGTAAAACATCTCGTCTAACCAACCAACGGATCAACAAATACTGTCCCGTCCACACATGTGCTGGTGTAGGGGTCGAAGTAATTAGGGTCACAGTCCTTGAGATACTGGTGCCCGTATAGATCGCACTGTATGAAATTATGGTTGTTATATTTGTACCGGAAGTAGAGATTGTTAGCCTGGATGTTGGCGTAGGTGCAAGGGGCCGTGTATGGCTGATTACTGAATAGGTATGAAGCCAATGGATCTATTGGACCGGCGGTGACGGTTGGGTGCGTGAAATTGTGCTGGACCTGAGCACCATTGCAAGTGTTGATCAGATTGGCTGTACCGGGATAGCTTCCTGGTGGTACGCACACTTGTGACGTCACGAAGAAGACGTAGTCGAGCTGACAGGACTGATCGAAGGACTCGTGGCTGGTGTCACAGTGGATGTACCGATGTGGGTCGCATGGATGTGGGTACAGATACGGCTGACCGGCCGCGTGGTGGCGACATGGGTCATATGTTGACGGCTTGAAACATGTCAGTAAACCCTCGTCCCATTCCATACCAGCCTGGCAGCTCTGCACCCAGGGTTTGCCCCAGATATCGCAATGTATAAACTTGTGTGGGTCTAATGGATAGGCAAAGAACAGCTTTCCTGAAACAAATAAAAAGTATATGCTTAACGTGTATAGAGCTATATTTTAACAGTTATTCAATGTCAAAATAATTACTTGCATCGTTTTTAGGATGATACTAGACTACCTTAATTGCAAATTAAAGCTTTGGATGGGTTCCGTGTTCTTTGATTCAATCGTCGAAAAACAGACAATTCTTATAGTATCATAGGGTGTTCTAGAACACTTTCGTATGAAAATGGACAGTTTGCATGTCCAATAATTCACACAGTGAGTTTCTGTTAAAACTGAAGCGAAACATGATCTAATGGATATGAACGCATAATTGTTTTTCAGTTTTTGAAACTTTAAAAAAAATATCTTCCGATATAGCTCTATACACTTTAAAGTCCAGTTAGGATATTGTGCGAGTACCATGTTCGGCTGTGTGTATCAAATACTACAATCATTGTATGATCAGGTAGTGCGTAAATAGTTTTAGCATTGACATTATAGATGCCCGTATACGCTTTTGTAATTTATTTTATACCACCATAGTAGACTAGACATCTGCGTCACTCTATTCTGACCCTAGCTGAACTGGGGCCTTATTCGCCAACGTTGTAAGTTTAAAACACAGACTTAGACTTAACATTGTCAAATGTTCTATTCGCTCTCATGTTGTTATAAATGTACTTTGATATGAATTGGTATACATGTTCAGTGGGTAACAAAAAACAGTCAGATTAAATTTCACTTGGTTAAAAATGATTTAAAAGAAATGGCGGTGATTATGAATAATAAGTCTGAGTTTTAGACTTACAACGTTGGTGAATAAGGCACCAGCACGTCTTTAAATGTTCAGTATTTAGATTGCTGATCTGTCCAAGAAGTGTTCATGGAAATACCGTTACTTGAATATTCAAACGTACATTCAAACTATACGTATATACTATTATGATGTGATTCAAATGTGAATTAATTGAATTGTATAGAGCTATATTGAAAGATATTGTTCAAAAACTGAAAAACAATTATGCTTTCATATCCATTAGATCATTTTTCGCTTCAGTTTTAACATAATTTCTTTCTGTGATTTATTGGACATGCTAACTGTCCATTTTCATACGAAAGTGTTCCAGAACACCTTACGAAACTATAAGAATCGTCTTTTTTTCGACGATTGAATCAAAGTACTAGGAACCCATACAAAGTTTTAATTTGCAATTAAAGTAGTCTAGTATCAAACTAAAAACTATGCAAGTAATTATTTTGACATTGTATGACTGTTAGAATATAGCTCTATACACTTTAATGAGAAGCACATTAACCAGTAATATTTGATTACTGCCTATATCAATATGGACTCGAGTTTCTGTTGGTTAGAACATAATTTGGTCAGCACAAAGACGATTAGCTGACAGCAACGTGCGCCTACCGAACATTCATATTAAGTGAGATTAATAAGGCGAATCCTTTTATAAATATCGTCAATCAATCAAGGCAGAGGTCAATGCAGTTCTTACAAGATAGCGCCGAGAATTGAAAGGAGCACAGCAACTATATAGCAAGCATACAGTTTTTAGCTAGAACGCGTACCGTCCGATGCTTGGTAATGTTTGTATGATATTATAGTTTTGTAGAGGTTACAAAATGGACCGTATTGCAGATATAAACATATTTGTAACAAATAATATTATACAATGACATAATTCATGCATGTATTATAATTAATAGTATATAATAACATATATCCAGGACTAGTTCTGTAGTGCAACATCCTCTCCTCAAAATTTCTCTTTGTCGCTATTAGCTTCATGTACCGGTAGGTAGTGTTTCAAAGCAACAACTTCTAAAACAACGGACATTATTCAGTTTAAGCGCACTAAGCAATTAAACGTTTTACCCATCAATAATGACACTAGCTCCGCCCATTTCCACTGAACACGTGACTAGCACCTATATAAGCATTTTAAAATTTCCAGAGTACACATTCTTTTTGAATCGGATGCCAGCGGAGAGGAACATGATGTACTCTTCTTCAAATCTAAGCTTTAAACAATTTCATAGAAACACCCACCCACCCTATACCCTTTTCTAGTGTTTTGTTTTATATTTTCAGGATGTTTAACAATCGTCATGGCTGGACAATATCTGAACTAGACGTGGTTTCATCTATTAATGACGACTTCCGCGCAAAGTTTGATAAAATATACCATGAACTTTACCTGCTCCTGTTGACAGGTCAGGATTTGACAATTTTTGGTGGCATACGTATCATTCAAACTTGCAACCGTTGACGGGGCAGTTTAAAACAATGATATAAAATGATACCTTGTGTAAATATGTTCTCAGTAAAATTATAGATCCAGCCATGACAAATTTCATGCCAAACATATATTAATAAATGTTAGTACACCAACTTGTATTTAGTCATTATTTGCTGGGTAAATATAATATGTTCAGCTCCCAAATGGTATTGCTCTACAAATATTGTACTGTAAAAGCAAATTATTTTAAATGTTATATAATTTTGGTGTATATACCTGCCAGAATAGTTTCTCTCGTACAAGGGTTGGTAACGTTTGTGGAAACAAATTTGTGAACACAGCCAGCCACAACTTTGCTATTTTCTCCTATACACTGGCTACAGTCCGCATAAAATGTCTAAAAGAAACAAAAATGCTTGATTGATACTATTCGTATTTCCTTATAACAATCTATCTCTAGAGTTCACTTAACAATAGCCACAAAGTAATGAGAAAACAAAAGCTAGATTTAGTTTTGCATGTTATAGTTAATATGACCAATGTAATTAATAACTTGTACTTTTTCCATTCGCTTTTTGATATGACGGCATCGGGGGTCGAACCTGGTACCACCCCTACTCGAAACGCGGACTTGTTTATCGACCGGGAGACTATTTGAACATGCGGAGATTGTTGCTATGGAGTTCAAAGGGAGGCAATCTTAAAGAACGTTTCTATCACTTACCTCCCCTGGTGGACAGTAGACAATGTACATTTTGCCAGACAAATCACACATCAGAAATTTGTTACTGGAGTACGGATGAGGGAATTTCAACTTATCTGCCAGAATATTTGCATCTGAACAGGGGTTAGGGAAGTTCCATTTCTCTGCATCTTTAAAAAGAGAAAAATGATTTTTACGAACAAGTCAAGTCAAAGTATTTATTGGTATAAACAAATACAATGTAAGTCCATAGCAAACGTAATGAGTTGGCTGTGGTCAAACAGATCACTAATACTGCTAGTACTGTGAGGTACGTTTGTTAGTAAATTATAGCAAATAACTTAGTACAAACTTGTAAAACTTAATTAAACCAAATTCGAAAATAACGGCGTAAAGTTGGCAGGCAAGCGGTATTAGCAGCGATCGAAAATATAAGACGGGTCAATACCGATGCCCCTCTTCTGATATGTACGAGTATACACTGATTATTTACTAACGAGGTCAGTTTAAGTACAGTCCAATAAGGACATTGTGAGAGTGACGTAGCCGTTTGTGTGTACCCAAAAAATTTCAACAATCGCATAGACAGGAAGAGTTAATTTTAGCATAGACATTTTACTGCACATGTTTGCATAAGTCTTTATATTTAGTTGTCATTGAATCAGTGGATTCTTCCGCTACGTCACTATATTCGTACCCTAACTAGACTGGAAATTAGGGTATTGTGATATGGGTGTTTCTATCAGAAGGTTTGTAATAAGATTTTTACCTGTGCAATTAAAGTATGATTCATCACAGTTCACTTCCTTCGGTCCCAGGTAGCATTTCACCGTTTTTGCTGAAACAGATCAGATGCTTACAGTATATAGCACGTGGTAAAACTATCGCGCAACCAAATTGACAACCCTATTTGCGAGTCTGAGAATGCCATTTGACTAAGCTATATCAGTACTTTGATTTCTGAGATCTTATATATTATACTCCTATCATACACAACTATTTTTCAGAACGTTCTCAAATTGTAAAATGGTCTTACATTATATGTGAACCGAAATAACACTTAGCTGTACATATACTAGTAACAATTAACCATCAGACATCGATCTGTTTGGACGGACTTAAACGAATTTGAACCCGAATGGTGCATTTAGTCGGAGTGACAAGGTACTTGCTAATCAAGGGGACATAAACATTTAATAAGATTGTATCCTGAACGAATTCATGTAAATATTTCATTGACAACGATAGATAAATTCTTCATAATACAACACTTACGTATAACGCAAAATACTCAACGTTCTATTGGGAAAAAAACATGCCCATGTAGTATAATGTTATACGTCACACGTGTAGTATAAGAATAAGAGAACTCGCTATACCAACCCGGGTAAAGGGAAAGTCATGTGATATAGTAACATGTACGGAACAAAGCTTTCACATCTCAGCCTTACTTTGATCGACGTGTTTTCCCGGGACTACAGTGATGGTAGCTATACAGTTAGAACTATTTGCACCACCTCCTGTGTTCTGATTATCCTTAAAGTTGATGTATAACGTCTGACCTGTAACGTTGAATAAATCATAAGTGAAAAGTATAGTCACCCGAGAGCCTACTCTCTTTTATATGTTTTGCAACATTTTTCTGCTTTGACTACAGGTAACCGTTACTGCATCATTGATTAAGACTTAAACGAAAAAAATGTTGTTTTTGTTTTATATTTGTTTCTTGACCAATGAAACAGTTACCTGTGGGTTTGACCACAGGTGTTCGACCCGATTTTTTTCACCCTCTTCTATAATAGCCATCGGGTCGAACACCTGTGGGTTTGACCACAAAAGTAGCAATGTTTGGGTCGGTTCTTTAGCACGATATACAGGAAGATCATACACACATGGCAAATAATGTCATCATGCGTTCAAAACGGACCAAACATAAATAACTACTTTTGTAAGTAAAAATAAACGTTATGTCTGAAGTGTATGTTGATAGAATTGTAGTTTATATATTGTTGTGGACAAACCGTTGTATATATTACCGTAATTCATCGAATATGAATCGCACTTGTGTATAAGACGCATGTAAAATTACACTATCCAAATAAAATTGAAACTTAAGTTTCGTTCATCACAAAGGACGGACAAAGTGCGTTTAAAAACCTTCAAACTATAAATTGTTTAAATATTAGTTTAATTATTGAACTTTATATGGTGTAACTAGTACATTTACCTGATATGTTATAGTAAACAATACTTGTACATTTACCTGATATGTTATAGTATACACGCGATAGTTCATTAGCAAGTGTTTGTTGAAAATACTCGTAAGATGCACCGTTTGGGTACGGATTGGAAATAGCTGAGTAGACGTTCATTCCACCACAGGTAATATTAGTCTGAAACAAACATAGCACATGAAGTAAATAGAGGATATCGCTGGCTTAGAATGAGAAGGTCGTAACTACTACTTACGACCTCATAGGACTCATACATATTTGGAATCTGCTTCACAAGGCGCTTCTTATCAGCCTATTTCCATGAAAATCGGAAATTGTCATGGTGACCAAAATGACGTTTGAAAAACTTGTTTTTCCACAGGTAAAGAGTAAATTACAGACAGTTTTCTCTTGTTTTCTCAATATATCGATTTTGTAGTTACGACCTTTTCATTCTAAGCCATCGATGTCACGAGTTATTAAACGAAGTTATGAAATTTTATTAAGCGAACCTTCGGCTATAATGACGTCATCTATGAGAAAAAGTGACGTCATTTAAACGTTATACTACATGTGGTACGTATGAGAATAAACGTACTCGTTATACTAACCCGGATACAAGGGAATTCATGTGATATAAGGTAATGCTACGAATACATTTATTATTAAAGTGGTATATAGTGTCAGTACATATGCTTAAACAAGTTTACAGTATAAGAAAGTTAATAATTATAGCATGTAGGTTTTACTAATAATGGGCCATATGGTGGCATATCAACGAGTACAAAACTATTAGAGAGAATTGGTCGTTTTGACAGAAATGCAATTATTATTTAGTCATGATTCGGTGCGACCGACCTTCTTTAAAGTAATCACACTTCGCCAGGTATTAGCCGCGGTCGTGTATAAGACGCAGCTAGAAGTAATAAAATACTCAATTTTCGACGTATAAATAGATTGGAAGTCGTTACACTTTTCAAGACATTGAAATTGCTGTACCTCGATTGTCGTTCCGTTAGTGGGATTTGTGATAACAGCGAATGTTGGACATTTGTCGAGTTCACAACTGTATGTCGTGTTTATAAACAAGGGAGCTGCAAAGAACAACCAATCATAGAATTTTGGAATCATACACAATAAAATTTGTAAATGAGTAGCATTAAAAAACTGTACATATCAATTAGTTGAAAATAGTTGAAAATATTTTTTATATAGCGCTTTATATAACAAGTCTCTAAAGCGATTAACACGCGAAAGTCATATAGTTGACAGTTCATTAATAGTCTAAAACAATTTCACTTGGTTCATTGATATGCACTTTTAAACAGATGTGTTTTTAAAGTCTTTTTGAAAACTGTCAGAGAGTCAATGCGCCTGATTTCCACAGGAAGACAGCACATTTGTCGAACCGCCTTTCACCGTAGTTTTTGGTTCTTACTTAATTAGAGACACTGTTCTTGCTATGTCGAATTAAAAACCGCCGTCCAAGCAGACTGAGACTGGTGGGTATAGTTACCTCCCTTGCAAAAAATAACTGGTTTACGATTTGATGTATTGTTGATTAACATAAAGAGGGGCAATTCAAAATGATAACTACAATGGATTTTATACTCGAAATTAAAATGTATTTCTTTGTTTATGTATTTACATATTTGACACATTATTTCAACATCCGTTATTGATTTGTTTAATATTCATCGAGTACATTTTAATGAAAAAGATCAGATAATTTGTTAATAATCAATAATCAAATAATATTACCGGTACACGTGGCCTTCTGAATCTCCTCCTTCATAAACTTGATTTCAGAAAACGAGTTAACCTGGAATTAATTATGTACATGTAGGGCATACTAAAAGACATTATAATCAAGGGACTTGCAACTGACTACTGATATACGAGGCTAGTGTTGAATATATTAAGTAAACGGTATATCCGACTTGTAGCAATTTTAATACCATTAAATCTAAAAATAGAACAAACCTCATACGCATGCGTGCAATCTGGATCCGTTGCAATGGTGTTGATCTCCGTCTTTTCAATCTGTGAGCCGACACCGACGGCGAATGTGACAATACCGGCTTGATGAACTAGTTCAGCAGCGTCGTGAGTATCGTATTTATCATTACTTTTTCCATCTGTGATAACCACCATTACCTGAATATGGAAAAATGATCATTATTATAGAAATCAGACCCTGATCTCCCAAAACATCTCAATCTGGGATTCATCTCATCTCAAATATAGCCATGTGTATTTTAGTTCATTTTCATGAGAGGGTGGATTCAATAGTGGCATCACAAATTAGAAAACATAATTCTGAGTTTATTACAGCAAAATAAAAAGAGTTTTAACTTAAGATTTACACGTGACATACCGGATCTAAGCATTTGGATTGTGTTACAACTGAAGCAAACGGTGATTTAAATGTTGGTGTAACGATTGAATAATACTCATCACAACTTGTTTTCACAGAAATACTTGCCTTTACTGCGTTAGGTCTGCCGCCATTAGTATCAAACACATTAAGAAGTGCGGTCTCCAAACCTTTATCTGTCGCAGTACCACCAGCACGATACGGGATGTTATCTACTGCATTCTGAACGTCCGTCTTCGATCTAAAACATACGGATACTATGTAATTGTGCATTATATTATTATGCCCCCCCCCATACTTTGACTAGGGGTGGTATTCACAAAACATCTTAAGTGAAATCTTAGAATTTTCTAAAACTCTCAAATTTCCTTGTGTATCAGCTAAACAGGACAATCAAGATTTATAAATGCTTACATTGTTTAGAAGCATTATGCATAGAGCTATAGTTATCACATAGAAAACATGGGTTTTTCTTCACTCCTTGGGAAATAAATGCAGCTAAATATTCTAACTTAAGTCAAAATATTAATGTTTTCACTTAAGATGTTTAGTGAATACCACCCCAGGGGTATATTGCTTTGAACATATTCGTCGGTAGACCATAATAGTTACCGTTTTATAACTCAAAAACGCCCTACCTTCAAGCTTTAACCATAATTGATTTTCAGGGCAGTTGGCCGAAGGTCAAGGTAATAGTGACTTTACTATTTTTGCCATTGGGGTATACATGTTTTACAAACATCTCTTATATTCAGTCTGAAATATATGTTTTAAATGATTAAAAACAATTATAAGTTTAAAAACGGTATGTCAGGCGGAGGAATGATGTTGTATTGTATTACTAGTACTATAACAATGCAAAAACCGTGTAGAAAAAAACGCAGCCTTTCTGTCTAGAAAATGTGATGCTAAAATATTTACCCATAAGTGTTAAGATGAAACTCGACGTGTGCTAGTGATGAATAGGTAACCATGCCGACCTGGGTCTGTACCGGGGATATTGGGAATTCGTCGATAACCTGAACAAAATCAAACATATACACATATGTACAAGCAAACAGGTATACATACTGTAATTATTTCAAAAGTGTAATTTTAATAAATAGTCATTGCGAATTAAACCAATTTTGACGAGCGTCGTCGATAAACTTAAGGATATCCGGGTCTAATAAAGAATCTCCTCTTGAAGAGTTCTCAATTTCAGTAATTTTATGACAAATTGACTGATTTCCTGTAGGTCGAGGGTTCAACCCCCACTAGAGCCAAAATATTTTTTTTTCTTTTTTATTTAATTTTTATTGCACCTCGCGTCTTTAATCCACTAACACAATAGCTCACGATTCAACACAGATACATTTTATGTGTTTAGCAATTACAAACAAGAAAACAATGGTTATGACTCCATTATAGATAGATGGTGAGGTCCGAAAGTTTAGTAATTCATTGTTTATCGTAGTTAAGTGGTACATACCGATTTGATGAAATCGAGTGCACGGTGAAAGTCATTCATGTCGAGACTTGAGGATGTATCCAACACAAAAACAATGTCTAGTTCATGGCTCACCCGGCACCCTGAAATATTGAATCAACCCAGTTATTGATTATTGCGCATGATATACAAGGGAAGCGCAGGTCACTCCACAGATATTGTTTAAGTTGCTGGGGCAATGCTTGTATTTGGGCTTAAGGGAATACGAAAATAAGATAGAATGGTGTAGTGGTTTTAGAAGAGATAACTGCATGGTTCTCCATACTGTGAAGGCTAATAAAAAATATGTTCTTCTTAGACAATAAAGGTCATAATAACTAAAATAACACAATACTAACAAAACACCTGTAATAGTGATTGAATTACACTACGCTTGGATTTAAGTCACTGGGGCAAAGCTAAGGGCTCTGTGGTGCCATAGCGCCTTCTGTCACTTGTGAATGACCTGGAAACCTAATTCGATAGTTCATGGAACACAGAACACATTGCCGGAAGTGCATTTAGAAATGGTACCTCATAAGTATACCAATATAACTCACCTAAATCTAGCAGTTTTGCAAGTTCAGTGAAGTTGGATGCTGACCCGTGTCCATGATGGAAGTTACCGCCCCAAAAATTCCCCTGTTCTTCAGTCTTCCAACTTAAAGGTGAGCCACGTAGTTCTGTCAGAGTGTACAGAGCGGCAGCGATCCCGGAGTACAGAGGCTTACGCAGATCTGACCATTGTACAGTATTCCAGTTGATACCAAACTTATCCTGTATAATCTGGTACTCTCTAGCTAATTGAGGCGAGTTCTGTGTAACATTGAACTCTGGGAGATCAACCTGTGGATAAGTGGATAATAAGAATCAGTTTGTGCACATATCAATTCATTAATATTAATATTCGTTGTTCGCTCAAATCCGGCTCAAAGGTACGAGAGGTGTTCAACTTATTTATGAACAGAAGATGAACATCGATATCTTGTTACTCAAATAATAAAATTGAATAAAAACTTTTATATTGTGTAAAGTAATGTATCAATTAGTATATGTAATAATTGTAAATTGCCAATACGTTATGGTTAAATCATAATCTTCTTTGTAGTATAGGGTGTTGTTATTTGCGTTTTGAAGGTCCAAAAACTCGAAATAATTATGTTTACATTTTCCTTCTTTAATCGATGTTTTAGTATCAACTAGATAGTAAATGATATTGTTAAAGCGTGAGAAGACTTCCACATCCACTGTTTGGTCATACTATATATCAAAGTTTTTTTCATAAGGTTTTTATTTGGCGTTGTATCTGGTCACATGAAGCTGAGCGTGGATGAAACACCATGTTCTTGGAACAGTCAATAGGAACGATACGTAACATTTATTTGTTCAAAACCTTATTTGAAACGCTTTGTACATGGATCACAGCCTTGAATTTTGTCAATTTGATATTGATATTGACGTTCGTATTTCCATGATAACAAGCACAATGCCTTTCCATGAAAACGGCCGCGAACGCACAAAGCTGGACAAACACCAACTTCTCCCTATCCTTGTGACCTTTTCTAAAATAGCATACCCTAATCTATCATAACATTCTTTAAGATACAGCATTGCTTCGCCATATTGAAACAAATTTTCCACATAATGTTGTTTATTTCGCATTTCTAGACTCCAAGACTTTAGCAGCCATGCATGTTTTTATTGATTTTCATCGTAAGAACTTCACATTTTCCCGGAATTATGCATTCAACTTTTTCGAAATAATTTCACTGATAATTTCTTGACCACTCCTATCAGTGGTACTATTCCGCGTTTTGCAAATGAATTCATCATAGACATCATACAACCTATTTAACTTTATAGTGTAGGTTTTGGCAATGTTGGGCAATTTTCAATTTTTGGTGTCATTTCACCATTACTGGAAAAAGAACTCTTTTAACTCTTCTTACGACCAATACTACTTATTTTCTCATTAAAAAAGGCAAAATAATAAGTTACCAACACTTTCTTGATATTAATAAAAGGGTCATTTAGCCTTAAAACAGGAAAAACAACACCATCTACTAAATTGTTGTTTTAAGCTTTAACCAAATGAATTATACGACATATAATGATCATATACTGAACTTAAAACATGTATTCACATGGTTTAGAAGAGATATATCAAATATTTTTATTCAATATTGCAGAATCAGCGTTCATGATTTGTTCATAAATAAGTTGAACACCTCTCGTAGTCGTATCGTTTTGAACACTAATAATGATATTTACGAGCACTAAAAATTCCTCGATTAGAGCAAAAATAAACAACCACCTAAGACCCTGCTCAGAATATTGTAACGCCCTTCGTGCAAGGATATCAGCTGTGTCGAGATACCATTAAACTCACGTCATGTTATGAATCTCTACTGATTTTGTAAGTAGTGTTTGATAATTCTTAGTTGCACAATTCCAATACAGCTATGCATAAAATGAAGGAGAAACGAATGGAGTAAGATTATTGTTCACTGCGGTCTTTGAAATTGTTAGAAACAAAATTAGCAATAAATTCTAGCAACAGTATTTTGCTTCATTTACAGAACAGTGGAAAACCTAAAAAAATATTATTTTTGACAAAATAGCAGTTTTCTGCAAACTGGCTCATAATAATGACAAAAAATGTATGCATTAGCATTTTTGAAATTATTTCTACAGTGCTGTTTCTACGGGCGAATTTAACTTGAAACATTGTTAGTATTCTTAATTGAATGATTATTATTTTTTAAACATAATAAAAGATGCAAAAATTGATAATATTTCCACATTTACTTTCCATGTTCATAAATCATAGTTTTAAATGTATCTTAGTAATTATTCACAACTTGACTAATTAATACCCTAATAATGTTAAATTTGTTCAAAATATGGACGTATTTTCTAAATATTATTCCCACCATCATATACTAAATGACTGTAAAGTATAATATTACTAACCTGCCATATTCCGCCGTCATAACCGGCTCTATACGTACGTGGTGCCAGGCCATCCGACGATTCTACGTACGCCAAGCGCCGCAGAAATCGCTTATCGTCGGCGAATAAACACGTTTTCCTAATTAAATTCACCACAGCTTCTACAACGTCCGCACCATAACTATTTGGTTGTCTTGTTTCATCCACTGCATGGCTTACAGCAAACAAGCAGGCAATAGAAACCAGAAGAATAAACTTGGCCATGTTGTCTCGTCAATGCACCCCTTCGTTATGAGACCCTTGTACCTCAAGTACGGCCCTTATATAAAAATGCTGCTCTACAGTTTATGCTGAGACTTATTTCTTTTTTATCTAAACTATAAAGCTGTTGAGAGTTAACTAGATGACCCTAGGTTTAGTTGTGTCGGAGCATATTATCAATGTTGTCCAATATGAATGGTACTTCCTCGTAGATAAAGAAACCGAAGGGCCTAATCAATGGTACACTTGTATTGAAGAGCAGGCACAATTCACTGAAGTTCATGATAAAAATAGACAAAAAAGCAGATAAAAACGGACCAAATTCCAAGTATCGATATAATAAGATTTGTTTTGAAATCAACTGGCTACGAAATCGTGATTTATCTTGTTTGAACAGCTATGTTATTGAGTCATTTATCAATTGTTTATCATACATTTGGATTCATTTTGATCCTATTCACTAGTCTATTTGTGCAATATTCTGATAAATTACTATAAACCTGCATTGGTTATCAACACATAATCTGTCAGTTCAAAACTTCCTGGCTGAGTTCAAACATTCGTCCTCATTTTGATTGAAGAAAAACAAAATAAACTTTGTTGAAGGGTTCGATATTTAAGTGCATACCCGTGCATGTATAAGTTGATGTCAATATACAAATGTGCATTGTATTAGTGAGTATTGCAATACCAAACACTTACCACACATTAAAAGTGTTTTAATGCGATGAGTATAGACCGTATGTCCTAAATTATGTCCCTGTTTGTGGCTTTCATTCTGTTCTGTTCCTGCTGTATGTTATTTTTCATTTTATGAATATGTTGTACATGAATGGTATTGGAGTTTGTATATTATGTACATGTTTAATAATTATTATTACAACGAGTACATAGAAGAAGCCCTATATTACAATCATAATAAAATATGTTCATAGTTATTTTATCCAAACAAACTCGTCTGCCGAAATGGGACATCATGTGCCAGTCAGTTTCCTGCTGAAAAATGGCATACGAGTTCCTCCATCCGTTTGAACCATGGATTACACATTACATTCCAGTTAGGATACGAATGGAGTGACACTCCGGTAGAATCCACTATTGCTGGTCAATACACATTATAAAGGCTTATAAAAATGGGCAATCCTAAACAAAACTTGAACATGTTCCGTGTTCTATATACGAGTATTGAGTAAGTACGAGTACGGATTACACTAAGGAACCCAATTAAACCAATCTCTACCAGTTGGTGGTCACATTCTTGACACAAATAAACTGCTACGTCACTATCAAAACTACCGAACTGCACTGTACATTTGGTTATTCTATGGATTGAATTTGATCAACTATACTAGTATAAGCTCGCATATTTATATAAATAAACAACTAAATCATGGCAACAGTTATAGATCTACAACTGGCGTCGAGGCATGACTAGTAATCACTTGGTATTCTATCTCTATATTTGTCACGCCTCGACGATTGTTGTAGATTTATAGTCATATTCTTGAAACGAGTATTGTAATTACAAAACATAAACAATTATACTTTAAAATGATACGAGCAATACAAATAATTCTCTGAAACGGTAGCATATTACCAGGAACTATATATAGTTCCTGATATTACACAAGGCGATGAGAGCCAATCTACCCGTCGGTATA
Organism: Spisula subtruncata; assembly: GCA_963678985.1. Classification (NCBI taxonomy): domain Eukaryota; kingdom Metazoa; phylum Mollusca; class Bivalvia; order Venerida; family Mactridae; genus Spisula; species Spisula subtruncata. Next base: position 29,851,749 of record OY787669.1, read on the forward strand.
CGTTTGTTGACGTCAAATACACAAACGCACAAGTTTTAGCAGCCTGAATGTCTTCACTAATATTTTATTTTAAACTTCACTAAGTATCTTTTATTCTCAAGGTCACGAACAATGTCATATAAAGCCTTTTCCATGGCAACGTATATAGGAACAAACGTCAAATACAAGAACAATAGATACGGTAAAGCACAACGTTTCTTTTACCATTATTTCGTATTCATCACCGTAAAGGTTTATTCTCAAGGTCACGTACAATGTCATATAACGCCTTTTCCATAGCAAAGTTTCTAGGAACAAACACCAACTACACGGGCATTCAGCGGTACAACACAGCGTTTCTCTATGAGTTTCCTTTTTACATGTTTCATCATGGTTTATTCTCAAGGTCACGTACAATGTCATATAACATATTTTCCATGGCAACGTATCTCGGATCCTCACCAATACCATGTATGGTTAGATGATTTGTAATGTAGGCTATACCAAGTTGATTCTTCAAATCACCCACAGAAACCTGACCACCATGACCTGTGTGTCCAACTGTCTCCTCGCCCTGTTGTTAGAAGAAAAAAACAACAAATGAAACAAAAACTGTATACTATGGAAATTCAAAGGTATTTCAGAATGGTCTTTTCCGAAAATAAACGTTGCTTGAAACAATAAAGAACATGTTTACAACTAGATCGTATCAGGACGTTCCAGAAAATAACCCTTTTGTCTTATCTGCATAATAAGTACGCATTGCAAAGTTAGTAATATCATTTGTTGAACATTGAAAAACTGCTAAACAAACAGACGGTTTTGATAACCTTTGATGTATAACTCTGATAAGGCAAGGCAAGCAACTCATCACTAAGAAACCATTTAAAATGCCTACAGATATAAATCAACTGAACGAGTTTGATAATTGCTTCATCAATGACGTCATATACTTTCAAACACATTAACTGTTGCAATGACAATTTCTACGTTACATATTATATGTATCACACATAATTCAGGAAATGCAGAAAGGACAACACAATTTAGATTGAAAAAAGGCAAGATGAGATCAAATAAAAGCGTGACTTATAATTTGGGATTTAATCGAGTGTTAACTACAATTTAGTAGAGCAACATCTTACCCAGGGATTAGTTCTGTATAACACACCCAACCCTATACTGGACACTTCTCCCGTGTTCATCACAATATCAGACCCAGTAACTACTGGCTTCGTTAATTGCTCTATCGTGTCACGTGATAACAATTGCTTCCCGTCATGTGATCCACCCGTTGCTATGATACCGTACAGTTTAGCTAAACCCCGTGCTGTTCCGGTACCAGTCAATGAAGACACGGTTACCTCCCTTATGTAAGGATTGTTTAAAACGTCAGTTCTCTGAAATGGAAATAAATACTTATTAACGTTCACATGTAGGCTTCTTTGGAATATAATGTACATAACAGTTCACATGGTTTAAAAATAATCAAATTTGGCCTTCGGTCCATGTACAGACCAGACCAGACCAGACCAGAAATCAATTCAGAGATGTCATTTTTTTGTTCTAAAGAGACACGAAATACGTGTTTGCATTTTTACAAATTAACCAAGTCAGTAGGGGTTATTTTTACATAAATATCACTGGGAAAACTTATATTAATATATCATTTATGAATGATACAAGCAGTAATATAAACCTATTACAGGACACCCATGGACTCTTATCTAACAGAATAAATAAATAGCATTTGATACAGAAATGTACGTGTCACATTTTAAGTAGTTACGATATGGGGTAACCATCCTGTCATATTAAAATGTCCCTGTTTCAAATGATTACAATTTGAACGTGAATTTCGTTATTTGTATTTTACTTATGCATTTATTATTCAGCAATAAATGTTTACTTTATTCTTTGGTTATTCTTATGTTTTTATTTTCTTAATTTCGATTTTTAAAAAAGGTCTACAAAAAGGTATGAGAAAATTGGACAGGGATGCAGCACTCAACTTTATCAGACGAATATATAAACAAAATCACATACTTGTAACACAAATACACAGAACAATACCAACACATAACCGAACAAAGGAAATGAAATGTCAAAGTCCAACATATCAACAAGCTGAATGACTTAAAATTTCATAAAGGCATGCCAAAATCTAAGACCTCTAGCAACCAAAAGCGGTGTTCCATGATTTTACCATAAAACGATTATGCTAACAGACAATATTTTGGTGATACAAGAACGTGTGAGTAGTAAAACTTTGGTCATTTTCATCGGGTTTCACGGAGTAATTATTTCATTTCGTATATCAAGATCTGGTTTGGCCTAGTCATGAAACGAACTCCCACCCAACAATGGAGGCTATCGATAGTTATCGTTTAAGATTTTACTAATAAAACTGATAAAGCAAATGTGAACATTTTCAAGTTTTGTAGTATCTTATTATATTTTCGAACCCTAACACCACTTCAAATGTGCTCCCAACTCTTTATCAAAACATTTGAAGAATCATTTTACTATACTTGACTAGTCTTTACTTGAACCTTGTATACAGTGTTTTGTACCAATTAAGTGCAAATGTATCATCCGATTGAAGTGTTTAACAATGAGGCAAGTACACCAATATTGGTTTGAAGCCGTTGTAGCATTGTCATCCAATTTACATATCGTAAATAAAGTTATGTTTATGTTGTTCATCTTGATAGGAAAAGGTTAAAAAAGTTGTGTACAAAAAATATTTTATCATTGAACTCATTCTCGTTCAAGCAGCGTGTTTTTCATGTAAAATATATAGATACTTGACTTACCACTGATTTGTGAGGATGGTGAACTTCCGATATACATGTATATTAATTAATTGACATTTTGTAGAAGGTGTATTAGTGTTAGGCTTTGGAAGACCAAACATTCCCATAAAAAAAACACACACAGAATGTGAAGGTTGAGCATTGGTATAATCACATTTCATGTTCACACACCGGGGCATTTATATGCAAGGTGACAAACAGTAAATGTTGGTCAGTTCAGGTTTGGATTGTTCATTCACCCAATAAATTACTGGTGAAACGTAGAAGGTGATTAACAGGAGTAGTGTTCTTACCGAAGCAAATTCCAGCACGGGTGATACGGATCTTGCCATGAAAGAGTTGGGTTGGAACACAATCTGTTTAATCGTATTGAGATAACGCGTATATCTAAAGGAATCAAACAATAGCTGGAACTTGGTACGTGGTACTATACGAGCTGTTCTGTGTGCCTCGTGTAAGGGCAAGTTCATCGATACATCAATACCTGGAATATAACGTTAGATGAGTCTCGAAAATTATCAAGAACTAGAGGTTCGTTCCAGTTGTCCAAAAGCTGATCGACTTTTTAAAATATTTTTCGGGGTGGGGGGCGATAATACAGCGTGTTATCGAATCCAATCACTTATAAAACTTTTATTTAGCCTAACCATTTATGATATTAGATTACTAAGTATTGCAGTTATATTCATTTCTTAAAGTTTTCTTTTTTGAGTTTGGATTTATTTTTATTCTTATAACTCCAGGCAAGCTCATATCAAGTAATCTAGGAGTCCAAAGCGGTTTTAAATATGCCGACGTTCCAGATGGCAAAATGTTATACAGATTGCCCGTATCTCTCCTATCTCCAATAATATGTGTCATGGACATACAAAACCATGTTGGGATATTTTCATAATGGTTCCTGTAAAATCATTGGTTTTCTTGTATATCATTCTCAAATAATGGCAATACAACTGTGGTAATTTAGTGATTGCTTAAATTAAGGAAATTACAAATGTATTGAATCATCGAACCTTAATTCAAAACGAAAATTAATTCACTGCTAATATTAATAATTTAACAGAACTTCGGTTATCTCCCAGATTGGAAATACAAATTATCTTGCATGAAAGGGTCACAAATCCAATAGAAATATACTACAAGTACATCTTTAATGAGCAAAGGTGGTTTGTAAGTACATGAACCGTATAATTGGTTATTTAATTCTGCTGGTATATTTTGCGTTTTTGCCCCCGAAATGGGGGCTTCTTCTGATTTGCAAAATGGCGAAAATAAACTTCTGATATTTGCCCAATGGCAAATTAAATTGATGCCAATTACAGAATAAATAAAATTTCCACCACGTATAAATGATCAGCCATACGATAAGGTGGTCGTAGTGCAGAAGCTTTATAATACATGTATGATATGTATAGTTTATTGTCGTCATAACTCCAACACACCTTGTAATAATAATAATTATGATATTTACCGAATGGTTCAGCAATTTCCTCCCGGAATATAGTAGCGGTGTCCCTACCCTCTTTGTCTGCACGTTGTATTAACTCATCTACGTATAGTCCAAACGTCAGTGCGTGGTAACCAAATGCTGATCCTGTACAATAATGATGACTAGTATAAATGGAGACATAAAAATAAATACTGTTAAATAATTTAATTTCAATGGGACAAAATGTCGTGGTTTTGGCGAAAATTGCAATTTCGTGGGACGTACTTTATACGTATCATGGTTAATTATCCACTTAGACATATACTATCATTAAAGAGTATTTTGGCAGTACTTTCTTGTATTCTCAAACTATCGACTTTGTACTTACGACTTCCTCATTTTAAGCTTGCGATTTGATTCACAACCATTTTTATTTCAATGATTACTATAGTTTTTTGTAATATAATGTCTATAAGGGGAAACAACTGCTACATAGACTTTAAACAAATGTATGTAAGGTTGAGTACCATAATGGTTTGAAATGTATGATGTTTTCCCATTTATTTATATGTCCTCACCTGCGGGCCATGCTGTTCGCTGTTTGCTGAGAGTGTTCTGCCATTTTGTTCTGTTATTCTTGTAGTCGAATATGGATAGTTGTTCATCAAGGTACGGTAATCCTGACTAAGAGGATAAAACAATTATACTCATATGACGATCCAACAGTGACATGACTTGCATACTAAATGGCGAGCATAATCTTTATTTGCTTTAATACTACTGAAATATGACAGGCATATATATGTGCCTCCATCCGATTTTGAACGCAGATAGCTACATTAGACCACACACACACTAACCAATGGGCTATGGAGGCACATACTAGTTCATCCATCAATGACATCACCTCAAAAAGACGATCATTGTCCTTTCTACAAGTTACCTGTTCGACCTCAAAGATCTATTCGAACTGGGGACATTCGGATTACAATAAAGATTCCAGAAAGACTGGAACTTACACAAACGTCCATACCACACAAAAGTAAGCTACCATATATCACATACCTGGTGACTGATCAACAACTCTACAGTTATATTCTCCTTGTCGGATTGTTTAAATTCTGGCCAATAATGATGTACTGGTTTAGAATAGTCTAACATGCCTCTGAAATGATAAAAGGGTTGTTTTCAAGACTTTTATGTTGATAAACAGTGCACATACATGACATTTACATATACCCTACAGTTTTTTGTGTTTCATGTGAGTAAATCTATATCATATTTGAGAGAAGTTGGCAAACATAACCAGGCACATTTTTCACCAATTCAATTTGTTTCGATACATGATAATTTTAATATTAACATAGTTAATTTAATCTGAACATTTAAAATGAAACAGTTTTATTCAGTTTCATTGGTATAATCGGCATGTGGAATATCTTTGACCATACGTATACCTTGTAGCTCCTGATTTGAAGGTTCTGGATGAATCTTCATAGTACCAGTAGTGTGAAATAAACCAGTTTAAAATTCAATATTGATCATGTGTGCTAGTTCAATACATGCAAGTATAAAATATTAAGATTAGTACTATCTGAACAACAACCTTATTAATTAATTTATTTGTTTGATCAATTAAGGTGAAAGGGTACTTTCTTTAAAAAAGAAATCCTCATCATATTTGGTATAATTGGAAACTAGAAGATATTTGCTGCAATTGAATGTTTCATATTGTACTGAGTATATATAGGTAATGAATGACATCACCATGAAGTCGCAGCGTTCTGTTCGAAAATGATTATGATAGACATTACGGGCTTGTTTTAAAAATGATTATCATTGTTACTAACTTTTCTACCATTTTGGCCATCAGTATTGCCGCGAGACCCTTGGAACATGAGAAGGCTAGTGTGGTTGTATCCTGGGCCCATGGCCTGTGACTTTCCTTGTCCGCGTAGCCGCCCCATATATCTAATACTGGTTCCCCTTTGTAGTATACTGCTAACGCTGCACCGGGTTCAATACCATTTTCAAGATTACTTCTGCAATTTAAAGAATGATACATTATTATATATTATTACATATATGATAAAAAAATTATATACTGTTAAGGCTTTTAAACTGAACACACCCTGGTACTGTTTTATCAAAGGACCTTAGGAAAATCTTAAACTTACGCTCAAATTTATATTACTTATAGTGCGTTTGCATCTACAAATGAGGAAAATATATTGTTTAAAATCATTAACTGAATTAATTTACTGATGTGTTCACCTATCGCTTTATCAGAATTTGAAGCCGTTAATTAATTATAAAAGATTCAAATTTGAACTTAAGTTTACGATTATCATAAATGCTTTGATAACACAGTGCCCCCGTGTATAACTATGAGAGTGCTAGCTGGCAGTCACTGTCAGTCATTAATTTTGTTACAGAATGTTTGGATATTAATTTGAAAATATTAAATGTTATATTCATGGCCATTAAACAATTCTTCACTACGATGTAGTTGCTATGAATGTATGTGATATTGTCTGAGGCATCGAATGGTCAGTAGTTAAAAGTGTTCGCTTAGACTGCGGAACGTCCCAGGTACGATCCAAGGCCTCGTCTTACAGGCAGGGACGAGATAGAAATGATACCAATAATTCTCTTCATAGACACTCGATATAAATTATATAAATGTACTAATATTATCTGTTCTACATTTCACTGTATTAGAATGAGAAGTGCCACTTACGACCTTATAAGATTTATACATATTTAGAATAAGCATCACAAGGCGCTTCTTAGGAGCCTATTTTCATGAAAATCGGAACTTGTCAAGTTGACCAAAATGAAGTTTTAAAAACGTGTTTTTTTCTCATAAGTAAAGAGTTATTTTCAAACAGTTTTCTTGTAATAAGTTCGATTTCGAGCATTGAGCCGTGACTGCACTTTTAAAGTTTAATCCATTCGCCGATAAAGATTGGCGTGGGATTGACTATTCAGATATGTATAACACACATTAGTAAGTAACTTATCTTTAAATCAAGACTATTGAAATCAATAAATCACGGGTTACCCGCACAAATAGACTCATCTAAAAGGTCATGGCTCAGGGTTCAAAATTGAACTATATGTCAACATATTGATTTTGTAGTTACGACCTTCTCATTCTAAGCCAGCGATGTGTCAAGTAGAATTACAAATACATAAATAAAGTATACACATCTGAATATAAATCATTCCATTTGTACATGTAATCTCATTATCAAGGTCATAATTATTACGAAAAATATTATATTATCAGATAAATTGAACTGATAAACGTGTAAACGACCGGTCAACCTGACTGGTATGTACATATATACTGTACAGTACGTTCATTAATAACGATTGTTAACATTAGCTCGTCCGTCAGGTTGCTATCTTTCTCTAGCTTAAACTGAGTTAACGTTAGTCCCACCATTCTTTCGAATGGGAGAGCTCCCTCATTAGTATTTCTTATTGAATCGACTATTTTTATACATGGTTATTATCTTGTCACTAGTTCTATAGTACACAACTTGCTTCATTATATACGTTTTAAACACTACATTTGTTTTCAACATTCCCATGAACTACATTTTACAACGACAGGAAACAAGCTTGCATGTATGTCACATAAATAGTAACAGAACGAAAACGTGAGATTTGCTTATTTTGCCAAGGGCGTAACCCGACACTAAATAAGAAAATTACAATTACTAGTATACGCCCAAAACTTAAGCAGGTTTACAAGTGAGTGGAATATGGTGAGTTAGTATTCATAACCGAGAGCTGTAACCTATTGTGACATTTCATGATGGCCATGTCATTTCTGAAGTAGGTACAGGAAAAACTAACTGAACAACCGACAACCCGATAGCTGCTGAATAACCCGACAATTATAAATGCGTTTCTATTTTCAAGTGCGAGCGGCCATGTGCTTAACAAGGATTGTCCCAAAACGCAGTTCAAATGATATTGCTTATGTTATATTATAATCTGCAATGGTATGGGAACTGCACTAGTAAATTGAACGTACTTTGTCCATAATTTATCCGTTCATGCTATCGGGCGCAGTATTTACCTATATGAAAAAGCAGGAGCTTAAAGGTCGAAAATGTGTCATAACTAACAACAAAAAACTACAAGATGAGTCCACATTAGACTTTAATCAGGGTAACGCCCCTTCTCACACGAACTCGAACACAGATCTTGGCAAAAGAGATATTGAACAGTCGAACAAAGAAGGGGAAAGTCGACAGAATCAGATCAACACAGAAACAACAATACTACAGGCCACGAGCGCACATAACAATGTGCAACACCATGAATGAACGAGAAAAGGAAACACAATCACTGCAAGTCCTAGTTTCAGCCGTCAGAAAATCAAAAAGCTTGAAGAACCAACGTAAATGTAACCTAAAACTTGATGACATGAGCTTCCAGACATTGACATACTTCCGTATTCCCAAAGAAAAGTTAACCCCGCTGTTTTTCAGGTAACGACTGCTGTTCATGTACAGTTAATTCGCTTGGGTGGGGTTCATACATGCACACAGCGTTTTAAGGAACAAAGGGCAAATATTTAAAGGGCTACGCTAATCACAAAGAAAACATGGCATTGTATCCGTTTCTTGGAATTACGCGGAGCTCATTTTTTGGACATCAGTCGAAATATTTATGTTAGCTCTTAACGTGCTTTGTGAATAACGTCCCTGGTGCCACGACATATACTCTCTATATGACTGAAGAAAATTGACTAGTAGGACATAAAATTATCAAGTTTTTTTTAAAAAGCGGACGACCCTCGTATGCCGGAACTTTTAACTTCCTGAATTAAAACTATATAAGACTAGCATGTTGATTAGCTAAATCAATCCGCCGGGCAGTACCAAACACACTGGCAATACTTTGTAGCAGAGTGAAGAGCTGTCTTTGTAAACGTATTTAGGTAAGTGACAACAATTGTACTTTCTTTGATAAAAACTATGTTTAGCAATGCTAACGTTATCTACATAATTATACATTTAATAAATAAATAAATACAAACAGACATACTTCTTATTTTAGTTTAACATTTTTGTTTATTTTGATCTTATAGAGACATGGTTGTTATTGAATCATCCGTGATTATTGATAAAATACAGAAAAACTACTGTCGAAACCTTACAAATGATTTGTTCCAAATGCTTGTGAACAACACAATTAATCTGGTAAATTGGTTACAGCGTTTGTAAAACGTAGTACTAAATATGCACTTATATCAAGACTAATTAATATTTTCAAACAGCATCCCGAATACTTTAGAATACTTTTTTTGCATTTTATTTCTTAAGAATATTGACTTGCAATTGTAGAAGAACAAAACCTTAAAATGTAAACATTTTTTATCATTAACTTTTTTTCTAAGACATATTATCCCAAAACCTACACACAACGGATGCAAAACGTTGATTTATTCTGTAACATCCCCTGTTTTCAGCATTTCAGAAATCACTAAAAGTTAAAGTTTAAGTATCTAACCGAACAATTGTCATGAAATTTAGTATACAACTTCTATAACTGTTACCCTACTTGTTGCATATAGGAACCCAGTATGATGTGTAACAATGTTTCCACGATAAACCTATTTTAAACTTAATGTTGGTACTGGTTATTTCTATTGTTTTGAACTCATACGCATTATATCGATGGCTTAGAATGAGAAGGTCGTAACTCCTACTTACGACCTTATAAGACTCATACACATTTGTAATCTGCTTCACAAGGCGCTTATTATAAGCCAATTTTCATGAAAATCGAAAATTGTCATGTTGACCGAAATGAAGTTTTAAAAACTTGTTTTTGCATAGGTAAAGAGTAAATTACAGACAGTTTTCTCTTATTTTCTCAATATATCGATTTGGTAGTTACGACCTTCAGGTTCTAAGCCAGCGATATATACTGTAGTTAGTTCCTGGTAGTAGCTTCTAAATCGCCGGAGTCCGGATAATTTTACTGGATATTCTCAATAAGACTGAGCTACTGTTGACTTTATCACAGTTTGACAAAGATATTCAAAAGTGTGCTGAAGAAGTTTTCTATCATATATTCATTCTTATTCACCTCTCCACGAACAAAATGAAAAATTCGCAAGTTTTTCACTTACAAAAGTATTATCTCTCTGTATAAAAGCAAAACTCGTGTTTTCTTAAAACTATTTTACAATTTTTGATTGTATAACAGAAGGGGTTGGGATGGTATTGTGCTCACAAAATGTATTGGAAATCCGCTTTATTCTGGGATAAATCACGACAAAAAAAGCTTTATACGATTGACCTTTAAATCTAATTAGTATGTATATATTATCTATCATAATTTCAGTCAAGGGTTTTTCCTACACAGACAAGATGATTCGAGCAACCTTCTATCTTCTCATCGCTATGTGCCTACTTGGCGTGAGCCAAGGATGTCAGCTTAATGCAACAACAAATTATTGTGGGCCTGCCCTTTGTGATGGAGGGAAAGGCATGTGTTCAACAATAGAATTCGACCTACGACGTATATGCGAATGTATAGACTTCAGAACGCTCCGTGATATTTTTATTTATGGACAGAAGAAGTGAAAGGACAGGTTGACTTGTACTATAATTAAACTCAAACATCTTTATATAAACTACATACTATATGATCATCTCGGCTATGACATTGAATTGATTAACTCACAACACTGTACTGATTCAAGTACGTGTATTTGGAAACCGCCAAATTACCCTAATAAACAGATTTACTTAATGAACAAGTACTTTTTATCATGCAAATTGCAAAATAAAATGAATAAGTTGTAAAAACATTTGAAAATTTCTGGCTTTTCAGTGGAAAAAGCAGTAGGGTAAACTTAATTTATTGTTCTTAGATTATTTGAAAAGCGTTAGTCGTATTTGGATGACCAGTAATTGTTTCGTACTCGTTAATAAATTGATATAAAACATGTATAGTTAATTCTATGTAATAAAGGGACTATTATGTACCTTTTGTTTATTGTAGTTTGTACATGCTCTTGCGTTTATTTTCCTACCGCCTATTCTTTAAGGGGACGGAAATAAGTAATATTCCTATGCTTATAATCTGAAACTGAATTGTTGCTGAGTAGAGGTTAAATAGTAGTAAATGATTATTACTGAACCAAAACGATAATGTTGTTATGTCCTAAAGGTGTCTGTATTGATATTCGTTTTGGGGTTAGTATTCATTGTCAGTATTGATCTTACTAGATTTAAGGATGGTCACAACCAATCAGATCACACCATATCAAACTCTTGGTCAGTAACAGGTAGTATGACTGGCTATACTTATTCTCTTTTTAAATTGTATCAATATTGAATACCAGCCCCTGGCCTCTGACCAGTACAAACTCGATCTCTCTAAGACCTTGTCAAATAAGGTAGAATTTGTAGAATGTCTCTGTCATTGCCTTGGACAACTTGCCGACTTGGTTAACAATCAACTTTCAGATTGTAAGTTATTAGTTTCTATTGTTTTGACCAATTCAAAGATCAAGGATCACACGTAAAAGTGAACGCACTTATTTAATGGAGTATACGTTTTTGCTGAAAGGACAGTGGTGTGGTGTAATGTATCCCAGTTAGATACCACAGATCTTTCCGATTCCAAGGAGACTCTTTGGTTCTAAAAGATACACGATGTATGTAGCACCGATACGTACACATTTACCACAGACTGTTAGACAAGAGACCTCTCAATCGGTAATCGGGAGCGAATGACTTAGTGATCGAGTGTGTAACACTCTAGAGTACGTTATGACCAAGAGGCCCTTGTTCGAATTTTCACCTAGACTACAGGGCATTCAAGTAAAGGTAGACCTTTTAGTAACCCAGAGGTAACCACTCGTGTGTCAATGCTATACATACATACGGGCGTCTAAAAGAACCCTGTCTTTCTGGAACGAGCAAGTGTGCCACACTAGTCCTAGAGTCCTTGTATCACACACTTTTTTAAGCAGAGAAACCCAAATGATCAAACACTACGACACTGCTATAATTGTTACAATAGCCAAAGGTATTACGTTCACGACCCCCGCTACATCTCCTTTTATTTTTCGAAAACAATGGATAATCGATAATCAGTTAAGTTCAAATTTTGGTAATTTTACAGTTCTGGTAGCTCCATGGTTCCAGTACCTATTGAGGTGAAATGAATTATAAACGGAATGACATGGAGTTTGCAAACATCACGCCAGTGTCAATAATTTTATGATTATCCGTACCGTGGTTACAAGGGAGATCACCAGACATGTGCTAAGTTTTAAAAATCAACACTCGGTTGCCTGTCCACGTTACAAATGTTAACTACACACATATACGTACATCATACATGACTGCCCCTATAGCGCATCACATACATTCCGTTTAAAGTTAAATGATAATGGTTATAAGCATTAGCTCGTCTGTCAGGTAAACTTTATTTATTTAGGTTTAACTGGGTTTAGCTGTGTTCACGTAATCCCGCTTTTCATTTAAAAGGAATAGTTCCATCATTACTAATTACTAATTGAATCGATTGTACTTATTTTATAACAATAAAAAAGAAAAATTTACCTGAATATATCGACAACTTTCTTGAAGTCCGGATGCCATGTACCTCCGAAGATAACCGGTAACTTTGGTTCAAATAGTTTAGATATACGTGAAACGACCACTAGACAGAATGCTACAACCACAGCTTGTTTAATTATACCCATTCTAAGTTTAATTTTAAATAAAATGTATATTTAAGAACGACACACGACGCGATGGTTATATTAAATGTTTCATTTCATTTGTATTGAAAGTTTAAAGTTTAAACACAAACAGGTCGTGAAGTTGACGCATATTTAAATGTTATCAGACATAAACGTGTGTACATGATATACCCTGTATACACGACAATGTCACAGGTTACTGTATCATAGATAAAGATTAAAACGAAATAAAATCATTATCAATGATACTGTTACCTGTGGACAAGGTTAGATTAGCTCACATGAGTATAAATACAGAAGGTCAAAGGTCAACTTAGAATTTTCTCTGATTAGTTTAAAATTGAAACTTAACACGTTTTATCATTTTACAACTGAAACACAAGGCGTATAAAGGGCTCTCACTTATCATAAGAGCGACTCATATCATATTTGCCCGGCTAGTGGTTATGTCCCTCATTTTTCTTGATCCCCAAAAAACAATTGACTAAACACCTCAAGAAAAATTGAACGAAAATATTAAGACAGAAGAATAGACACGGAACAAAAGTATTGCAAATAAAGGATACCAATTAACATTACCGTGTACCTGTGCATGAAAATCCCCTTTAGAAGGGCATTTTGAGAGCTGGTTTTTAAAGGTTTAGAGTTTCAGCAAGATTTGCTGGAAAGTTGTTCCACAAAAAGAAAACAACGAGGGAAAACTAAGACAAGAAGATGTATAATAGGAACATTGTTAGGTGATCTTGGTATGCTTCTGGTAGATGTCATATTGGGCCTTGGCATATTCTTTACAAGGATTTGGTGATTTTGTTTAGCAATGTCAGTGTACTTGCTGATAATGTATGGAGATGTTGTTTGTTTACAGGACAATGGGTTGGGAACATATTTGCTTCTCTTTTTTCATTCTTTATAAAGTTTCAATGCTACGGATACATGCGAATATGATATGTTTTGTATACTTTAATGTCTTTGTGTAGTACTATAATTCAATTTTGAACCCTGAGCCATGACCTTTTAGACGATTCTATTTGTGCGGGTAACCCGAGATTTATTGGTTTCCATAGTCATGATTTAAATATGTGCTACTTACTAATGTGTGTTGACACGTACATATCTGAATAGTCAATCCCACACCCATCTTTATCGGCGAATGGATAAAACTTTAAAAGTGCAGTCACGGCTCAATGCTCGAAATCGAACTATAGTTCATTGTCAATCGCATGTGTAAGTTCCTTACGACAGAAACCACCGAGTATACACATGATTGCACATGTTGCTTCCCCTGTTACATTACCAGTCTTCCATTTGGTGAAACAGAATAACATACATTACAAGGTCATTCTTAAAATGTATTCGACAGGTCACAAGAACTTATTTAATAAAGTGCACACAATGATATTTGCTGTCGATTCTCAAAACGCAACCGATACTATTACAATGTACAAACGCTTGTACGAACATAACTAAGAAAAGACGAAAACTTACATGAACTTGTTTGAGTATAATCACATATGACGAACAATTACAGATGCCAATTGAACTGCTACTTATCCTGTCAAAAACCAAAAGTCCCGACATTTGACATTATAATGAGATTTCTTGGCAAAACAGTAATCAATTTTACTACTATAGATGATTGACAGATATAACATCGTAATGTACAGGATTGTCAATATTTTAAAATGGAAGTCAAATATTGTAAGGTTCAGTCGAAAGTACTATGAAGTACATCATACTTTCCCAGGAATTACGTATTAACCTGGTGGTTTAAAGGAAAGCCATTTGTCAATTTCTCAAACACAACATGAACGTGTCTCGCAATTATCCCCCCTTGTCAATACATGAATAAAACCTTATTTGAATCAATGACAGCCCCCGATTAAATATATCCACTGTGTACTAACGTTGCGGTTTTACTGACCCTTCAGAAAGGGATAAGACGTGTAATAAATGGACATACTTTACTGAAATTACGAACACACACTTTTCTGAAGCAAACAGCATAACATGTCTCTGACTAAATATTTTGAGAAAAGAAGAACAAACTGTCCGAAAATTATTCTTTACTCATGGTAAGAAAGACGATTGAACTTCAGTTCCGATTTTTTAATTTTCAGATTAAATAGGCTTAAAAGAAGCCAATGGTGATGTTGAATTTAATTATGTATCAGTCTTATAAGGTCGTAAGTAGACTTTCCATTTTAAGCCAGTGATATTTATAGTAATCCATATTTGGCTGCAATGATTTGTGCTGAGATCATTTACACTGATTCGTCTGAAAATGACAAACCGACCAATATAATATCTTAAACTATAACAATCAACCCTCAAATAAGTATAAGTTGTGTAAACGGAAAACATTACCACTAGTTTATTCATTGCTTGTCTTGTATCTTAAATAGAGCATCTAACATCGTATAACCGTGCTGGTAGGTTTGTAAATTAAGAATACAGACATACCAATAATTGGCAATCACCAACTTTATCAGCATTTAGGCTAAACAAACAGGTAGTGTTTCATGTATCATAGCGAAATATGTAAGGGTCGGTATAGGGCGAACAATATATTTCAACCTAGATTATTTGTAGTTCTTTTTTTGCATGCTTGTTTTATACATGTATATGCGTTTATTTCACGCAAGCTTGAATGACACCCGTGGATTGTATCCTATAAATACAAAGCTCCTTTCTGGACTGATACCCGGTCCCATGTATGCGACTGGTTTTCTTTTACTACTGAAATAAGTACTAGTATTTAATAGCCAAATGTGGAATGTGAGGTGGAAAAAAGAGTATCGATGCGTTATTGGAAACAAAACTCGAAAAAGGGCGATCGGCTTTACAAATTTAGATTATTCCAATTAAGAATGAAGAACAATCTATCAGGTTTAGGACGTAATATCGAAATAACCCTTTTGATTTGGAGTCAACGATTTAATGTTTTGTAGCCTATACTAGTCTTCGTTTTCGTCAGTTACATTTGGTTGAGATCTGTGCGTCTTATTACGCAGAATTTAACGGAGAGTGTCCCTAACGCGGTGTTAATTTTGCTGTTTATCCTTATTTTATCGACTCAGCCGTTGGACAGAGACCCTGCAATCACGTAAATAACGGAATCATACGAAAATGGCCAATTGGGAGCGCACATAAGCCATGCACAATTTAGTCCAGTCATTTCGCAGATATCGCGAGAACTTTACAATTTTCGCGTTTATTTTCATAGCATGTCGTTTCTCAGAAATAACGTTACGCTCGAGATGCTCGACGGTGCGTGCTTCACCATGGTTACCAAAAGTGACGTAATCAAGTAAATAAGGACATTATGATTAAGTAAATTAGAAGAATCGCGAGATAATTGATGGATCTACATAAGCTTGTAATTTCTTCACTCTAGTTCCAATATTGAAACATTGAAAAGGAAAGTCGTTGAATATATTGATCACCCCTCGTACGTTCTTAAAATGTGTTTACCCACACGCCTACGTTCATTTAAAATATGCGTCACCAAACTCTTGCACCAACGAGTGTCGTGAAAAGGTTATAATAAATTGATCTAACATTTAGCAAGGTCATTAGAAATGTCGACTTCCATGATGAGACGTTTTGTACTGACAGTTATAAGCTGGGATATACAGGATAAATACAAAGGCACGCCATCACGTTCAAATGTGATAATCATGTCTGCGCAGCTAGCGGATTTCTGTATTGTTTCCAGACATAATACTTCAATGTTTCTTCTAATTAAACACCGTGGTATTTAAAATGTCGTTAATGTATTAAGTGGAGGTATCAATATAGGAATCGGTTTAAATGAGATTGAGAGTAACCCGGTCTCATGACACGTGTCGTGATGTCACACACATATAATAGATACAAGACATGATGTCACATTTACATATATACCAGATATCACGTCACACTCACATGGATACATAACATGTTGTAACATACAATAGGCAAATGATTTCTGATATAACTTATGACGTCATTAAGTACACGGGTCGGGTAATACGGTTTTACAAAACTTTTCTATGATTGCAAGGTGAATTGTTGTATATTGAATTGTAACATCTATTGTTATTTTCTTGATACGTACGTAAGTAAATGGTAGGGGAACAATTCCAGGTAAAAATGGTTGAACCCTACCATTCATTTTAACAAGCTGAGTCATACCTTAAAATGTTCCTAAATGATTGTGCGTAACGATCCATGACATTTTTTACCATACTCATGGTGGCATTTTGAGAAATCCAAGATGGCGTCCAAGATGGCCGCCAAAAAAGTAAACATCACATTTTATCAAATTACAGCCTCTGGGACATTGGATATGATATTTATTATGGAAATAAGTCGTTTTTACAATAGAATGTATGTTGTTCTTGTCATATATGGTGATTTTGGTGGAACATTGGGGTGATTTAATTTTTTTCATTATATTTATCACCAAATAAAGGCAAAAAATAGGGGGTAGGGGTAAGATTTTTAACAACCCATGAAAATTTTGACCGCATATATAGCATTTCTGTTGTTAAGTATATGCTATATAATTAGGGAAAATGAAAATGTTTACAAATATACAATATAAAAGTACTTAAATGATGACAATTGACAATCAAAGTGGGTGGGGTACGATTTTATTAAAATCTGAAAAGTGGTAATATTTAATCTTTGATACATATTTGAGACACTATAACATAAATTGTTTACGTTTTCTCACTCCTTCAGTTAGGACAGTTGATATATGTTTCAATTATGCATCTTTCAATCAATATTTCAAGCATTTTTCAATTTTGTCTTGATTTGGCCCAAAAAATGACAATTTTTTAGGGTAGGGGTAATTTTGTTAATAATGAAACCCTTTCAGCGATGGAATAGACTGGACTTGTTAATGATGAAGAAGAATTTTAGCGTTAGTGCACTTGTAACGAAATTTGTAACAATACAAGGTTTGTCAACATTGATGTCAAGGTCATATTAGAGGTCAAATGTCAAATTGTGAAGGAATTTTTGCAATATGTATGCGTGCACACAAACAGGTAAAATGAACAGGAATAAATGTCTTATGTTCATATCACTTTCTTCAACAATGTACAAGTACAGTTTATTTCTTTGATAAAAGAAAACATTTCTTAGCCATGGCAACCGGAAATATGGTTTCCAATATGGCGGCCATCATCTGCATGTATATGTATTATATTATTCATAATCCAGCCAAATTAGCATTAATATGAAGGTAATTGTTCATGTTTTTAGTTGCCCCCTCTCTGTATGTGCAAGATTATGACACTGGTTGACTTCTTACCACACTTACCAGTCTTCCTTATGGTTAAGGATGACAGATCCCAATAATGGTGAATCCTAATATGGTTTAAAATGGCTGTTGCCAACATTGATAAATTCCAATTATAGACAGGGAGACAGTTCTTTACACTTGTGAGTCCGTCGTATTACACAGACTGACAGTTGGTATATTGGTGAATCCCCCATCATACAAAGGAAGATAGTTCCCTACACTGGTGAGTCCCCCATAATACATAGGAAGACAGTTCCCTACACTGGTCTATCTCCCATAGGACATAGGGTGGTAGTCCCCAACACTGGAGAGTCCCTCATAATACACAGAATAGCAGTTCCCTACACTGATGTGTCTCCCATTGGACATATGATGATAGTTTTCTACACTGGAGAGTCCCTCATAATACATAGGAAGACAGTTCCTTACACTGGTGTGTCTCCCATAGGACATAGGGTGGTAGTTCCCTACACTAGAGAGTCCCTCATAATATGCAGAATAGCAGTTCCCTACACTGATGTGTCTCCCATAGGACATAGGATGTTAGTTTCCTACATTAGAGAGTCCCTCATAATACATAAAATGGCTGTTCCCAACACTGATGTGTCTCCCATAGGACATAGGATGGTAGTTCCCTACACTGATGTGTCTCCCATAGGATATAGGAGGGTAGTTCCCTATACTGGTGTGTCTCCCATAGGATATAGGAGGGTAGTTCCCTACACTGGAGAGTCCCTCATATTACATAGAATGGCTGTTCCCAACACTGATGTGTCTCCCATAGGACATAGGATGGTAGCTCCCTATACTGGTGTGTCTCCCATAGGATATAGGAGGGTAGTTCCCTACACTGGAGAGTCCCTCATATTACATAGAATGGCTGTTCCCAACACTGATGTGTCTCCCATAGGACATAGGATGGTAGTTCCCTACACTGATGTGTCTCCCATAGGACATAGGATGGTAGTTCCCTACACTGATGTGTCTCCCATAGGATATAGGAGGGTAGTTCCCTACACTGGAGAGTCCCTCATATTACATAGAATGACAGTTTCCAACACTGGAGGTTCCCTCATAATACATAGAATGACAGTTTCCTAAACTGATGTGTCTCCCATAGGACATAGGATGGAAGTTCCCTACACTGGAGGGTCCCTCATAATACATAGAATGACAGTTTCCTACTCTGGAGGGGCCCTTATAATACACAGAATGGCTGTTCCCAACACTTATGTGTCTCCCATAGGACATAGGATGGTAGTTCCCTACACTGGTGATTCCCTATTGAGCTTATAATGATGGTTCTCGACACTGGAGGGTCATCCATTGTGCATATTGCAAGGCAGTTCCTTACACCGGAGAGTTCTTTATAGGGCCGAGAATTACAGTTGTGAACGCTGTGGAGACCTCCATTAAGCATAAAATAACAGTTTTCAATGCTATCGAGACCTCCATTAGGCCTAGAATGACAGTTCCTAACACTTAAGAGTCCTCTATAGGGCTTTGGAAGATAGTTCTATGCACTGGAATGTCCTCAATAGGGCCTATAATGACAGTTTCCAACACCAATGGGTCCAATATATTGCCCAGAAGGACAGTTTTCAACGCTGTTGAGACCTCCATTGAGTGTAGAATGAAGTTGCTAACACTGAAGAGTCCACCATAGGGCATTGAAAGACAGTTCCCAGCACTGGAGAATCCTCCACAGGGCCTAGAATGACCGTTGCCAACACTGATGGGTTCTCCATATAGACCCGAATGACAGTTTTTAACGCTGTTTAGACCTTCATTAGACCTAATATGACAATAGCCTACACTGGCGAGTCCCCACAGGGCCTTGAATGACAAGTGCAAACACTTGCGAGTTGCCAATATGGCATACGATAACTTGTTCTTTAACTTCTGAGTCCCCCACAGAACCAAGGATGACAACTTTCAATACTAACGAGTCCCTCATAGGACCTTGGAATACTGTTTGCTACACTGGTAAGTCCCCATAGTGACAGTTTTCAACATTGGCAAGTCCCTCATAAGATATACCATGACTCTTTGGAACTTTGAGTCCCCATATATTGGATTGTATGATTATTTCCAGCATGCATGAGTCCCACATAACCTAATATAAGTCTATAGTTCCTTGAAGGTGTCTAGAATTTGAACCTTGAAATGGTCATTAATTGATATTGGTTTGAGTAACTTTAAATTAAAACTAAATTCAGTACATACTTTGCAGCATTTAATGGTAATACTGCCACAGCTAATGTAATAATAACATATATTGGTGATATAAACCATCAATTTAAGATTCCTTGGGTATCATTTATTTCATTCAAATGGCTTTTATCACTATGCTGTAATGTTCTAAATAAAACATACAATTTCTACTGAAGAAATACATTCTAAACAACTTAGTTTATACCATATTGAAAGGCAGGAATGTATATTATGTCAACACAAACATAGAAGAAATATGTATACTTAATTTTTTCCCATTTTGACCTTGAAAAGTCCTTGACCTTGCACTTACTGTAGTTGCTGTTGAAATGCAATATGATGACCACTAGTTAATAAACATTTTCAATCCAAGTATGTGGTCATTATATCTATTTATGAAATTATCACTTTGGCATTTACTATTTAGAGTTTATGCATTTCACCATTCGTGGCAACCATATTGGACACCATCTTGGACTTTTCACCTTTCCCAACTGCATTTTTAAGGACTTTTTTCTGTTGATCAGCTTATGAATAAATTTCTTTTAAAACGCAAACATGTTTCTGTTGCAATTAGTTTCACTTTCAATACGAATTTGGCTGGATTATAAATTATGTCTTATGTACATTATATTTGTTTGTATATATGTGAAGATGATGGCGGACATATTGGAAACCATATTTCCGGGATGCAATGGTTACACAATGTAACAATGTTTTCTTATATCAAAGAACCAAGATAGTGTTCGTATTTTGTTATTTTTTATTTTTGTTAAATATATACTTTAGTCCTGTCAGTACATTTTACATGTACCTTTTTGAGGTAATATATACATATTGCAAGTTCTGAAAATCCTTCAGAATTTGACATTTGACCTTGAAATTAATGTTTACAAAGGCCATATTGTTACAAATATTGTAACAAGTTCACTAATGCTAAAATTCATCTTTATAATTTCATAAAGTTAGTTAACAAGTTTAGTTCGTGCCAAGAAGGGTTTTCATTATTACCAAAATTACCCCTACGCCTAAGGAAATTGTCATTTTTTGGAACCAAATCAAGAAAAATATTAAGTAAATGCATCAAATATTAGTAAACAATACATATAACACATAATGCCAACTTTCTTAAATGTAGAAGTGTGAACACTAAACCAATTTATGGTAAAGTGTCTCAAATATGTATCAAAGGTAAAATATTACCACTTTTCAGATTTTAAGAAAATTGTACCCCACCCACTTTGATTGTCAATTGTCATCATTAAAGAACCTTTATTTTACGGTATTTGTAAATATTGACATTCCTCCAACTATATAGCATCAACTTAACAACAGAAATGCTATAGGTATCGTAAAAAAATTCCTGGGTTGTTAAAAATCTTACCCCTACCCCCTATTTTTTGCCTTTATTTGGCGATAAATAAGATGAAAAAAATTAAATCACACCAATGTTCCACCAAAATCACCTAATATGACAAGAGCAACATACATTCTATTGTTAAAACAACTTATTCCCATAATAAATGCCATATCAAATGTCCCAGAGGCTGTAATTTGACAAAAGGTGATGTTTACTTTTTGGGCGGCCATCTTGGACGCCATCTTGGATTTCTCAGAACGCCACCATGAGTATGGTAAAAAATTACCCTTGTCATAAAGTACAAACATTTAGGAACATTTTAAGGTATGACTCAGCTTGTTAAAATGCATGGTAGGGTAACTCCAAAAATAGAGGCCTAAACTGGCATTTGTTCCTCTACCAAAATGAATATTTACGATTGTCGTAAAACCAAGATCATTGAAAACCGACATGTTTGATTTCGTTTCGCTAACCGATCTGTCCGTTCTGTTACCGTATATATAAAGATCTTTAACAAATACAATACCATTCGGTAATGGTCTCATTGATGTTATGCCATTATTTGCCCAAGTAGTGTTTGAATTGAATGACATACGTTTGTAACGTTTATGATAAAATAACTCATCAGAATATTGTAGTTTTTAAACAGGGTTGCTAAACGCTGTTTTTAGTAGACGAAAGTTTTGAGTGTCGCAACTTGATTTTTAGCACACGCACAAAATAAGCTTACAAACAGAGAAAGAGTTCACTTGTTTCATGTTCTATTTAAAGCACAGCTTATATTTGTACCGCCGCATATTGTTATACATGAGAAAAAAATAATAACAATGTATTAAAATGTATCATTTTTACAAGAAATTATTATTATTAAGTTAATTTCACCCAAATCATGTTTAAATCGGCAAACGTTTATCTGCTAGCCAATTTTTTAAACTGCAGGGTCACTAAATTCAAAGCTGTAAATGGTTTGTATGATCGAGTTCACACTTGTTATTTGAATGACCTTCTGAACATTTACATTTTGTCAATTTTACCAGTATGTTAATGATTGTTTTCGTCATATAGGTGTAAAATCCGTTACGCTACATTATGTAATAGAAAAATTATCCTTTATGGTTGAAAAACTTTGTGTACAAAATATTAAGGGTATGCTCTAGTATAGTGTACATTCTTTTTATCCTACATATTGGAAGCCTTAAAACCCTGTTTTCGTAGCGCTATCAGTGCTTTGATTATAGATAGCAGCTGTTGTTACTTATAACGTTAGCGGACCAAACAACAAACTGAAATATGAGAACTATTCCCACTTTTCTGAAGGGGTCAGTACAACAGCACTTTCTTACAGAAGTATTCCAAATTAATAGTTTTGCTAGTTCCATACTAATTAATCTATGAGACTGTATAATACAGACTTGAATGGAAATGACTTCACGACAACATAAACGAATATTAATGAGCTGTAGACAGAACAACACCACAAACACTCTCTCAATGAGATATTTACTTCAACAGAAGCACAAACATTAATATATATTATATCAATACCAGACAGAAGTATTACTACTAAGCATTATTTATTGACACATGAACTTTATTTGATACCGTTGAACAATTTGACTCGACCTGTAATACAATGTTAATAAATATGAATGCACATACAACGCTTGGAAATATAGCTTAATTAAAATCTGATCGAACCATGTGTCAACTGAAAACGGCAACATTATATCTGCTCTTACAAAACTCAGATGAAATGTTTAACACAGTGCCAACAGAGCGACCAAGAGAACATTAACGCACATATCCCAAAGAAAAACATCGCTGCACATGTCCCAATGACCAATGAAACATGACCATGCAAATTTTAAAATGCCAAGGATATATCAACGCACATATCCGACTTATACCCTCTGAGGAATCAATGTGACTCTTACCACGTATATCTAGGAAAACTCAAAACAAACATTAACATACTTATTATATCAAGGATACATAGCGCCACGAACCAAAAGCAACATCAGCGTAAATTATCATAGGATAATCCCTGGAATTGAGACAAGGATTGGTCGAAATTTTCTCTACAGATGCTGACTAAAACACCGGATATATATAATTAAATAGTAACAATGTGATTATTGGGTATAGGGGATCTTATTATTTTATATTTTAAGACACCAGACATCGTATTAAGATAAAAACTCGCTCATTCTTAATATGGAGATTTTCCAGAAACACCATTTTATGGTAATGAATACTGATGTTTGTTTTAGAGACAACGACAAACTGAGACATTTAATCACAATGGCATTTAATATTTCAACACGAACTTTCTAACAATTACATTAACAAGCCTCGTTGCGTTGGATTTAAATATAATTTGGAAGAGACAGAAATAGTGCGACATGTTATAGAATGGCACAACTGAAACATGTTGTACATCAATTTTAGAATGGATACAATAATCATAATGTAAAAGTCGCAACTGAACCAATACTGGAAACAACACGACCAGTATGTAAATACCGACGGTAGGAATCCTACATTGGCAATGTACAACGTACGAGCTTATATTCGCCTTCATAACCCATGAACCAGACGCGACTACTGGTTAGCAGCACATGACGTATCCAGATAGTCATTATACAATACATACGTTAAGAAAGCCATAATTATTGCCAGGAAGACAAAACCACTATATTTGCCTGTTTCCGTTTCCATGTGCACAACCACTAGTAGATTTATCTGGTATCGTATTCCCTTGAATACCTTTTGTCAGATCTTCATATCTTTACATCATAACCTAGCAGCTTTACAAACGTCTTACGTTGAACCTTGTTTATTTTCAAAACATAAAATCACATGCACCTGTTATAGATAAAGCATGTTTTTTAGCCGTGACGGAAGGTTACACTTCTTAGTCATGGTATGTCAATATACCTGGTTAAAATCCCTTTGGGCCATGGATTGGTTACTGTCATTGATCACATGTACCGGTATTGCTTAAGCCTAAACACTAACCCTATATCTATCCTTTGAGGGCAAATCAACCTTCCTGCATAAATTAGTCACGGCTAAAATACATGGTTTATCTATAATACTATTCACTCAATTTGTATTGAGTTCGATTTGTATATTCCTCATCCCATCTGCCTATTATTTGTTGTAGTACCGAATATCATAACAAACATTTTCAAAAGCCTAATTTGGTCCTGGGTTTGAAATTATTTTTCAAGAAATAATATACAAGACATGAAATGTTTCCGAATTTCATGATGACAACCAAGCTATTCATTTAGGATTTTACAAAAAGAAATGAGGAAATCCGACATGGAAGGAAGCACTCAACTTAACGATCTGAACACAGAAAACCGTAACGTCACAACACAACAACACGGAGTAATGCCCATTTTAAAACAATTATTCAACCCGAAATTAAGCGTGTACTGAATATAAATGTGTAACAGGAATGTAGCAAAATGAATTGTCATGAATATGACTACAATTGCCATGTTTCTCTAAACATTACATATGTCCATTGTCTGTCAATTACTGCACAGGAGTTTGTAACATGCATGTTTATTTAAAAGACACATGACCAAACCAATTCATTTATGAACATTGACAATTACTTCAAAATAAGATGCACGGTGTACTGCGTTTCACATTTCGATAGATTTGCATCTATTACGTGCTCCTGAAACCACAATTGAACATCAATAACAAGATCATTATGACTATTTGGACAGGTGGTAATAAAAGTTGAATGTAGATTAATGTAATTGGATGCTAAAGTGTATTGTTTACGAAAATAGTTTTTCTCGTATCTGTTGAATACTGCATTTCACTATTTTATAAAAGGTATGTGACATCCTACTTCATTAAATTTCTTGATTAAACGCATTGATAAATATCTGGTCTAGAATGAGAAGGCCGTAAGTACAATATCAATATTTTGAAGAAAAAAAGAAAAATCAATGGTCTGTAATTAACTCTTTACTTATAGACAAACAAGCTTTTACAACTTCATTTTGGTCAAAATGCGCGGCCCAGTTTTCAAGAAAATATGCTCAAAATAAGCGCATTATGATGTAGATTTCAAATATGTACCAGTCTTATATGGTTGTAAGTAGTATTTACGACCTTCTCATTCCTAGCCAGTGAAACGTTCATCGTTTTTTTTTTAGGAACACGTAGTATATGCAAATCTATCGAAATGTGAAATGGAGTTGAAGTACACCATGCATCTTATTTTGAAGTCATTGTCAATGTTTATGAATGAGGTCATTAAAATAAATTACGTAACATTGCAGTATGCTTTATAAATATTCTCGTACATGTATATATCGATGCTTACAGAAGTGTTAACATGACACTGGTGGCTCGTCAAGTAAGCAACTAAGGAGTTTGCCTAAGCTCTGGAAAATTAATTTGTAATCATGTCTCTTTGTTGTCTTTGATCTTAAGAATGAATTGATGTAAATAAAGATGAAGTTTACAGTTTGGAAGATGGGATAGAAAGACGTTAACATGTGTAAAGTAACCAATTACGCTAATAACGATGTTCAAGCATGAACTTTGTCTAGTAGTTAATAACAGCATCATAACACTTGAAGATTTGTATACGCCAGATGCTGATACTTGAGGCAACTAGTTCAGATACAGCAATATAACATTACATTGTTCAACTATATTGTTGGCAGAATAAAGCTTCTTGTAATCTTGTAATTGTCGGATAAATTGCTGTAATATAAATGTTATAGTTTTCTGTAATAAGTTATACGCGGACTGTTCCTGGTATGAGAGCATGAAACAAGTTGTTTGTTAAGGATGTGTCTTGCAAAGAATATCACAATGCCTGTTGCATATTCTGATGAAGCATATTGACTAGTTTAGGATTCAGCGAGAGTAGTTGCAAAGGGTTCATATATGAACGTATTTGTTAATTATTTACTCCGTATATTGGTCACTTGTTTATTGACCATGTATATTATTGTGGTCAATGACTTTAGAGTGTATACCTCCACTGCCTTCTGTTCACGGTGTTGTCCTTGCAATTAGCTCATATGATTATTGTTTTTCATACCATTGTCATTGTGTGTTTCTTGTCTTTGTGCTGTAAATACATGTATATCCAACACGTATATCAACAACGGAATTGATATATTTATCTGGTTGAAACGCTGTTTTTGTGGAAGCCAGCTGTTGTCTGCTGACGCAATGACACCGTTTGCATGGATACGGAATTTCGACGTTGGTCTGATAACGGATGTAGTGTAATTTATTACAGATAAATCATGATCAGTTCAAAGTTTGATTTATAATAATTTACTATCTGTACTAGGATAGTATATACGTGTGCAGAATGATTCAGTACACACTCTAGTTTTTCATAAGGTTTACATACAAATTGCAACTGGATTATTTGCCTTGTCTGAAAGTACAGACACATGTTAAGCACACAATAAAAGAAATGTCTAAAACCAATATCCATACGATAATAGCAAAGCGTAAGGCAGAGCCAATGATAATATGCGGTCTTGTGAGGCAGCCGAGTTGACAAATGCATAATTGCGATGTGTAATATACGTCTTCCACGCAATAAATCCCTTAATGTCTTATTCTAGCATTAAACATTTTGTTAATCTGTGCACGGAGCTGGGAGTGCCGACTGGAAACATCACAATTAACATATCAAATCTCACAGACAACCATGTTTATCCTGTGAATATCTATGATATAGATAAGAATTTTGGTGTTAAATAGAAGCAACTTGACACGGAATGTTAACGAATGGAAAACAAGCGTGATGTCAAAATGCAAACTATTTTTGTCGTAAAATTGGAAAGACGTGTATACGAGCAGATCTTTTGCTGGCTGCCTTCACCATCGCTTTAGATGCTCAAAGAATAATTAACAAAAAGAAACCAAAATATGACAATTTCGACAGTTTTACTTTGTTGTGTCTATCAAAACACATATTTTGATATAAATTCATTTGTAAATATACGTACATGTTTGTACATTAAAAAAAGAACATCAATTTAATTACAATGTTTATTATATACTGTAAAGAGAAAGGTCGGAGTCATTTATGGGAAAGTAAAATTAAAAACAATCTAGTATATTTAATTAATAAGAAATTAAGTACACAAAAATAGGGGTTTCCTACTAATATAAATCATTTCAGTTGTTCCAAACCAATCAAAGAAATTAAATTCGTAACCAGATATACTTAACCGCTTTAAAAATGCACAACTATTGAAAATAATAAAAATTTGTCAAAAATCATTTTTGCTAAAATTAATAGTTTACAGGGTTAGTTCAGTTCATAAGCTTGACCTAATTTAAGAAAACGGTTTTGTTTTCATTCTGAATACCCCGCCCAAAGAACCTTTTTTTATTTTGCATGTTTTGCACGTGCAACTCGATCGCGTCGACCTATGTGGCCAATATTTACTTTAAACTGTACGCTGTTGGTTTACACATCGAAAAAACAACAGAAACAGTATTTGCTAATGGTATTTTTATGCAGCTAATATCTTGAATATTTGTTCGGATGTTTGTGCCTTCGCTTCCAACTAAAAAGCGCATCGGTGCTTTAACATGGCGGTTCAGCTGCCTCCACTAAACGTCTGTGGGCTTAGAACATCGAATCCTAGCGAATGACAAAGTCAAAGACTGGCCTGGATGAAACAAGCTAAAGGTATTGAGCCTAAGCTATGAGGAAACATGACACAGGTTGTGCCAATGTAATTGTTTCTGCATGGCTGCACACAGTGTCAAAATAATATCGGGTGTCAATAAACAAGCCAAAAGTACATTATTGCATTTTCATAACTATTCTTTTCACAATTGTCAATAAAAAGGAAAATAATTTTAGTACACTTTTTAACGAGTTTTCTCCCGTTTAGACCCGAATGTCCAAACTTTTTGTCTTCATGCTCCTTCATAGTGCTGATTTGAGGTACCATATAAACACCATGGGAAATATCCTGACAATCTGATGCTTATAACCAATATTTCAAGTTAAAATAACGCTTTTATCCATCTTAAGTTCACATAATGTGCATATCTGGACCGCACTCGGTCGTATTGTATAAGCCAGACAGCCAAAGCCACATAACATTTATAATTCAAGTTAAGCTTTGCTTGGATGGTTAGAAACATCACGTCGAACATAATTCTATCCTGTTATGTAATTAATGTTATTCTTAAGGAGGAAATACCACGTAAATGCATCAATGTAGCGGGCTCTTATAATTGCTTATGAAATTGTGACGGTCACTGAGTTATCTATATCATAATTTATTTTAAACTCGTTATAATGGCATGAAAATCACACAACTTGTTGTATAAAGACTGAAGATTATCAATCCAAAAATAAATAACCATAGATTGACGTTTCATCTCTAAAACTGATATTTCATATGTGGTGCGTTTTTTAAGCGGTTGAGTGTACTAGTATAAGATTAACAACAGGTAACTGCATCATTAGTAAAGAATAGGAAAATAAAACAATCGTGAATTTGATAGAGCATTCCTTAGATACATAACTATCTTTTAATGCAAAAAAAACTGTTTTATTCATGATTCAGCTACCTGTGAAAATAAAAATTAAATCATGTTCAACTTGGGTATATGTGTAGTAGTGGAATAAAATAAAGATTTGCAATGGCGATGCATTTTTTTAATGCAGTACGAAATTGGATTCCACTTACTCACAATCAAAAATCATGTTTCCTATCACGTGATGTTATCGTCCTGATTTTGTCGATACTGAAACATCATTGATAGCGCCACAAAGACTGTGAGAATGTGATCGAAATATTGGTTGCGTTTTTGAGAACTTGATACGGTAAATGAGGAATCGATAAAAAGAAGGAAAATGTCTCAGGAAAAACTTGTCTCCTTCTGTTTTCATTGCGTAATATCTTAATGTCGCAGGAGGGAGTGCTGCGGTCGTGAAATAAATTCACGTATAGACACCGGATATTGTTATATGATATACATTGATTCAATATTCAAGGTATGTGATTTAAAAGGTCACTATAATACAATGTTAATATGCAAATAATTACCAAAATATATTACTTTATCGATTCATCGTTTAAATATGTGTGTTTATCAAATAAGTTCATATTAGTTACGTAACAATTATTGTTACAACATATTTATGAAGCAGATGGAATATTAATTAAGTTGAATGTGTTGTCATTTATCTAATGTAGTGTAGTCAGTGAGAACATTTAATTTTGTATGACGTTGATACAGATTCTGTCATATTTTTTATATGTATTAATTATTGTATTACTATACAATGTCATTACTGGATGCAAAAATATATGTGACATATTGAACACAAGCACTTAGCGAATCTCCTGTCGTAACCATACCACTGTTTTTCGCATTTGGTTGAACATTAAATTTTATATAAAAATATTAGTTTGATATTGTTATTTTCATATCAAAACTCACTCAAATATTTTTTTCTAAATTTACGTTTTATTCTGTAAACTGCATCGTGGTATATTAATTTAATCCCAATCCAAGTATGATGAGATAACAATAAAGGTATGCAACTGTTAAAGTATATAATTGAGCATTTTAATTAAAAAAGTGTCTATCTAATAAAAACATTATTAATAATAATGTAATACCATCAATGGTCTGAAATCGATGAAATATGCAAAAGCATGGTATATTATCACTTTAACCATTTAGTCATATACTCCAAATCCATATTTTAAATTAATTCTTTTTAATAAAAGAATGAAATTTAATCAAATGTAAAAATTCATTTTTAAAAACATGTTATTGATGTCTACCCTTATTACATTTGTTGGCAATAAACGTTTTTTATTTCTTCCTCCGATTAATTTACAGATTCCACTCTGAAGGAATGGTCGCAAATGCCACCCATATGGTAAAGCAATACATATATACTTTAAGTATATCTAGGGCTTAGCGCAAAACTGTGGTAAATGTATCAACTTATACAAACAAATACCCTAGTTTTGCACTAAGCCCTCGATATACTTGTTTTATGCCACAGAAGGTGTACCTGTATCATATTTAGTGGTGAGTAAGGGACCATTTCACTATTTCGCTTAACTCCACTTTCTGCGAGGTACGACCAGTTATAACTAATGTTTAAAAAAAGTTTTTAAAATGTTTAGCATTAAATCCCTCTTAATTCTTGTTTCGATTAATTTGCAGGGCCCATTCTTTGGCATTGTCGTAAACGCGACATATTTGATAATAAAAAGAGGAAGTGAATGTGACTCGAACCTGCACCTGCAATTTGAGGTGATTTTTAGTTACATGGCTTTACCATCTGCGCTACAATGGCATATGGATTACTTAGTTTCTATAATTGTTCTGCTATTTGAAATCTCAAAGTAACCAAGTGTCAATTGACCCTGACCGCAAATTATCACCCCTTTATATTCGAAATTAAATCGTCGCCTTAAGGCCTAAAATCGATTAAAATTATTCAAATACAATTTCTTTCAAACCAGTTAAAATTCACAGCCTTGATATGTGTGTTAGTTACTCTACTTCAAATTCATGAATAACGTGAAAATCAAGAGTAAAGAAAAAATAATATTTGTTTTATGAGTCGCATGTCAAATTATTATTTGATCAATCAAGTGTTCCAGTCGGCATTGTATGGTATATCACTTTCATGTCGACTGCCAGAGTCTGCCAAGCGTCTGGTGCCCTGTTTAAGTAATTGGTATGTCATTTCCAGGGAGGCAAGAAATAATACAGATTTACATGGTCATTGTTTGCTTTTATCTGATCCTGTCTCCTTAAGTAGATGAATCGATTTCTTACATATGGCAAATAGTCTGTGAATGAAAACAAGTAAGTCAGATGCTCACAACATTGGACTATCATTTGTTCATTGTTATCGGGACATTCCACAGAAAAACCCGACGGATTAGCGAAGCGACGTGAACGTAGGATTGCGGTTCGAACGTTGATAATTCCAAACAAAATATGACTGTGTTTCGGTGGCAGCGTTTCCACCGAGTATCGCACCTTTTTGATTTATCACCTCCAGTTTACTCTTTAAATCTCGCCATGCCTTAAATGATCTACTGTCCTTCTAAATAGCTGCCTACCCGTTCTATTTGTTGATATTTGTTTGTTCTTGTGGTTTTGTTTTCATGTTTAAACTTTAACAATTGCGTCTCCGTTCTTGGAGCTTTTTTATGCTGTCGTTTTTCTGTTAGGCGCTAGAGACCATGTCCGATATATCGCTAGTATATTACAACTCGGATGTTATGTAAAATCGGAAACGTTAGGTTACAATTAATCTTTGAAGGCAATTCCCAGCAATGAGCATTCTTAGTAAAATATAATATCATTGTGTCAAATTGGAATATCATGCGACCATGAAACCTAGATACAGTCTTCTGAATAGAAGAATTTCATATTACTACCCGCGGACTTCATACTTGATTTGATAATATAATTTAATAATTATAAACATTGATGTTACATTTGGCGAGAGGGGGATATCTATAAATATCGTCTGATTATTTTTGTAACCAAACCAGTGTTACTTAAGGCTATAACACTCCCCTCTTTTATTGTTTCGGTATGCCCCTTCTGCTAGAAAAGCAACTACACTGAGCGGCAATGAAAACGCAACACTTTTTAAACTTGAATATTTCTGTAATTTGTCAACTCATCAACTTGAAATATTGTACGCTCGCTTCGATATATATTATCTACATAATTCAGGTTTTTCCGTGAAACACTCGTCCATAGCGGAATAGCCTTAAACCGCATTTTCCGCGTGCTGATAGGTGGATAGAGATTTGCTCGCATATAGTGCAAGCTTTATGAAGAATATGGAAGGATTAGTCGGAAAAAACAAAACAACTAATAGAAAACATGGTGCATATGTCAAAGGAAGAATCCGAAAGATCGGTCGTTACGCTCAATTGTGGGGTATCCGTACTAAAAATCAAAGTTTCGTTGATTTAAATTACCGAAGTCATTGTTTCATTTATTAAACACAAGTTCGAATACATGTACACCTGTTAAGAAAGCTCAAAATGCATAAGAAACCATAGGATGTGAGAAAAATGTTTAAGTCATGTGCGATAACTCTTGGACAATTATCCTCACATTTATAGATTAATCATCAAACTTTTACACTAAATTGTATTACTGGATATTACTGAACTAGTCTACATGCTCAAGTTATTGTGTTCAATAATAATTTTTTATTTAGACGTAAATTGTGTTTCGAAAACTAAGCACGCAAATCAAAAGCGCATTGTTTCTCCATTGAGTGCAATAATTAGTCTAAAAAGAATACTTATAGCTTTCATATTAGTTCAAAACATTAATGCTTGCGGTCCTACATTCATCAGTGATACTTGCAGGTGATTGCAGGTATGGTATAATGGTTCCTACAATGTTTATCGAGTGTAGGTCCAAAGCTTTGTTAAGTAGTAATCAAGCACGGTTTGGTCAGTCAGTTAGCGGACCGTCCAACAAACTGAAATGTGTGAAATATTCCCACTTTTCTGAAGGGGTCGATACAACAGCATAATCATACATACAAATTCCAAATTAGTAGTTTTGCTAGTTCAATACTAATTACTCTATGAGACTGTATAATGCAGATTTAAATGAAAATGACTTCAAGACAACATAAACGAATATTAATGAGCTGTAGACAGTACAAAACCACAAACACACACTCTTAATGAGGTTTTCGTGTCAATAGAAAACAGGAATCTATGTATCAATACCAGACAGACGTATTAATTATGTTATTGACAAAAGAACCTTTCTTAATGCAATTGAACATTCTGACATGCAATATAACGTCAGTAAATATAAATAACGAATTCCACACTTCGAATGATTAAATTAAAGATGAAGTGTCACCTATACAGCATTGGCGTTTACATTGCACTAACTTTTCAGAGCTATGAATGATTATACGGTAGATGCAGATCCATCAATAGTTCCTGCAATAAGGACTGGTCTGAATCTTAAGAACGGATGCGAACTAAAACAACGTTTCTATATAAGTTTATATGATTACTGGTTACAGGGATATAAATATGTTATATTTTAAGACACCATACATCGTATTAAGGTAAATACCCGCTCAATGTTTAAATGGAGACTTTCCCCAGAAACAACATTTTATGGTAATGAATACTGATGTTTGTTTTGGAAACACCGGCAAACCGAGACATTATAACACAATGACATTAAATGATTCAACACCAGCTTTCTAACATTGAAATTAAGAAGCCTCGTTGGATTTTAATATAATCATTGAAGGAACAGAAATAGTGTGAAATGTTACAGAATTGCAACAGTGACCCGTGTTGTGCAGATGTCAGACAACTGTTTTTCAACAAATTCTGGTTGCCAATTGAGTAAAAGTGAGCTTTATTGTGACTTACGATATTTGGACAAAATGTAGACAGTTTAAATACGAACTGACCTGTATTGAACAAAATGTTTTTGTCAATCCCCTGCTTACCTGTTATATTGACCACACCTCGTATGCATTGTGTAAAGGTGAAACATTACAACTAGTTTGTTCATTACTTGTCTGGCATAAATCGGCCCTCTAACATCATATAACCTTGCCGCATATCAGAAATTGACAATCTGCAATCACAATACTAAACTCCAACATCATTTAGGCCAAACAATATCATGCGTGTTTCGTGTATCATAGCGAAATATGTTAGGGAAGGTAGGGCGAACAATCCAGATTTTTGTATTACATTTTATTTATATTCTGCATAATCTTTTTTATAAATTTTCATTCAAGGCATGCACGAATTACACTCTTGCACTGTATCCTATAAATACATTTACAACAAAAGGCATGAATTTGTAGCTCAAACAAATATCGTTCCTTAATATTGAAACATTTATTAGCAGGATTGGTTCGAAAATCTAGAGTAAATTTAGTTCCATAAATCACATATTTTCTATTTTAGAAAGTTAGAGACTATTATAGTTAATGGAGTACTGGTACAGTATAAACTAAGTATATGGTAGAGGCAAAGTGTTCATCAATTCGAAGATTCGACAAACAACAAAGAAGCAAAGTCATTTCAACACGTGTAGATATTCTATTATATAAGAGACAAACTGCACTATATACGGCATATTTAGTTAAATATTTACTAGTTTATTAGAATTACATTTCTTAAGTGCTTTAAGTTTATTTTTGTACTCGCACGCCCACGATCAGGTTATATACACACAATAAAACTATTGTACTAAATAAGACAGTGAATGTATATAATGCATATGGCCCACTGGGTGTGTTATGTCTTGGCGATGAACTGCGGATTGAAATAAATGGAAAAATAAGTTCGGGGGAGAAGGGCATCGGAACAGGGATTACACATACATTCTTTGTATTTACTTCTCCGAAGCTTCCCATAGACCACGAGGACCTTTTTCCCGATGCCTCCCGATGCTTTGTATTAAATCAGGAGTACGTCGCCGAGAAAAAATGTCCAATGTGATCTTTTGTCTTAAGTTATATTAAATAAACCAAACAAAATACAATTTTAAAAAGAAAAAAAAAATTGTTACTGTACACAATACATGTAAGACGTTTTAACGTTAACGGTTTTGTTTAATTGTATCATGAAATGAATAATTTAGAACATTTTGTTCATAAACGCTATCATACAAAGGCTGTGTCGCGATACACAACGATCAGAGTTCGCGATAAATTGTATACGTGCCGTATACATTACAAAACACTTGCTGACTCTACAAGAATATAAGGTATATGTGTATTAAGCCAAGTCTAAAGAAATCTCTACTTTTTTGTGACAAACACCGACAGCAAGTAAGGAAACATGAGAATGGAAACAACGTGTAGTTATGTTCCCTTCGTTCCGTGCGGACAGTAATAAGCCAGGGATATACAGACACGCTACTTCGGTCAAATGTGATAAGCGTGTCTCGGCAACTAATGGGTATCTGTGTTATCGTCAGACATATCACAATGTTTCTTTTTCACACCTTGACAATTAAAATTCCGTTAATGCATCCAATGGAACTAGCGGTATAAATTGGTTCGAGACTAACCGACTCTCATGACACGTTTCGTAACGTCATACACTATTAAATACATTATAATGACGTTAAACCTAGATACATATACCATGTTGTAGTATACTCTAATTAGCAAATACTTTCTGATACAATTAACGACAGCATTAAGTACACTGGTCGGTTTGACAATGCTTTCTACAAGTCCAAGGTTACTTGTCCAAGGCTAATTGTGGTTAAATCAATGTCAATATATAATTTCTCTTGCTCCTTTCTTGATACGTACAAATATAAATAAATATTAACGATAGTCATAAAGCGATAACAGTGCAACCGAAATGTTTGCGTTCGTCTCATATACCGGCCTGGCAGTTCTGTTATATAAAGATCTTAAACAAATACAAAACAACTTTTCATGGTCGCATTGATGTCATGCCATTATTAAGTAGTGTTTAAGTTTACGAGACATGCCTTTATAGCGTTTATGATAAAATATCTTAATCAGAATGTTACAGTTCATATAGATGTTGTTACTCATAAACAACAAGGTGTTTGGCTAATAGTATGTTTATAGTTTTTCCGTTCACTTTGATAAAGATCCTGAACAAATAGGAGTCGATTTAAGATAAAGATATTACTGACGTTTTATAATTATTTATTAAAGTAATTGATAAGGCTAGCGTTGTGTCGATCATGATAAAACATTTCAGTCAGAATGATATTGTTTATAAAGTTGTTGTTACTCATAAAGCCAGCAAAACAAAATACCGGGCTTCACACATATTATCCCTATTGTTTTACACTGAGCGAATGCAACGTATTTATTACTACAAATGATACATGTTTACAAACACATGTCAAAGCACACATATGTGTTGCTTTACATTGTGCAATTGGGCGTTTGCATTAATTACATCGTTCATCCATGTTTTGATTGTTGAGAAATGTTGTATTCTACTTCTAAAATGTCATATGATCACACTGGTTGCATCACATATTGTTTGCGGAAATACCCCATTTTCTGCTTTTGTCGGATATTAAAAGATGCTGAAACTAGGTTATAATATGTTAAAACCGGGTCAACCATTTCTCTAAATCTATTATAAAATGGTTTCTGAAGGCTTTTATTATTTCGAAAGATTATTGTGTGCGGTCATTCATCATTGACTTTTGGGTCTGCTGGTCGCAAGAAGGGTACAACCTTCAGTCAAGTTTACGTTCAGTGATTGTAGATCCAGAGCTTTATTAAGCAGTAATTAGACAAAGTTTTATCGTTCAGCTAGCGGACCGTTCAACATATTGACATGTGCGAAATATTCCCACTTTTTCTGAAGAGGTTAATAACACAGCACATTCCTGCAGACACATTCCCAATTTATAGCTTTGTTGGTTCTATACGTATTTACTCTATGACAGTGTACGATAAGGATTGATTTGAATGAAAATGACTTCACGACAACATAAACGAATATTAATGAGCTGTAGACAGTACAAAACCACAAACACACACTCTTAATGAGGTATTCACGTCAACAGAAAACAGGAATCTATGTATCAATACCAAGACAGACATTATATTATTCACAGATTGACCTTAATTTATACAATAGAATGTTTTTGCAAAGTCGAAATGCAAAAGTAAAATATATAAGTAAATAAGTGAGTGACTTATTTCACACCCAATGTACAATACATATGTTTAGAGTAGCCACAAAATTATTCCCAGGAAGACAGAACCAATATGTTTGCCTGTCTATATTTCCGTGTATACAACAATTAGTAGATGTATCTTGCATCATTGCCCATGTATGCATTCTGTCAGATCTTCATACAGACATTATAACCTTGCAGGTTCTCGAACGTCTTAATTTGACCGAGATGTATTTTTTCAAAAAATAACTTTGCATGATCCTGTTAATGTCGTATAATATTCACTCATGCTATATTGTATCCGATCTATATATTCCACATCCCATCTTTGTAAAACTGGAAATGCATATAAATGGGTATTTAAAACCTCCTCATCATGAAATATTTCCAAATTCCATAATGACAGTCTCTCTGCACATTTACGCTTTTACAAATCTATTATTCTACACAATTTGGAAGTAATAAAGCGTTGTATATAGGTTGATATACGTACATTGGTGCTAAAGATGTGTTGTTTTATGGAAATAGGTTTTCAATTATCTGTTGAGTACTGCATTGCTCAATTAAAAAAACGGATATGTCATCCCATTTCATTGAAATCATTGAATAAGCACAATGATACATGTTTAGTTTACAAATTATCTGTTATCGGTTCTACGCAACTAATATGTAAATTAGGAACAATATAATTCTAACCGCTTAGAATGTTATTGTTACTGATGTAAATATAGCATTTTGCATAAACTTTGCAAACTTTATTTATAATCGAGTCTCTTTTTTGTCTTTGATCTAAAGAAATAAATTGATTTGCATGAAGTTGAAGTTTACGTTTGGAACATGGAATAAAATGACGTTAATGTATGTAAAGTGGCTAATTACGCTAATAACGACGTTGAAGCATGACTTTTGTCTAGTAGTTAATAGACATCATAGCACTTGAAATTTGTATACGCCAGATGCTGACACTTGAGGCAAATTGTTCAGATAAAACACTATAAGATTACATTGTTCAATTGTATTTTCGCAGAATGTACGCTCTTTGAATTGCGTAATTGTTGGGTTAAGTGCTGTGATGTAAATGTAACAGATTTTTTGTAATGAGTTATACCCACCATGTTCCTGGTATACGAGCATGAAACAAGCTGTTTGTTAGGGGTATGTCTTGCAAATGGAATCCCAATTATGTTACATATTGACCCGATCTGGATTCAAAGAGAGTGGTTGCAAAGTGCTTATATGTGTTAATTATTTTTTCCATATATTGGTATACAGGGTGTCTCAAAATACATGTCCGCTTATTGGAGGGTCATTACTTTGCCAAATGAGTTAGTAAATTGATAATCATAGTATCATATGAAAGCTAAATTTAAAACTTGTGGGGTGAATTATATCATGTGTCAACACTCGAACAGTTGATAACGTCATAAGCAACGGGTGTTCTAAAATGTCCAAAGAGGCAGATAACATAGTTTGTACGATAACATGGGTAAAATTTATATCATAATTATATCATGTGGGTATAGTAATAGTCAGTCTTACCCTACTATGCACACACTCGCTGAGGAACTGATCAGGGGTCATTAGAAAATGAAATTGTAAAATCGGACGTATTTAAGGGAAGGAACACAATTTAAAAACAATTAGGACTGAAAATTTGATATTCACACATTTCTAGGCAAATCATATTCATAAAAGATGCACCAATCACCAGCTTATCTCCAACAGTCCAAACATAGTCATAAAATGTAACTTGAAAGTATAAAATAGTACTTAATGAAGTATCAATCACCAACAACTGCCTTGGTAGGAGAATGAATCTGGTTATGCTACTTTAATTGAAATCAGAAAAAAGTAACCAAAACATCCTAAATATTTATTTCTTTTTATACTATTTGAAAGTTAGATTATACAGTTCAAGATATGTAATTATATCGACACTCAAGATATCAATTTGTGGAGAAAATGGAAACAACACATCCGACTCAAAGGTATGTGAACGTCATTAAAACGACGTAAAACACAGGTTTTTACCGAATTAGGGTTAGCTACTCAAAATGCATTCAATAGGTTTCGTATGCATTGTTTTGGATAATTGTATCGTAATTTCTACATTGATTTGAATGCCCTTTGATCATAAATTTAAATCAGATATGTAAAGCAATACATTACGGAGTGATACGTCCTCAACAAGCGGACGTGTATTTTGAGACACCTTGTACTTACTGGCCGTGTAAATTTTTGAAACCCTGTTTAATTGTGTATCTGCTAAAGGACAGGCGACTGTTGTCTGCTTACGCAATTGTATCGTTCGCTTGGTTACGGAATTTCGACGTTGATAATGGATCTTATGTATATTATAACGGATTAATCAGTTCAAAATGTGTTTTAGAATAATGCTACTATCTGTACAATGGTATTGTACTATATACGTCATATGTTCACAATATGATTTCGTGTTGTCCTCACATAACTTCTCATCAATTTTTGCCTTGTCTAGAAGTACAATAATATGTCAAGCATGCAATGAAAGAAATGTAAAAAACTGGTATTCATAGGATAACATCAAAGTATAAAGCAGAGTCAACAATAATACACGGTCTTATGAGACACCCAAGTTGACAAGTGAATAATCGCCATGTGCAATATACGTTTTCCATGAAGTAACCTTCATAATGTCTAATTGTGGCATTTGTCAATCTGTGCACGGATCTGGAAGTTTCGACTGGAAACATCACAATTAACATATCAAAGTTCACAGACAACCATGCTTATCCTGTGAATATTTATGATCTAGATAATATTTATGTTGTTAAATAGAAATAAGTTCACAGTGAATGTTTACGAATGGAAAACGTTGTGGTTAAATGCAAATACTTTTTTCGTAAAATTGGAAAGACGTGTTTACAAGGCTTTTACCGGACTATTTGAGTGTATCTGACTTTGGTCCACGTAGGAACTTTATGGTTATTTACCTTAAGATAACATTTGCAAAGAATATCAAAATGGCTGTTGAATACTCTGATGAGCAAAGACAAAGTTGCAAAGTGCTCATACGTATATGTTAATTGTTTTCATATTTACTGATCGTGTATATTATTGTGTTCAATGACTATAGAGTGAATATCATCTCCATAGTTTTTTTCTGGTATTATCCTAGGTATTTGCATTAATATTGTGTTGTTAGCCTATTCTAGACTTATGTCAACAACGAAATATATATATCTTTTTAAAACACTGTTCATGTGCTTGTCTGCTAAATGACAATCGGCTGGTTATGTTGTCTGCAATACAATGACAATATTTGCATGGACGTTGGTCAAATAACAGTTGCGATCAAATTTAGCACAGATTAGAAACAGTTTATCAGTTTAGAATAATGTTATTATCCGTACAATTGAATTATATTATTTACGTTCACACAATGGTTTCGTGTAGCACTCATTGTAACCTTTTCATAACGTCTGCATATCTATTGCAAGTTTTCCTTGTCTAAATGTACACTGAGCGGCAATGAAAACGCAACACTTTTTAAACTTGAATATTTTCGTAATCCATTAACTTATAAGCTTGAAATTTTGTATGCTGACTTCGATTTATATTATCTACAGAATTCTAGATTTTCTATGAAAATACTTTAATAATCACTCGTCGATAGCGGAATAGCCTTAAACTGCATTTTTCCGCGTGCTGATGGGTGGCTAGCGATTTGCTCGCATATTGTGCAAGCGTTTTAAAGAATATGGATGTATGAGTCGGAAAAACAAAATAACTAGAAGAAAATATGGTAACCCTTCTGCAACAACGGCACAGCATCCCATTAACATGCCATGAACGTTTCATACAATTAATACGTCGTAGGTGTACACGATGCATCGGTCCAGACGGTGGTTTTAAAAGATTAAAAATTGTGACTTTCTGTTTTATGCTGACCCCAAAACAACTGGTACAAAACTATTTTGCTAAACACCCTTATCTGATTTGAAGTGGTTTTCATGTGTCACTTGCATATTTCTATTCTATGACAAAATTTCGCGATGCTTACACACCTATTAAATGTGTTATGCTATAATATGTAAGTGTTGCGTTTTCATTGCCGCTCAGGGTACAAAAATATGACAAATATGACAATGATAGAAATGTCAAAAACCGGTGTCCACAGGGCTATAGCAAAGCAAAAAGCAGAGCCAACAATAACAAACTGTCTTATGAGACATCCAAGCTGACAATTTACTCATTGCCATGTGTAATATATTCGTCTTCCACCAAATACCTTCCATAATGTCGTATTGCGGCATTTGTCAATCTGTGCACGGATCTCAGACAGTCGTTTTCAACATCACAATTAAGATAGACAAATTTGCTGATCCTGTGACTATCTATGATTCAGATAATGATTATGTTGTTAAATAGAAACAAGTTCACAACACAGAATGTTTACGAATCGAAAGCACGTGTTATGTCTAAAAGCAAATTATTTTTGTCGTAAATTTGGAGAGACGTGTATAAAATACAAGGCTTCGGCTGCCTGCACCATCGTGTTAAATTCTTAAAGAATATTATTTTTAAAAAAACTTCTTAATAATGAAAATTTCGACAATCAACTATGTTGTGTATACTAAAAACGTGTATTTGATATATATCCATATTTAATTATCCGTACATGTAAGCACATTTATAAAATATCAATTGCAACTGACGATTCCATGTGTTGGCCTCTTTAGTTTAGACTATTGTACATGTACAATGCTTGACACTTAATAAAGCTCAATTCGAAAGTATTGGAAGAGCAACTAAGTTACAAAGAAAACAGTGGTTTTCCAATAACCTTAACTCTGTTCAGTTGCTTCCAAATCAATCAAGGGATTAATATTCGTACCAATTTAACTTAAGCATTCGTCATCAAACAGGATTATTCACAGGAATCATAAGTAAAGACAATTGTAAAACAATGATAAAATATTCTTAAATACTAGTATATAACAATCTACGATTTGATGTAAAAACTTTTTACCAATGATACAGTTACATTGGAGATAAATAATTCAATAGAAAGTCAAAACATGTTTAATACGGGTATATGTATAGCCACAGTGGAATTATATAAATATTTGCAATGGCGATGCATTTCTGTAATACCAGATTGGATCCCATTTACCCACAATCACAAATCATGTTTCCTAGCACGTGATGCTATCGTCCTGATTTTGTCGATACCGAAACATCATTAATAGCGCCGCAAAGACTGTGTGATTCTGATCGAAATATTGGTTGCGTTTTTTGAGAACTTGATACGGTAAATGAGGAATCGATAGAAATAAGGAAAATGTCTCAGGAAAAAATTGTCTCCTTCTGTTTTCATTGCGTAATATCTTGATGTCGCAGGAGGGAGCGGTGTGATCGTTAAATAAATTCACATAAGGACACATACTGTGAACTATCGGATATTATTATATAATCGACATTGATTTAACATTCAAGGTATGTGATTTAAAACGTAAATTTTAATATAATTTGTTAATATTTTTAAAAAATACTTACTAATATTATATTATTTTATCGTTTCATCGTTTTCAGTATATATATTTGTATATAACTTAATTATGTAAGAATATTTCTTACTTAATATGTGTGTATATCAAATTCGATTTTGTCATATTTTATTAGATTCATAATTGTATGTTTAAATGTATTAATTAGTATCATTATTTAAGTATTGTATTAAAATAAAATAGCATTACTGGAATATGAAATATACAACATATTGAACACAAGCAATGAGGTGAACCACCAGTCGTATAAACGTATTGATTTCCATTTTTACCATTTGGTTAAAAATGCATAAGCTTTTTATTATTATTATTATTTTGGTGTAATTGTTATTTTTATATCAGTTAATTTAAACAAAACTCATTCAAAAAGTTGCTTCTAAAATTAGACTTCACTCTCTATACTGCAATGTGATCTTTAAATTTAATAAAAAAATCTAAGTATGCACAAATACAATATTTAAGGAATAATACTGTTAAAATATATAATTGATCATTTTGTTTAAAAAAGTGTCGGTCCAATAATTGGAATGGACTATAATGCAATTACAGCAAAGGTCTGATATCGATTAAATAAACGCTTCAACCATAAAGTCATTATAATCCCAGAACTTCAAACCCATGTTCAAATAACTCGTATGTGCTCCAACTATGAAATATAACAACAA
Source organism: Spisula subtruncata (assembly GCA_963678985.1). Taxonomy (NCBI): domain Eukaryota; kingdom Metazoa; phylum Mollusca; class Bivalvia; order Venerida; family Mactridae; genus Spisula; species Spisula subtruncata. Next base: position 29,895,520 of record OY787669.1, read on the forward strand.
ATAATTGTAATTTAAAACATGCTATTGATGCCTACCTAAATTTTAAAAGTTGCTTGCAAATAAATCTATTGATTCTTCTTCTTTCGATTAATTTGCATGGTACACTGTGATGAATGTTTGCAAATGCCATCCATATGCAAAATATAATATTAAACGAATGTTAAATGCAACGAATAACAGATAATTTGTCTTCAGCAAATGACTGGTCACTATTCCCCTCATATGCGGGGCATGGATGAAAATAATGGCATCGATGTATGAACAAGGTTGTCGAATCCAAGTCCCCAATGTAATAGACTAGCGCTCAACAAGCTCGATTAACGGTGCATGTTTAAGCCGATCTACGTTAACTCTTCGCAGATCAGAAGTGTCATATGTGGATGACATCATCTTCTAAAATATTGATGTCGGCATTAAATCACGATGATATTCAAACAACTCTCAATACAACTATAATAAAACTGTATTTACATCGTATTACGGTCGTTCACTGAGACTTTTTCTTCTAGAATATTTGTTTTACGAATCGCATGTCAAATTATTATTTGATCAATCAAGTGTTCCAGTCGGCATTATATTGTATATCACTTTCATGTCGACTACCAGTGTCTGTCCAGTGTCTGATTTCCTGTGTAAATAATTGGTATGTCATTTCCAGGGATACATGAAACAATACAGATTTACATGGCCATTGTTTGCTTTCATCCGATCTGGTCTTCTTAAGCAGATGAATCAATTTCAAACATATGTCAAATAGTCTGTGAAAGAAAACAAGTAAATCAGACTGTTGAGTAAATTGTCTCACGACATTGGACTATCATATGTTCTTGGTTATCAGGACAATCCACTAAAACGCAGCGACAAGAGGGCTTACTTGTCATTCGAGCGTTTCCGGTTCGAATTCTGGTTCCGGCTTGTGCGAACTGTTGTCATGTCGAATATTTTGAAGTGTTAAACTTCTCATAATTCCTTTAAATATTCACCTATGTTTTTGTGCCTTTCGTTCGCTGCCATTTCCGCTGATCGTTGTCCCTATTTGTTTATTATTGTCCAGTTTACTCCATCAGTCTCGCAATTCGACAGGAACAACACCCTTAATGCCTATCATGATCTACTGTCTTTGTTGATGACCGCCTTACCTGGTCTATTTCTTGTTATTTTGTTGTCTTTGTATTTTAAAAATATTTATAGTTTCAAAACTAATAACATAGTTTTAATTGTTATATACGTCTTTGTTTTGTGAGCTTTTTTGTATGCTTGTCGTCTTCTATTAAATGCTAGAAACCGTATCCGATGTATCACTGGTATTTTATGAGGCGGATATTGGGTGTAATCGGGAATAAAGTAACACATTAATAGAACGTGAGGTTACAATCAACCTTTGAATGTAATTTCCGGCTATATACATACATAGAACATGTATAACATAATACCATTGGGTCAAATCGGAATGTGAAAAATTGTGAATTCCAATGATCAGAATAGAAGAATGTCATAGTATAACCCGCGGACTCCAAACTTGATTATACCACATGACTTTCTTCGTATCAAGGTTAGTATTGCGAGAACGTATAATCTAAAATTAATCTTTTAGGTAAAAGGTGTAATATAAAGTTTTATACAAGGATGCGTTTAAAAAAAACCTATGTATGCGTATTTTGCGCCATATGAAATTAAGAATCAATCAATTTTTGTCAATTGATACATTTATATCAAACTCGCTCAAAGGCTTAATAAATTTCAAAACTCGTTTAAAAAACATAATTGACAACTCGTGATAGGTCCTCGATATATGCCTATTCTTAATACAACATCAAGGTGGCAAATTTTGAGAGAAATGAATTTCTATACATATATCATTTTGAAACCCAAATAGAAGCTGAAATTAATGATCAACCAAAACTTCAAACTATGTTCCTCAAACTTCAAACTTTACCCCTTTTGTATTTAAAAAAAATATAGATAACGAGAACACAATGGTTTTGAGTTGTTATGTGTAAGAGCTTTCCACGAATGAATAAAATGATTATCCAGTGTTTCACACTCGAATACCTCGGCTCGTTGTTCTAGCAACAATTATGCATTATTTTTCGAAGTAAAATTTTTTAATTTTAATGATGCCTTTGTCTCCGCTATTGTCTGATTCAAATGTAACGAATGCAAAAATCCTGGTACAAATGTAACTTGTGATTTAGGAGAAAAACCTGGCAGTGTGGTTAAGGAGAATAACAAATCAGCAAATTACCAATTACATGGGCATTACATGGGCATTGGTCCTCTTATAAAAACCTAATGGTTCAAATAATTTCTTTTAGATGCCATTACAATACGAATGTTCTATAATTTTAGATCTAAACTTGTATCTAAGGGTGTGTTCGCTAACTTATAAAACTTGTAATTACAGCGAATTACGAATTATTCGAGCATTGGTGCATGAAGATATACCCGTGTAACAAACTTATATTATGTTCAACTTCTTTAAAGGCCATTATAATAAGAACGTTATATTTAAGTTTTAAACTAGTATTGTTGGTCATGGATATGTCCCGATTGCAACATTGTCGTCGTGTCAAACGCCAAATGGTGCGGTTAAGCAATGATCAAATCTATAAAATTATAAATGGATTCCACTGACATCGATACACGTCTAAATTAAATGAACAAAATTTGAAAAAATAAAATGAATTTCAAACGTTTTTCAGATAAAGGAAATGTATGTTTCTCGTGTAATAGTTAAATGAAAGACTTAACAGCTCCGGGCACCGTAAGTATTGGGATACAGTAGACCATCTAACACTCGTAATGATACACCAGGCATAGCTTAATTTCCATCCACAGAGCAGAAACAATTTAAACACTCAAACGTACTAGTGCATGCATGCATGCTAATTTGCTTCCGGTTTTAATACAGTCGTTTCGGGTAATTCTGCGCATCGGGTAATTCTGGGCATCTTACCTTTCTATTCTTTACAGACTTTGCTGAGTCGTTTTCTGTCGGCCATCAAGTGTTTTTATAGATGTGTGTTATTTATGTAAAGTTTTATAATCATATCAACGAAATTGGAAAAGTATTTCTTCGAAAATTTGACCAAATTGAGTGTCAACGGCGATTTTCGTTAGTTTGACATACCACGTGACACATAAATTGAATAAAAGGACTTTTGTAATGTAGGATGACTTGTCCTTTTTGTTCACATTGTCTTTATGACTTATTTTTTCGATACTGTGATAAATTTCTTGCGGAATAAATCTTTGAAACAAACTATACAAAACACAATTCCATCTGCACAGAATTAGCCGGAAAAAAATGGAAATGAAAATCGGTAGCCATCTTGATTTTTGACGACATTTGACCTAGTTAAGCGAAGGTTTTGACCTAGTTTAGCGAAGGTATGATGTTTCTAATTGTGTACATTTGGCAATTAAGGTTGTTTCTATCCAAACAGCACCATAATTTATTCTAAAAAACAAAAATAATCTCAAATGTACAAAGCCAATACCCGTTAGGTGTGACAGCACTGTATAGCTTCAGAACAAATCCGCTACGGCCTGTAGATGTGTGTTACCTTGTAATTTAAAATGTTATTTTCGCATAAATTAAAAGTTTGATAGTGCTAAGAGTGATTTAAATATATTCCAGTAGAGATGATTGGTGGGTTCAATCCTTCAGCTAAATGTGTCACTGTTTGTATTTGGTGTGTTTCCCATGATGGTGGGAGGCTAACATTCAGATTAGTAGTGGTTTGTTTCCAAAATGTGAGTCTACAGTAAGGAGCGGTCCGCACGGAGAGACGTTGTCAATCAAACAAGTAGTTTTAAGATGCATTAATCATGCCAGGTCCTGTGAACTTCGATGTCCTTATTTGAGACTTACATCTTTTTTCTAACCATGTGCAAAAATTCTTTGCGATAGCAGAACATTAAGAGTTGATAAAAAATACCCCGAAACTGTATACTTTCTGTTTGGACACCCTGTATCAGGTTGAAGTTAATTGGTAGCTGTTTGGTTGGAGTCAATGTGTTGGTTAGTTTGACGATTTCTACGATGCAACATCAAATCTGCCCCGGGTAGCCATTACTGACGTTACTATGGCAGCAGTGACATCTTGTATGACACACCCTAAAGCGTTTGGTTCATGGTACGACATGTATAATGAATTGTTATATTTAGATTCAAAATTTAAAGTAATTTTAACATATGATTAACATTATAGAGCGCTTTTCCTGGAACTTTTGAAACGCTTCGCGTATATTAACATTTAGTTCGTAGCATTGGCATTAATTCATTTATTGGGTCGTGTAGTTTTTGGTTGAAAGAATAAAGATTTAAAAGTGATTTGAAAAGGCTGGTCTTTGTTCTGTTAGTGATATGATTCGACATACTGCATGAGAAATAAAATGGTATCCGGGTAACGCATTTCCTTTAATGTAAGATGGGTAGTGGTATTGACTATACATTTACATTTCTCGTAAACTATTGCTTGAAGGAAATAAGCCTCATTTTTGTTCCGATTGGAACGTTTTTATCATCATAAACGCCAAATGGGGACTTCGTGGTATCTAAAAATATCTATAGGTACCATTGACAAGATTACATGTCAAAATTAAATGATTGAGTAGACACTTCTTTTGAGTACAAATATAATTTATAAAGCGGTTTGATAATAAACAAATTTATACCAGTATAGAGAACAAATATAGTGAATCTCGATAATTGAACTTGATGCTTAAAAAAACAATTTTAAGTACTAGTAATCACAATCTAGTGGACCATTTTACAAGTTATTGACTTTGAACTGCACACACATTTCACGTAAAGGAAATTTATGTTTCTCATATAATGGTTAAAGGAGCGATTGAATCGCTCCGGGCACCGTGGGTATGAGGGTAAAGTAGAGTATATAACACTCGGAACGATGCACAAGAGGCATGCTACCGTATCTATTGTAAACGGCAATGCAAACTCTTTCTACGAGAACGTGTACGTATGCACGATATGCCCATTTCCTCCCGGTTTTATTAGTTCTTCGGAACAAAATCTCTCAAGCCAGTAGCAGTGTAGTAAGTTTATGTTTTGATTTAAAATATGAGCGTCGCTTTAGGTAACAAATTAGCAATTAACTAGCAGTGACATATATGCAAATTTAGTTGATTACTGTTTATGCCTTCGGCAATTTTTATTTGGTTTGTTTCACACGATAGTGGGTGGCTAACATTCTGATTCTTACTTATAAGGTATGCCTGCATCTGTAGATATACATTCCGGAGAAGCATTAAATACTGAACAAAATTTATGAGAGGCCCTGCACAAGACAGTTCTTATAAACTTCGAGGTGCTCATATTTAGAGTGACTGGACGTTTGTCTTACTTTAAGACATCTGAAGCCCATGTGTAGAAGCGTTGGGTAGTGATTCATGTGATGAGATGTGATGTGATCTGTCCATTTATGTAAGGTGTCCAAAACGTGTCACTCCCTTAGGAAAGTCTTAAAAGTATCTTTGAATGTACAATGCCCTGTTTGTGGAAGCCTCATTGGTGTGTGGATATGTCACAAACATGGTTTTAAGTGAATGAAGAGGCCCAAACTGCATATTTGTCTTTTTGGAGAGGCCCTGAATGTTGCATTCCCGTTTATAAAGAAGAACATTCGTCTTTGTATTTTTATTTTCTACGGCGGTCAATACATGTATTTTAAGTTTGGTTGTCGTGATGAATTATTGATTGCAGCGCATCTCCCAAAAGCTTAGTCTCGAAGGACATGCCTGTTTTGATACACTTTCTGTTGAGCTACCTCCATACTCCTTAAGACAGCGCAATTGACATCCAAAACATACGTGATTGTCTGAGAACTTAACTAACCAATAATGCACGAAGATGTGGTCCCTCCAAATTGAGTAATTCAAAATGACTGTCCCGTGCTACACAATTTGACGTGTAAGTTTTAATGTATAACTCCATTTTAAACACAATCTTTATCATTTATTTGATAAGTATCGAGTTATTTACATGTTGTAACTATTCTGAGGAACATAAAATAACAAATTTAACTGTTACTGTAGGAAATATACCAATATCATAAAGTTCATTCAGAAACATATTTGGAACAAGGGTGTACTTTATAATCAACCACCCCCTTGCGTCAAGAAGTACAATACTGTCGTGTCGTGAATATCACATCGATCTACGTACAGTAAATTATCCCTTTCTGTGTTTCTTGATGTTGATATTTGATTTATTAGAGCTTGCATATTGATGTAAGAATACAGCCAGTATGTGCGTGTATCAGACAATACAATAAGAGAAGGACTTGGTAGTTAGAGAGACCCTGAGCTGTCTGTATGACTTCAACATACCATAGTATGACATCGGACACGGGGATAATGATTGCAAGCAATAAGTCATTGAGCAATGAGTCATTGCATACATTTTTAATCGAGCGGCTTTTGTTTCTCTAATTATCTTCCGTCCCCCAGATGCAATGTTATGTCATGTATATCTTACCAGCAGTACAACAATCTAAGGAGAGGCATACCATTGAACATACAAACGCAACAACTGTACGTATAACTAGTGTCGGGTTTCCTGTAAAATATACTCAAATATACACTTAACCAAATTTCTAATTGGCCACTCAGTGAAATATTATATTATGCGATATACTTAATCAATATTTTTAAAGTGTGGTTATTTTCATTCCATACACTTATCAATCGATTTAAAGAAATAAATTACGCATGCATGTATAAAATCATCCCTGCAAATTGCTTACGTGCACGTGGTTCACGTTCCCGACATGATTGATTTTGAAAGAAGTCTAAATGTATTTTCTGTCGAATGGCTTAATGAAACGCATTGATACTGGCGAGAATAAGTAATATGGGGTGCGCTGAGGCCGTTAGAATGACGAGTACCAGCACCAAAATCCAGACAAGTACGTCAAAACGTCATTCTGAAAACAGCAATATTTATAATAACGTGGGATTTAGCTCGAATTAATACAAGAAACATATTTTCTATCAACGAAATTGGACAGTGTCGGGGTTTCTATCATTTGTATTCTTATAAAAGCATTTTTAAACTAATTTATAAAAACAAATGGCCAATCAGAAATTCGTTCAATGTATGCATGCATCTGACGTCATGAGCGCGTTCCACATGGCTCATTATCGCAAATTATAGTGTTTAAAGAAAAGTCAATCAACAGGGAACAAATTCGTACCAAATACCATACTATTCCAAGTTGTTCACGAGGCCAACGAGCAAAAGGTTAAGGAGTTACGCATGGATGATTTTGTACATGAAAACGCTATTTCTTTCCGGAAATCGATAAATTAGTGCGTGGAATGAACAAATAACACAGCCTAAGATTTATTCATATAATATATCAGACGATATAATATTTTTAGGGTGGCCAATTAGAAATTCGGTAAAGTGTAATTGGAAAAGGTCAAGCATCCAACAATTATTGAACTGCTATCTTCAGAAAACGATAATGTAATTTTTTTTAAATGCCAATGCTCGTTAAATTCATTTCAATATTAGTAACTCGTTCCAGCTTAATTAAGTACCATGTCATCTGTTTTACCTATGTTCTTTCACGTGTGTTTCTTCCTGAATCTTATAAATGTCTATTGCTCTGTAAGCTATTATATTTTATATATGCCTTTTTCTTGCATAAATTATCATCTCATGTCATATCATACAATATGTTCTTCGTGTCAGGTGTTAACACATCAATGAACGTCAACAAATAATCTTTTAATCCTATAATAAATGCATTCGTACAGGTTAATACAAGAAAACAATTTATGTCGACATCCACTAGCGATACAACGTATGAACTACATGTATAAGAAATAACTGACAACATAATATCGAGGGGTGCCCGCTGAAGTAAATCCTTTTTTAATTATATGTAGTTACTACAGTCTTGCATGCACCCTCGATATGCATAATCAAAGAGACAGTTTACAAGTTTGTTAGTACCAGTTTAAGTGACTATGTTCATAGAAACGCATGTTTTGTAACATTAAATACTTCAGTAATATAGCAACAAATGTTAAAGGTTATCTTACTTCACATGTAGTAGTTTATATTAACGTCTAGTTCGTATAGTCCTTCAGTGATAACTCTAGCCTTTGCTTACAATAAAACAGACATAAAATGCATTTTCGGTCATCATTTTTGCACAGTCTTGTAAGAAATAACTTTTAATACATTTAATTATTTCAATCCGTACTAAAACAAGGGACATGTCTACCTGATTGTGTTGTTTTTAAACATTTTATGTTTGAATACAAAACTGGAGTTATCGCCAGCGATCTATAGATTGAAATATTTGTGTTAATCAGATAAATATTTAAAAAGATTATAAAGGCTGTGTGTTGTTCTGTGAGTGATATGATTCGAAATAAGGCATGGGCAAACTATCGTTTGTTAAACATGAACCTTATTATGACCAACATCAACATTTTCCTTCCAATTGGAACGTTTTCGTCATTGTAAACGCCAAATGGTACCGTAATGGTATCTAAAAATTAGCTATGGATTACATTGACACGAATACACATTAAATTCAAGGAACATCAATCATTTCGAGTGCAAATACAATTTAATAATGCGGTCTAAAATCACCCCAGTAGAGATGTTTAAATAAAAATTTTTCTATATACAGTACAATCAAGTGAAGCATTTTACAAGTTATTAACTTTGAACTGCACACGCATTTCACATACAGGAACTTTATGTTATAAAAGAAAGACTTAACCGCTGCGGGCATCATGAGTATTGGTATAGTAGAAAGTATAACCATCAGAACACGATACACAAGGAGTATGCTATAATACTGTACCTACTGTAAAAGGCAGTACAAGCTCTTTCAATTACGCGGATAAATTGTATAATTGCATGCAAATTTCTTTCCGGTTTTATTAATTCTTTGGATACTAATAGCTTATGCCAGCATCTGTGATATAAAAACGTTAAAATTTAAAATGTGATTGTCGTTTAAGGTTACAATAAGCGATGCTATCAGTGATGTATATTCAAATTTAGATGATTGCTGTTCATCCATTCAGCTACATGTATATGTATTTGGTTTGCTACCCGTGATGTAAGAGGCTTACAACCAGATTAGTACGGATAAGGCTTGTCTGCATATCGCTGGCTTAGAATGACAAGGTGGTAAGAACTACTTACGACCTTTTAAGAATGATACATATTTAAAATCATCATCACAAGGCGCTCTTTATGAGCTACTATCTGTTAGTCAAACTTTCTGTAGTGTCCCCCACCTTCAGATTGGTGAAAAACATACTAGTCAGGGGACTTGACTTACTACTGATGTATGATGATTAGGTACCTTATGATCGATGAAAGGTTGTAGAGAGGTACGAGCATTTCAACATGACTTTCCCTGATTTTCACCTCTAGACGTGTACGCAATTCTGTATAGCCCAAACCAAAAAGCCATCTTCATGATTTATTGGTTATGTATCGTAGACAATGAGTTCTTAACTGTTGTTACTATTCTCGGGAGCACAAAATAACATTTTCAACTGAAAATCCACAGAAGGAGTTAATGTATGTAATTCTAATATCAGAATGCTCATTCAGATACTTATTTGGAACAAGGGTGTGATTTTTAATGAATCACTCCCTCGTATCATGAAGAACAGCTTTGTCGTTTTGTCGTACATCATATATCACATATGTGCATCGATTTGCGTTCAGTTAAATATCGATACCAATAGTTAATGAGTTACTGTTTCTATGTTTCTATATGTTGATATTTGATTTATTGGATCTTGCAGATTGGTTTAGGATTGAAGTCAGTGTATGCGTATGTATCAGATGTTTGATAGAGAGCTGTCTTCATCATAGCATAGTATGACATCCAAATTCCGCTAATTTGTTCAATAACACAAGCATTAGACTAAGTATAATCAAACTACTGAAAGTACTGACAGGCTGGCGAACTGCAAAGGGACAATAGCTTTTTAAGTAATATAACATCAAGTGGTTTTCTAAGTCGAAAGAGAGGTAAGTGCTGGACTTAACAAAAAATAAAAAATATAAAAAAATTGGCGCCGCCGTGATTCGATCGCTGGACCTTAGCATCAGAAAAGTTACCAAGCGAGTTGCTTAACCACTCGGCCACGATCTCGTTAGAGAATATTGACCTAAATAATTTAACATAATAAAATCATTGATGCGCGCTCTATATCGCGTTTCGTAACGCCAGGATCTAGTTTATATAAGATCTCTGGTAACGCGTAGTAATACTTATCAACGCATTTAAGCACCTATTCTTTTAATTTCATACAATTTCCTTCCATTACAAGAAGAAACTAATATATTACAATCGAACAGAATAAATGAAACAAGGAAAGTTGAATGTTCTTATCTTGCAAAACTGATTAACGAGGAGGAACTATTTGCATTGGGTGTATAGATTCTGTGTTTTCAGTTTCGGGAGTAAATTCATCTTAGTGGATTTCATTTTTTAGGATTGTAATAGTCTGGCGCAAATCGCCAGCCTAAAAACCTAATGTTTCTTTTATATACCATCAGAATATGCATGTTATTCTGTCTTACTTGTATGCAAAGGTATGTTCACTTTATCATATTTACCCTCCAAAATGTCAATACATTACTTTATAAATGCATTGGGAAAGTTTTACAGATCTTTGTAGTACAATGCATAAAACCACCTATAGCGACCGTAACCACAAATATGGCAAAATACATTTCAATCAACTATTAAACGATATCATGTTTGTGGTACATGTAATTGTTCACATGTATTTTGTTAAAATAACCTCTAGTTCGAAGCATTGACATAATTTGATCGTGAAGTCTGTCATTGAAAGAATAAGTATTTAAAAAGGATGGTATTGACAAAATATGTATAAATAAAGCCACCCCAATAGAGAACAAATAATGGCGAATCGCGATAATTACACACGATATACATGAATACAATCGTTTACTAGAAAATCGCAATCAAGTGAAGAATTTAACAAGTCATTAACTTTGAACTGCACAGTCACGTACTTCACATAAAGGAAATTTATGTTTCTCATATAACAGTTAAAGGAGAGACTGAATCGCTCCGGGCACCGCATGTATGGGGATTTAGAAGAATATATAACTCCCTGAACGATACACAGGGAACATACTATAATACCGTACCTACTGTAAAAGGCAGTACAAGCTCTTTCAATTACGCGGACAAAGTTAATGCATGCATGCTTACTTCTTTCCCGTTTTATCAATTCTTCGGAACATATTATCTTAAGAAATTTAATGAGAAATAAAAGCTTTTTAATTTAAAATGTGATCGTCGTTTTAAGTAACAATTTCGCAATGCTATTAGGGATGTATATTCCAATTTCGATGATTGCTGTTCATGCCTTCAAATTTTTGTATTTGTATGCTTCCCAAGATAGTGAGAGGCTAACAACCAGACTAGTACTAATAAGGCGTGTCTGCATATCGCTGGCTGAGAATGACAAGGTGGTAAGTACTACTTACAACCTTTTAAGACTGATACATATTTAAAATCAGCATCACTAGGCGCTCATTATGAGCTACTATCTGTTAGTCAAACTTTCTGTAGTGCTTTCTTCAGATTGATTAAAAACATACATGCTAGTCTTTGACATTGACGTACTGGTCATTCATGTATGCCGATGTGATTCGTCCAGATTGGTAAAAGGTTGTAGAGCGGTAAGAGTACTAACACATGACAGTCTCTAGGCAACCCATTTTAACGTGTACGCACTGTTTTATAACTCCAACCCAAAAGCCATCTACATGATTTATTGGTTATGTATCGTAGACAACAAATGAGTTTTTAACTGTTGTTACTATTCTGGGGAACATAAAATAATAATTTCAACCGCCATTCCACATAACGAGTTTATGTAAGAAATATATTTCAATATCAGAATGCTCATTCAGATACTTATTTGAAACAAAGGTGTGATCTTAAATCACCCACTCCCTCGCATCATGAAATATAGTTTTGTCGTAATGTCGTGTAGCGTGTATCAAGTCTGTGCATCGATCTGCGTTCAGTAAAAGATCGATAACAATAGTTACCCTTTCTGTCTTTGTTTCTAGGTGTTGATATTTGATTTATTAGATCTTGCAGATTGATGTAAGAAGGAAGCCAATATGGGACAGTGAGCGTGTATCAGACAGTACAATCAGAGAAGGGCTTGATAGTATAGTCTTCACTATATCATAGTATGACATAAAACACGGGGGATATTTGACATACTTAATAATGAGTGGATGTTTTTGTTTTATAAAAATAGCCGCTTTTACTTCTGTAATGTCTATGTGTAAGGTATAGACGAATGTTATGTCAAAATATACTAAATTCACTAGGGGCTTTCCATCGCTAGAAACTACATGGATTTAACATACATGCATACCGGTAGCCAATGACTTGGTTGAACTCCTTAATTGGCTGCTACAGATAGGGAAGACGGAACTAATTCGCCAGAATGGCATCACTTTCATAACAACAGTAAAAGAAGCACGTATGTAGATTAATACGTGCTCGTATGTATCAGTGAAGTTCTTTTACAATGGTCATTTATCAAATTATGGATTCTGATAACTTATACTTTAAACAATTATCTTCCGTCTCCCAGATGATATGTTTTCTATATATTTCGTACATACACCAGTCTCATGAGTGTATATAGCATTCAACAAGCAAACACAGCAACATTATTACTAGTATCAGTTTACCTGTAAAACATATACACAAATATTATTGAAAACGCCAAACGTCACACAACGTTTTGAGCTGTTATTTTCCTAAAATGATAATGCAAAAACATAAGTTTTTTAAGTATCACAATGTTTTCTTACAACATGGATCTCGTTTTACCTTTGCTCTTTAACATGCGCTTCTTTCCGAATGTTATAAATTGCTCTGAAAGCTATTATGAACTTATCAATAGTGTCATGTACTGAACTTCGTTCATAAAATACTAGTGGGTCTACTGCATGCATTGTATAAGCGGAGACAATAAATACGTTTAGCAATTTTCATACCCATTCTGTGGATGTAAACGTATAACGTACCTTTTCCAGCATGGAAAGAATGGTCATACTAATGGCGTGTTTTTTTCACCATCTTACACCAGACACCGAATGCGTCTCACTCTCCTTTTAGTATTACTATAGAGTCATAAATAAATCAATAGCCATTCTCTATTTTCAGATTCGATGTATACCCAATCTACAAGCTGTGTGTTTTCTTGGACTTCCAGTTAGCAAGTGCTTCAGTTAAACACAACGAGGACACCAAATCCAGCAGGTGAATACAATGGTTCCGTCCCTGTAGGATTTTACAAAACATAACGTCATTACCATTGTAACGTATGACAAAAATCAAACAACTTCAACATTGGTTATGGAATTTAAATACTTATCGTGAACTTACAAGAAGTTGCCTGTGTAACATTACCGATCATATTTAAATCAGACAATCATCGAAGTTGGTGCGCAAAACGAACAATCAACGACGTTTGTGCGCAAAACGAACAATCAACGACGTTGGTGAGCAAAACAAACAATCAACGACGTTGGTGAGCAAAACGAACAATCAACGACGTTTGTGCGCAAAACGAACAATCAACGACGTTGGTGAGCAAAACGAACAATCAACGACGTTGTTGAGCAAAACGAACAATCAACGACGTTTGTGCGCAAAACGAACAATCAACGACGTTGTTGAGCAAAACGAACAATCAACGACGTTGGTGAGCAAAACGAACAATCAACGACGTTGTTGAGCAAAACGAACAATCAACGACGTTGGTGAGCAAAACGAACAATCAACGACGTTGTTGAGCAAAACGAACAATCAACGACGTTGTTGAGCAAAACGAACAATCAACGACGTTGGTGAGCAAAACGAACAATCAACGACGTTGTTGAGCAAAACGAACAATCAACGACGTTGTTGAGCAAAACGAACAATCAACGACGTTGTTGAGCAAAACGAACAATCAACGACGTTGGTGAGCAAAACAAACAATCAACGACGTTGGTGAGCAAAACGAACAATCAACGACGTTGTTGAGCAAAACAAACAATCAACGACGTTGTTGAGCAAAACGAACAATCAACGACGTTGGTGAGCAAAACGAACAATCAACGACGTTGGTGAGCAAAACGAACAATCAACGACGTTTGTGAGCAAAACGAACAATCAACGACGTTGGTGAGCAAAACAAACAATCAACGACGTTGGTGAGCAAAACAAACAATCAACGAAGTTGTTGAGCAAAACAAACAATCAACGACGTTGGTGAGCAAAACGAACAATCAACGACGTTGGTGAGCAAAACAAACAATCAACGACGTTGGTGAGCAAAACAAACAATCAACGACGTTGTTGAGCAAAACAAACAATCAACGACGTTGGTGAGCAAAACGAACAATCAACGACGTTGGTGAGCAAAACGAACAATCAACGACGTTTGTGAGCAAAACGAACAATCAACGACGTTGGTGAGCAAAACAAACAATCAACGACGTTGGTGAGCAAAACAAACAATCAACGAAGTTGGTGCAAAACTGCCAATCAACGACGACGTGCCAACAGTTCGACCCATCAACTATGGCGGTGTTAATTAATTGCATGGATTTTACGAATGATAGTAATTTCCGAGTTGCTGCCGTCCAGCAAAGCGATGATGACAGTTCGTTCCATTCTGTCATTGTGGTGTTATACAAATTTGTTTCACCCGTTATATTTGTTTTCGTTATACTGATTCTACTGTGGTACATAGTGCTTTTTATATTTCGATGAACTTGACTTGTCATACAAATGTACATGCATAAAATTGCTGTATTTTTGGGGATATATTGTACTTGGGGCAAACGCATAGTGATATGCGTTCAACATGAGTGCATGTATGCTGAGCCACCCAAACGATAGGCCGCGGTGGAAATATAGGACTGCGGTCTAATAATGGAATAACACCCAAAGCATTAGCTATTTTAAGGATTACACATATCTTTAACTAAGTATAGTTTTAAGATAAAGGTACATATCTCTTCCATACATGAGTTGACAAGATTGTGTTCATATTATGTCAGCAAGTGTATATTGGTTTGTGTAGCATTGTCTATCATGAATAAACTCGAACTTGCCTAACCCATATTAAAATTAAATATGAATAGTTTGAAATATGCCAGCATTTATATTTTACAAAAATTGGCTGGTGGTATACATGTAAATCAAAATAAAGTAATGCCATTCATCGTATTTTACCGACCTCGTTGCTAGATCATGAAATAAACTAAAAGTAGATGTTGAATCCCGGAACAGACTAAAAGAAGTGAAAAAGGTACATTTTCATGTTTGATACGTCCGCCATCTTGGTGTGTCCCAGTCGGTACACGGAAAATTCCAATCGTCGCAGTTAACGACAGTGCATGCACAGGGGCTAGAGGCATTGTCAGACTGCCAACATTAAACATGTTCATACATATTACATTATACAATGTCATGTCATATTTCATTTATTATAATATGTATTTTATGTGATTGTATGTCGTTAAATATTGGTCGTTAAATATTGGTCGTTAAATATTATAGTATTATACGATCGATGTACCGTATTATCCTTAGCTTGGAGTAAATCGTGCTTGTGTCGTTGGAGTACATTCATGTGAAATTTCAAGAATAGTTTAGATCAAATGAAGATGTTGTACGTTGGTACATGTAGGTGCCTTTACAGGATTTGTCTTCCCTTGTCTTAAAATGACGTCAACAACTACTAACCCCTGTATTCATTTCAACGGAATCCGGTAAGAGCCAAGGAATATAGAGTCTCGCTTCGCCGACAGCCTCTTGTCAGATTCTCGTTGCTCACCCGGAGGATAGTTATTAATTTAATCCCTGTATTCATTTAATTGCCATGGAATATCATGTCTCTGTTTGCCAAAGGCGACTCGTCGGAATCTCGTGCGTTACCATTGTACATGCGAGGCACGG
Organism: Spisula subtruncata; assembly: GCA_963678985.1. Classification (NCBI taxonomy): domain Eukaryota; kingdom Metazoa; phylum Mollusca; class Bivalvia; order Venerida; family Mactridae; genus Spisula; species Spisula subtruncata. The sequence continues at coordinate 29,911,551 of OY787669.1, forward strand.
CATTTCACCTGACACTTACAGGAGTCCGTACATTTATAATGATACATAGATTATTCGAACGTTGCAGCAAATGATAGTTTATTATACATTGGTACTTATGTTTATTGGTATTCCGAGATTTATTATCCTGGAGTTTTTGGTATTTTACAAAATTCTATTTTAATACTTGCATAGTCCCATACCAACTGATATAACATACTACATTGTATTACAAATGTTCAGCTCTGAACGTGATACACCAGTCAAGAGTTTGCCCGCCAGTATATTGCAAGGTTTTTGCTTTGAATATATCAATTTCCGCAAGCAAATCGTGCGATATCGATATTTTAAATTTGTGTTGGTATTACATCTCGAGCGTTTTTGTGATACTCCCCGATTAAGAAAACATACAATCGGTATTGTAAACGTAGGCATTATATCGACTGTTGAATTATGCTAAGCAAAAGGTCAGGCTTGTGTCAAATTGGCCAAGCTATAATATCTTTATTGATGATTCGAGAGTATGCATGGTAAAACCATTGTGTATATGTCAAATATTTGCATATCAGAATTGTGTCAGTAGATGCAATAAATAGTATAAACTGGAATCATTTATGTCGTATATTATCATCCTTGTAAAGCATGCGAGTATAATTATTGTGCCTTAATCTGGTATGCTCGTATCTTCTCATAAAATCCGCACTTTCATTGCTTTATTAACCAAAATATAAATGCACTGCGGTGCTATTTTAGTGCAATTACCTAAAAAATAAAACTTTTATTTTGTTATGACCTGATGAAGCCGTTAAGGCGAAACGTTGCAAGTAAATAAATGAAAGTTACATCTTAATTTATACGTGATTGGTGGTTACTTAATTTTCTTATTCAGTGCAATTACCTAAACTTATTACAGCACAATATTTCTATATCGAATGATCGACACAACAATGCATAAGTCAGAATTATGTGTGTTTGTGTTTTCTACTCCAATTGTGTTCCCTTATTCGATATGCCGTGTACACATTACAGAACCACTTTCCATGGAATTATGTTACAGCCAGTACTAACTCTAAAGTCTATATATCAACATGCGACTGTAGGACACAACAACTGTGGTGAATATGGCTGTAGCCAATATCACTAATGGCTTGACCTGCAAAGTCATGATAACCAGTAAGAATATTTAGCGGGTAAATGTTTAAAAAGTTCAGCCAATTTCTCTAGCCTGGCGTTTACAGATCGAAGAAAGTAAGAACAACACAATATACTTAAATATATTTTATGTTTTTGCTATACATTTACATGTAAAAAACAATAAGCTTATTCTTAAAGAGGCGTTCCCTATGACTTTGATTGTTTAAATCCATTCAGGAATATTATTAATTTAATGTGAATCATTATTGCTTCAACTCCTCAAATTTTCAACAAAAAGCTCCTACTACTTATCGAGAAAAGAATGAAAACATATTTCCATAACGAGCCAAAATAGTCACGAGTTGTTTCCCCTTGACCGCATCATAATAAATCGCTGGAAGCGATAACTTATTATTGGTGATTTAAATATATTTCTTTCATTATAGAGACATATTTGCGAACACTTTCTTCTAACAAATTATGATAATTGATAGTGCTTCGTACATTTATCTCATTTAATGTGACAGTAGAGAAAAATATGCTAGTTATAGGAAATGCCTCTTTAACGTTGGAAAGAAAATGTGTGTTATTTTTAAGATGGCTGGCTACCGTAATACATTAATTAAGTAATGATGATTCTAAGTATTGACGTCCATGGCCGCAACGTCCTCATCCAATGTTTGCTCATTACTCGTCGCCTTCAACATAACAAGGCATAAATGCATTTGAATTGTATTCAATGCATACCGGGCAATGAAAAACGAAGTATGCCATACCGTAGAATTAATGTGTTTTCTATTGTCGATTTACATATCAACATATTAACGTTATTCTCACAGACAGACACACACAAACTCATCAACCATGCATCAAACTTTTCAATCTGACATGATTAGTTTATACATTTTGTACAAGGTCTTCATCTACACACAATCAGACGCAAAAAGTTGAAAATAATAATGTGTTCCACGAATGGTGAGACACTTACATTTGAACAGTCTTGAACATCCTAAATGTGTATGCCAACAATATAACATCCAAATGTCGCTTGTGTCTGAAGTAACATATAAAACAAGACTTAGTGTTTATCATATATTTGAAATTTAATGATTAGCATTTGAATCAACGCATGTTTAGGAGCATCATTTTGTGTTTTCTTTACCTAATTTTGCGTCCGTACAAATGTCTTTAGCTGCTGAATCGCAAAACATCTACATTTACTCGTCTGTTTGTGGCGAACATTTTTGCTAAACCACCATGCTCATTACATTGGTGCCAGGAAAAAGGTGCGATCGCTTTTGTCCAAATGAGTTTTCGTACTTTATATCACGTTTGGCCTTATGTGAACAAATTTGAGTTCAACAAACAGAAGTACATGCATGTCATGCATTGGCGGCAAACAAAAAGTGGTGTTAGTAACGAAAGTCAACTATTTGTAGCATCGTATATATACATTTCTCAAATAGCAGTAACACATACAATGTTTTATAGTTTTTCTTGCATTTGCAGATCAGACGAGCACCCATTTTTTCAGTTTGACATCTATCATTTTATATGAATTAATAGAATCTCCAGATGAATGATCTACTTTAAAGTCCCTGCTTTTCACTCTTTTTTTAAATTTGTTCTAGATATCGTAAATAAGGAACATACATTTTGTATATTGGAGGCGTCAATACTCATGAGAGCTACAGAATGAAAAAACGTCCTCGTAGTGACAAACTAACTCTCTTTACGGTAATGGTATACACTTGTATCCATGCCCAACCATCACATTATGTGTGCTTTTATGGGAGGAGTTGGCCTTCAAAAGCCTAAAACCACTACACATGCTACAAAATTGGTGTTTTGTGTTCTAACCTTTTCGTATTGCAAACAAACAAGAACATGGATGTATGTTTTATCTGACGAAGTGTTTTACACAGTTCCAAAGAGACATTTGAATTATACCAGCATGAAATGATTGTATATTTATCTCTGTTCAAGTATAAGTGGGACACCCCTCGTACAGAATGATGGTAAAGTCCAGTTAGGATCAATTGACAGTGACGTCATCGTTTATGTATACCCAAAAGATTAAAACAATTGCTTAAATAGGTAGAGTTAAGTTTGATATTACACTATTGGCATAAGCCTTTTTATACTTGTTTTACACCGTACTAGTAGAATGTTCCACTGCGTCACTGGACGTTTATCCTAACTGGACTGTAAAGTCATTGATTATAAAATATGGGTAGCTATGTTTAGTGTATAGCCGGGTTCATATATAGAATCTACCATAAATAATAGTATACTTCAGTCTCGAATGTATGAAGTACATGTATACATGGCTAAATTGAGTATGAAAGTGTTCTATATTGATCACTGACTCCAAGAGAACGACGTCGTGTAGATGGAGAGCGCAGCCAGAATAGCAACTGAAAGTAAAAGAAAATTTAATATAAATTTTAATTGGTATTACATAAAGATGTGTGCATTTCATAATAAATTGTATACATAAAGTCCGATGGTTTAGTTCCGTCACTCGTATACACATGTAACGATACCATAACATTGTATCAAATGTTGTATAGAAAATTTAATTGGATAATAGGGCAGTGCGAACCCACAAGTGGCAGTATCAGTGTTTGGTCCGCAAACGATTAAAAACAATAAAATATAAAAAAAAATCCGTCACTGAGCTAATATACTTGATAGTGTATTAGCTAAGTGACGGATATTTTTTCCATTTTTTTAAAAAAAATTATTTTGCAAACACTGATACAGCCACCTGTGTGCAAACCAAGTGCCAAGACCAATCTGATTAAAATCATATCCTCAAACCTGCTACACTATGCTGTAAGGAAGATCGAGTACTTAAGCCACATTGAAAATAAGACATAAATACAATGATCGAACTGCATTGTTTAGGTATACACTGTTGTGTAAAACACACTGCTGTGTAAAACGTTGACTGGTCTGAATAACCGATCGACGGATACACCTGACATTATTGGCAAGAGGAGGTTGTCCCCCTTTATACAATGTTAATATTTATTAAATCCTGACAGTAGGGTAAATCAGAAGCTATGTAAATCATAAAGCCAAACATCAATGATGTTCGCCAACGTCCGTTTTCCAAACGAACATAGACATGCAAAAATAAGTTTGTTTAATGCGTGATGGAATTTCTATAATGAAAACAATATTTACCAAGTAGTTGTTGCCGGATATCGTGTGTGTTGATGCTAAATGCTGCCCCTATAATAGAAGAGGTATACATGCATTAATTCATATTATCAAAGTTAAAGTGACATTATTGCTCCCACAACAATATCCGATCATCCATTACATACAATGAAGTATGGAACTATTAGGCTGTTTCTTAACAAATGACCAATGCTCGACGATATAATGTTAACTACTAGTGTATCTGTCGAAATAGTAGACCAAATATATAGTCTAATAGTATTTAGCAAACTATATGGTGAACAAAATACTCATTTTGCAAGAGTTGCTCCCCCTAGACTTTAAACCATGCATTTATTGTTTACAAATTGCCATTTTGTCAACAGACCATCAGGATTTTTTATTGCATCTTCTTCCATCTTATGGCGTTTTCTACATTTGGTAATCGATCAACTAAAGTGCTCAAATTGTATCAATTTGTAGTTAAACCAAATCAAAAGTTGTTCGGGTGTTTTATATGGCCAACCGATTAGGTAGAAACAATTCATTTAATCTCATTATCGTTAATAGCCATCACATTATACAGTTGAATAAACAAGGCTAGGTACATACCGTATTCACAGACGTAAACATTGTACCAGTCGCTGATTCGACAATCAAACGGTTCCCATTTACCATCTTTATCTAGAAACATCTTGGCACAGTTACACGTATCACATGTTGGTGTTGGTTGGTTCCAGTTGGTAAACTTTGCTGAATCACCTGTCATAGATCGTCATGTGTATTATACATATAAACCGAAAGTAGAAACTTATTTTATAGAGAACATTGGACTGGGTGGTGTGTATCAAATATGTAAAGTGAAAGTAGAAACTTATTTTAAAGAGAACATTGGACAGAAAATGGTATGTATAATATATGTTAAGTGTAAGTAGAATCTTATTTTAAAGAGAACATTGGACAGGATTGTATGTATAATATGTAAAGTGAAAGTAGAATCTTATTTTAAAGAGAACATTGGACAGAAAATGGTATGTATAATATATGTAAAGTGAAAGTAGAATCTTATTTTAAAGAGAACATTGGACAGGCTTGTATGTATAATATATGTAAAGCGAAAGTAGAATCTAATTTTAAAGAGAACGTTAGACAGAATGGTATGAATGGTATTTCTTATATATGTTAAGTGAAAGTAGAATAGATATTTTATGCACACTAGTGACATAATTACAGTTTCCGCTCAAACATGAAATCAAAAATCTGATACAAGATCTACATGACAAGATACACATCGAAATCAAGATATAATCTCAGCATCAATCTTAAGTGATCGGAACTTGATCCGTGGTGACCTTCGTGGTGACTTGCTAGCATGGTTAACCATACGCCATTATCTCGATCTCATCTAGTAGGCCCGGATATACCAGTATCCTATATACTTTCCTTTTGTCATATTTGTTTGATTGGTGGTCTAGCTATTCGGGTTTAAAATATTTAACGCTGTTTCTCAACTATTTATCCGCATATACGGTGGGTTATTCACCTAACCAGTTTTCATGGACTGTAACCTAGCCAATACCAACCTACCCATCGTAAATGAACCAGCAACCTTTATATATATATAGACAACACTTCGCTGGCTTAAAATGAAAAGATCGTACGTACTGCACATTACCTTTTGCGACTGACATGTATTTAAAATTAGCATCCCATTGCGCTTCTTTTGAGAATATTTTCATGAAAATCAGAACTTTTCATGTTGACCAAAATTACATTGAAATATTTTATTTTACTATACGCAAATGTTAATTTACTGACAGTCGTTTTCTTGTACTTACGGCCTTCTCATTAAAAGCCAGCGACATGTCATTGGTGTAAACTTTTCATGGTAGTTAAAAAGAGATCAGTTCTAAATACCTGATGGCCACTCCCAGTCGTTACCGTGGCGTTTCAATCCCAATAAAATGGTATGGCTGTCGGACAGATATTTGAGTTTCATGACCATCTTAACTTGTGTCATATTATTTTTGATCGTCAAAAGGTAACCGTTTTTGTTGGAACAACTCTTCTCTGCTTCAGCATATGAAACCTGGAAAATGTGAAATATGTCGTCGTAATAAATAATAAAAACATTATTAACTATATTCTAAAACAATACCTTTATGAAAACCAAATCCTACATGCGAGGCTAGTGTCAATGTGAGCTAGAGGTTTTAAAGAAAAGATCAAGTGTACAGGGGCATCCAAATAGTTACTACTAAACTTTGTCTCTTACAACAGCAATGATCGAAATAGCCATGATTAAACCACGAAAGCTAATGTACTCTTTGCACTTCCAAAACAAATTTGCAAACATGATAGCCAACTTAGGTTGTAACCCTTTCCAATACCTTTCCAAAAGTAAAGCGTGTATACTTTATAACGAATTTATAATGTGTACAATTGGAATGAAAATGCTAATATATACTAGGCTGTGTTTAAGTATTGCTAATATGTACTATTATTAACACTGAAGAACACTTACTGGATTTTCAACTGCTTCCACGAACTCGTAGCAAACTTCGTCATCGTCGAAGTGAAATACAAAGTCTTGATTCTCAACCTCAGGACATTTGGTACTGACTATACAAATATATGAGTGAATAAAATCAAGACATTATATTTGGTACTGACTGAATGAATAAAATCCTGCTATTTAGTACTGACTTGACAAATAAATGGATGAATAAATTCATGATATTTGGTATTGACAGCACCCATAAATGGACGCATTAAATAAAGATAGTTGCTGCTGATTGTACAAATGATAGTTTAATCAACTAAGACTTAATTTTGATACAAGATCCTTCTGTTAATCGTACTTCCGTCAACGGTATGTTCTTTGTATGTTTAATTTGTGTAGCTCGTGGCTTTTCAACTAAAGTATTCACATTAACGTTATAAATAAGATATCAAACACAGTGTCACCACAAGAGTCTTAGACTAACACAATGACCTACCTGTCGCTGCACATAACGTCACTATCAGTACAACCAATGCATGGTAATAATATCCCAACATCCTAGAATAATTCCTTCTTATTGTTTTTAAATTAATTGTTAAACTATGTTGACAAATATCAAGTTGTACAGTTTCAGTGTGATAAAGTCATCGGTATATCTTTGTTTTTATCTCGATATATAGAAGTACCAACATCCCAGTAAGTGTTTGATATTATCTGATAATCTGATGTTGTCTGATGGTGTTTGATGAACAATAATGGTACTTCATCGTCCTTCCTGTACGTACATATACTAGTAAGTGCATCTTTACACGGTATTGTGGCTATTTGTCATCATTTGTACTATCACACGTGATCTCATTGTATTTTACACACTTAGTATTAAGTAGCGTATTTGTAATTGTGTATGATATTTAATGTACATGCAAATGCATAGGCTTCATTAGACTTTTTTTACCTCGGGGTGTACTTCCTGTGTAAATATTGCAGCTCGGTGTGTCGGGAAAAGGTTCCTCGTTCATAGTCTATGGGAATTTTCCTGAAGTCCATTTGAGCTCTGCTGTGCGATTTCCAACCGCTTGATAAAATATTGATTTTTGGAAAACCCATATTTAGTTAAGAGCACATATTTTTTTGAGAAAAATTGCGAAAAAATATTTTTTGTTTGATGATGTCACACTATGGGTGTACTGTAACATACTAAAAATCTAGGCCCTTACATGCTTGTGAAAGTCTATTATTTTGGGGTAAAACCTTACAAAATATAAAAGCTAAGCATGATTTTTTTGAATCAGTAACCCACGTCACCATTTAAGGTTTTATGGGATACAATTATATTGTGATAGGTATGTCGTACTTTGTTGTTTACGATATTAAAAATAATTTTCCATACTATTGCCTAAAATCCTATATTTTGGGGCAAAACCTGTCAAAATCTAAACAAAAGTGTGAATTTTGGGAATCGGTTGATTACAATGTCATAAAAATATATATATGATTTTTTTTAATTGTGGTAGGTACATAAGCCTTGCAGTTCAAGATTTCAAAACTATAGTGCCAGAATATTTTGCTAAATGATAGTACTTTTGGGGTAAAATGGTGTAAAACGTAAACGAAAAGTGACAATTTTGAGAATTGGTTAATTATTTTGTTGTGTTTACTCAAAACATTAAATTAGTTTACAATACATCCTTGAAGTGCCATGATCCAACAAATTAAATATGCATATTTTATTACCTTCTTCTTATAGGGTGCTTATAATAGGACCTGTGTTTATTACATGACGTTACCATATTTGTTTATTTTTTGTGACGTCAATGACGTCATTTTGAACGTCAGTTGAAATTTCATGCCTCTAGTTTTCATTTTGTAATAGCATGTCACTAAGTTGGACAATTTTGAAAATGTATGCCTTTTTGGAATCCATAAACATTACTCTACACAATCCTACCAAAATGTACAGATGTGAAAACTTGACATCAGGTTGGCAATCGCACAGCAGAGCTCATTTGTACAATCACATCAGGTGGTGGTAAGGAACAGTGACATGTGTGTCCGATCAGAAGAACGTGATAATTACAAATCTATACTGGTAAAATGAATTAGTCAACAATGAGTATAATTAGTAAGTATAAGTAACAGTTTAAGTAACAGTTTTCTCGTCGTTAATGCACCGATGTCAGTAAACATGTATTAGTCTTACTGGTTAATGTCCCACATGTATAGTACTATTAATTACATGGTCATCTAGTGACCTGGTACGGGATGATACATGGTCAGTAAATATCGTACCTGGCGAGGCGAAGCCGAGTCATGGTACGATATTAACTGACCATGTATCATCCCGTACCAGGTCACTAGATGACCATGCAACGAATTTACCCCGTCGATGACCATTCAAAACGGATTATAACCACAATAAAAGACCACATCAAGAAAATTACCACTAAATTCAAGGAATTGGTCTTTGTACCGTCCAGCTTCCCCGCAGATCAGGAGAATTTGTCTGCGAACCAATAGCTAAGGAACAATATTTAGTTGTCGGGGGGGGGGGGGAAATTTCACCATCAGCTTACCCGCAGGTCGTGGAAGGCCGGGGGTTTCGACTCAAAATCCCGACCATTCCCCGGGTCGGGGTGATGTGGATGAAACTTGACTGATACAAAAGTCTCTTACACAGTAACAAAATAATCTTATATTAAAACATTGTTTTGACAAGCTACATTGAGACATAGGATTGTTGACACAGTGATACCATGAGCAACTGGTTGTGGAACAAATTGTAGCCTACTCACGCTCAAGAAGCTGGTATGATCTGAGTGTTGATATCATTGTAATGTCTATTAAAGCCCAATTTCCTCGGAGATCGAGTACTGTCGTGGATAAATCGGCTTTTTAAATGAAAATTTCACCTTTATTTTCGACGATTCTTAAAACATCTTCATTGTCTAATAGGCGCATGGAAATATCACACAAACGCTTGCAATCAATGGGCTAATGACACGGAAAAGCTAGTGACACGGTCATGTAAATTTGCTAACATTCGTTGCTTGAGATGTTAATACGAAACAGCCCTTATCATCAAACTTTATTTGATTCATTAAAATTCGTGGTCATCATAGCCCGTGCCTTTAAAAACGCCGTTTATTAACCCAAACTGCTAAAAAAGAATTCAATGCGACGAAAACAATGGCGGCCGATAGCTAGTCGAACTAGGCATTGATCACGTGGGCACCATGTATTGAATTTACTGACATGGTATTGATCACGTCGGCACCCGGTATTGAATTTACTGACATGGTATTGATCACGTGGGCACCCGGTATTGATTTTTACTGACCCGGTATGGGATGATATTGTGTCACCACGTGATGGCAATCGACCAATCACATTCCTTGATTTAGCTACCAATTTGTCAGAGGCGGGGTAAAGTAGCTTATACCATATTTGGCTATGAATATACGTCGCCATCGACTGCAAAGTAATATACATTTGCGTACATAATATCAAGCACACGTAGAAGTTTGATATGCATAAAATGTCGTTTTGCATAACCCATTAGTCTGAAACATAGGACTCAAATCCCGTGTACCATAAAATAGGGAAAGGGTCTTACCTATCGGAGACATAGAGACCGCAACTAGTTGCCTCCCTTTAATAATACCAGCTACCAATACAGAACATACAGTGCTTTTGAATTACTATTTGATCATTCAGCACATAATTCGTTAGATTTCAAGATTATTTTAAGCCTATCAAATGCATTAAGAAGTGTGGAAAGATAGACCAAATGATTTGACATCAGGTTAAGTTCATATTGCAAATGCATTTCACGTGATAATGGTACATACTTCGAAATTCCATATAATTTAGCATGTACCAACAGGTGGCAATATGTATTTTTTAATATATGGAATTAATATTTGAAATAAAACATGCACAATCTAAAATCAAATACGCTCAGTCTAATATCAAATAAGTATTGTGTTTCGTTCGATACTCGATGGTATAAGCGAGTGTAAACATATCCAACTATTTGTCCCATTTGTATTGAATGTGTTTTCAAGTCGACCACAGTTACCTTTCCTTGACTGGTGTTATACGGTTTTAATCTGATCGATCTTATCTCGATATTGCTTAATCGCGCTATGCTAACTCAGCGGGTTGTCGGAGTGTATAAATTAATGTATATACTTTGCTGGAGGGGTTTTGTGCGTTCAGTTAAACTTTTGGTAGTTTTGACATTTTGTATATGATGCATACCAGGATCTTTTTTATGGGCATAGCTCTGTCATTATGCAATTTTGTTTATAAGGTAGGTATCATCAGGAACATTGGAATACTTCCATGGTATCATTCAGAATTTGTTGATCATGTGTAAGGAAGCTAACAATTATGCATTTGTTATACTAGTAATCGCAATGCATGTCACGATATGTATACTTTTTATCATGCATATTCGATGGATGACAAAAAAGGAACGGTTACTAGTAACTGTACAATGCTTGAGTATGTGTGCAATATCACAAAGTACAGTTTAAATGAAATTTAGCAACCACTGCTGATTTTGTACGGTTTGTTCAGTTGCATCTTCAAGCCATAGACCACACAATTATGGAACTGGTTTTTTAATATCTTGAAAAAATAAAATAGTTATGACAATTTTAAGTTCGTGAAATAGAGCGTTTTTTTCTTGAATTAAATAGGAGAATATTCGCGTGCTCGCGGACCCGACAAAACTCCAATTTTCCCCCTAATTGTCACAAATATTTTTTTTCAAGATATCGGGATGAAACATTTGTTCAACTTATATTTATGTTGGACAAGTGCTTTCAAAGTTATGAAGAGTTGAAATGTTATATGTCATAACACCAATCATATATCACATACAAAGAGGACTTTGGATTCAGTTACAGAAGCATGTAGTTTTAGCGACCTTTACAACAAAACATTTGTGAACTTGAGTGCGCGAATCATTAGCAAGTGATAGATGATAATTTTATTCTACCATCGTTATTTTCTTTGAATTTTCGAAAACAAATGTAGAACTTTTATTTTACGTTCTGGTCAGTGATTCTTACTTTACAGTTACCAAACAAAAGCAACATTTCCCTTTTTATTTTTCTATTATATTATGAAAATAAAGAAAATGTATACTTACAACATCAGATGTCTTCTTGTTTTTCTTATTATTCAGTCAATAGCTCCCCTTTCCTCATCTTTTTTTACGTTTAATTTTCATTTTTACAATTCGTATATATTCAATTAGGTGGTACAATGTGTCAATTAACCAGTTTATTTAACAAGTGTCATAGGAATGATATGATTCTTCATTTTTATGTCTCAACTGTACGATTATTATAATTTTAAATTATGCGTGAGCTTATGACATTTCACTTTATTTTAATGCATGTATTAGTTTCCAAATCGGCAATAAAGTCAAAGTTTCAAATCTCTAAAATCACAATAAAGTATGTATACAGGAAATATAGCGGTTATAACCCTTCAAGCGAATGTACCACTTTTATTACCCCACATGCTGTGACAATCGCAGCGGGGCGCGTCATAAAACAATTAACAATTAAATATGTGTATTATTTTTTTACTAAAAAAAATGATACCTGTTTTAAAAAACCGTAAAAAGGGGGCAGATCTAATTATCGCATTTCTTATATCAAAACACCAATCTGTCGGGAAGAAATTAAACTATTAATCAAGTTTGCACAAAATATATTCCCCGAGAAACAAAAGAGCTACGGACAAGAAAGTAACCAAGTTTGATATCAAATCCGTTCATTTCCTTCTTTGTTCAATGTGAGTGATAGTCATGTTAAAAACCTTTAAAAAGGGGGCTGATCCCATAAAGATACAAATATGAAATTTAGTGCATTATTTTGTAGACATATCAAACTACAAAATATGTTTGCACATAAGAAATCTATCAAATAGTTTTTATCATATGGACAATTTTACGTGGAGTCCCCATGCCTTCCAATGGTAAAAAAATTGTCACATGTGCGAATACAAATGGGACAAATAGTTGGATATGACAGTTCAGTACAAGGTCTTCTCCCACTACAGAGTCCAAGTCTGGTTGTCTACATTAATTGTACCTCTTGGTTGTATTACTTGTTCTATTTTCTTGAGCAGGACTTTCCTTTCCAGTTACACCATTGCCTTCTGCTCCAGTATCTAAGTTTGAAAGTCAAGTGTAAGAATAATTGTTACTTACAAACAAGTTGTCAACATTTGACCAACGGCAATGTCATTTCTTAACGTTTCTCCATTTTTCCTGTACACTTTCAGTTTCTTCTTTCAAATGTTTGCCAGAAATGCAAACGATTCTAAAATGTTGTCCTATGTTCAAAAGGCTTGAACTATCGTTATCTTTCTTTTTCAATCTTTTTTTGCATCGCATTATCATTGGGTATAGCCTTTTTGAGATCCAGCTTGACATTACCAATCTGGATCAATGTATTAGGACTACATGTTTTCCAGTTTAATCATCTTTCTCTTTATATAGATTCCACATATTGTCTGTTCAATGAGAGATAAACAATGTCAGATGTTTTTTTGGTAATAGTTTTACCTGGAACTAACTATGCAGAGCATTAAGCAAGGGAGATACACAAGTAGCATTTAGTATCACCATGTCAACCGTGATTTCTCTTTCTAATCGTGAAACGCCCGATTTAATCGGGTGTGTTGGGAAGCAAGCCATTTCATTTTAACTACTTTTATTTGTATGCTGTAGTCTGGGTTCAAACTCGAGACCTCTACCACTAGGCACTGGCTATTGAAAGCAATTGAACCATGAGGTATTGTGTAAAAACAAACCAAACAACATATTTTGTTATAACAAACTTTATAATTTTTAAAAAATGCTATACATTTTTGTTATCATATAATAAATATCCTATTTAAGTACACAATTATTTAGACATCAATATATAACATTGTCCTCAACAAATAATGCACACAAAATAAATGTGTCACATATATAATTAGATATAAATTTCCTATATAACAATTTTATCACAAATTCTGAGACAAGACAATATTATGTACCACATACATGTAATGGGTTTTATTCACAATTACTTTTCCATAGCAGGGGTCAATATTTTGTGACTGGCTTCATTCTTCCGAGTTGATATTTCTTGAATGTACCATGTAGATTCTGAATTGTAGCCAGTAGGCGATGTTTGTAAGGCAGAGAAATTATTTGCTTACTTTCATAGTGATAGCAGTGTGTATCTTGGCAGTAATTTTTTACAAAATCTATAGCACTTGCAAAAATATAGCAACGGTGAACAAATCCATTAGACAGTGCAAAGCACAACAGTTTCAAAACAAGGCATTCATTTTATGTCAACTTTTATGTCCGAACAAAGGATTTGTATGCAGTTTTGTAGCATACACTGAATTCATGTAAGACTCTTAAAGGTATAATTAAAACTTATCCCTTGTTATATAAGTTAGATCCATATATTCATGTATTGTACTGAAACGTGTGTAACTCGTAAGGGGGGTTGGATACGACAGAGACTGGCAAATATTAAGGCTATGCACGACATTTGATACTGAAAACATGCATTTTATAACTTTTCTGGACAAGTCCATTACATAGGAGTACTGGTACATTGTAATTGAGATATGTAAAGAAAACACACATGATGTTATAATGTTATCAAGGAGACACATGATTTGATACTGGTGGTTATAGAACACAATTCATTTGAGACATAAAATTATGATTTGGACGATATAGTATATCAGCTGGTATGATATTTCTCCCGGCTATAACACATACAACTATGAGTATAAAACATGTAGGGATAATATATACACTGTATATGCAGTAAATGCAATATGGTTCCTACTGGCATTGTCATACAAAACATTCAAACACTGAGTTAATTGAGATTGTAATCCATAAATTGACAAACACTCATTGCAACTGAGATTTTAGAACAAATCATTGGTGTCACGGTTTCATTCACTGTGTATGGTACCATTATCCGTATGTTGCAAAGTAGCATACATCAAGTATTGTACAAGGTTGTCCAAAATATGTGTCTATTCATGTTATATCATGACAAATGTAATAATTGTATGCAAAGTTTGTGATTGTCTTAAGTGAATTTATTTCATGATATTCACCCAAAATAATGTTTTCTATAAGTGGATAATTTGTCTACAATTTAGGAACATTAGGTGAGGCTGTGTGTTCAACTGTATGTGAACTTTTTCATTACTTATACACTATTTAAGGACAAACCTTGTACAGTCACCATAGGATGTCAAGTAGGGTACATCAAGTATTGTATACATTCACAATTCAGATATAAACCACATTCATAGCTAGATGTCCACAAAATAAAATTGGCAGAACTTAAAAAACGATGATTGCAAATTGCAGATAACATAGATAAATTTCAACATGGATCATGAACAGGGAAGCTTCCATCATGTATAAAAACATACAACATATGTAGGAAGTTGATAAAATAATGCACTTATGAGCTGAACCTTGTTATTGTCACATTAATTTCCCTTGTTTCAAGTACATGATTTATATTGTCTGGTTCCCAATATTGTCCTTTGGTAGTAAGTAATTTGTGGTAGAAAAAACAGTATCACAGTCTGTAGTCATGTGATTTTATTCCTTGAACTGGTTTTCAATATTGTCCTTTGGTAGTAAGTACTTTGTGGTAGAAAAACAGTATCACAGTCTGTAGTCATGTGATTATTGTTTTATGTTTTAGAACACCTTGTTTATCCCCACCGGCTTCTCCGTTAGGGAAATTCCAACTTAAACGCTTATATATGCTATTATCACGATTTTGTGTTTTGTTCAATTCTTGAATAGCATCGGCCGTATGATACCGTTTCTCTGTCCGTGATTGCCGACGTTGATAGAGTTTTGATTTCATACTTTCGTCAACGAATTCCGGTAACATTGACATATCACTTTCAACAACGAGACATGTGTAATAGGGTTGCGAATAGCATGGACGATTTTGATAAGGGACTAATAATTAATGCGAAAAGAGAGCTAGCTCTCTTTAATTGGTACCGGTGAAAATGACGAATATTGAGAAATAAAGACTTTCAGTTGAAATTGTTAGATTGAAATATTCCGCTATTAACGGTTTTGAAGCTAGAATATAAAACCAACACCCTTGTATTAAATGAATTGGTATTAACAAAACTACGGAACTAGGGACAAAAGCAACTGTTCTGTTCTGTTATGTTCTGGTATGTTTTTCCCGTTTGTATCTAGGCACTCCAGTTAGGATAAAATTAAATCACGCACTATAATGCTAAAATCGCAATACGTACTTCACAGTTCAGTTTATAAATTTATTTACACTCCCTATTTTTGGCTTGCTTTGTAATATAGCAGGCACATCCATCAGAAGGGACACAAAAGTACACGTGGAAACAAACATGCACCGACAGTGAAAATAAAGGGGCACAGACACTGCTCAACCAAAACAACTATTGCAGAACACAATTTAGTGACTGTGTAAAAAGGTATAAAATGTGTACAAATCCGAAATCCACGAGTGTAAAACCGTTCAGTGCGAGATCTCTTCTTTCCCTCCAAGTATGCTTGTCTATCTCTTAGCTGTATTACTTGTTCTACTTTCTTGAGCTGGGGCCTTATTCACTAACAATGTAAGACTGAAACTCTAGATTTAGACTTAAAATTGACAGCATTTATAATCACTGCCATTTCTTTGCAATAAGATTTAATAATGTGGAATTTTATCTTATTACATGTTGTTACCCACTGAACATATTATACCCATTTATATTAAAATCGATGTATACATGTAACAACATGTGAGCGAATAGAACGTTTGGCAATATAAAGTCTATGTCTGATTTTAAGACTTACAACGTTGGTGAATAAGGTCCCAGGACTTGTCTTAGCAGCTCCACCAGTGACATCTACTACAGCACCACCCTAGTATGAAGGTCATGTGTGAGACATACAATTATGCTTGTTACAGGCCAGTCGTCAGGATTTCATAATGGACCACATGCCATGTTCAGACAATTTCTCAAGTTTCCTAGAAATGTTTGCACTTTACTTCTACTAGTTATGGTTTTCTCCATGAATGTTATTTTAATCATTTATAACAGATTCCGTGTTTGTATAAACACCTGAAACAACATATGTATTAAAGCAACATAATTCTTGGCAGCTATGTGTCCGACTTCATCCGATGCTTTTTCTGCATTTATTGGATTTCAATATCAGTCTTTCCTTGCTTGTCTTTCCAAATAGCTAGTTGTGAACATTTGAAGTTTCCATATTTACAATGGATTGTAAATTTGTACACATGTATCCCCGACAGTAGCTCTGCATCTTATTACCTTTGTGTATATCTCTAGTTTACGTTACCATTGTGTATAGCTCTAGTTTACATAACCATTGTGTATAGCTCTAGTTTACGTTACCATTGTGTATAGCTCTAGTTTACACTACCATTGTGTATAGCTCTAGTTTACATAACCATTGTGTATAGCTCTAGTTTACGCTACCATTGTGTATAGCTCTAGTTTACGTTACCATTGTGTATAGCTCTAGTTTACACTACCATTGTGTATAGCTCTAGTTTACGTTACCATTGTGTATAGCTCTAGTTTACACTACCATTGTGTAAAGCTCTAGTTTACACTACCATTGTGTATAGCTCTAGTTTACACTATCATTGTGTATAGCTCTAGTTTACACTACCATTATGTATAGCTTTAGTTTACACTACCATTGTGTATAGCTCTAGTTTACACTACCATTGTGTATAGCTCTTGCTTACACTACCATTGTGTATAGCTCTAGTTTACACTACCATTGTGTATAGTTCTAGTTTACACTACCATTGTGTATAGCTCTAGTTTACACTACCATTGTGTATAGCTCTAGTTTACGTTACCATTGTGTATAGCTCTAGTTTACACTACCATTGTGTATAGTTCTAGTTAACGTAACCATTGTGTATAGTTCTAGTTTACATAACCATTTTGAATAGCTCTAGTTTACACTACCATTGTGTATAGCTCTAGTTTACACTACCATTGTGTATAGTTCTAGTTTACATTACCATTGTATATAGATCTAGTTTACACTACCATTGTGTATAGTTCTAGTTTACATTACCATCGTGCATAGCTCTAGTTTACACTACCATTGTGTATAGATCTAGTTTACACTACCATTGTGTATAGATCTAGTTTACATTACCATTGTGTATAGATCTAGTTTACATTACCATTGTGTATAGATCTAGTTTACATTACCATTGTGTATAGATCTAGTTTACACTACCATTGTGTATAGTTCTAGTTTACACTACCATTGTGTATAGATCTGCGTCACATTACCATTGTGTATAGATCTACTTCACATTACCATTGTGTATAGATCTAGTTAACATTACCATTATGTATAGCTCTAGTTTACATTACCATTGTGTATAGATCTAGTTTACATTACCATTGTGTATAGATCTAGTTTACATTACCATTGTGTATAGCTCCAGTTTACATTACCATTGTGTATAGATCTAGTTTACATTACCATTGTGTATAGCTCAGGTTTACATTACCATTATGAATAGCTCAACTTTGCATTGCCGTTGAGTATAGCTCTACTTTGCATGACTATTGTGTATAGCTCTAGTTTGCATTACCATTGTGTATGGCTCCATTTTACATTACCAGTGTGTATAGCTCTACTTTACATTATCATTGTGTATAGCTCTACTTTGCATTACCATTGTGTATAGCTCCATTTTACATTACCAGTGTGTATAGATGTAGTTTACACTACCATCGTGTATATCTCTAGTTTACATTACCATTGTGTATAGCTCAACTTTGCATTACCATTGTGTATAGCTCTGCATCACAATACCATGGTGTACAGCTCTGCGTCACATTACCATTGTGTATAGCTCTGAATGACATTGCTATTGTGTATAGCTCTAGTATACATAACCATTGTGTAAAGCTTTAGTTTACATTACCGTTGTGCATAGCTCTGCGTCACATTACCATTGTGTATAGCTCAATTTTACATTACCATTGTGTAAAGCTCTAGTTTACATTCCCAATGTTTTTAGCTCTAGTTTACATAACCAATGTGTATAGCCTTTTAAAGTTTCAGCTTGATAATACCTCTCACGATCATTATGTATTAAGACCTGAATTGTTTCATTGTTTTTTCTCTTTTATTATTGTCTGTTCAATGAGAAAAAACCTTGTTAGACTTTTTGTTGTTGTTCTAGTTTTACCCCGAACTAACTGTGATGTGTGTCAAGCAAGGGAGATACACAAATAGAATTTTTATTACTTTTGTATGTTGCAGTCTGGGATCAAACTTGAGACCTCTACCACTAGGTACTAGACACTGGCTATCGAGGCCAATAAAACCACAAGGTATTGTGTAAAAACAAACCAAACAACATATTTTGTTATAACAAACTTTATAATTTTTAAAAAATGCTTTACATTTTTGTTATCATATAATAAATATCCTATTTAAGTACACAATTATTTAGACATCAATATATAACATTTTCCTCAACAAATAATGCACACAAAATAAATGTGTCACATATATAATTATATATAAATTTCCTATATAACAATTTGATCACAAATTCTGAGACAAGACAATATAATGTACCACATACATGTAATGGGTTTTATTCACAGTTACTTTTCCAGAGAGCTGGGGTCAATATTTTGTGACTGGCTTCATTCTTCCATATTATTTTCTGATTTGATATTTCTTGAATGTACCAAGTAGATTCTGAATTGTAGCCAGTAGGCGATGTTTGTAAGGCAGAGAAATTATTTGCTAACTATTATAGTGATAGCAATGAGTATCTTGGCAGTGTTATGTTTTACAAAATCTAGCACTTGCAAAAATATAGCAACCGTGAACAAATCCATCAGACATGACAATGTACAACATGTTTGAAACATTGCATTCATTCTATGTCAACTTTTATGTCCGAACAAAGGATTTGTATGCAGTTTTGTAGCATACACTGAATTCATGTAAGACTCTTAAAGGTATAATTAAAATTATTCCTTGTTATATTAGTTAGATCCATATAATTCATTTATTGTACTGAAACGTGTGTTACTTGAAAGGGTGGGTTGGATACGACAGAGACTGGCAAATATTAAGGCTATGCACGACATTTGATACTGAAAACATGCATTTTATAACTTTTCTGGACAAGTCCATTACATAGGAGTACTGGTACACTGTAATTGAGATATGTAAAGAAAACACACATGATGTTATAATGTTATCATGGAGACACATGATTTGATACAGGTGGTTATAGAACACAATTCATTTGAGACATAAAATTATGACTTGGACGATATAGTATATCAGCTGGTATGATATTTCTCCCGGCTATAACACATACTACTATGAGTATAAAACATGTAGTGATAATATATACACTGTATATGCAGTAAATGCAATATGGTTCCTACTGGCATTGTCATACATAACATTCAAACACTGAGTTAATTGAGATTGTAATCCATAAATTGACAAACACTCATTGCAACTGAGATTTTAGAACAAATCATTGGTGTCACGGTTTCATTCACTGTGTATGGTACCATTCTCCGTATGTTGCAAAGTAGCATACATCAAGTATTGTACAAGGTTGTCCAAAAAATGTGTCTATTTATGTTATATCATGACAAATGTAATAATTGTATGCAAAATTTGTGATTGTCTTAAGTGAATTTATTTCATGATATTCACCCAAAATAATGTTTTCTATAAGTGGATAATTTGTCTACAATTTAGGAACATTAGGTGAGGCTGTGTGTTCAACTGTATGTGAACTTTCTCATTACTTATACACTATTTAAGCACAAACCTTGTACAGTCACCATATGATGTCAAGTTGGGTGCATCAAGTATTGTATACATTCACAATTCAGATAACCACATACATAGCTAGATGTCCACAAAAACAAAATTGGCAGAACTTAAAAAACGATGATTGCAAATTGCAGATAACATAGATAAATTTCAACATGGATCATAAACAGGGGAGCTTCCATCATGTATAAAAACATACAACATATGTAGGAAGTTGATAAAATAATGCACTTATAAGCTGAACCTTGTTATTGTCACATTAATTTCCCTTGTTTCAAATACATGATTTATATTGTCTGGTTCCCAATATTGTCCTTTGGTAGTAAGTACTTTGTGGTAGAAAAAACAGTATCACAGTCTGTAGTCATGTGATTTTATTCCTTGGACTGGTTTTCAATATTGTCCTTTGGTAGTAAGTACTTTGTGGTAGAAAAACAGTATCACAGTCTGTAGTCATGCGATTATCCCATGGACTGGTTTCCATAGCTGCCTCACACTTCACTGAAATTAAAGAAATAGAAATAATTAATATGAAAGTAAATAAAGTACTAGATAATAGTCTATGTTCAACTGACCGTGCATTTGAATAGCAACAGTGAACAATCCAATTGTCTGAAATGGAAAAAGGTCAGTCACAGACCTTGACCTACTGACCACAAAATAATTAGAATCATCTACTGTGCTTGCCAACCTCCATGTAAAGTTTAAAGATTCTAGGGCAGAGTTATTGAACAAAACCATTTGGTATACGGACAGACCTATTGACGGACACCGACATACATGTGAAAAAGCAATATACCCACTTATCAAAGATTGTGGATTGTGGGGCATGTTTATTTATCAAACAGTTATACTAAATAATACAGACAAAAGAAGCACAATGAAGGGAGTTAATCATGGCGAATTGTATAAAGTATGTACGAGTTGCTTACCTTGCTTCGACATTAGAACTAAGCAACAGCTGTTTCTTCATACGTAGTAACTGAGCATGAGAGAGTCTATGTTT
This sequence comes from Spisula subtruncata, assembly GCA_963678985.1. NCBI lineage: Eukaryota > Metazoa > Mollusca > Bivalvia > Venerida > Mactridae > Spisula > Spisula subtruncata. Next base: position 29,933,274 of record OY787669.1, read on the forward strand.
AGGATCATCACAGACAGGTAAATCCACTGACGATATTCCATCCTTCATATCCTGTGTGTTTAAATCCTGCATCAGACTCACAATGTCTGGTGTCGACTTGGATTTATGGGACGGCGGGAATTCCCGATGAAGATCATCTTCGTTTACATTATGAGGTAAGTCTGTATCAATGGCATATTCCCCTAGATCACTATCCTCCTCACATATGTCCCCGTCCGGACTCAGGTGTAACGATCCTGTCGATGACACGCCACCTGAACTATGAAAACTTCGTATAGAATCCGAACTCATTGTTTTATGTTTTAGAACACCTTGTTTATCCCCACCGGCTTCTCCGTTAGGGAAATTCCAACTTAAACGCTTATATATGCTATTATCACGATTTTGTGTTTTGTTCAATTCTTGAATAGCATCGGCCGTATGATACCGTTTCTCTGTCCGTGATTGCCGACGTTGATAGAGTTTTGATTTCATACTTTCGTCAACAAATTCCGGTAACATTGACATATCACTTTCAACAACGAGACCTGTGTAATAGGGGTGCGAATAGCACGGACGATTTTGATAAGGGACTAATAATTAATACGAAAAAAAGAGAGCTAGCTCTCTGAAATTGGTACCGGTGAAAATGACGAATATTGAGAAATAAAGACTTTCAGTTGAAATTGTAAGATTGAAATATTCCGCTATTAACGGTTTTGAAGCTAGAATATAAAACGAACACCCTTGTATTAAATGAATTGGTATTAACAAAACTACGGAACTAGGGACAAAAGCAACTGTTCTGTTCTGTTATGTTCTGGTATGTTTTTCCCGTTTGTATCGAGGCACTCCAGTTAGGATAAAATTAAATCACGCACTATAATGTTAAAATCGCAATATGTACTTCACAGTTCAGTTTATAAATTTATTTACACTCCCTATTTTTGGCTTGCTTTGTAATATAGCAGGCACATCCATCAGAAGGGACACAAAAGTACACGTGGAAACAAACATGCACCGACAGTGAAAATAAAGGGGGACAGACACTGCTCAACTAAAACAACTATCGCAGAACACAATTTAGTGACTGTGTAAAAAGGTATAAAATGTGTACAAACCCGAAATCCACGAGTGTAAAACCGTTCAGTGCGAGATCTGTTTTTTCCCTCCAAGTATGCTTGTCTATCTCTTAGCTGTATAACTTGTTCTACTTTCTTGAGCAGTGACCTTATTCACTGACAGTGTAAGACTGAAACTCTAGACTTAGACTTAAAATTGACAGCATTTATAATCACTGCCATTTCTTTGCAATTAGATTTAATAATGTGAAATTTTATCTTATTACTTGTTGTTACCCACTGAACATATTATACCCATTTATATTAAAATCGATGTATACATGTAACAACATGTGAGCGAATAGAACGTTTGGCAATATAAAGTCTATGTCTGATTTTAAGACTTACAACGTTGGTGAATAAGGTCCCAGGACTTTTCTTGGCAGCTCCACCAGTGACATCTACTACAGCACCACCCTAGTATGAAGGTCATGTGTGAGACATACAATTATGCTTGTTACAGACCAGTCGTCTGGATTTCATAATGGACCACATGCCATGTTCTGACAATTTCTCAAGTTTCCTAGAAATGTTTGCACTTTACTTCTACTAGTTATGGTTTTCTCCATGAATGTTATTTTAATCATTTATAACAGATTCCGTGTTTGTATAAACACCAGAAACAACATAATAATTATGTACTTTAGCATATTAATTCCTTGCAGTTATGTGTCCGACTTAAGCTTATGCATTTTCTGCATTTATTTGGATTGCGATACCTGTCTTCTATTCTTGCTTGTCGTTACAATTAGCTAGTTGTGAGCATTTGAAGTTTCCATATTTACAATGGTTTGTACTTTGGTACACATGTCTCCCCGTACAGTAGCTCTGCATCACATTACCTTTGTGTAAAGCTCTACATCACATTACCTTTGAGTATAGCTCTGCATCACGTAACCATTGTACATAGCTCTGCATTACATTACAACTGTGTATAGCTCTGCATCACATTACCTTTGTGTATAGCTCTGTATCACATTACCATTATGCATAGCTCTGCATCACATTACCTTTGAGCATAGCTCTGGATCACATTACTTTTGTGTATAGCTCTGCATCACATTACCTTTGTGTATAGCTCTTCATCACATTACATTTGTGTAAAGCTCTGCATCACATTACCATTGTGTATAGCTCTGCATCACATTACCTTTGTGTATAGCTCTGCATCACATCACCTTTGTGAAAAGCTCTGCATCACATTACTTTTGTGTATAGCTCTGCATCACATTACTTTTGTGTATAGCTCTGCATGACATTAATTTTGTGTATAGCTCTGCATCACATTACCTTTGTGTACAGCTCTGCATCATTTTACCTTTGTGTATAGCTCTGCATCTTCGTTTACATTATGAGGTAAGTCTGTATCAATGTCATATTCCCCTAGATCACTATCCTCCTCACATATGTCCCCGTCCGGACTCAGGTGTAACGATCCTGTCGATGACACGCCACTTGAACTATGGAAACTTCGTATAGAATCGGAACTCATTGTTTTATGTTTTAGAACACCTTGTTTATCCCCTCCGGCTTCTCCGTTAGGGAAATTCCAACTTAAACGCTTATATATGCTATTATCACGATTTTGTGTTTTGTTCAATTCTTGAATAGCATCGGCCGTATGATACCGTTTCTCTGTCCGTGATTGCCGACGTTGATAGAGTTTTGATTTCAAACTTTCGTCAACAAATTCCGGAAACATTGACATATCACTTTCAACAACGAGACCTGTGTAATAGGGGTGCGAATAGCACGGACGATTTTGATAAGGGACTATTAATTAATACGAAAAAAGAGAGCTAGCTCTCTAAAATTGGTACCGGTCAAAATGACGAATATTGAGAAATAAAGACTTTCAGTTGAAATTGTTAGACTGAAATATTCAACTATTAACGGTTTTGAAGCTAGAATATAAAACCAACACCCTTGTATTAAATGAATTGGTATTAACAAAACTACGGAACTAGGGACAAAAGCAACTGTTCTGGTATGTTTTCCGTGTGTATCGAGGCACTCAAACTAGGATATAATTAAATCACGCACTATAATGTTAAAATCGCAATACGTACTTCACAGTTCAGTTTATAAATTTATTTACACTCCCTATTTTTGGCTTGCTTTGTAATATAGCAGGCACATCCATCAGAAGGGACACAAAAGTACACGTGGAAACATACATGCACCGACAGTGAAAATAAAGGGGGACAGACACTGCTCAACCAAAACAACTATTGCAGAACACAATTTAGTGACTGTGTAAAAAGGTATAAAATGTGTACAAACCCGAAATCCACGAGTGTAAAACCGTTCAGTGCGAGATCTCTTCTTTCCCTCCAAGTATGCTTGTCTATCTCTTAGCTGTATTACTTGTTCTACTTTCTTGAGCTGGGGCCTATTTCACTAACAATGTAAGACTGAAACTCTAGACTTAGACTTAAAATTGACAGCATTTATAATCACTGCCATTTCTTTGCAATTAGATTTAATAATGTGAAATTTTATCTTATTACTTGTTGTTACCCACTGAACATATTATACCCATTTATATTAAAATCGATGTATACATGTAACAACATGTGAGCGAATAGAACGTTTGGCAATATAAAGTCTATGTCTGATTTTAAGACTTACAACGTTGGTGAATAAGGTCCCAGGACTTTTCTTGGCAGCTCCACAAGGGACATCTACTACAGCACCACCCTAGTATGAAGGTCATGTGTGAGACATACAATTATGCTTGTTACAGGCCAGTCGTCAGGATTTCATAATGGACCACATGCCATGTTCAGACAATTTCTCAAGTTTCCTAGAAATGTTTGCACTTTACTTCTACTAGTTATGGTTTTCTCCATGAATGTTATTTTAATCATTTATAACAGATTCCGTGTTTGTATAAACACCTGAAACAACATATGTATTATAGCAAAATCATTCTTGGCAGCTATGTGTCCGACTTCATCCGATGCTTTTTCTGCATTTATTGGATTTCAATATCAGTCTTTCCTTGCTTGTCTTTGCAAATAGCTAGTTGTGAACATTTGAAGTTTCCATATTTACAATGGATTGTACATTTGTACGCATGTATCCCCGTACAGTAGCTCTGCATCATATTAACTTTGTGTATAGCTCTAGTTTACGTTACCATTGTGTATAGCTCTAGTTTACATAACCATTGAGTATAGCTATAGTTTACACTACCATTGTGTATAGCTCTAATTAACATTACCATTGTGTATAGCTCTAGTTTACATTACCATTGAGTATAGCTCTAGTTTACATAACCATTGAGTATAGCTCTAGTTTACACTACCATTGTGTATAGCTCTAGTTTACATTACCATTGAGTATAGCTCTAGTTTACATAACCATTGTGTATAGCTCTAGTTTACATTACCATAGAGTATAGCTCTAGTTTACATAACCATTGAGTATAGCTCTAGTTTACACTACCATTGTGTATAGCTCTAGTTTACATAACCATTGAGTAAAGCTCTAGTTTACATAACCATTGAGTATAGCTCTAGTTTACATAACCATTGAGTATAGCTCTAGTTTACTTTACCATTGTGTATAGCTCTGGTTTACATAACCATTGAGTATAGCTCTAGTTTACACTACCATTGTGTATAGCTCTAGTTTACACTACCATTGTGTATAGTTCTAGTTTCCATTACCATTGTGTATAGCTCTCGTTTACATTACCATTGTGTATAGCTCTAGTTTGCATTACCATTGTGTATAGCTCTACTTTGCATTACCATTGTGTATAGCTCTGCATCGTATATAGCTCTACTTTGCATTACCATTGTGTATAGCTCTACTTTGCATTACCATTGTGTATAACTCGAGTGTGCATAACCATTGTGTATAGATCTGCATCGCCATTACCATTGTGTATAGCATAGCTCTACTTTGCATTACCATTCTGTATAGCTCTATTTTACATTACCAAAGTGTATAGCTTTAGTTAACATTATAATTGTGTATAGCTCTAGTTTACATTACCTATGTGTATTGCTCTAGTTTTCATCACCATTGTGTATAGCTCTGCGTCACATTACCATTGTGTATAGCTCTAGTTTACATTACCAATGTGTATAGCTCTAGTTTGTATTACCATTGTTTATAGCTCTCGATTGCACTGCCATTGTGTATAGCTCTAAATTACATTGCCATTGTGTATAGCTCTAGTTTACATTACCATTGTTTATAGCTCTAAATTACATTGCCATTGTGTATAGCTCTAGTTAACATTACCATTGTGTATAGCTTTAGTTTGCATTACCAATGTTTATAGCTCTCGATTGTTCTGCCATTGTGTATAGCTCTAAATTGCATTGCCATTGTGTATAGCTCTAGTTTACATTACCATTGTGTATAGCTCTAGTTTGCATTACCAATGTTTATAGCTCTAGATTGCACTGCCATTGTGTATAGCTCTAAATTGCATTGCCATTGTGTATAGTTCTAGTTTACATTACCAATGTGTATGGCTCTAGTTTGCATTATCAATGTGTATAGCTCTAGATTGCACTGCCATTGTGTATAGCTCTAGTTTCCATTACCAATGTGTATAGCCCTTTAAAGTTTCAGCTTGATAATACCTCTCACGATCATTATGTATTAAGACCTGGATAGTTCTTTTATTATTGTCTGTTCAATGAGAAAAAAACATGCTAGGCTTTTTGTTGTTGTTCTATTTTTACCTCGTACTAACTGCGATGTGTGTCAAGCAAGGGAGATACACAAATAGAATTTTTATGACTATTGTTTGTTGCAGTTTGGGATCAAACTTGAGACCTCTACCACTAGGTACTAGACACTGGCTATCGAGACCGATAAAACCACAAGGTATTTTGTAAAAACAAACCAAACAACATATTTTGTTATAACAAACTTTATAATTTTTAAAAAATGCTATACATTTTTGTTATCATATAATAAATATCCTATTTAAGTACACAATTATTTAGACATCAATATATAACATTTTCCTCAACAAATAATGCACACAAAATAAATGTGTCACATATATAATTATATATAAATTTCCTATATAACAATTTGATCACAAATTCTGAGACAAGACAATATAATGTACCACATACATGTAATGGGTTTAATTCACAATTTCTTTTCGAGAGAGCTGGGGTCAATATTTTGTGACTGGCTTCATTCTTCAATATTGTTTTCTGATTTGATATTTCTTGAATGTACCAAGTAGATTCTGAATTGTAGCCAGTAGGTGATGTTTGAAAGGCAGAGAAATGATTTGCTTACTATTATAATGAAAGCAATGTGCATCTTGGCAGTATTCATTTGTTTACAAAATCTATAGCACTTGCAAAAATATAGCAACCGTGAACAAATCCATCAGACATAACAATGTTAAACATGTTTGAAACATTGCATTCATTCTATGTCAATTTTTATGTCAGAACAAAGGATTTTTATGCAGTTTTGTAGCATACACTGAATTCATGTAAGACTCTTAAAGGTAAAATTAAAACTTATCCATTGTTATTGTATTGTTATATTAGTAAGATCCATATATTCATTTATTGCACTGAAGTGTGTGTAACTCATAAGGGTGGGTTGGATACGACAGAGACTGGAAAATATTAAGGCTATGCACGACATTTGATACTGAAGACATGCATTTATTAACTTTTCTAGACAAGTCCATTACATAGGAGTACTGGTACACTGTAATTGAGATATGTAAAGAAAACACACACATGTTGTAATAATGTTACCATGGAGACACATGATATGATACTGGTGGTTATAGAACACAATTCATTTGAGACATAAAATTATGACTTGGACGATATAGTATATCAGCTGGTATGATATTTCTCCCGGCTATAACACATACTACTATGAGTATAAAACATGTAGTGATAATATATACACTGTATATGCAGTAAATGCAATATGGTTCCTACTGGCATTGTCATACAAAACATTCAAACACTGAGTTAATTGAGATTGTAATCCATAAATTGACAAACACTCATTGCAACCGAGATTTTAGAACAAATCATTGGTGTCACGGTTTCATTCACTGTGTATGGTACCATTCTCCGTATGTTGCAAAGTAGCATACATCAAGTATTGTACAAGGTTGTCCAAAAAATGTGTCTATTCATGTTATATCATGACAAATGTAATAATTGTATGCAAAATTTGTGATTGTCTTAAGTGAATTTATTTCATGATATTCACCCAAAATAATGTTTTCTATAAGTGTATAATTTGTCTACAATTTAGGAACATTAGGTGAGGCTGTGTGTTCAACTGTATGTGAACTTTCTAATTACTTATACACTATTTAAGCACAAACCTTGTACAGTCACCATATGATGTCAAGTTGGGTACATCAAGTATTGTATACATTCACAATTCAGATATAAACCACATTCATAGCTAGATGTCCACAAAAACAAAATTGGCAGAACTTAAAAAACGATGATTGCCAATTGCAGATAACATAGATAAATTTCAACATGGATCATGAACAGGGGAGCTTCCATCATGTATAAAAACATACAACATTTGTAGGAAGTTGATAAAATAATGCACTTATAAGCTGAACCTTGTTATTGTCACATTAATTTCCCTTGTTTTAAGTACATGATTTATATTGTCTGGTTCCCAATATTATCCTTTGGTAGTAAGTACTTTGTGGTAGAAAAAACAGTATCACAGTCTGTAGTCATGTGATTTTATTCCTTGGACTGGTTTTCAATATTGTCCTTTGGTAGTAAGTACTTTGTGGTAGAAAAACAGTATCACAGCCTGTAGTCATGTGATTATCCTATGGACTGGTTTCCATAGCTGCCTCAGACTTCACTGAAATTAAAGAAATAGAAATAATTAATATGAAAGTAAATAAAGTACTGGATAATAGTCTATGTTCAACTGACCGTGCATTTGAATAGCAACAGTGAACAATCCAATTGTCTGAAATGGAAAAAGGTCAGTCACAGACCTTGACCTACTGACCACAAAATAATTAGAATCATCTACCGTTGCTTGCCAATCTCCATGTAAAGTTTAAAGATTCTAGGGCAGAGTTATTGAACAAAACCATTTGGTAAACGGACAGACCTATTGACGGACACCGACCACCATGTGAAAAAGCAATATACCCACTTATCAAAGATTAAGGATTGTGGGGCATGTTTATTTATCAAACAGTTTTACTAAATAATACAGACAAAAGAAGCACAATGAAGGGAGTTAATCATGGCGAATTGTATAAAGTATGTAAGAGTTGCTTATCTTGCTTCGACATTAGAACTAAGCAACAGCTGTTTCTTCATACGTAGTAACTGAGCATGAGAGAGTCTATGTTTAGGATCATCACAGACAGGTAAATCCACTGACGATATTCCATCCTTCATATCCTGTGTGTTTAAATCCTGCATCAGACTCACAATGTCTGGTGTCGACTTGGATTTATGGGACGGCGGGAATTCCCGATGAAGATCATCTTCGTTTACATTATGAGGTAAGTCTGTATCAATGTCATATTCCCCTAGATCACTATCCTCCTCACATATGTCCCCGTCCGGACTCAGGTGTAACGATCCTGTCGATGACACGCCACTTGAACTATGGAAATTTCGTATAGAATCCGAACTCATTGTTTTATGTTTTACAACACCTTGTTTATCCCCACCAGCTTCTCCGTTAGGGAAATTCCAACTTAAACGCTTATATATGCTATTATCACGAGTTTGTGTTTTGTTCAATTCTTGAATAGCATCGGCCGTATGATACCGTTTCTCTGTCCGTGATTGCCGGCGTTGATAGAGTTTTGATTTCAAACTTTCGTCAACGAATTCCGGTAACATTGACATATCACTTTCAGCAACGAGACATGTGTAAGGCAATAGGGTGCGAATAGCACGGACGATTTTGATAAGGGACTAATAATTAATACGAAAAAAGAGAGCTAGCTCTCTGAAATTGGTACCGGTGAAAATGACGAATATTGAGAAATAAAGACTTTCAGTTGAAATTGTTAGACTGAAATATTCAACTATTAACGGTTTTGAAGCTAGAATATAAAACCAACACCCTTGTATTAAATGAATTGGTATTAACAAAACTACGGAACTAGGGACAAAAGCAACTGTTCTGGTATGTTTTCCGTGTGTATCGAGGCACTCAAACTAGGATATAATTAAATCACGCACTATAATGTTAAAATCGCAATACGTACTTCACAGTTCAGTTTATAAATTTATTTACACTCCCTATTTTTGGCTTGCTTTGTAATATAGCAGGCACATCCATCAGAAGGGACACAAAAGTACACGTGGAAACATACATGCACCGACAGTGAAAATAAAGGGGGACAGACACTGCTCAACCAAAACAACTATTGCAGAACACAATTTAGTGACTGTGTAAAAAGGTATAAAATGTGTACAAACCCGAAATCCACGAGTGTAAAACCGTTCAGTGCGAGATCTCTTCTTTCCCTCCAAGTATGCTTGTCTATCTCTTAGCTGTATTACTTGTTCTACTTTCTTGAGCTGGGGCCTATTTCACTAACAATGTAAGACTGAAACTCTAGACTTAGACTTAAAATTGACAGCATTTATAATCACTGCCATTTCTTTGCAATTAGATTTAATAATGTGAAATTTTATCTTATTACTTGTTGTTACCCACTGAACATATTATACCCATTTATATTAAAATCGATGTATACATGTAACAACATGTGAGCGAATAGAACGTTTGGCAATATAAAGTCTATGTCTGATTTTAAGACTTACAACGTTGGTGAATAAGGTCCCAGGACTTTTCTTGGCAGCTCCACAAGGGACATCTACTACAGCACCACCCTAGTATGAAGGTCATGTGTGAGACATACAATTATGCTTGTTACAGGCCAGTCGTCAGGATTTCATAATGGACCACATGCCATGTTCAGACAATTTCTCAAGTTTCCTAGAAATGTTTGCACTTTACTTCTACTAGTTATGGTTTTCTCCATGAATGTTATTTTAATCATTTATAACAGATTCCGTGTTTGTATAAACACCTGAAACAACATATGTATTATAGCAAAATCATTCTTGGCAGCTATGTGTCCGACTTCATCCGATGCTTTTTCTGCATTTATTGGATTTCAATATCAGTCTTTCCTTGCTTGTCTTTGCAAATAGCTAGTTGTGAACATTTGAAGTTTCCATATTTACAATGGATTGTACATTTGTACGCATGTATCCCCGTACAGTAGCTCTGCATCATATTAACTTTGTGTATAGCTCTAGTTTACGTTACCATTGTGTATAGCTCTAGTTTACATAACCATTGAGTATAGCTATAGTTTACACTACCATTGTGTATAGCTCTAATTAACATTACCATTGTGTATAGCTCTAGTTTACATTACCATTGAGTATAGCTCTAGTTTACATAACCATTGAGTATAGCTCTAGTTTACACTACCATTGTGTATAGCTCTAGTTTACATTACCATTGAGTATAGCTCTAGTTTACATAACCATTGTGTATAGCTCTAGTTTACATTACCATAGAGTATAGCTCTAGTTTACATAACCATTGAGTATAGCTCTAGTTTACACTACCATTGTGTATAGCTCTAGTTTACATAACCATTGAGTAAAGCTCTAGTTTACATAACCATTGAGTATAGCTCTAGTTTACATAACCATTGAGTATAGCTCTAGTTTACTTTACCATTGTGTATAGCTCTGGTTTACATAACCATTGAGTATAGCTCTAGTTTACACTACCATTGTGTATAGCTCTAGTTTACACTACCATTGTGTATAGTTCTAGTTTCCATTACCATTGTGTATAGCTCTCGTTTACATTACCATTGTGTATAGCTCTAGTTTGCATTACCATTGTGTATAGCTCTACTTTGCATTACCATTGTGTATAGCTCTGCATCGTATATAGCTCTACTTTGCATTACCATTGTGTATAGCTCTACTTTGCATTACCATTGTGTATAACTCGAGTGTGCATAACCATTGTGTATAGATCTGCATCGCCATTACCATTGTGTATAGCATAGCTCTACTTTGCATTACCATTCTGTATAGCTCTATTTTACATTACCAAAGTGTATAGCTTTAGTTAACATTATAATTGTGTATAGCTCTAGTTTACATTACCTATGTGTATTGCTCTAGTTTTCATCACCATTGTGTATAGCTCTGCGTCACATTACCATTGTGTATAGCTCTAGTTTACATTACCAATGTGTATAGCTCTAGTTTGTATTACCATTGTTTATAGCTCTCGATTGCACTGCCATTGTGTATAGCTCTAAATTACATTGCCATTGTGTATAGCTCTAGTTTACATTACCATTGTTTATAGCTCTAAATTACATTGCCATTGTGTATAGCTCTAGTTAACATTACCATTGTGTATAGCTTTAGTTTGCATTACCAATGTTTATAGCTCTCGATTGTTCTGCCATTGTGTATAGCTCTAAATTGCATTGCCATTGTGTATAGCTCTAGTTTACATTACCATTGTGTATAGCTCTAGTTTGCATTACCAATGTTTATAGCTCTAGATTGCACTGCCATTGTGTATAGCTCTAAATTGCATTGCCATTGTGTATAGTTCTAGTTTACATTACCAATGTGTATGGCTCTAGTTTGCATTATCAATGTGTATAGCTCTAGATTGCACTGCCATTGTGTATAGCTCTAGTTTCCATTACCAATGTGTATAGCCCTTTAAAGTTTCAGCTTGATAATACCTCTCACGATCATTATGTATTAAGACCTGGATAGTTCTTTTATTATTGTCTGTTCAATGAGAAAAAAACATGCTAGGCTTTTTGTTGTTGTTCTATTTTTACCTCGTACTAACTGCGATGTGTGTCAAGCAAGGGAGATACACAAATAGAATTTTTATGACTATTGTTTGTTGCAGTTTGGGATCAAACTTGAGACCTCTACCACTAGGTACTAGACACTGGCTATCGAGACCGATAAAACCACAAGGTATTTTGTAAAAACAAACCAAACAACATATTTTGTTATAACAAACTTTATAATTTTTAAAAAATGCTATACATTTTTGTTATCATATAATAAATATCCTATTTAAGTACACAATTATTTAGACATCAATATATAACATTTTCCTCAACAAATAATGCACACAAAATAAATGTGTCACATATATAATTATATATAAATTTCCTATATAACAATTTGATCACAAATTCTGAGACAAGACAATATAATGTACCACATACATGTAATGGGTTTAATTCACAATTTCTTTTCGAGAGAGCTGGGGTCAATATTTTGTGACTGGCTTCATTCTTCAATATTGTTTTCTGATTTGATATTTCTTGAATGTACCAAGTAGATTCTGAATTGTAGCCAGTAGGTGATGTTTGAAAGGCAGAGAAATGATTTGCTTACTATTATAATGAAAGCAATGTGCATCTTGGCAGTATTCATTTGTTTACAAAATCTATAGCACTTGCAAAAATATAGCAACCGTGAACAAATCCATCAGACATAACAATGTTAAACATGTTTGAAACATTGCATTCATTCTATGTCAATTTTTATGTCAGAACAAAGGATTTTTATGCAGTTTTGTAGCATACACTGAATTCATGTAAGACTCTTAAAGGTAAAATTAAAACTTATCCATTGTTATTGTATTGTTATATTAGTAAGATCCATATATTCATTTATTGCACTGAAGTGTGTGTAACTCATAAGGGTGGGTTGGATACGACAGAGACTGGAAAATATTAAGGCTATGCACGACATTTGATACTGAAGACATGCATTTATTAACTTTTCTAGACAAGTCCATTACATAGGAGTACTGGTACACTGTAATTGAGATATGTAAAGAAAACACACACATGTTGTAATAATGTTACCATGGAGACACATGATATGATACTGGTGGTTATAGAACACAATTCATTTGAGACATAAAATTATGACTTGGACGATATAGTATATCAGCTGGTATGATATTTCTCCCGGCTATAACACATACTACTATGAGTATAAAACATGTAGTGATAATATATACACTGTATATGCAGTAAATGCAATATGGTTCCTACTGGCATTGTCATACAAAACATTCAAACACTGAGTTAATTGAGATTGTAATCCATAAATTGACAAACACTCATTGCAACCGAGATTTTAGAACAAATCATTGGTGTCACGGTTTCATTCACTGTGTATGGTACCATTCTCCGTATGTTGCAAAGTAGCATACATCAAGTATTGTACAAGGTTGTCCAAAAAATGTGTCTATTCATGTTATATCATGACAAATGTAATAATTGTATGCAAAATTTGTGATTGTCTTAAGTGAATTTATTTCATGATATTCACCCAAAATAATGTTTTCTATAAGTGTATAATTTGTCTACAATTTAGGAACATTAGGTGAGGCTGTGTGTTCAACTGTATGTGAACTTTCTAATTACTTATACACTATTTAAGCACAAACCTTGTACAGTCACCATATGATGTCAAGTTGGGTACATCAAGTATTGTATACATTCACAATTCAGATATAAACCACATTCATAGCTAGATGTCCACAAAAACAAAATTGGCAGAACTTAAAAAACGATGATTGCCAATTGCAGATAACATAGATAAATTTCAACATGGATCATGAACAGGGGAGCTTCCATCATGTATAAAAACATACAACATTTGTAGGAAGTTGATAAAATAATGCACTTATAAGCTGAACCTTGTTATTGTCACATTAATTTCCCTTGTTTTAAGTACATGATTTATATTGTCTGGTTCCCAATATTATCCTTTGGTAGTAAGTACTTTGTGGTAGAAAAAACAGTATCACAGTCTGTAGTCATGTGATTTTATTCCTTGGACTGGTTTTCAATATTGTCCTTTGGTAGTAAGTACTTTGTGGTAGAAAAACAGTATCACAGCCTGTAGTCATGTGATTATCCTATGGACTGGTTTCCATAGCTGCCTCAGACTTCACTGAAATTAAAGAAATAGAAATAATTAATATGAAAGTAAATAAAGTACTGGATAATAGTCTATGTTCAACTGACCGTGCATTTGAATAGCAACAGTGAACAATCCAATTGTCTGAAATGGAAAAAGGTCAGTCACAGACCTTGACCTACTGACCACAAAATAATTAGAATCATCTACCGTTGCTTGCCAATCTCCATGTAAAGTTTAAAGATTCTAGGGCAGAGTTATTGAACAAAACCATTTGGTAAACGGACAGACCTATTGACGGACACCGACCACCATGTGAAAAAGCAATATACCCACTTATCAAAGATTAAGGATTGTGGGGCATGTTTATTTATCAAACAGTTTTACTAAATAATACAGACAAAAGAAGCACAATGAAGGGAGTTAATCATGGCGAATTGTATAAAGTATGTAAGAGTTGCTTATCTTGCTTCGACATTAGAACTAAGCAACAGCTGTTTCTTCATACGTAGTAACTGAGCATGAGAGAGTCTATGTTTAGGATCATCACAGACAGGTAAATCCACTGACGATATTCCATCCTTCATATCCTGTGTGTTTAAATCCTGCATCAGACTCACAATGTCTGGTGTCGACTTGGATTTATGGGACGGCGGGAATTCCCGATGAAGATCATCTTCGTTTACATTATGAGGTAAGTCTGTATCAATGTCATATTCCCCTAGATCACTATCCTCCTCACATATGTCCCCGTCCGGACTCAGGTGTAACGATCCTGTCGATGACACGCCACTTGAACTATGGAAATTTCGTATAGAATCCGAACTCATTGTTTTATGTTTTACAACACCTTGTTTATCCCCACCAGCTTCTCCGTTAGGGAAATTCCAACTTAAACGCTTATATATGCTATTATCACGAGTTTGTGTTTTGTTCAATTCTTGAATAGCATCGGCCGTATGATACCGTTTCTCTGTCCGTGATTGCCGGCGTTGATAGAGTTTTGATTTCAAACTTTCGTCAACGAATTCCGGTAACATTGACATATCACTTTCAGCAACGAGACATGTGTAAGGCAATAGGGTGCGAATAGCACGGACGATTTTGATAAGGGACTAATAATTAATACGAAAAAAGAGAGCTAGCTCTCTGAAATTGGTACCGGTGAAAATGACGAATATTGAGAAATAAAGACTTTCAGTTGAAATTGTTAGACTGAAATATTCAACTATTAACGGTTTTGAAGCTAGAATATAAAACCAACACCCTTGTATTAAATGAATTGGTATTAACAAAACTACGGAACTAGGGACAAAAGCAACTGTTCTGGTATGTTTTCCGTGTGTATCGAGGCACTCAAACTAGGATATAATTAAATCACGCACTATAATGTTAAAATCGCAATACGTACTTCACAGTTCAGTTTATAAATTTATTTACACTCCCTATTTTTGGCTTGCTTTGTAATATAGCAGGCACATCCATCAGAAGGGACACAAAAGTACACGTGGAAACATACATGCACCGACAGTGAAAATAAAGGGGGACAGACACTGCTCAACCAAAACAACTATTGCAGAACACAATTTAGTGACTGTGTAAAAAGGTATAAAATGTGTACAAACCCGAAATCCACGAGTGTAAAACCGTTCAGTGCGAGATCTCTTCTTTCCCTCCAAGTATGCTTGTCTATCTCTTAGCTGTATTACTTGTTCTACTTTCTTGAGCTGGGGCCTATTTCACTAACAATGTAAGACTGAAACTCTAGACTTAGACTTAAAATTGACAGCATTTATAATCACTGCCATTTCTTTGCAATTAGATTTAATAATGTGAAATTTTATCTTATTACTTGTTGTTACCCACTGAACATATTATACCCATTTATATTAAAATCGATGTATACATGTAACAACATGTGAGCGAATAGAACGTTTGGCAATATAAAGTCTATGTCTGATTTTAAGACTTACAACGTTGGTGAATAAGGTCCCAGGACTTTTCTTGGCAGCTCCACAAGGGACATCTACTTCAGCACCACCCTAGTATGAAGGTCATGTGTGAGACATACAATTATGCTTGTTACAGGCCAGTCGTCAGGATTTCATAATGGACCACATGCCATGTTCAGACAATTTCTCAAGTTTCCTAGAAATGTTTGCACTTTACTTCTACTAGTTATGGTTTTCTCCATGAATGTTATTTTAATCATTTATAACAGATTCCGTGTTTGTATAAACACCTGAAACAACATATGTATTATAGCAAAATCATTCTTGGCAGCTATGTGTCCGACTTCATCCGATGCTTTTTCTGCATTTATTGGATTTCAATATCAGTCTTTCCTTGCTTGTCTTTGCAAATAGCTAGTTGTGAACATTTGAAGTTTCCATATTTACAATGGATTGTACATTTGTACGCATGTATCCCCGTACAGTAGCTCTGCATCATATTAACTTTGTGTATAGCTCTAGTTTACGTTACCATTGTGTATAGCTCTAGTTTACATAACCATTGAGTATAGCTATAGTTTACACTACCATTGTGTATAGCTCTAATTAACATTACCATTGTGTATAGCTCTAGTTTACATTACCATTGAGTATAGCTCTAGTTTACATAACCATTGAGTATAGCTCTAGTTTACACTACCATTGTGTATAGCTCTAGTTTACATTACCATTGAGTATAGCTCTAGTTTACATAACCATTGTGTATAGCTCTAGTTTACATTACCATAGAGTATAGCTCTAGTTTACATAACCATTGAGTATAGCTCTAGTTTACACTACCATTGTGTATAGCTCTAGTTTACATAACCATTGAGTAAAGCTCTAGTTTACATAACCATTGAGTATAGCTCTAGTTTACATAACCATTGAGTATAGCTCTAGTTTACTTTACCATTGTGTATAGCTCTGGTTTACATAACCATTGAGTATAGCTCTAGTTTACACTACCATTGTGTATAGCTCTAGTTTACACTACCATTGTGTATAGTTCTAGTTTCCATTACCATTGTGTATAGCTCTCGTTTACATTACCATTGTGTATAGCTCTAGTTTGCATTACCATTGTGTATAGCTCTACTTTGCATTACCATTGTGTATAGCTCTGCATCGTATATAGCTCTACTTTGCATTACCATTGTGTATAGCTCTACTTTGCATTACCATTGTGTATAACTCGAGTGTGCATAACCATTGTGTATAGATCTGCATCGCCATTACCATTGTGTATAGCATAGCTCTACTTTGCATTACCATTCTGTATAGCTCTATTTTACATTACCAAAGTGTATAGCTTTAGTTAACATTATAATTGTGTATAGCTCTAGTTTACATTACCTATGTGTATTGCTCTAGTTTTCATCACCATTGTGTATAGCTCTGCGTCACATTACCATTGTGTATAGCTCTAGTTTACATTACCAATGTGTATAGCTCTAGTTTGTATTACCATTGTTTATAGCTCTCGATTGCACTGCCATTGTGTATAGCTCTAAATTACATTGCCATTGTGTATAGCTCTAGTTTACATTACCATTGTTTATAGCTCTAAATTACATTGCCATTGTGTATAGCTCTAGTTAACATTACCATTGTGTATAGCTTTAGTTTGCATTACCAATGTTTATAGCTCTCGATTGTTCTGCCATTGTGTATAGCTCTAAATTGCATTGCCATTGTGTATAGCTCTAGTTTACATTACCATTGTGTATAGCTCTAGTTTGCATTACCAATGTTTATAGCTCTAGATTGCACTGCCATTGTGTATAGCTCTAAATTGCATTGCCATTGTGTATAGTTCTAGTTTACATTACCAATGTGTATGGCTCTAGTTTGCATTATCAATGTGTATAGCTCTAGATTGCACTGCCATTGTGTATAGCTCTAGTTTCCATTACCAATGTGTATAGCCCTTTAAAGTTTCAGCTTGATAATACCTCTCACGATCATTATGTATTAAGACCTGGATAGTTCTTTTATTATTGTCTGTTCAATGAGAAAAAAACATGCTAGGCTTTTTGTTGTTGTTCTATTTTTACCTCGTACTAACTGCGATGTGTGTCAAGCAAGGGAGATACACAAATAGAATTTTTATGACTATTGTTTGTTGCAGTTTGGGATCAAACTTGAGACCTCTACCACTAGGTACTAGACACTGGCTATCGAGACCGATAAAACCACAAGGTATTTTGTAAAAACAAACCAAACAACATATTTTGTTATAACAAACTTTATAATTTTTAAAAAATGCTATACATTTTTGTTATCATATAATAAATATCCTATTTAAGTACACAATTATTTAGACATCAATATATAACATTTTCCTCAACAAATAATGCACACAAAATAAATGTGTCACATATATAATTATATATAAATTTCCTATATAACAATTTGATCACAAATTCTGAGACAAGACAATATAATGTACCACATACATGTAATGGGTTTAATTCACAATTTCTTTTCGAGAGAGCTGGGGTCAATATTTTGTGACTGGCTTCATTCTTCAATATTGTTTTCTGATTTGATATTTCTTGAATGTACCAAGTAGATTCTGAATTGTAGCCAGTAGGTGATGTTTGAAAGGCAGAGAAATGATTTGCTTACTATTATAATGAAAGCAATGTGCATCTTGGCAGTATTCATTTGTTTACAAAATCTATAGCACTTGCAAAAATATAGCAACCGTGAACAAATCCATCAGACATAACAATGTTAAACATGTTTGAAACATTGCATTCATTCTATGTCAATTTTTATGTCAGAACAAAGGATTTTTATGCAGTTTTGTAGCATACACTGAATTCATGTAAGACTCTTAAAGGTAAAATTAAAACTTATCCATTGTTATTGTATTGTTATATTAGTAAGATCCATATATTCATTTATTGCACTGAAGTGTGTGTAACTCATAAGGGTGGGTTGGATACGACAGAGACTGGAAAATATTAAGGCTATGCACGACATTTGATACTGAAGACATGCATTTATTAACTTTTCTAGACAAGTCCATTACATAGGAGTACTGGTACACTGTAATTGAGATATGTAAAGAAAACACACACATGTTGTAATAATGTTACCATGGAGACACATGATATGATACTGGTGGTTATAGAACACAATTCATTTGAGACATAAAATTATGACTTGGACGATATAGTATATCAGCTGGTATGATATTTCTCCCGGCTATAACACATACTACTATGAGTATAAAACATGTAGTGATAATATATACACTGTATATGCAGTAAATGCA
Source organism: Spisula subtruncata (assembly GCA_963678985.1). Lineage (NCBI taxonomy): Eukaryota > Metazoa > Mollusca > Bivalvia > Venerida > Mactridae > Spisula > Spisula subtruncata. Next base: position 29,952,637 of record OY787669.1, read on the forward strand.
ATATGGTTCCTACTGGCATTGTCATACAAAACATTCAAACACTGAGTTAATTGAGATTGTAATCCATAAATTGACAAACACTCATTGCAACCGAGATTTTAGAACAAATCATTGGTGTCACGGTTTCATTCACTGTGTATGGTACCATTCTCCGTATGTTGCAAAGTAGCATACATCAAGTATTGTACAAGGTTGTCCAAAAAATGTGTCTATTCATGTTATATCATGACAAATGTAATAATTGTATGCAAAATTTGTGATTGTCTTAAGTGAATTTATTTCATGATATTCACCCAAAATAATGTTTTCTATAAGTGTATAATTTGTCTACAATTTAGGAACATTAGGTGAGGCTGTGTGTTCAACTGTATGTGAACTTTCTAATTACTTATACACTATTTAAGCACAAACCTTGTACAGTCACCATATGATGTCAAGTTGGGTACATCAAGTATTGTATACATTCACAATTCAGATATAAACCACATTCATAGCTAGATGTCCACAAAAACAAAATTGGCAGAACTTAAAAAACGATGATTGCCAATTGCAGATAACATAGATAAATTTCAACATGGATCATGAACAGGGGAGCTTCCATCATGTATAAAAACATACAACATTTGTAGGAAGTTGATAAAATAATGCACTTATAAGCTGAACCTTGTTATTGTCACATTAATTTCCCTTGTTTTAAGTACATGATTTATATTGTCTGGTTCCCAATATTATCCTTTGGTAGTAAGTACTTTGTGGTAGAAAAAACAGTATCACAGTCTGTAGTCATGTGATTTTATTCCTTGGACTGGTTTTCAATATTGTCCTTTGGTAGTAAGTACTTTGTGGTAGAAAAACAGTATCACAGCCTGTAGTCATGTGATTATCCTATGGACTGGTTTCCATAGCTGCCTCAGACTTCACTGAAATTAAAGAAATAGAAATAATTAATATGAAAGTAAATAAAGTACTGGATAATAGTCTATGTTCAACTGACCGTGCATTTGAATAGCAACAGTGAACAATCCAATTGTCTGAAATGGAAAAAGGTCAGTCACAGACCTTGACCTACTGACCACAAAATAATTAGAATCATCTACCGTTGCTTGCCAATCTCCATGTAAAGTTTAAAGATTCTAGGGCAGAGTTATTGAACAAAACCATTTGGTAAACGGACAGACCTATTGACGGACACCGACCACCATGTGAAAAAGCAATATACCCACTTATCAAAGATTAAGGATTGTGGGGCATGTTTATTTATCAAACAGTTTTACTAAATAATACAGACAAAAGAAGCACAATGAAGGGAGTTAATCATGGCGAATTGTATAAAGTATGTAAGAGTTGCTTATCTTGCTTCGACATTAGAACTAAGCAACAGCTGTTTCTTCATACGTAGTAACTGAGCATGAGAGAGTCTATGTTTAGGATCATCACAGACAGGTAAATCCACTGACGATATTCCATCCTTCATATCCTGTGTGTTTAAATCCTGCATCAGACTCACAATGTCTGGTGTCGACTTGGATTTATGGGACGGCGGGAATTCCCGATGAAGATCATCTTCGTTTACATTATGAGGTAAGTCTGTATCAATGTCATATTCCCCTAGATCACTATCCTCCTCACATATGTCCCCGTCCGGACTCAGGTGTAACGATCCTGTCGATGACACGCCACTTGAACTATGGAAATTTCGTATAGAATCCGAACTCATTGTTTTATGTTTTACAACACCTTGTTTATCCCCACCAGCTTCTCCGTTAGGGAAATTCCAACTTAAACGCTTATATATGCTATTATCACGAGTTTGTGTTTTGTTCAATTCTTGAATAGCATCGGCCGTATGATACCGTTTCTCTGTCCGTGATTGCCGGCGTTGATAGAGTTTTGATTTCAAACTTTCGTCAACGAATTCCGGTAACATTGACATATCACTTTCAGCAACGAGACATGTGTAAGGCAATAGGGTGCGAATAGCACGGACGATTTTGATAAGGGACTAATAATTAATACGAAAAAAGAGAGCTAGCTCTCTGAAATTGGTACCGGTGAAAATGACGAATATTGAGAAATAAAGACTTTCAGTTGAAATTGTTAGACTGAAATATTCAACTATTAACGGTTTTGAAGCTAGAATATAAAACCAACACCCTTGTATTAAATGAATTGGTATTAACAAAACTACGGAACTAGGGACAAAAGCAACTGTTCTGGTATGTTTTCCGTGTGTATCGAGGCACTCAAACTAGGATATAATTAAATCACGCACTATAATGTTAAAATCGCAATACGTACTTCACAGTTCAGTTTATAAATTTATTTACACTCCCTATTTTTGGCTTGCTTTGTAATATAGCAGGCACATCCATCAGAAGGGACACAAAAGTACACGTGGAAACATACATGCACCGACAGTGAAAATAAAGGGGGACAGACACTGCTCAACCAAAACAACTATTGCAGAACACAATTTAGTGACTGTGTAAAAAGGTATAAAATGTGTACAAACCCGAAATCCACGAGTGTAAAACCGTTCAGTGCGAGATCTCTTCTTTCCCTCCAAGTATGCTTGTCTATCTCTTAGCTGTATTACTTGTTCTACTTTCTTGAGCTGGGGCCTATTTCACTAACAATGTAAGACTGAAACTCTAGACTTAGACTTAAAATTGACAGCATTTATAATCACTGCCATTTCTTTGCAATTAGATTTAATAATGTGAAATTTTATCTTATTACTTGTTGTTACCCACTGAACATATTATACCCATTTATATTAAAATCGATGTATACATGTAACAACATGTGAGCGAATAGAACGTTTGGCAATATAAAGTCTATGTCTGATTTTAAGACTTACAACGTTGGTGAATAAGGTCCCAGGACTTTTCTTGGCAGCTCCACAAGGGACATCTACTTCAGCACCACCCTAGTATGAAGGTCATGTGTGAGACATACAATTATGCTTGTTACAGGCCAGTCGTCAGGATTTCATAATGGACCACATGCCATGTTCAGACAATTTCTCAAGTTTCCTAGAAATGTTTGCACTTTACTTCTACTAGTTATGGTTTTCTCCATGAATGTTATTTTAATCATTTATAACAGATTCCGTGTTTGTATAAACACCTGAAACAACATATGTATTATAGCAAAATCATTCTTGGCAGCTATGTGTCCGACTTCATCCGATGCTTTTTCTGCATTTATTGGATTTCAATATCAGTCTTTCCTTGCTTGTCTTTGCAAATAGCTAGTTGTGAACATTTGAAGTTTCCATATTTACAATGGATTGTACATTTGTACGCATGTATCCCCGTACAGTAGCTCTGCATCATATTAACTTTGTGTATAGCTCTAGTTTACGTTACCATTGTGTATAGCTCTAGTTTACATAACCATTGAGTATAGCTATAGTTTACACTACCATTGTGTATAGCTCTAATTAACATTACCATTGTGTATAGCTCTAGTTTACATTACCATTGAGTATAGCTCTAGTTTACATAACCATTGAGTATAGCTCTAGTTTACACTACCATTGTGTATAGCTCTAGTTTACATTACCATTGAGTATAGCTCTAGTTTACATAACCATTGTGTATAGCTCTAGTTTACATTACCATAGAGTATAGCTCTAGTTTACATAACCATTGAGTATAGCTCTAGTTTACACTACCATTGTGTATAGCTCTAGTTTACATAACCATTGAGTAAAGCTCTAGTTTACATAACCATTGAGTATAGCTCTAGTTTACATAACCATTGAGTATAGCTCTAGTTTACTTTACCATTGTGTATAGCTCTGGTTTACATAACCATTGAGTATAGCTCTAGTTTACACTACCATTGTGTATAGCTCTAGTTTACACTACCATTGTGTATAGTTCTAGTTTCCATTACCATTGTGTATAGCTCTCGTTTACATTACCATTGTGTATAGCTCTAGTTTGCATTACCATTGTGTATAGCTCTACTTTGCATTACCATTGTGTATAGCTCTGCATCGTATATAGCTCTACTTTGCATTACCATTGTGTATAGCTCTACTTTGCATTACCATTGTGTATAACTCGAGTGTGCATAACCATTGTGTATAGATCTGCATCGCCATTACCATTGTGTATAGCATAGCTCTACTTTGCATTACCATTCTGTATAGCTCTATTTTACATTACCAAAGTGTATAGCTTTAGTTAACATTATAATTGTGTATAGCTCTAGTTTACATTACCTATGTGTATTGCTCTAGTTTTCATCACCATTGTGTATAGCTCTGCGTCACATTACCATTGTGTATAGCTCTAGTTTACATTACCAATGTGTATAGCTCTAGTTTGTATTACCATTGTTTATAGCTCTCGATTGCACTGCCATTGTGTATAGCTCTAAATTACATTGCCATTGTGTATAGCTCTAGTTTACATTACCATTGTTTATAGCTCTAAATTACATTGCCATTGTGTATAGCTCTAGTTAACATTACCATTGTGTATAGCTTTAGTTTGCATTACCAATGTTTATAGCTCTCGATTGTTCTGCCATTGTGTATAGCTCTAAATTGCATTGCCATTGTGTATAGCTCTAGTTTACATTACCATTGTGTATAGCTCTAGTTTGCATTACCAATGTTTATAGCTCTAGATTGCACTGCCATTGTGTATAGCTCTAAATTGCATTGCCATTGTGTATAGTTCTAGTTTACATTACCAATGTGTATGGCTCTAGTTTGCATTATCAATGTGTATAGCTCTAGATTGCACTGCCATTGTGTATAGCTCTAGTTTCCATTACCAATGTGTATAGCCCTTTAAAGTTTCAGCTTGATAATACCTCTCACGATCATTATGTATTAAGACCTGGATAGTTCTTTTATTATTGTCTGTTCAATGAGAAAAAAACATGCTAGGCTTTTTGTTGTTGTTCTATTTTTACCTCGTACTAACTGCGATGTGTGTCAAGCAAGGGAGATACACAAATAGAATTTTTATGACTATTGTTTGTTGCAGTTTGGGATCAAACTTGAGACCTCTACCACTAGGTACTAGACACTGGCTATCGAGACCGATAAAACCACAAGGTATTTTGTAAAAACAAACCAAACAACATATTTTGTTATAACAAACTTTATAATTTTTAAAAAATGCTATACATTTTTGTTATCATATAATAAATATCCTATTTAAGTACACAATTATTTAGACATCAATATATAACATTTTCCTCAACAAATAATGCACACAAAATAAATGTGTCACATATATAATTATATATAAATTTCCTATATAACAATTTGATCACAAATTCTGAGACAAGACAATATAATGTACCACATACATGTAATGGGTTTAATTCACAATTTCTTTTCGAGAGAGCTGGGGTCAATATTTTGTGACTGGCTTCATTCTTCAATATTGTTTTCTGATTTGATATTTCTTGAATGCACCAAGTAGATTCTGAATTGTAGCCAGTAGGTGATGTTTGAAAGGCAGAGAAATGATTTGCTTACTATTATAATGAAAGCAATGTGCATCTTGGCAGTATTCATTTGTTTACAAAATCTATAGCACTTGCAAAAATATAGCAACCGTGAACAAATCCATCAGACATAACAATGTTAAACATGTTTGAAACATTGCATTCATTCTATGTCAATTTTTATGTCAGAACAAAGGATTTTTATGCAGTTTTGTAGCATACACTGAATTCATGTAAGACTCTTAAAGGTAAAATTAAAACTTATCCATTGTTATTGTATTGTTATATTAGTAAGATCCATATATTCATTTATTGCACTGAAGTGTGTGTAACTCATAAGGGTGGGTTGGATACGACAGAGACTGGAAAATATTAAGGCTATGCACGACATTTGATACTGAAGACATGCATTTATTAACTTTTCTAGACAAGTCCATTACATAGGAGTACTGGTACACTGTAATTGAGATATGTAAAGAAAACACACACATGTTGTAATAATGTTACCATGGAGACACATGATATGATACTGGTGGTTATAGAACACAATTCATTTGAGACATAAAATTATGACTTGGACGATATAGTATATCAGCTGGTATGATATTTCTCCCGGCTATAACACATACTACTATGAGTATAAAACATGTAGTGATAATATATACACTGTATATGCAGTAAATGCAATATGGTTCCTACTGGCATTGTCATACAAAACATTCAAACACTGAGTTAATTGAGATTGTAATCCATAAATTGACAAACACTCATTGCAACCGAGATTTTAGAACAAATCATTGGTGTCACGGTTTCATTCACTGTGTATGGTACCATTCTCCGTATGTTGCAAAGTAGCATACATCAAGTATTGTACAAGGTTGTCCAAAAAATGTGTCTATTCATGTTATATCATGACAAATGTAATAATTGTATGCAAAATTTGTGATTGTCTTAAGTGAATTTATTTCATGATATTCACCCAAAATAATGTTTTCTATAAGTGTATAATTTGTCTACAATTTAGGAACATTAGGTGAGGCTGTGTGTTCAACTGTATGTGAACTTTCTAATTACTTATACACTATTTAAGCACAAACCTTGTACAGTCACCATATGATGTCAAGTTGGGTACATCAAGTATTGTATACATTCACAATTCAGATATAAACCACATTCATAGCTAGATGTCCACAAAAACAAAATTGGCAGAACTTAAAAAACGATGATTGCCAATTGCAGATAACATAGATAAATTTCAACATGGATCATGAACAGGGGAGCTTCCATCATGTATAAAAACATACAACATTTGTAGGAAGTTGATAAAATAATGCACTTATAAGCTGAACCTTGTTATTGTCACATTAATTTCCCTTGTTTTAAGTACATGATTTATATTGTCTGGTTCCCAATATTATCCTTTGGTAGTAAGTACTTTGTGGTAGAAAAAACAGTATCACAGTCTGTAGTCATGTGATTTTATTCCTTGGACTGGTTTTCAATATTGTCCTTTGGTAGTAAGTACTTTGTGGTAGAAAAACAGTATCACAGCCTGTAGTCATGTGATTATCCTATGGACTGGTTTCCATAGCTGCCTCAGACTTCACTGAAATTAAAGAAATAGAAATAATTAATATGAAAGTAAATAAAGTACTGGATAATAGTCTATGTTCAACTGACCGTGCATTTGAATAGCAACAGTGAACAATCCAATTGTCTGAAATGGAAAAAGGTCAGTCACAGACCTTGACCTACTGACCACAAAATAATTAGAATCATCTACCGTTGCTTGCCAATCTCCATGTAAAGTTTAAAGATTCTAGGGCAGAGTTATTGAACAAAACCATTTGGTAAACGGACAGACCTATTGACGGACACCGACCACCATGTGAAAAAGCAATATACCCACTTATCAAAGATTAAGGATTGTGGGGCATGTTTATTTATCAAACAGTTTTACTAAATAATACAGACAAAAGAAGCACAATGAAGGGAGTTAATCATGGCGAATTGTATAAAGTATGTAAGAGTTGCTTATCTTGCTTCGACATTAGAACTAAGCAACAGCTGTTTCTTCATACGTAGTAACTGAGCATGAGAGAGTCTATGTTTAGGATCATCACAGACAGGTAAATCCACTGACGATATTCCATCCTTCATATCCTGTGTGTTTAAATCCTGCATCAGACTCACAATGTCTGGTGTCGACTTGGATTTATGGGACGGCGGGAATTCCCGATGAAGATCATCTTCGTTTACATTATGAGGTAAGTCTGTATCAATGTCATATTCCCCTAGATCACTATCCTCCTCACATATGTCCCCGTCCGGACTCAGGTGTAACGATCCTGTCGATGACACGCCACTTGAACTATGGAAATTTCGTATAGAATCCGAACTCATTGTTTTATGTTTTACAACACCTTGTTTATCCCCACCAGCTTCTCCGTTAGGGAAATTCCAACTTAAACGCTTATATATGCTATTATCACGAGTTTGTGTTTTGTTCAATTCTTGAATAGCATCGGCCGTATGATACCGTTTCTCTGTCCGTGATTGCCGGCGTTGATAGAGTTTTGATTTCAAACTTTCGTCAACGAATTCCGGTAACATTGACATATCACTTTCAGCAACGAGACATGTGTAAGGCAATAGGGTGCGAATAGCACGGACGATTTTGATAAGGGACTAATAATTAATACGAAAAAAGAGAGCTAGCTCTCTGAAATTGGTACCGGTGAAAATGACGAATATTGAGAAATAAAGACTTTCAGTTGAAATTGTTAGACTGAAATATTCAACTATTAACGGTTTTGAAGCTAGAATATAAAACCAACACCCTTGTATTAAATGAATTGGTATTAACAAAACTACGGAACTAGGGACAAAAGCAACTGTTCTGGTATGTTTTCCGTGTGTATCGAGGCACTCAAACTAGGATATAATTAAATCACGCACTATAATGTTAAAATCGCAATACGTACTTCACAGTTCAGTTTATAAATTTATTTACACTCCCTATTTTTGGCTTGCTTTGTAATATAGCAGGCACATCCATCAGAAGGGACACAAAAGTACACGTGGAAACATACATGCACCGACAGTGAAAATAAAGGGGGACAGACACTGCTCAACCAAAACAACTATTGCAGAACACAATTTAGTGACTGTGTAAAAAGGTATAAAATGTGTACAAACCCGAAATCCACGAGTGTAAAACCGTTCAGTGCGAGATCTCTTCTTTCCCTCCAAGTATGCTTGTCTATCTCTTAGCTGTATTACTTGTTCTACTTTCTTGAGCTGGGGCCTATTTCACTAACAATGTAAGACTGAAACTCTAGACTTAGACTTAAAATTGACAGCATTTATAATCACTGCCATTTCTTTGCAATTAGATTTAATAATGTGAAATTTTATCTTATTACTTGTTGTTACCCACTGAACATATTATACCCATTTATATTAAAATCGATGTATACATGTAACAACATGTGAGCGAATAGAACGTTTGGCAATATAAAGTCTATGTCTGATTTTAAGACTTACAACGTTGGTGAATAAGGTCCCAGGACTTTTCTTGGCAGCTCCACAAGGGACATCTACTTCAGCACCACCCTAGTATGAAGGTCATGTGTGAGACATACAATTATGCTTGTTACAGGCCAGTCGTCAGGATTTCATAATGGACCACATGCCATGTTCAGACAATTTCTCAAGTTTCCTAGAAATGTTTGCACTTTACTTCTACTAGTTATGGTTTTCTCCATGAATGTTATTTTAATCATTTATAACAGATTCCGTGTTTGTATAAACACCTGAAACAACATATGTATTATAGCAAAATCATTCTTGGCAGCTATGTGTCCGACTTCATCCGATGCTTTTTCTGCATTTATTGGATTTCAATATCAGTCTTTCCTTGCTTGTCTTTGCAAATAGCTAGTTGTGAACATTTGAAGTTTCCATATTTACAATGGATTGTACATTTGTACGCATGTATCCCCGTACAGTAGCTCTGCATCATATTAACTTTGTGTATAGCTCTAGTTTACGTTACCATTGTGTATAGCTCTAGTTTACATAACCATTGAGTATAGCTATAGTTTACACTACCATTGTGTATAGCTCTAATTAACATTACCATTGTGTATAGCTCTAGTTTACATTACCATTGAGTATAGCTCTAGTTTACATAACCATTGAGTATAGCTCTAGTTTACACTACCATTGTGTATAGCTCTAGTTTACATTACCATTGAGTATAGCTCTAGTTTACATAACCATTGTGTATAGCTCTAGTTTACATTACCATAGAGTATAGCTCTAGTTTACATAACCATTGAGTATAGCTCTAGTTTACACTACCATTGTGTATAGCTCTAGTTTACATAACCATTGAGTAAAGCTCTAGTTTACATAACCATTGAGTATAGCTCTAGTTTACATAACCATTGAGTATAGCTCTAGTTTACTTTACCATTGTGTATAGCTCTGGTTTACATAACCATTGAGTATAGCTCTAGTTTACACTACCATTGTGTATAGCTCTAGTTTACACTACCATTGTGTATAGTTCTAGTTTCCATTACCATTGTGTATAGCTCTCGTTTACATTACCATTGTGTATAGCTCTAGTTTGCATTACCATTGTGTATAGCTCTACTTTGCATTACCATTGTGTATAGCTCTGCATCGTATATAGCTCTACTTTGCATTACCATTGTGTATAGCTCTACTTTGCATTACCATTGTGTATAACTCGAGTGTGCATAACCATTGTGTATAGATCTGCATCGCCATTACCATTGTGTATAGCATAGCTCTACTTTGCATTACCATTCTGTATAGCTCTATTTTACATTACCAAAGTGTATAGCTTTAGTTAACATTATAATTGTGTATAGCTCTAGTTTACATTACCTATGTGTATTGCTCTAGTTTTCATCACCATTGTGTATAGCTCTGCGTCACATTACCATTGTGTATAGCTCTAGTTTACATTACCAATGTGTATAGCTCTAGTTTGTATTACCATTGTTTATAGCTCTCGATTGCACTGCCATTGTGTATAGCTCTAAATTACATTGCCATTGTGTATAGCTCTAGTTTACATTACCATTGTTTATAGCTCTAAATTACATTGCCATTGTGTATAGCTCTAGTTAACATTACCATTGTGTATAGCTTTAGTTTGCATTACCAATGTTTATAGCTCTCGATTGTTCTGCCATTGTGTATAGCTCTAAATTGCATTGCCATTGTGTATAGCTCTAGTTTACATTACCATTGTGTATAGCTCTAGTTTGCATTACCAATGTTTATAGCTCTAGATTGCACTGCCATTGTGTATAGCTCTAAATTGCATTGCCATTGTGTATAGTTCTAGTTTACATTACCAATGTGTATGGCTCTAGTTTGCATTATCAATGTGTATAGCTCTAGATTGCACTGCCATTGTGTATAGCTCTAGTTTCCATTACCAATGTGTATAGCCCTTTAAAGTTTCAGCTTGATAATACCTCTCACGATCATTATGTATTAAGACCTGGATAGTTCTTTTATTATTGTCTGTTCAATGAGAAAAAAACATGCTAGGCTTTTTGTTGTTGTTCTATTTTTACCTCGTACTAACTGCGATGTGTGTCAAGCAAGGGAGATACACAAATAGAATTTTTATGACTATTGTTTGTTGCAGTTTGGGATCAAACTTGAGACCTCTACCACTAGGTACTAGACACTGGCTATCGAGACCGATAAAACCACAAGGTATTTTGTAAAAACAAACCAAACAACATATTTTGTTATAACAAACTTTATAATTTTTAAAAAATGCTATACATTTTTGTTATCATATAATAAATATCCTATTTAAGTACACAATTATTTAGACATCAATATATAACATTTTCCTCCACAAATAATGCACACAAAATAAATGTGTCACATATATAATTATATATAAATTTCCTATATAACAATTTGATCACAAATTCTGAGACAAGACAATATAATGTACCACATACATGTAATGGGTTTAATTCACAATTTCTTTTCGAGAGAGCTGGGGTCAATATTTTGTGACTGGCTTCATTCTTCAATATTGTTTTCTGATTTGATATTTCTTGAATGTACCAAGTAGATTCTGAATTGTAGCCAGTAGGTGATGTTTGAAAGGCAGAGAAATGATTTGCTTACTATTATAATGAAAGCAATGTGCATCTTGGCAGTATTCATTTGTTTACAAAATCTATAGCACTTGCAAAAATATAGCAACCGTGAACAAATCCATCAGACATAACAATGTTAAACATGTTTGAAACATTGCATTCATTCTATGTCAATTTTTATGTCAGAACAAAGGATTTTTATGCAGTTTTGTAGCATACACTGAATTCATGTAAGACTCTTAAAGGTAAAATTAATACTTATCCATTGTTATTGTATTGTTATATTAGTAAGATCCATATATTCATTTATTGCACTGAAGTGTGTGTAACTCATAAGGGTGGGTTGGATACGACAGAGACTGGAAAATATTAAGGCTATGCACGACATTTGATACTGAAGACATGCATTTATTAACTTTTCTAGACAAGTCCATTACATAGGAGTACTGGTACACTGTAATTGAGATATGTAAAGAAAACACACACATGTTGTAATAATGTTACCATGGAGACACATGATATGATACTGGTGGTTATAGAACACAATTCATTTGAGACATAAAATTATGACTTGGACGATATAGTATATCAGCTGGTATGATATTTCTCCCGGCTATAACACATACTACTATGAGTATAAAACATGTAGTGATAATATATACACTGTATATGCAGTAAATGCAATATGGTTCCTACTGGCATTGTCATACAAAACATTCAAACACTGAGTTAATTGAGATTGTAATCCATAAATTGACAAACACTCATTGCAACCGAGATTTTAGAACAAATCATTGGTGTCACGGTTTCATTCACTGTGTATGGTACCATTCTCCGTATGTTGCAAAGTAGCATACATCAAGTATTGTACAAGGTTGTCCAAAAAATGTGTCTATTCATGTTATATCATGACAAATGTAATAATTGTATGCAAAATTTGTGATTGTCTTAAGTGAATTTATTTCATGATATTCACCCAAAATAATGTTTTCTATAAGTGTATAATTTGTCTACAATTTAGGAACATTAGGTGAGGCTGTGTGTTCAACTGTATGTGAACTTTCTAATTACTTATACACTATTTAAGCACAAACCTTGTACAGTCACCATATGATGTCAAGTTGGGTACATCAAGTATTGTATACATTCACAATTCAGATATAAACCACATTCATAGCTAGATGTCCACAAAAACAAAATTGGCAGAACTTAAAAAACGATGATTGCCAATTGCAGATAACATAGATAAATTTCAACATGGATCATGAACAGGGGAGCTTCCATCATGTATAAAAACATACAACATTTGTAGGAAGTTGATAAAATAATGCACTTATAAGCTGAACCTTGTTATTGTCACATTAATTTCCCTTGTTTTAAGTACATGATTTATATTGTCTGGTTCCCAATATTATCCTTTGGTAGTAAGTACTTTGTGGTAGAAAAAACAGTATCACAGTCTGTAGTCATGTGATTTTATTCCTTGGACTGGTTTTCAATATTGTCCTTTGGTAGTAAGTACTTTGTGGTAGAAAAACAGTATCACAGCCTGTAGTCATGTGATTATCCTATGGACTGGTTTCCATAGCTGCCTCAGACTTCACTGAAATTAAAGAAATAGAAATAATTAATATGAAAGTAAATAAAGTACTGGATAATAGTCTATGTTCAACTGACCGTGCATTTGAATAGCAACAGTGAACAATCCAATTGTCTGAAATGGAAAAAGGTCAGTCACAGACCTTGACCTACTGACCACAAAATAATTAGAATCATCTACCGTTGCTTGCCAATCTCCATGTAAAGTTTAAAGATTCTAGGGCAGAGTTATTGAACAAAACCATTTGGTAAACGGACAGACCTATTGACGGACACCGACCACCATGTGAAAAAGCAATATACCCACTTATCAAAGATTAAGGATTGTGGGGCATGTTTATTTATCAAACAGTTTTACTAAATAATACAGACAAAAGAAGCACAATGAAGGGAGTTAATCATGGCGAATTGTATAAAGTATGTAAGAGTTGCTTATCTTGCTTCGACATTAGAACTAAGCAACAGCTGTTTCTTCATACGTAGTAACTGAGCATGAGAGAGTCTATGTTTAGGATCATCACAGACAGGTAAATCCACTGACGATATTCCATCCTTCATATCCTGTGTGTTTAAATCCTGCATCAGACTCACAATGTCTGGTGTCGACTTGGATTTATGGGACGGCGGGAATTCCCGATGAAGATCATCTTCGTTTACATTATGAGGTAAGTCTGTATCAATGTCATATTCCCCTAGATCACTATCCTCCTCACATATGTCCCCGTCCGGACTCAGGTGTAACGATCCTGTCGATGACACGCCACTTGAACTATGGAAATTTCGTATAGAATCCGAACTCATTGTTTTATGTTTTACAACACCTTGTTTATCCCCACCAGCTTCTCCGTTAGGGAAATTCCAACTTAAACGCTTATATATGCTATTATCACGAGTTTGTGTTTTGTTCAATTCTTGAATAGCATCGGCCGTATGATACCGTTTCTCTGTCCGTGATTGCCGGCGTTGATAGAGTTTTGATTTCAAACTTTCGTCAACGAATTCCGGTAACATTGACATATCACTTTCAGCAACGAGACATGTGTAAGGCAATAGGGTGCGAATAGCACGGACGATTTTGATAAGGGACTAATAATTAATACGAAAAAAGAGAGCTAGCTCTCTGAAATTGGTACCGGTGAAAATGACGAATATTGAGAAATAAAGACTTTCAGTTGAAATTGTTAGACTGAAATATTCAACTATTAACGGTTTTGAAGCTAGAATATAAAACCAACACCCTTGTATTAAATGAATTGGTATTAACAAAACTACGGAACTAGGGACAAAAGCAACTGTTCTGGTATGTTTTCCGTGTGTATCGAGGCACTCAAACTAGGATATAATTAAATCACGCACTATAATGTTAAAATCGCAATACGTACTTCACAGTTCAGTTTATAAATTTATTTACACTCCCTATTTTTGGCTTGCTTTGTAATATAGCAGGCACATCCATCAGAAGGGACACAAAAGTACACGTGGAAACATACATGCACCGACAGTGAAAATAAAGGGGGACAGACACTGCTCAACCAAAACAACTATTGCAGAACACAATTTAGTGACTGTGTAAAAAGGTATAAAATGTGTACAAACCCGAAATCCACGAGTGTAAAACCGTTCAGTGCGAGATCTCTTCTTTCCCTCCAAGTATGCTTGTCTATCTCTTAGCTGTATTACTTGTTCTACTTTCTTGAGCTGGGGCCTTATTCACTAACAATGTAAGACTGAAACTCTAGACTTAGACTTAAAATTGACAGCATTTATAATCACTGCCATTTCTTTGCAATTAGATTTAATAATGTGAAATTTTATCTTATTACTTGTTGTTACCCACTGAACATATTATACCCATTTATATTAAAATCGATGTATACATGTAACAACATGTGAGCGAATAGAACGTTTGGCAATATAAAGTCTATGTCTGATTTTAAGACTTACAACGTTGGTGAATAAGGTCCCAGGACTTTTCTTGGCAGCTCCACAAGGGACATCTACTTCAGCACCACCCTAGTATGAAGGTCATGTGTGAGACATACAATTATGCTTGTTACAGGCCAGTCGTCAGGATTTCATAATGGACCACATGCCATGTTCAGACAATTTCTCAAGTTTCCTAGAAATGTTTGCACTTTACTTCTACTAGTTATGGTTTTCTCCATGAATGTTATTTTAATCATTTATAACAGATTCCGTGTTTGTATAAACACCTGAAACAACATATGTATTATAGCAAAATCATTCTTGGCAGCTATGTGTCCGACTTCATCCGATGCTTTTTCTGCATTTATTGGATTTCAATATCAGTCTTTCCTTGCTTGTCTTTGCAAATAGCTAGTTGTGAACATTTGAAGTTTCCATATTTACAATGGATTGTACATTTGTACGCATGTATCCCCGTACAGTAGCTCTGCATCATATTAACTTTGTGTATAGCTCTAGTTTACGTTACCATTGTGTATAGCTCTAGTTTACATAACCATTGAGTATAGCTATAGTTTACACTACCATTGTGTATAGCTCTAATTAACATTACCATTGTGTATAGCTCTAGTTTACATTACCATTGAGTATAGCTCTAGTTTACATAACCATTGAGTATAGCTCTAGTTTACACTACCATTGTGTATAGCTCTAGTTTACATTACCATTGAGTATAGCTCTAGTTTACATAACCATTGTGTATAGCTCTAGTTTACATTACCATAGAGTATAGCTCTAGTTTACATAACCATTGAGTATAGCTCTAGTTTACACTACCATTGTGTATAGCTCTAGTTTACATAACCATTGAGTAAAGCTCTAGTTTACATAACCATTGAGTATAGCTCTAGTTTACATAACCATTGAGTATAGCTCTAGTTTACTTTACCATTGTGTATAGCTCTGGTTTACATAACCATTGAGTATAGCTCTAGTTTACACTACCATTGTGTATAGCTCTAGTTTACACTACCATTGTGTATAGTTCTAGTTTCCATTACCATTGTGTATAGCTCTCGTTTACATTACCATTGTGTATAGCTCTAGTTTGCATTACCATTGTGTATAGCTCTACTTTGCATTACCATTGTGTATAGCTCTGCATCGTATATAGCTCTACTTTGCATTACCATTGTGTATAGCTCTACTTTGCATTACCATTGTGTATAACTCGAGTGTGCATAACCATTGTGTATAGATCTGCATCGCCATTACCATTGTGTATAGCATAGCTCTACTTTGCATTACCATTCTGTATAGCTCTATTTTACATTACCAAAGTGTATAGCTTTAGTTAACATTATAATTGTGTATAGCTCTAGTTTACATTACCTATGTGTATTGCTCTAGTTTTCATCACCATTGTGTATAGCTCTGCGTCACATTACCATTGTGTATAGCTCTAGTTTACATTACCAATGTGTATAGCTCTAGTTTGTATTACCATTGTTTATAGCTCTCGATTGCACTGCCATTGTGTATAGCTCTAAATTACATTGCCATTGTGTATAGCTCTAGTTTACATTACCATTGTTTATAGCTCTAAATTACATTGCCATTGTGTATAGCTCTAGTTAACATTACCATTGTGTATAGCTTTAGTTTGCATTACCAATGTTTATAGCTCTCGATTGTTCTGCCATTGTGTATAGCTCTAAATTGCATTGCCATTGTGTATAGCTCTAGTTTACATTACCATTGTGTATAGCTCTAGTTTGCATTACCAATGTTTATAGCTCTAGATTGCACTGCCATTGTGTATAGCTCTAAATTGCATTGCCATTGTGTATAGTTCTAGTTTACATTACCAATGTGTATGGCTCTAGTTTGCATTATCAATGTGTATAGCTCTAGATTGCACTGCCATTGTGTATAGCTCTAGTTTCCATTACCAATGTGTATAGCCCTTTAAAGTTTCAGCTTGATAATACCTCTCACGATCATTATGTATTAAGACCTGGATAGTTCTTTTATTATTGTCTGTTCAATGAGAAAAAAACATGCTAGGCTTTTTGTTGTTGTTCTATTTTTACCTCGTACTAACTGCGATGTGTGTCAAGCAAGGGAGATACACAAATAGAATTTTTATGACTATTGTTTGTTGCAGTTTGGGATCAAACTTGAGACCTCTACCACTAGGTACTAGACACTGGCTATCGAGACCGATAAAACCACAAGGTATTTTGTAAAAACAAACCAAACAACATATTTTGTTATAACAAACTTTATAATTTTTAAAAAATGCTATACATTTTTGTTATCATATAATAAATATCCTATTTAAGTACACAATTATTTAGACATCAATATATAACATTTTCCTCCACAAATAATGCACACAAAATAAATGTGTCACATATATAATTATATATAAATTTCCTATATAACAATTTGATCACAAATTCTGAGACAAGACAATATAATGTACCACATACATGTAATGGGTTTAATTCACAATTTCTTTTCGAGAGAGCTGGGGTCAATATTTTGTGACTGGCTTCATTCTTCAATATTGTTTTCTGATTTGATATTTCTTGAATGTACCAAGTAGATTCTGAATTGTAGCCAGTAGGTGATGTTTGAAAGGCAGAGAAATGATTTGCTTACTATTATAATGAAAGCAATGTGCATCTTGGCAGTATTCATTTGTTTACAAAATCTATAGCACTTGCAAAAATATAGCAACCGTGAACAAATCCATCAGACATAACAATGTTAAACATGTTTGAAACATTGCATTCATTCTATGTCAATTTTTATGTCAGAACAAAGGATTTTTATGCAGTTTTGTAGCATACACTGAATTCATGTAAGACTCTTAAAGGTAAAATTAATACTTATCCATTGTTATTGTATTGTTATATTAGTAAGATCCATATATTCATTTATTGCACTGAAGTGTGTGTAACTCATAAGGGTGGGTTGGATACGACAGAGACTGGAAAATATTAAGGCTATGCACGACATTTGATACTGAAGACATGCATTTATTAACTTTTCTAGACAAGTCCATTACATAGGAGTACTGGTACACTGTAATTGAGATATGTAAAGAAAACACACACATGTTGTAATAATGTTACCATGGAGACACATGATATGATACTGGTGGTTATAGAACACAATTCATTTGAGACATAAAATTATGACTTGGACGATATAGTATATCAGCTGGTATGATATTTCTCCCGGCTATAACACATACTACTATGAGTATAAAACATGTAGTGATAATATATACACTGTATATGCAGTAAATGCAATATGGTTCCTACTGGCATTGTCATACAAAACATTCAAACACTGAGTTAATTGAGATTGTAATCCATAAATTGACAAACACTCATTGCAACCGAGATTTTAGAACAAATCATTGGTGTCACGGTTTCATTCACTGTGTATGGTACCATTCTCCGTATGTTGCAAAGTAGCATACATCAAGTATTGTACAAGGTTGTCCAAAAAATGTGTCTATTCATGTTATATCATGACAAATGTAATAATTGTATGCAAAATTTGTGATTGTCTTAAGTGAATTTATTTCATGATATTCACCCAAAATAATGTTTTCTATAAGTGTATAATTTGTCTACAATTTAGGAACATTAGGTGAGGCTGTGTGTTCAACTGTATGTGAACTTTCTAATTACTTATACACTATTTAAGCACAAACCTTGTACAGTCACCATATGATGTCAAGTTGGGTACATCAAGTATTGTATACATTCACAATTCAGATATAAACCACATTCATAGCTAGATGTCCACAAAAACAAAATTGGCAGAACTTAAAAAACGATGATTGCCAATTGCAGATAACATAGATAAATTTCAACATGGATCATGAACAGGGGAGCTTCCATCATGTATAAAAACATACAACATTTGTAGGAAGTTGATAAAATAATGCACTTATAAGCTGAACCTTGTTATTGTCACATTAATTTCCCTTGTTTTAAGTACATGATTTATATTGTCTGGTTCCCAATATTATCCTTTGGTAGTAAGTACTTTGTGGTAGAAAAAACAGTATCACAGTCTGTAGTCATGTGATTTTATTCCTTGGACTGGTTTTCAATATTGTCCTTTGGTAGTAAGTACTTTGTGGTAGAAAAACAGTATCACAGCCTGTAGTCATGTGATTATCCTATGGACTGGTTTCCATAGCTGCCTCAGACTTCACTGAAATTAAAGAAATAGAAATAATTAATATGAAAGTAAATAAAGTACTGGATAATAGTCTATGTTCAACTGACCGTGCATTTGAATAGCAACAGTGAACAATCCAATTGTCTGAAATGGAAAAAGGTCAGTCACAGACCTTGACCTACTGACCACAAAATAATTAGAATCATCTACCGTTGCTTGCCAATCTCCATGTAAAGTTTAAAGATTCTAGGGCAGAGTTATTGAACAAAACCATTTGGTAAACGGACAGACCTATTGACGGACACCGACCACCATGTGAAAAAGCAATATACCCACTTATCAAAGATTAAGGATTGTGGGGCATGTTTATTTATCAAACAGTTTTACTAAATAATACAGACAAAAGAAGCACAATGAAGGGAGTTAATCATGGCGAATTGTATAAAGTATGTAAGAGTTGCTTATCTTGCTTCGACATTAGAACTAAGCAACAGCTGTTTCTTCATACGTAGTAACTGAGCATGAGAGAGTCTATGTTTAGGATCATCACAGACAGGTAAATCCACTGACGATATTCCATCCTTCATATCCTGTGTGTTTAAATCCTGCATCAGACTCACAATGTCTGGTGTCGACTTGGATTTATGGGACGGCGGGAATTCCCGATGAAGATCATCTTCGTTTACATTATGAGGTAAGTCTGTATCAATGTCATATTCCCCTAGATCACTATCCTCCTCACATATGTCCCCGTCCGGACTCAGGTGTAACGATCCTGTCGATGACACGCCACTTGAACTATGGAAATTTCGTATAGAATCCGAACTCATTGTTTTATGTTTTACAACACCTTGTTTATCCCCACCAGCTTCTCCGTTAGGGAAATTCCAACTTAAACGCTTATATATGCTATTATCACGAGTTTGTGTTTTGTTCAATTCTTGAATAGCATCGGCCGTATGATACCGTTTCTCTGTCCGTGATTGCCGGCGTTGATAGAGTTTTGATTTCAAACTTTCGTCAACGAATTCCGGTAACATTGACATATCACTTTCAGCAACGAGACATGTGTAAGGCAATAGGGTGCGAATAGCACGGACGATTTTGATAAGGGACTAATAATTAATACGAAAAAAGAGAGCTAGCTCTCTGAAATTGGTACCGGTGAAAATGACGAATATTGAGAAATAAAGACTTTCAGTTGAAATTGTTAGACTGAAATATTCAACTATTAACGGTTTTGAAGCTAGAATATAAAACCAACACCCTTGTATTAAATGAATTGGTATTAACAAAACTACGGAACTAGGGACAAAAGCAACTGTTCTGGTATGTTTTCCGTGTGTATCGAGGCACTCAAACTAGGATATAATTAAATCACGCACTATAATGTTAAAATCGCAATACGTACTTCACAGTTCAGTTTATAAATTTATTTACACTCCCTATTTTTGGCTTGCTTTGTAATATAGCAGGCACATCCATCAGAAGGGACACAAAAGTACACGTGGAAACATACATGCACCGACAGTGAAAATAAAGGGGGACAGACACTGCTCAACCAAAACAACTATTGCAGAACACAATTTAGTGACTGTGTAAAAAGGTATAAAATGTGTACAAACCCGAAATCCACGAGTGTAAAACCGTTCAGTGCGAGATCTCTTCTTTCCCTCCAAGTATGCTTGTCTATCTCTTAGCTGTATTACTTGTTCTACTTTCTTGAGCTGGGGCCTTATTCACTAACAATGTAAGACTGAAACTCTAGACTTAGACTTAAAATTGACAGCATTTATAATCACTGCCATTTCTTTGCAATTAGATTTAATAATGTGAAATTTTATCTTATTACTTGTTGTTACCCACTGAACATATTATACCCATTTATATTAAAATCGATGTATACATGTAACAACATGTGAGCGAATAGAACGTTTGGCAATATAAAGTCTATGTCTGATTTTAAGACTTACAACGTTGGTGAATAAGGTCCCAGGACTTTTCTTGGCAGCTCCACAAGGGACATCTACTTCAGCACCACCCTAGTATGAAGGTCATGTGTGAGACATACAATTATGCTTGTTACAGGCCAGTCGTCAGGATTTCATAATGGACCACATGCCATGTTCAGACAATTTCTCAAGTTTCCTAGAAATGTTTGCACTTTACTTCTACTAGTTATGGTTTTCTCCATGAATGTTATTTTAATCATTTATAACAGATTCCGTGTTTGTATAAACACCTGAAACAACATATGTATTATAGCAAAATCATTCTTGGCAGCTATGTGTCCGACTTCATCCGATGCTTTTTCTGCATTTATTGGATTTCAATATCAGTCTTTCCTTGCTTGTCTTTGCAAATAGCTAGTTGTGAACATTTGAAGTTTCCATATTTACAATGGATTGTACATTTGTACGCATGTATCCCCGTACAGTAGCTCTGCATCATATTAACTTTGTGTATAGCTCTAGTTTACGTTACCATTGTGTATAGCTCTAGTTTACATAACCATTGAGTATAGCTATAGTTTACACTACCATTGTGTATAGCTCTAATTAACATTACCATTGTGTATAGCTCTAGTTTACATTACCATTGAGTATAGCTCTAGTTTACATAACCATTGAGTATAGCTCTAGTTTACACTACCATTGTGTATAGCTCTAGTTTACATTACCATTGAGTATAGCTCTAGTTTACATAACCATTGTGTATAGCTCTAGTTTACATTACCATAGAGTATAGCTCTAGTTTACATAACCATTGAGTATAGCTCTAGTTTACACTACCATTGTGTATAGCTCTAGTTTACATAACCATTGAGTAAAGCTCTAGTTTACATAACCATTGAGTATAGCTCTAGTTTACATAACCATTGAGTATAGCTCTAGTTTACTTTACCATTGTGTATAGCTCTGGTTTACATAACCATTGAGTATAGCTCTAGTTTACACTACCATTGTGTATAGCTCTAGTTTACACTACCATTGTGTATAGTTCTAGTTTCCATTACCATTGTGTATAGCTCTCGTTTACATTACCATTGTGTATAGCTCTAGTTTGCATTACCATTGTGTATAGCTCTACTTTGCATTACCATTGTGTATAGCTCTGCATCGTATATAGCTCTACTTTGCATTACCATTGTGTATAGCTCTACTTTGCATTACCATTGTGTATAACTCGAGTGTGCATAACCATTGTGTATAGATCTGCATCGCCATTACCATTGTGTATAGCATAGCTCTACTTTGCATTACCATTCTGTATAGCTCTATTTTACATTACCAAAGTGTATAGCTTTAGTTAACATTATAATTGTGTATAGCTCTAGTTTACATTACCTATGTGTATTGCTCTAGTTTTCATCACCATTGTGTATAGCTCTGCGTCACATTACCATTGTGTATAGCTCTAGTTTACATTACCAATGTGTATAGCTCTAGTTTGTATTACCATTGTTTATAGCTCTCGATTGCACTGCCATTGTGTATAGCTCTAAATTATATTGCCATTGTGTATAGCTCTAGTTTACATTACCATTGTTTATAGCTCTAAATTACATTGCCATTGTGTATAGCTCTAGTTAACATTACCATTGTGTATAGCTTTAGTTTGCATTACCAATGTTTATAGCTCTCGATTGTTCTGCCATTGTGTATAGCTCTAAATTGCATTGCCATTGTGTATAGCTCTAGTTTACATTACCATTGTGTATAGCTCTAGTTTGCATTACCAATGTTTATAGCTCTAGATTGCACTGCCATTGTGTATAGCTCTAAATTGCATTGCCATTGTGTATAGTTCTAGTTTACATTACCAATGTGTATGGCTCTAGTTTGCATTATCAATGTGTATAGCTCTAGATTGCACTGCCATTGTGTATAGCTCTAGTTTCCATTACCAATGTGTATAGCCCTTTAAAGTTTCAGCTTGATAATACCTCTCACGATCATTATGTATTAAGACCTGGATAGTTCTTTTATTATTGTCTGTTCAATGAGAAAAAAACATGCTAGGCTTTTTGTTGTTGTTCTATTTTTACCTCGTACTAACTGCGATGTGTGTCAAGCAAGGGAGATACACAAATAGAATTTTTATGACTATTGTTTGTTGCAGTTTGGGATCAAACTTGAGACCTCTACCACTAGGTACTAGACACTGGCTATCGAGACCGATAAAACCACAAGGTATTTTGTAAAAACAAACCAAACAACATATTTTGTTATAACAAACTTTATAATTTTTAAAAAATGCTATACATTTTTGTTATCATATAATAAATATCCTATTTAAGTACACAATTATTTAGACATCAATATATAACATTTTCCTCAACAAATAATGCACACAAAATAAATGTGTCACATATATAATTATATATAAATTTCCTATATAACAATTTGATCACAAATTCTGAGACAAGACAATATAATGTACCACATACATGTAATGGGTTTAATTCACAATTTCTTTTCGAGAGAGCTGGGGTCAATATTTTGTGACTGGCTTCATTCTTCAATATTGTTTTCTGATTTGATATTTCTTGAATGTACCAAGTAGATTCTGAATTGTAGCCAGTAGGTGATGTTTGAAAGGCAGAGAAATGATTTGCTTACTATTATAATGAAAGCAATGTGCATCTTGGCAGTATTCATTTGTTTACAAAATCTATAGCACTTGCAAAAATATAGCAACCGTGAACAAATCCATCAGACATAACAATGTTAAACATGTTTGAAACATTGCATTCATTCTATGTCAATTTTTATGTCAGAACAAAGGATTTTTATGCAGTTTTGTAGCATACACTGAATTCATGTAAGACTCTTAAAGGTAAAATTAAAACTTATCCATTGTTATTGTATTGTTATATTAGTAAGATCCATATATTCATTTATTGCACTGAAGTGTGTGTAACTCATAAGGGTGGGTTGGATACGACAGAGACTGGAAAATATTAAGGCTATGCACGACATTTGATACTGAAGACATGCATTTATTAACTTTTCTAGACAAGTCCATTACATAGGAGTACTGGTACACTGTAATTGAGATATGTAAAGAAAACACACACATGTTGTAATAATGTTACCATGGAGACACATGATATGATACTGGTGGTTATAGAACACAATTCATTTGAGACATAAAATTATGACTTGGACGATATAGTATATCAGCTGGTATGATATTTCTCCCGGCTATAACACATACTACTATGAGTATAAAACATGTAGTGATAATATATACACTGTATATGCAGTAAATGCAATATGGTTCCTACTGGCATTGTCATACAAAACATTCAAACACTGAGTTAATTGAGATTGTAATCCATAAATTGACAAACACTCATTGCAACCGAGATTTTAGAACAAATCATTGGTGTCACGGTTTCATTCACTGTGTATGGTACCATTCTCCGTATGTTGCAAAGTAGCATACATCAAGTATTGTACAAGGTTGTCCAAAAAATGTGTCTATTCATGTTATATCATGACAAATGTAATAATTGTATGCAAAATTTGTGATTGTCTTAAGTGAATTTATTTCATGATATTCACCCAAAATAATGTTTTCTATAAGTGTATAATTTGTCTACAATTTAGGAACATTAGGTGAGGCTGTGTGTTCAACTGTATGTGAACTTTCTAATTACTTATACACTATTTAAGCACAAACCTTGTACAGTCACCATATGATGTCAAGTTGGGTACATCAAGTATTGTATACATTCACAATTCAGATATAAACCACATTCATAGCTAGATGTCCACAAAAACAAAATTGGCAGAACTTAAAAAACGATGATTGCCAATTGCAGATAACATAGATAAATTTCAACATGGATCATGAACAGGGGAGCTTCCATCATGTATAAAAACATACAACATTTGTAGGAAGTTGATAAAATAATGCACTTATAAGCTGAACCTTGTTATTGTCACATTAATTTCCCTTGTTTTAAGTACATGATTTATATTGTCTGGTTCCCAATATTATCCTTTGGTAGTAAGTACTTTGTGGTAGAAAAAACAGTATCACAGTCTGTAGTCATGTGATTTTATTCCTTGGACTGGTTTTCAATATTGTCCTTTGGTAGTAAGTACTTTGTGGTAGAAAAACAGTATCACAGCCTGTAGTCATGTGATTATCCTATGGACTGGTTTCCATAGCTGCCTCAGACTTCACTGAAATTAAAGAAATAGAAATAATTAATATGAAAGTAAATAAAGTACTGGATAATAGTCTATGTTCAACTGACCGTGCATTTGAATAGCAACAGTGAACAATCCAATTGTCTGAAATGGAAAAAGGTCAGTCACAGACCTTGACCTACTGACCACAAAATAATTAGAATCATCTACCGTTGCTTGCCAATCTCCATGTAAAGTTTAAAGATTCTAGGGCAGAGTTATTGAACAAAACCATTTGGTAAACGGACAGACCTATTGACGGACACCGACCACCATGTGAAAAAGCAATATACCCACTTATCAAAGATTAAGGATTGTGGGGCATGTTTATTTATCAAACAGTTTTACTAAATAATACAGACAAAAGAAGCACAATGAAGGGAGTTAATCATGGCGAATTGTATAAAGTATGTAAGAGTTGCTTATCTTGCTTCGACATTAGAACTAAGCAACAGCTGTTTCTTCATACGTAGTAACTGAGCATGAGAGAGTCTATGTTTAGGATCATCACAGACAGGTAAATCCACTGACGATATTCCATCCTTCATATCCTGTGTGTTTAAATCCTGCATCAGACTCACAATGTCTGGTGTCGACTTGGATTTATGGGACGGCGGGAATTCCCGATGAAGATCATCTTCGTTTACATTATGAGGTAAGTCTGTATCAATGTCATATTCCCCTAGATCACTATCCTCCTCACATATGTCCCCGTCCGGACTCAGGTGTAACGATCCTGTCGATGACACGCCACTTGAACTATGGAAATTTCGTATAGAATCCGAACTCATTGTTTTATGTTTTACAACACCTTGTTTATCCCCACCAGCTTCTCCGTTAGGGAAATTCCAACTTAAACGCTTATATATGCTATTATCACGAGTTTGTGTTTTGTTCAATTCTTGAATAGCATCGGCCGTATGATACCGTTTCTCTGTCCGTGATTGCCGGCGTTGATAGAGTTTTGATTTCAAACTTTCGTCAACGAATTCCGGTAACATTGACATATCACTTTCAGCAACGAGACATGTGTAAGGCAATAGGGTGCGAATAGCACGGACGATTTTGATAAGGGACTAATAATTAATACGAAAAAAGAGAGCTAGCTCTCTGAAATTGGTACCGGTGAAAATGACGAATATTGAGAAATAAAGACTTTCAGTTGAAATTGTTAGACTGAAATATTCAACTATTAACGGTTTTGAAGCTAGAATATAAAACCAACACCCTTGTATTAAATGAATTGGTATTAACAAAACTACGGAACTAGGGACAAAAGCAACTGTTCTGGTATGTTTTCCGTGTGTATCGAGGCACTCAAACTAGGATATAATTAAATCACGCACTATAATGTTAAAATCGCAATACGTACTTCACAGTTCAGTTTATAAATTTATTTACACTCCCTATTTTTGGCTTGCTTTGTAATATAGCAGGCACATCCATCAGAAGGGACACAAAAGTACACGTGGAAACATACATGCACCGACAGTGAAAATAAAGGGGGACAGACACTGCTCAACCAAAACAACTATTGCAGAACACAATTTAGTGACTGTGTAAAAAGGTATAAAATGTGTACAAACCCGAAATCCACGAGTGTAAAACCGTTCAGTGCGAGATCTCTTCTTTCCCTCCAAGTATGCTTGTCTATCTCTTAGCTGTATTACTTGTTCTACTTTCTTGAGCTGGGGCCTATTTCACTAACAATGTAAGACTGAAACTCTAGACTTAGACTTAAAATTGACAGCATTTATAATCACTGCCATTTCTTTGCAATTAGATTTAATAATGTGAAATTTTATCTTATTACTTGTTGTTACCCACTGAACATATTATACCCATTTATATTAAAATCGATGTATACATGTAACAACATGTGAGCGAATAGAACGTTTGGCAATATAAAGTCTATGTCTGATTTTAAGACTTACAACGTTGGTGAATAAGGTCCCAGGACTTTTCTTGGCAGCTCCACAAGGGACATCTACTTCAGCACCACCCTAGTATGAAGGTCATGTGTGAGACATACAATTATGCTTGTTACAGGCCAGTCGTCAGGATTTCATAATGGACCACATGCCATGTTCAGACAATTTCTCAAGTTTCCTAGAAATGTTTGCACTTTACTTCTACTAGTTATGGTTTTCTCCATGAATGTTATTTTAATCATTTATAACAGATTCCGTGTTTGTATAAACACCTGAAACAACATATGTATTATAGCAAAATCATTCTTGGCAGCTATGTGTCCGACTTCATCCGATGCTTTTTCTGCATTTATTGGATTTCAATATCAGTCTTTCCTTGCTTGTCTTTGCAAATAGCTAGTTGTGAACATTTGAAGTTTCCATATTTACAATGGATTGTACATTTGTACGCATGTATCCCCGTACAGTAGCTCTGCATCATATTAACTTTGTGTATAGCTCTAGTTTACGTTACCATTGTGTATAGCTCTAGTTTACATAACCATTGAGTATAGCTATAGTTTACACTACCATTGTGTATAGCTCTAATTAACATTACCATTGTGTATAGCTCTAGTTTACATTACCATTGAGTATAGCTCTAGTTTACATAACCATTGAGTATAGCTCTAGTTTACACTACCATTGTGTATAGCTCTAGTTTACATTACCATTGAGTATAGCTCTAGTTTACATAACCATTGTGTATAGCTCTAGTTTACATTACCATAGAGTATAGCTCTAGTTTACATAACCATTGAGTATAGCTCTAGTTTACACTACCATTGTGTATAGCTCTAGTTTACATAACCATTGAGTAAAGCTCTAGTTTACATAACCATTGAGTATAGCTCTAGTTTACATAACCATTGAGTATAGCTCTAGTTTACTTTACCATTGTGTATAGCTCTGGTTTACATAACCATTGAGTATAGCTCTAGTTTACACTACCATTGTGTATAGCTCTAGTTTACACTACCATTGTGTATAGTTCTAGTTTCCATTACCATTGTGTATAGCTCTCGTTTACATTACCATTGTGTATAGCTCTAGTTTGCATTACCATTGTGTATAGCTCTACTTTGCATTACCATTGTGTATAGCTCTGCATCGTATATAGCTCTACTTTGCATTACCATTGTGTATAGCTCTACTTTGCATTACCATTGTGTATAACTCGAGTGTGCATAACCATTGTGTATAGATCTGCATCGCCATTACCATTGTGTATAGCATAGCTCTACTTTGCATTACCATTCTGTATAGCTCTATTTTACATTACCAAAGTGTATAGCTTTAGTTAACATTATAATTGTGTATAGCTCTAGTTTACATTACCTATGTGTATTGCTCTAGTTTTCATCACCATTGTGTATAGCTCTGCGTCACATTACCATTGTGTATAGCTCTAGTTTACATTACCAATGTGTATAGCTCTAGTTTGTATTACCATTGTTTATAGCTCTCGATTGCACTGCCATTGTGTATAGCTCTAAATTACATTGCCATTGTGTATAGCTCTAGTTTACATTACCATTGTTTATAGCTCTAAATTACATTGCCATTGTGTATAGCTCTAGTTAACATTACCATTGTGTATAGCTTTAGTTTGCATTACCAATGTTTATAGCTCTCGATTGTTCTGCCATTGTGTATAGCTCTAAATTGCATTGCCATTGTGTATAGCTCTAGTTTACATTACCATTGTGTATAGCTCTAGTTTGCATTACCAATGTTTATAGCTCTAGATTGCACTGCCATTGTGTATAGCTCTAAATTGCATTGCCATTGTGTATAGTTCTAGTTTACATTACCAATGTGTATGGCTCTAGTTTGCATTATCAATGTGTATAGCTCTAGATTGCACTGCCATTGTGTATAGCTCTAGTTTCCATTACCAATGTGTATAGCCCTTTAAAGTTTCAGCTTGATAATACCTCTCACGATCATTATGTATTAAGACCTGGATAGTTCTTTTATTATTGTCTGTTCAATGAGAAAAAAACATGCTAGGCTTTTTGTTGTTGTTCTATTTTTACCTCGTACTAACTGCGATGTGTGTCAAGCAAGGGAGATACACAAATAGAATTTTTATGACTATTGTTTGTTGCAGTTTGGGATCAAACTTGAGACCTCTACCACTAGGTACTAGACACTGGCTATCGAGACCGATAAAACCACAAGGTATTTTGTAAAAACAAACCAAACAACATATTTTGTTATAACAAACTTTATAATTTTTAAAAAATGCTATACATTTTTGTTATCATATAATAAATATCCTATTTAAGTACACAATTATTTAGACATCAATATATAACATTTTCCTCAACAAATAATGCACACAAAATAAATGTGTCACATATATAATTATATATAAATTTCCTATATAACAATTTGATCACAAATTCTGAGACAAGACAATATAATGTACCACATACATGTAATGGGTTTAATTCACAATTTCTTTTCGAGAGAGCTGGGGTCAATATTTTGTGACTGGCTTCATTCTTCAATATTGTTTTCTGATTTGATATTTCTTGAATGTACCAAGTAGATTCTGAATTGTAGCCAGTAGGTGATGTTTGAAAGGCAGAGAAATGATTTGCTTACTATTATAATGAAAGCAATGTGCATCTTGGCAGTATTCATTTGTTTACAAAATCTATAGCACTTGCAAAAATATAGCAACCGTGAACAAATCCATCAGACATAACAATGTTAAACATGTTTGAAACATTGCATTCATTCTATGTCAATTTTTATGTCAGAACAAAGGATTTTTATGCAGTTTTGTAGCATACACTGAATTCATGTAAGACTCTTAAAGGTAAAATTAAAACTTATCCATTGTTATTGTATTGTTATATTAGTAAGATCCATATATTCATTTATTGCACTGAAGTGTGTGTAACTCATAAGGGTGGGTTGGATACGACAGAGACTGGAAAATATTAAGGCTATGCACGACATTTGATACTGAAGACATGCATTTATTAACTTTTCTAGACAAGTCCATTACATAGGAGTACTGGTACACTGTAATTGAGATATGTAAAGAAAACACACACATGTTGTAATAATGTTACCATGGAGACACATGATATGATACTGGTGGTTATAGAACACAATTCATTTGAGACATAAAATTATGACTTGGACGATATAGTATATCAGCTGGTATGATATTTCTCCCGGCTATAACACATACTACTATGAGTATAAAACATGTAGTGATAATATATACACTGTATATGCAGTAAATGCAATATGGTTCCTACTGGCATTGTCATACAAAACATTCAAACACTGAGTTAATTGAGATTGTAATCCATAAATTGACAAACACTCATTGCAACCGAGATTTTAGAACAAATCATTGGTGTCACGGTTTCATTCACTGTGTATGGTACCATTCTCCGTATGTTGCAAAGTAGCATACATCAAGTATTGTACAAGGTTGTCCAAAAAATGTGTCTATTCATGTTATATCATGACAAATGTAATAATTGTATGCAAAATTTGTGATTGTCTTAAGTGAATTTATTTCATGATATTCACCCAAAATAATGTTTTCTATAAGTGTATAATTTGTCTACAATTTAGGAACATTAGGTGAGGCTGTGTGTTCAACTGTATGTGAACTTTCTAATTACTTATACACTATTTAAGCACAAACCTTGTACAGTCACCATATGATGTCAAGTTGGGTACATCAAGTATTGTATACATTCACAATTCAGATATAAACCACATTCATAGCTAGATGTCCACAAAAACAAAATTGGCAGAACTTAAAAAACGATGATTGCCAATTGCAGATAACATAGATAAATTTCAACATGGATCATGAACAGGGGAGCTTCCATCATGTATAAAAACATACAACATTTGTAGGAAGTTGATAAAATAATGCACTTATAAGCTGAACCTTGTTATTGTCACATTAATTTCCCTTGTTTTAAGTACATGATTTATATTGTCTGGTTCCCAATATTATCCTTTGGTAGTAAGTACTTTGTGGTAGAAAAAACAGTATCACAGTCTGTAGTCATGTGATTTTATTCCTTGGACTGGTTTTCAATATTGTCCTTTGGTAGTAAGTACTTTGTGGTAGAAAAACAGTATCACAGCCTGTAGTCATGTGATTATCCTATGGACTGGTTTCCATAGCTGCCTCAGACTTCACTGAAATTAAAGAAATAGAAATAATTAATATGAAAGTAAATAAAGTACTGGATAATAGTCTATGTTCAACTGACCGTGCATTTGAATAGCAACAGTGAACAATCCAATTGTCTGAAATGGAAAAAGGTCAGTCACAGACCTTGACCTACTGACCACAAAATAATTAGAATCATCTACCGTTGCTTGCCAATCTCCATGTAAAGTTTAAAGATTCTAGGGCAGAGTTATTGAACAAAACCATTTGGTAAACGGACAGACCTATTGACGGACACCGACCACCATGTGAAAAAGCAATATACCCACTTATCAAAGATTAAGGATTGTGGGGCATGTTTATTTATCAAACAGTTTTACTAAATAATACAGACAAAAGAAGCACAATGAAGGGAGTTAATCATGGCGAATTGTATAAAGTATGTAAGAGTTGCTTATCTTGCTTCGACATTAGAACTAAGCAACAGCTGTTTCTTCATACGTAGTAACTGAGCATGAGAGAGTCTATGTTTAGGATCATCACAGACAGGTAAATCCACTGACGATATTCCATCCTTCATATCCTGTGTGTTTAAATCCTGCATCAGACTCACAATGTCTGGTGTCGACTTGGATTTATGGGACGGCGGGAATTCCCGATGAAGATCATCTTCGTTTACATTATGAGGTAAGTCTGTATCAATGTCATATTCCCCTAGATCACTATCCTCCTCACATATGTCCCCGTCCGGACTCAGGTGTAACGATCCTGTCGATGACACGCCACTTGAACTATGGAAATTTCGTATAGAATCCGAACTCATTGTTTTATGTTTTACAACACCTTGTTTATCCCCACCAGCTTCTCCGTTAGGGAAATTCCAACTTAAACGCTTATATATGCTATTATCACGAGTTTGTGTTTTGTTCAATTCTTGAATAGCATCGGCCGTATGATACCGTTTCTCTGTCCGTGATTGCCGGCGTTGATAGAGTTTTGATTTCAAACTTTCGTCAACGAATTCCGGTAACATTGACATATCACTTTCAGCAACGAGACATGTGTAAGGCAATAGGGTGCGAATAGCACGGACGATTTTGATAAGGGACTAATAATTAATACGAAAAAAGAGAGCTAGCTCTCTGAAATTGGTACCGGTGAAAATGACGAATATTGAGAAATAAAGACTTTCAGTTGAAATTGTTAGACTGAAATATTCAACTATTAACGGTTTTGAAGCTAGAATATAAAACCAACACCCTTGTATTAAATGAATTGGTATTAACAAAACTACGGAACTAGGGACAAAAGCAACTGTTCTGGTATGTTTTCCGTGTGTATCGAGGCACTCAAACTAGGATATAATTAAATCACGCACTATAATGTTAAAATCGCAATACGTACTTCACAGTTCAGTTTATAAATTTATTTACACTCCCTATTTTTGGCTTGCTTTGTAATATAGCAGGCACATCCATCAGAAGGGACACAAAAGTACACGTGGAAACATACATGCACCGACAGTGAAAATAAAGGGGGACAGACACTGCTCAACCAAAACAACTATTGCAGAACACAATTTAGTGACTGTGTAAAAAGGTATAAAATGTGTACAAACCCGAAATCCACGAGTGTAAAACCGTTCAGTGCGAGATCTCTTCTTTCCCTCCAAGTATGCTTGTCTATCTCTTAGCTGTATTACTTGTTCTACTTTCTTGAGCTGGGGCCTATTTCACTAACAATGTAAGACTGAAACTCTAGACTTAGACTTAAAATTGACAGCATTTATAATCACTGCCATTTCTTTGCAATTAGATTTAATAATGTGAAATTTTATCTTATTACTTGTTGTTACCCACTGAACATATTATACCCATTTATATTAAAATCGATGTATACATGTAACAACATGTGAGCGAATAGAACGTTTGGCAATATAAAGTCTATGTCTGATTTTAAGACTTACAACGTTGGTGAATAAGGTCCCAGGACTTTTCTTGGCAGCTCCACAAGGGACATCTACTTCAGCACCACCCTAGTATGAAGGTCATGTGTGAGACATACAATTATGCTTGTTACAGGCCAGTCGTCAGGATTTCATAATGGACCAC
Source organism: Spisula subtruncata (assembly GCA_963678985.1). NCBI lineage: Eukaryota > Metazoa > Mollusca > Bivalvia > Venerida > Mactridae > Spisula > Spisula subtruncata. The sequence goes on from OY787669.1 coordinate 29,986,462, forward strand.
ATGCCATGTTCAGACAATTTCTCAAGTTTCCTAGAAATGTTTGCACTTTACTTCTACTAGTTATGGTTTTCTCCATGAATGTTATTTTAATCATTTATAACAGATTCCGTGTTTGTATAAACACCTGAAACAACATATGTATTATAGCAAAATCATTCTTGGCAGCTATGTGTCCGACTTCATCCGATGCTTTTTCTGCATTTATTGGATTTCAATATCAGTCTTTCCTTGCTTGTCTTTGCAAATAGCTAGTTGTGAACATTTGAAGTTTCCATATTTACAATGGATTGTACATTTGTACGCATGTATCCCCGTACAGTAGCTCTGCATCATATTAACTTTGTGTATAGCTCTAGTTTACGTTACCATTGTGTATAGCTCTAGTTTACATAACCATTGAGTATAGCTATAGTTTACACTACCATTGTGTATAGCTCTAATTAACATTACCATTGTGTATAGCTCTAGTTTACATTACCATTGAGTATAGCTCTAGTTTACATAACCATTGAGTATAGCTCTAGTTTACACTACCATTGTGTATAGCTCTAGTTTACATTACCATTGAGTATAGCTCTAGTTTACATAACCATTGTGTATAGCTCTAGTTTACATTACCATAGAGTATAGCTCTAGTTTACATAACCATTGAGTATAGCTCTAGTTTACACTACCATTGTGTATAGCTCTAGTTTACATAACCATTGAGTAAAGCTCTAGTTTACATAACCATTGAGTATAGCTCTAGTTTACATAACCATTGAGTATAGCTCTAGTTTACTTTACCATTGTGTATAGCTCTGGTTTACATAACCATTGAGTATAGCTCTAGTTTACACTACCATTGTGTATAGCTCTAGTTTACACTACCATTGTGTATAGTTCTAGTTTCCATTACCATTGTGTATAGCTCTCGTTTACATTACCATTGTGTATAGCTCTAGTTTGCATTACCATTGTGTATAGCTCTACTTTGCATTACCATTGTGTATAGCTCTGCATCGTATATAGCTCTACTTTGCATTACCATTGTGTATAGCTCTACTTTGCATTACCATTGTGTATAACTCGAGTGTGCATAACCATTGTGTATAGATCTGCATCGCCATTACCATTGTGTATAGCATAGCTCTACTTTGCATTACCATTCTGTATAGCTCTATTTTACATTACCAAAGTGTATAGCTTTAGTTAACATTATAATTGTGTATAGCTCTAGTTTACATTACCTATGTGTATTGCTCTAGTTTTCATCACCATTGTGTATAGCTCTGCGTCACATTACCATTGTGTATAGCTCTAGTTTACATTACCAATGTGTATAGCTCTAGTTTGTATTACCATTGTTTATAGCTCTCGATTGCACTGCCATTGTGTATAGCTCTAAATTACATTGCCATTGTGTATAGCTCTAGTTTACATTACCATTGTTTATAGCTCTAAATTACATTGCCATTGTGTATAGCTCTAGTTAACATTACCATTGTGTATAGCTTTAGTTTGCATTACCAATGTTTATAGCTCTCGATTGTTCTGCCATTGTGTATAGCTCTAAATTGCATTGCCATTGTGTATAGCTCTAGTTTACATTACCATTGTGTATAGCTCTAGTTTGCATTACCAATGTTTATAGCTCTAGATTGCACTGCCATTGTGTATAGCTCTAAATTGCATTGCCATTGTGTATAGTTCTAGTTTACATTACCAATGTGTATGGCTCTAGTTTGCATTATCAATGTGTATAGCTCTAGATTGCACTGCCATTGTGTATAGCTCTAGTTTCCATTACCAATGTGTATAGCCCTTTAAAGTTTCAGCTTGATAATACCTCTCACGATCATTATGTATTAAGACCTGGATAGTTCTTTTATTATTGTCTGTTCAATGAGAAAAAAACATGCTAGGCTTTTTGTTGTTGTTCTATTTTTACCTCGTACTAACTGCGATGTGTGTCAAGCAAGGGAGATACACAAATAGAATTTTTATGACTATTGTTTGTTGCAGTTTGGGATCAAACTTGAGACCTCTACCACTAGGTACTAGACACTGGCTATCGAGACCGATAAAACCACAAGGTATTTTGTAAAAACAAACCAAACAACATATTTTGTTATAACAAACTTTATAATTTTTAAAAAATGCTATACATTTTTGTTATCATATAATAAATATCCTATTTAAGTACACAATTATTTAGACATCAATATATAACATTTTCCTCAACAAATAATGCACACAAAATAAATGTGTCACATATATAATTATATATAAATTTCCTATATAACAATTTGATCACAAATTCTGAGACAAGACAATATAATGTACCACATACATGTAATGGGTTTAATTCACAATTTCTTTTCGAGAGAGCTGGGGTCAATATTTTGTGACTGGCTTCATTCTTCAATATTGTTTTCTGATTTGATATTTCTTGAATGCACCAAGTAGATTCTGAATTGTAGCCAGTAGGTGATGTTTGAAAGGCAGAGAAATGATTTGCTTACTATTATAATGAAAGCAATGTGCATCTTGGCAGTATTCATTTGTTTACAAAATCTATAGCACTTGCAAAAATATAGCAACCGTGAACAAATCCATCAGACATAACAATGTTAAACATGTTTGAAACATTGCATTCATTCTATGTCAATTTTTATGTCAGAACAAAGGATTTTTATGCAGTTTTGTAGCATACACTGAATTCATGTAAGACTCTTAAAGGTAAAATTAAAACTTATCCATTGTTATTGTATTGTTATATTAGTAAGATCCATATATTCATTTATTGCACTGAAGTGTGTGTAACTCATAAGGGTGGGTTGGATACGACAGAGACTGGAAAATATTAAGGCTATGCACGACATTTGATACTGAAGACATGCATTTATTAACTTTTCTAGACAAGTCCATTACATAGGAGTACTGGTACACTGTAATTGAGATATGTAAAGAAAACACACACATGTTGTAATAATGTTACCATGGAGACACATGATATGATACTGGTGGTTATAGAACACAATTCATTTGAGACATAAAATTATGACTTGGACGATATAGTATATCAGCTGGTATGATATTTCTCCCGGCTATAACACATACTACTATGAGTATAAAACATGTAGTGATAATATATACACTGTATATGCAGTAAATGCAATATGGTTCCTACTGGCATTGTCATACAAAACATTCAAACACTGAGTTAATTGAGATTGTAATCCATAAATTGACAAACACTCATTGCAACCGAGATTTTAGAACAAATCATTGGTGTCACGGTTTCATTCACTGTGTATGGTACCATTCTCCGTATGTTGCAAAGTAGCATACATCAAGTATTGTACAAGGTTGTCCAAAAAATGTGTCTATTCATGTTATATCATGACAAATGTAATAATTGTATGCAAAATTTGTGATTGTCTTAAGTGAATTTATTTCATGATATTCACCCAAAATAATGTTTTCTATAAGTGTATAATTTGTCTACAATTTAGGAACATTAGGTGAGGCTGTGTGTTCAACTGTATGTGAACTTTCTAATTACTTATACACTATTTAAGCACAAACCTTGTACAGTCACCATATGATGTCAAGTTGGGTACATCAAGTATTGTATACATTCACAATTCAGATATAAACCACATTCATAGCTAGATGTCCACAAAAACAAAATTGGCAGAACTTAAAAAACGATGATTGCCAATTGCAGATAACATAGATAAATTTCAACATGGATCATGAACAGGGGAGCTTCCATCATGTATAAAAACATACAACATTTGTAGGAAGTTGATAAAATAATGCACTTATAAGCTGAACCTTGTTATTGTCACATTAATTTCCCTTGTTTTAAGTACATGATTTATATTGTCTGGTTCCCAATATTATCCTTTGGTAGTAAGTACTTTGTGGTAGAAAAAACAGTATCACAGTCTGTAGTCATGTGATTTTATTCCTTGGACTGGTTTTCAATATTGTCCTTTGGTAGTAAGTACTTTGTGGTAGAAAAACAGTATCACAGCCTGTAGTCATGTGATTATCCTATGGACTGGTTTCCATAGCTGCCTCAGACTTCACTGAAATTAAAGAAATAGAAATAATTAATATGAAAGTAAATAAAGTACTGGATAATAGTCTATGTTCAACTGACCGTGCATTTGAATAGCAACAGTGAACAATCCAATTGTCTGAAATGGAAAAAGGTCAGTCACAGACCTTGACCTACTGACCACAAAATAATTAGAATCATCTACCGTTGCTTGCCAATCTCCATGTAAAGTTTAAAGATTCTAGGGCAGAGTTATTGAACAAAACCATTTGGTAAACGGACAGACCTATTGACGGACACCGACCACCATGTGAAAAAGCAATATACCCACTTATCAAAGATTAAGGATTGTGGGGCATGTTTATTTATCAAACAGTTTTACTAAATAATACAGACAAAAGAAGCACAATGAAGGGAGTTAATCATGGCGAATTGTATAAAGTATGTAAGAGTTGCTTATCTTGCTTCGACATTAGAACTAAGCAACAGCTGTTTCTTCATACGTAGTAACTGAGCATGAGAGAGTCTATGTTTAGGATCATCACAGACAGGTAAATCCACTGACGATATTCCATCCTTCATATCCTGTGTGTTTAAATCCTGCATCAGACTCACAATGTCTGGTGTCGACTTGGATTTATGGGACGGCGGGAATTCCCGATGAAGATCATCTTCGTTTACATTATGAGGTAAGTCTGTATCAATGTCATATTCCCCTAGATCACTATCCTCCTCACATATGTCCCCGTCCGGACTCAGGTGTAACGATCCTGTCGATGACACGCCACTTGAACTATGGAAATTTCGTATAGAATCCGAACTCATTGTTTTATGTTTTACAACACCTTGTTTATCCCCACCAGCTTCTCCGTTAGGGAAATTCCAACTTAAACGCTTATATATGCTATTATCACGAGTTTGTGTTTTGTTCAATTCTTGAATAGCATCGGCCGTATGATACCGTTTCTCTGTCCGTGATTGCCGGCGTTGATAGAGTTTTGATTTCAAACTTTCGTCAACGAATTCCGGTAACATTGACATATCACTTTCAGCAACGAGACATGTGTAAGGCAATAGGGTGCGAATAGCACGGACGATTTTGATAAGGGACTAATAATTAATACGAAAAAAGAGAGCTAGCTCTCTGAAATTGGTACCGGTGAAAATGACGAATATTGAGAAATAAAGACTTTCAGTTGAAATTGTTAGACTGAAATATTCAACTATTAACGGTTTTGAAGCTAGAATATAAAACCAACACCCTTGTATTAAATGAATTGGTATTAACAAAACTACGGAACTAGGGACAAAAGCAACTGTTCTGGTATGTTTTCCGTGTGTATCGAGGCACTCAAACTAGGATATAATTAAATCACGCACTATAATGTTAAAATCGCAATACGTACTTCACAGTTCAGTTTATAAATTTATTTACACTCCCTATTTTTGGCTTGCTTTGTAATATAGCAGGCACATCCATCAGAAGGGACACAAAAGTACACGTGGAAACATACATGCACCGACAGTGAAAATAAAGGGGGACAGACACTGCTCAACCAAAACAACTATTGCAGAACACAATTTAGTGACTGTGTAAAAAGGTATAAAATGTGTACAAACCCGAAATCCACGAGTGTAAAACCGTTCAGTGCGAGATCTCTTCTTTCCCTCCAAGTATGCTTGTCTATCTCTTAGCTGTATTACTTGTTCTACTTTCTTGAGCTGGGGCCTATTTCACTAACAATGTAAGACTGAAACTCTAGACTTAGACTTAAAATTGACAGCATTTATAATCACTGCCATTTCTTTGCAATTAGATTTAATAATGTGAAATTTTATCTTATTACTTGTTGTTACCCACTGAACATATTATACCCATTTATATTAAAATCGATGTATACATGTAACAACATGTGAGCGAATAGAACGTTTGGCAATATAAAGTCTATGTCTGATTTTAAGACTTACAACGTTGGTGAATAAGGTCCCAGGACTTTTCTTGGCAGCTCCACAAGGGACATCTACTTCAGCACCACCCTAGTATGAAGGTCATGTGTGAGACATACAATTATGCTTGTTACAGGCCAGTCGTCAGGATTTCATAATGGACCACATGCCATGTTCAGACAATTTCTCAAGTTTCCTAGAAATGTTTGCACTTTACTTCTACTAGTTATGGTTTTCTCCATGAATGTTATTTTAATCATTTATAACAGATTCCGTGTTTGTATAAACACCTGAAACAACATATGTATTATAGCAAAATCATTCTTGGCAGCTATGTGTCCGACTTCATCCGATGCTTTTTCTGCATTTATTGGATTTCAATATCAGTCTTTCCTTGCTTGTCTTTGCAAATAGCTAGTTGTGAACATTTGAAGTTTCCATATTTACAATGGATTGTACATTTGTACGCATGTATCCCCGTACAGTAGCTCTGCATCATATTAACTTTGTGTATAGCTCTAGTTTACGTTACCATTGTGTATAGCTCTAGTTTACATAACCATTGAGTATAGCTATAGTTTACACTACCATTGTGTATAGCTCTAATTAACATTACCATTGTGTATAGCTCTAGTTTACATTACCATTGAGTATAGCTCTAGTTTACATAACCATTGAGTATAGCTCTAGTTTACACTACCATTGTGTATAGCTCTAGTTTACATTACCATTGAGTATAGCTCTAGTTTACATAACCATTGTGTATAGCTCTAGTTTACATTACCATAGAGTATAGCTCTAGTTTACATAACCATTGAGTATAGCTCTAGTTTACACTACCATTGTGTATAGCTCTAGTTTACATAACCATTGAGTAAAGCTCTAGTTTACATAACCATTGAGTATAGCTCTAGTTTACATAACCATTGAGTATAGCTCTAGTTTACTTTACCATTGTGTATAGCTCTGGTTTACATAACCATTGAGTATAGCTCTAGTTTACACTACCATTGTGTATAGCTCTAGTTTACACTACCATTGTGTATAGTTCTAGTTTCCATTACCATTGTGTATAGCTCTCGTTTACATTACCATTGTGTATAGCTCTAGTTTGCATTACCATTGTGTATAGCTCTACTTTGCATTACCATTGTGTATAGCTCTGCATCGTATATAGCTCTACTTTGCATTACCATTGTGTATAGCTCTACTTTGCATTACCATTGTGTATAACTCGAGTGTGCATAACCATTGTGTATAGATCTGCATCGCCATTACCATTGTGTATAGCATAGCTCTACTTTGCATTACCATTCTGTATAGCTCTATTTTACATTACCAAAGTGTATAGCTTTAGTTAACATTATAATTGTGTATAGCTCTAGTTTACATTACCTATGTGTATTGCTCTAGTTTTCATCACCATTGTGTATAGCTCTGCGTCACATTACCATTGTGTATAGCTCTAGTTTACATTACCAATGTGTATAGCTCTAGTTTGTATTACCATTGTTTATAGCTCTCGATTGCACTGCCATTGTGTATAGCTCTAAATTACATTGCCATTGTGTATAGCTCTAGTTTACATTACCATTGTTTATAGCTCTAAATTACATTGCCATTGTGTATAGCTCTAGTTAACATTACCATTGTGTATAGCTTTAGTTTGCATTACCAATGTTTATAGCTCTCGATTGTTCTGCCATTGTGTATAGCTCTAAATTGCATTGCCATTGTGTATAGCTCTAGTTTACATTACCATTGTGTATAGCTCTAGTTTGCATTACCAATGTTTATAGCTCTAGATTGCACTGCCATTGTGTATAGCTCTAAATTGCATTGCCATTGTGTATAGTTCTAGTTTACATTACCAATGTGTATGGCTCTAGTTTGCATTATCAATGTGTATAGCTCTAGATTGCACTGCCATTGTGTATAGCTCTAGTTTCCATTACCAATGTGTATAGCCCTTTAAAGTTTCAGCTTGATAATACCTCTCACGATCATTATGTATTAAGACCTGGATAGTTCTTTTATTATTGTCTGTTCAATGAGAAAAAAACATGCTAGGCTTTTTGTTGTTGTTCTATTTTTACCTCGTACTAACTGCGATGTGTGTCAAGCAAGGGAGATACACAAATAGAATTTTTATGACTATTGTTTGTTGCAGTTTGGGATCAAACTTGAGACCTCTACCACTAGGTACTAGACACTGGCTATCGAGACCGATAAAACCACAAGGTATTTTGTAAAAACAAACCAAACAACATATTTTGTTATAACAAACTTTATAATTTTTAAAAAATGCTATACATTTTTGTTATCATATAATAAATATCCTATTTAAGTACACAATTATTTAGACATCAATATATAACATTTTCCTCCACAAATAATGCACACAAAATAAATGTGTCACATATATAATTATATATAAATTTCCTATATAACAATTTGATCACAAATTCTGAGACAAGACAATATAATGTACCACATACATGTAATGGGTTTAATTCACAATTTCTTTTCGAGAGAGCTGGGGTCAATATTTTGTGACTGGCTTCATTCTTCAATATTGTTTTCTGATTTGATATTTCTTGAATGTACCAAGTAGATTCTGAATTGTAGCCAGTAGGTGATGTTTGAAAGGCAGAGAAATGATTTGCTTACTATTATAATGAAAGCAATGTGCATCTTGGCAGTATTCATTTGTTTACAAAATCTATAGCACTTGCAAAAATATAGCAACCGTGAACAAATCCATCAGACATAACAATGTTAAACATGTTTGAAACATTGCATTCATTCTATGTCAATTTTTATGTCAGAACAAAGGATTTTTATGCAGTTTTGTAGCATACACTGAATTCATGTAAGACTCTTAAAGGTAAAATTAATACTTATCCATTGTTATTGTATTGTTATATTAGTAAGATCCATATATTCATTTATTGCACTGAAGTGTGTGTAACTCATAAGGGTGGGTTGGATACGACAGAGACTGGAAAATATTAAGGCTATGCACGACATTTGATACTGAAGACATGCATTTATTAACTTTTCTAGACAAGTCCATTACATAGGAGTACTGGTACACTGTAATTGAGATATGTAAAGAAAACACACACATGTTGTAATAATGTTACCATGGAGACACATGATATGATACTGGTGGTTATAGAACACAATTCATTTGAGACATAAAATTATGACTTGGACGATATAGTATATCAGCTGGTATGATATTTCTCCCGGCTATAACACATACTACTATGAGTATAAAACATGTAGTGATAATATATACACTGTATATGCAGTAAATGCAATATGGTTCCTACTGGCATTGTCATACAAAACATTCAAACACTGAGTTAATTGAGATTGTAATCCATAAATTGACAAACACTCATTGCAACCGAGATTTTAGAACAAATCATTGGTGTCACGGTTTCATTCACTGTGTATGGTACCATTCTCCGTATGTTGCAAAGTAGCATACATCAAGTATTGTACAAGGTTGTCCAAAAAATGTGTCTATTCATGTTATATCATGACAAATGTAATAATTGTATGCAAAATTTGTGATTGTCTTAAGTGAATTTATTTCATGATATTCACCCAAAATAATGTTTTCTATAAGTGTATAATTTGTCTACAATTTAGGAACATTAGGTGAGGCTGTGTGTTCAACTGTATGTGAACTTTCTAATTACTTATACACTATTTAAGCACAAACCTTGTACAGTCACCATATGATGTCAAGTTGGGTACATCAAGTATTGTATACATTCACAATTCAGATATAAACCACATTCATAGCTAGATGTCCACAAAAACAAAATTGGCAGAACTTAAAAAACGATGATTGCCAATTGCAGATAACATAGATAAATTTCAACATGGATCATGAACAGGGGAGCTTCCATCATGTATAAAAACATACAACATTTGTAGGAAGTTGATAAAATAATGCACTTATAAGCTGAACCTTGTTATTGTCACATTAATTTCCCTTGTTTTAAGTACATGATTTATATTGTCTGGTTCCCAATATTATCCTTTGGTAGTAAGTACTTTGTGGTAGAAAAAACAGTATCACAGTCTGTAGTCATGTGATTTTATTCCTTGGACTGGTTTTCAATATTGTCCTTTGGTAGTAAGTACTTTGTGGTAGAAAAACAGTATCACAGCCTGTAGTCATGTGATTATCCTATGGACTGGTTTCCATAGCTGCCTCAGACTTCACTGAAATTAAAGAAATAGAAATAATTAATATGAAAGTAAATAAAGTACTGGATAATAGTCTATGTTCAACTGACCGTGCATTTGAATAGCAACAGTGAACAATCCAATTGTCTGAAATGGAAAAAGGTCAGTCACAGACCTTGACCTACTGACCACAAAATAATTAGAATCATCTACCGTTGCTTGCCAATCTCCATGTAAAGTTTAAAGATTCTAGGGCAGAGTTATTGAACAAAACCATTTGGTAAACGGACAGACCTATTGACGGACACCGACCACCATGTGAAAAAGCAATATACCCACTTATCAAAGATTAAGGATTGTGGGGCATGTTTATTTATCAAACAGTTTTACTAAATAATACAGACAAAAGAAGCACAATGAAGGGAGTTAATCATGGCGAATTGTATAAAGTATGTAAGAGTTGCTTATCTTGCTTCGACATTAGAACTAAGCAACAGCTGTTTCTTCATACGTAGTAACTGAGCATGAGAGAGTCTATGTTTAGGATCATCACAGACAGGTAAATCCACTGACGATATTCCATCCTTCATATCCTGTGTGTTTAAATCCTGCATCAGACTCACAATGTCTGGTGTCGACTTGGATTTATGGGACGGCGGGAATTCCCGATGAAGATCATCTTCGTTTACATTATGAGGTAAGTCTGTATCAATGTCATATTCCCCTAGATCACTATCCTCCTCACATATGTCCCCGTCCGGACTCAGGTGTAACGATCCTGTCGATGACACGCCACTTGAACTATGGAAATTTCGTATAGAATCCGAACTCATTGTTTTATGTTTTACAACACCTTGTTTATCCCCACCAGCTTCTCCGTTAGGGAAATTCCAACTTAAACGCTTATATATGCTATTATCACGAGTTTGTGTTTTGTTCAATTCTTGAATAGCATCGGCCGTATGATACCGTTTCTCTGTCCGTGATTGCCGGCGTTGATAGAGTTTTGATTTCAAACTTTCGTCAACGAATTCCGGTAACATTGACATATCACTTTCAGCAACGAGACATGTGTAAGGCAATAGGGTGCGAATAGCACGGACGATTTTGATAAGGGACTAATAATTAATACGAAAAAAGAGAGCTAGCTCTCTGAAATTGGTACCGGTGAAAATGACGAATATTGAGAAATAAAGACTTTCAGTTGAAATTGTTAGACTGAAATATTCAACTATTAACGGTTTTGAAGCTAGAATATAAAACCAACACCCTTGTATTAAATGAATTGGTATTAACAAAACTACGGAACTAGGGACAAAAGCAACTGTTCTGGTATGTTTTCCGTGTGTATCGAGGCACTCAAACTAGGATATAATTAAATCACGCACTATAATGTTAAAATCGCAATACGTACTTCACAGTTCAGTTTATAAATTTATTTACACTCCCTATTTTTGGCTTGCTTTGTAATATAGCAGGCACATCCATCAGAAGGGACACAAAAGTACACGTGGAAACATACATGCACCGACAGTGAAAATAAAGGGGGACAGACACTGCTCAACCAAAACAACTATTGCAGAACACAATTTAGTGACTGTGTAAAAAGGTATAAAATGTGTACAAACCCGAAATCCACGAGTGTAAAACCGTTCAGTGCGAGATCTCTTCTTTCCCTCCAAGTATGCTTGTCTATCTCTTAGCTGTATTACTTGTTCTACTTTCTTGAGCTGGGGCCTTATTCACTAACAATGTAAGACTGAAACTCTAGACTTAGACTTAAAATTGACAGCATTTATAATCACTGCCATTTCTTTGCAATTAGATTTAATAATGTGAAATTTTATCTTATTACTTGTTGTTACCCACTGAACATATTATACCCATTTATATTAAAATCGATGTATACATGTAACAACATGTGAGCGAATAGAACGTTTGGCAATATAAAGTCTATGTCTGATTTTAAGACTTACAACGTTGGTGAATAAGGTCCCAGGACTTTTCTTGGCAGCTCCACAAGGGACATCTACTTCAGCACCACCCTAGTATGAAGGTCATGTGTGAGACATACAATTATGCTTGTTACAGGCCAGTCGTCAGGATTTCATAATGGACCACATGCCATGTTCAGACAATTTCTCAAGTTTCCTAGAAATGTTTGCACTTTACTTCTACTAGTTATGGTTTTCTCCATGAATGTTATTTTAATCATTTATAACAGATTCCGTGTTTGTATAAACACCTGAAACAACATATGTATTATAGCAAAATCATTCTTGGCAGCTATGTGTCCGACTTCATCCGATGCTTTTTCTGCATTTATTGGATTTCAATATCAGTCTTTCCTTGCTTGTCTTTGCAAATAGCTAGTTGTGAACATTTGAAGTTTCCATATTTACAATGGATTGTACATTTGTACGCATGTATCCCCGTACAGTAGCTCTGCATCATATTAACTTTGTGTATAGCTCTAGTTTACGTTACCATTGTGTATAGCTCTAGTTTACATAACCATTGAGTATAGCTATAGTTTACACTACCATTGTGTATAGCTCTAATTAACATTACCATTGTGTATAGCTCTAGTTTACATTACCATTGAGTATAGCTCTAGTTTACATAACCATTGAGTATAGCTCTAGTTTACACTACCATTGTGTATAGCTCTAGTTTACATTACCATTGAGTATAGCTCTAGTTTACATAACCATTGTGTATAGCTCTAGTTTACATTACCATAGAGTATAGCTCTAGTTTACATAACCATTGAGTATAGCTCTAGTTTACACTACCATTGTGTATAGCTCTAGTTTACATAACCATTGAGTAAAGCTCTAGTTTACATAACCATTGAGTATAGCTCTAGTTTACATAACCATTGAGTATAGCTCTAGTTTACTTTACCATTGTGTATAGCTCTGGTTTACATAACCATTGAGTATAGCTCTAGTTTACACTACCATTGTGTATAGCTCTAGTTTACACTACCATTGTGTATAGTTCTAGTTTCCATTACCATTGTGTATAGCTCTCGTTTACATTACCATTGTGTATAGCTCTAGTTTGCATTACCATTGTGTATAGCTCTACTTTGCATTACCATTGTGTATAGCTCTGCATCGTATATAGCTCTACTTTGCATTACCATTGTGTATAGCTCTACTTTGCATTACCATTGTGTATAACTCGAGTGTGCATAACCATTGTGTATAGATCTGCATCGCCATTACCATTGTGTATAGCATAGCTCTACTTTGCATTACCATTCTGTATAGCTCTATTTTACATTACCAAAGTGTATAGCTTTAGTTAACATTATAATTGTGTATAGCTCTAGTTTACATTACCTATGTGTATTGCTCTAGTTTTCATCACCATTGTGTATAGCTCTGCGTCACATTACCATTGTGTATAGCTCTAGTTTACATTACCAATGTGTATAGCTCTAGTTTGTATTACCATTGTTTATAGCTCTCGATTGCACTGCCATTGTGTATAGCTCTAAATTACATTGCCATTGTGTATAGCTCTAGTTTACATTACCATTGTTTATAGCTCTAAATTACATTGCCATTGTGTATAGCTCTAGTTAACATTACCATTGTGTATAGCTTTAGTTTGCATTACCAATGTTTATAGCTCTCGATTGTTCTGCCATTGTGTATAGCTCTAAATTGCATTGCCATTGTGTATAGCTCTAGTTTACATTACCATTGTGTATAGCTCTAGTTTGCATTACCAATGTTTATAGCTCTAGATTGCACTGCCATTGTGTATAGCTCTAAATTGCATTGCCATTGTGTATAGTTCTAGTTTACATTACCAATGTGTATGGCTCTAGTTTGCATTATCAATGTGTATAGCTCTAGATTGCACTGCCATTGTGTATAGCTCTAGTTTCCATTACCAATGTGTATAGCCCTTTAAAGTTTCAGCTTGATAATACCTCTCACGATCATTATGTATTAAGACCTGGATAGTTCTTTTATTATTGTCTGTTCAATGAGAAAAAAACATGCTAGGCTTTTTGTTGTTGTTCTATTTTTACCTCGTACTAACTGCGATGTGTGTCAAGCAAGGGAGATACACAAATAGAATTTTTATGACTATTGTTTGTTGCAGTTTGGGATCAAACTTGAGACCTCTACCACTAGGTACTAGACACTGGCTATCGAGACCGATAAAACCACAAGGTATTTTGTAAAAACAAACCAAACAACATATTTTGTTATAACAAACTTTATAATTTTTAAAAAATGCTATACATTTTTGTTATCATATAATAAATATCCTATTTAAGTACACAATTATTTAGACATCAATATATAACATTTTCCTCAACAAATAATGCACACAAAATAAATGTGTCACATATATAATTATATATAAATTTCCTATATAACAATTTGATCACAAATTCTGAGACAAGACAATATAATGTACCACATACATGTAATGGGTTTAATTCACAATTTCTTTTCGAGAGAGCTGGGGTCAATATTTTGTGACTGGCTTCATTCTTCAATATTGTTTTCTGATTTGATATTTCTTGAATGTACCAAGTAGATTCTGAATTGTAGCCAGTAGGTGATGTTTGAAAGGCAGAGAAATGATTTGCTTACTATTATAATGAAAGCAATGTGCATCTTGGCAGTATTCATTTGTTTACAAAATCTATAGCACTTGCAAAAATATAGCAACCGTGAACAAATCCATCAGACATAACAATGTTAAACATGTTTGAAACATTGCATTCATTCTATGTCAATTTTTATGTCAGAACAAAGGATTTTTATGCAGTTTTGTAGCATACACTGAATTCATGTAAGACTCTTAAAGGTAAAATTAAAACTTATCCATTGTTATTGTATTGTTATATTAGTAAGATCCATATATTCATTTATTGCACTGAAGTGTGTGTAACTCATAAGGGTGGGTTGGATACGACAGAGACTGGAAAATATTAAGGCTATGCACGACATTTGATACTGAAGACATGCATTTATTAACTTTTCTAGACAAGTCCATTACATAGGAGTACTGGTACACTGTAATTGAGATATGTAAAGAAAACACACACATGTTGTAATAATGTTACCATGGAGACACATGATATGATACTGGTGGTTATAGAACACAATTCATTTGAGACATAAAATTATGACTTGGACGATATAGTATATCAGCTGGTATGATATTTCTCCCGGCTATAACACATACTACTATGAGTATAAAACATGTAGTGATAATATATACACTGTATATGCAGTAAATGCAATATGGTTCCTACTGGCATTGTCATACAAAACATTCAAACACTGAGTTAATTGAGATTGTAATCCATAAATTGACAAACACTCATTGCAACCGAGATTTTAGAACAAATCATTGGTGTCACGGTTTCATTCACTGTGTATGGTACCATTCTCCGTATGTTGCAAAGTAGCATACATCAAGTATTGTACAAGGTTGTCCAAAAAATGTGTCTATTCATGTTATATCATGACAAATGTAATAATTGTATGCAAAATTTGTGATTGTCTTAAGTGAATTTATTTCATGATATTCACCCAAAATAATGTTTTCTATAAGTGTATAATTTGTCTACAATTTAGGAACATTAGGTGAGGCTGTGTGTTCAACTGTATGTGAACTTTCTAATTACTTATACACTATTTAAGCACAAACCTTGTACAGTCACCATATGATGTCAAGTTGGGTACATCAAGTATTGTATACATTCACAATTCAGATATAAACCACATTCATAGCTAGATGTCCACAAAAACAAAATTGGCAGAACTTAAAAAACGATGATTGCCAATTGCAGATAACATAGATAAATTTCAACATGGATCATGAACAGGGGAGCTTCCATCATGTATAAAAACATACAACATTTGTAGGAAGTTGATAAAATAATGCACTTATAAGCTGAACCT
This sequence comes from Spisula subtruncata, assembly GCA_963678985.1. Lineage (NCBI taxonomy): Eukaryota > Metazoa > Mollusca > Bivalvia > Venerida > Mactridae > Spisula > Spisula subtruncata. The sequence goes on from OY787669.1 coordinate 30,002,614, forward strand.
TGTTATTGTCACATTAATTTCCCTTGTTTTAAGTACATGATTTATATTGTCTGGTTCCCAATATTATCCTTTGGTAGTAAGTACTTTGTGGTAGAAAAAACAGTATCACAGTCTGTAGTCATGTGATTTTATTCCTTGGACTGGTTTTCAATATTGTCCTTTGGTAGTAAGTACTTTGTGGTAGAAAAACAGTATCACAGCCTGTAGTCATGTGATTATCCTATGGACTGGTTTCCATAGCTGCCTCAGACTTCACTGAAATTAAAGAAATAGAAATAATTAATATGAAAGTAAATAAAGTACTGGATAATAGTCTATGTTCAACTGACCGTGCATTTGAATAGCAACAGTGAACAATCCAATTGTCTGAAATGGAAAAAGGTCAGTCACAGACCTTGACCTACTGACCACAAAATAATTAGAATCATCTACCGTTGCTTGCCAATCTCCATGTAAAGTTTAAAGATTCTAGGGCAGAGTTATTGAACAAAACCATTTGGTAAACGGACAGACCTATTGACGGACACCGACCACCATGTGAAAAAGCAATATACCCACTTATCAAAGATTAAGGATTGTGGGGCATGTTTATTTATCAAACAGTTTTACTAAATAATACAGACAAAAGAAGCACAATGAAGGGAGTTAATCATGGCGAATTGTATAAAGTATGTAAGAGTTGCTTATCTTGCTTCGACATTAGAACTAAGCAACAGCTGTTTCTTCATACGTAGTAACTGAGCATGAGAGAGTCTATGTTTAGGATCATCACAGACAGGTAAATCCACTGACGATATTCCATCCTTCATATCCTGTGTGTTTAAATCCTGCATCAGACTCACAATGTCTGGTGTCGACTTGGATTTATGGGACGGCGGGAATTCCCGATGAAGATCATCTTCGTTTACATTATGAGGTAAGTCTGTATCAATGTCATATTCCCCTAGATCACTATCCTCCTCACATATGTCCCCGTCCGGACTCAGGTGTAACGATCCTGTCGATGACACGCCACTTGAACTATGGAAATTTCGTATAGAATCCGAACTCATTGTTTTATGTTTTACAACACCTTGTTTATCCCCACCAGCTTCTCCGTTAGGGAAATTCCAACTTAAACGCTTATATATGCTATTATCACGAGTTTGTGTTTTGTTCAATTCTTGAATAGCATCGGCCGTATGATACCGTTTCTCTGTCCGTGATTGCCGGCGTTGATAGAGTTTTGATTTCAAACTTTCGTCAACGAATTCCGGTAACATTGACATATCACTTTCAGCAACGAGACATGTGTAAGGCAATAGGGTGCGAATAGCACGGACGATTTTGATAAGGGACTAATAATTAATACGAAAAAAGAGAGCTAGCTCTCTGAAATTGGTACCGGTGAAAATGACGAATATTGAGAAATAAAGACTTTCAGTTGAAATTGTTAGACTGAAATATTCAACTATTAACGGTTTTGAAGCTAGAATATAAAACCAACACCCTTGTATTAAATGAATTGGTATTAACAAAACTACGGAACTAGGGACAAAAGCAACTGTTCTGGTATGTTTTCCGTGTGTATCGAGGCACTCAAACTAGGATATAATTAAATCACGCACTATAATGTTAAAATCGCAATACGTACTTCACAGTTCAGTTTATAAATTTATTTACACTCCCTATTTTTGGCTTGCTTTGTAATATAGCAGGCACATCCATCAGAAGGGACACAAAAGTACACGTGGAAACATACATGCACCGACAGTGAAAATAAAGGGGGACAGACACTGCTCAACCAAAACAACTATTGCAGAACACAATTTAGTGACTGTGTAAAAAGGTATAAAATGTGTACAAACCCGAAATCCACGAGTGTAAAACCGTTCAGTGCGAGATCTCTTCTTTCCCTCCAAGTATGCTTGTCTATCTCTTAGCTGTATTACTTGTTCTACTTTCTTGAGCTGGGGCCTTATTCACTAACAATGTAAGACTGAAACTCTAGACTTAGACTTAAAATTGACAGCATTTATAATCACTGCCATTTCTTTGCAATTAGATTTAATAATGTGAAATTTTATCTTATTACTTGTTGTTACCCACTGAACATATTATACCCATTTATATTAAAATCGATGTATACATGTAACAACATGTGAGCGAATAGAACGTTTGGCAATATAAAGTCTATGTCTGATTTTAAGACTTACAACGTTGGTGAATAAGGTCCCAGGACTTTTCTTGGCAGCTCCACAAGGGACATCTACTTCAGCACCACCCTAGTATGAAGGTCATGTGTGAGACATACAATTATGCTTGTTACAGGCCAGTCGTCAGGATTTCATAATGGACCACATGCCATGTTCAGACAATTTCTCAAGTTTCCTAGAAATGTTTGCACTTTACTTCTACTAGTTATGGTTTTCTCCATGAATGTTATTTTAATCATTTATAACAGATTCCGTGTTTGTATAAACACCTGAAACAACATATGTATTATAGCAAAATCATTCTTGGCAGCTATGTGTCCGACTTCATCCGATGCTTTTTCTGCATTTATTGGATTTCAATATCAGTCTTTCCTTGCTTGTCTTTGCAAATAGCTAGTTGTGAACATTTGAAGTTTCCATATTTACAATGGATTGTACATTTGTACGCATGTATCCCCGTACAGTAGCTCTGCATCATATTAACTTTGTGTATAGCTCTAGTTTACGTTACTATTGTGTATAGCTCTAGTTTACATAACCATTGAGTATAGCTATAGTTTACACTACCATTGTGTATAGCTCTAATTAACATTACCATTGTGTATAGCTCTAGTTTACATTACCATTGAGTATAGCTCTAGTTTACATAACCATTGAGTATAGCTCTAGTTTACACTACCATTGTGTATAGCTCTAGTTTACATTACCATTGAGTATAGCTCTAGTTTACATAACCATTGTGTATAGCTCTAGTTTACATTACCATAGAGTATAGCTCTAGTTTACATAACCATTGAGTATAGCTCTAGTTTACACTACCATTGTGTATAGCTCTAGTTTACATAACCATTGAGTAAAGCTCTAGTTTACATAACCATTGAGTATAGCTCTAGTTTACATAACCATTGAGTATAGCTCTAGTTTACTTTACCATTGTGTATAGCTCTGGTTTACATAACCATTGAGTATAGCTCTAGTTTACACTACCATTGTGTATAGCTCTAGTTTACACTACCATTGTGTATAGTTCTAGTTTCCATTACCATTGTGTATAGCTCTCGTTTACATTACCATTGTGTATAGCTCTAGTTTGCATTACCATTGTGTATAGCTCTACTTTGCATTACCATTGTGTATAGCTCTGCATCGTATATAGCTCTACTTTGCATTACCATTGTGTATAGCTCTACTTTGCATTACCATTGTGTATAACTCGAGTGTGCATAACCATTGTGTATAGATCTGCATCGCCATTACCATTGTGTATAGCATAGCTCTACTTTGCATTACCATTCTGTATAGCTCTATTTTACATTACCAAAGTGTATAGCTTTAGTTAACATTATAATTGTGTATAGCTCTAGTTTACATTACCTATGTGTATTGCTCTAGTTTTCATCACCATTGTGTATAGCTCTGCGTCACATTACCATTGTGTATAGCTCTAGTTTACATTACCAATGTGTATAGCTCTAGTTTGTATTACCATTGTTTATAGCTCTCGATTGCACTGCCATTGTGTATAGCTCTAAATTACATTGCCATTGTGTATAGCTCTAGTTTACATTACCATTGTTTATAGCTCTAAATTACATTGCCATTGTGTATAGCTCTAGTTAACATTACCATTGTGTATAGCTTTAGTTTGCATTACCAATGTTTATAGCTCTCGATTGTTCTGCCATTGTGTATAGCTCTAAATTGCATTGCCATTGTGTATAGCTCTAGTTTACATTACCATTGTGTATAGCTCTAGTTTGCATTACCAATGTTTATAGCTCTAGATTGCACTGCCATTGTGTATAGCTCTAAATTGCATTGCCATTGTGTATAGTTCTAGTTTACATTACCAATGTGTATGGCTCTAGTTTGCATTATCAATGTGTATAGCTCTAGATTGCACTGCCATTGTGTATAGCTCTAGTTTCCATTACCAATGTGTATAGCCCTTTAAAGTTTCAGCTTGATAATACCTCTCACGATCATTATGTATTAAGACCTGGATAGTTCTTTTATTATTGTCTGTTCAATGAGAAAAAAACATGCTAGGCTTTTTGTTGTTGTTCTATTTTTACCTCGTACTAACTGCGATGTGTGTCAAGCAAGGGAGATACACAAATAGAATTTTTATGACTATTGTTTGTTGCAGTTTGGGATCAAACTTGAGACCTCTACCACTAGGTACTAGACACTGGCTATCGAGACCGATAAAACCACAAGGTATTTTGTAAAAACAAACCAAACAACATATTTTGTTATAACAAACTTTATAATTTTTAAAAAATGCTATACATTTTTGTTATCATATAATAAATATCCTATTTAAGTACACAATTATTTAGACATCAATATATAACATTTTCCTCAACAAATAATGCACACAAAATAAATGTGTCACATATATAATTATATATAAATTTCCTATATAACAATTTGATCACAAATTCTGAGACAAGACAATATAATGTACCACATACATGTAATGGGTTTAATTCACAATTTCTTTTCGAGAGAGCTGGGGTCAATATTTTGTGACTGGCTTCATTCTTCAATATTGTTTTCTGATTTGATATTTCTTGAATGTACCAAGTAGATTCTGAATTGTAGCCAGTAGGTGATGTTTGAAAGGCAGAGAAATGATTTGCTTACTATTATAATGAAAGCAATGTGCATCTTGGCAGTATTCATTTGTTTACAAAATCTATAGCACTTGCAAAAATATAGCAACCGTGAACAAATCCATCAGACATAACAATGTTAAACATGTTTGAAACATTGCATTCATTCTATGTCAATTTTTATGTCAGAACAAAGGATTTTTATGCAGTTTTGTAGCATACACTGAATTCATGTAAGACTCTTAAAGGTAAAATTAAAACTTATCCATTGTTATTGTATTGTTATATTAGTAAGATCCATATATTCATTTATTGCACTGAAGTGTGTGTAACTCATAAGGGTGGGTTGGATACGACAGAGACTGGAAAATATTAAGGCTATGCACGACATTTGATACTGAAGACATGCATTTATTAACTTTTCTAGACAAGTCCATTACATAGGAGTACTGGTACACTGTAATTGAGATATGTAAAGAAAACACACACATGTTGTAATAATGTTACCATGGAGACACATGATATGATACTGGTGGTTATAGAACACAATTCATTTGAGACATAAAATTATGACTTGGACGATATAGTATATCAGCTGGTATGATATTTCTCCCGGCTATAACACATACTACTATGAGTATAAAACATGTAGTGATAATATATACACTGTATATGCAGTAAATGCAATATGGTTCCTACTGGCATTGTCATACAAAACATTCAAACACTGAGTTAATTGAGATTGTAATCCATAAATTGACAAACACTCATTGCAACCGAGATTTTAGAACAAATCATTGGTGTCACGGTTTCATTCACTGTGTATGGTACCATTCTCCGTATGTTGCAAAGTAGCATACATCAAGTATTGTACAAGGTTGTCCAAAAAATGTGTCTATTCATGTTATATCATGACAAATGTAATAATTGTATGCAAAATTTGTGATTGTCTTAAGTGAATTTATTTCATGATATTCACCCAAAATAATGTTTTCTATAAGTGTATAATTTGTCTACAATTTAGGAACATTAGGTGAGGCTGTGTGTTCAACTGTATGTGAACTTTCTAATTACTTATACACTATTTAAGCACAAACCTTGTACAGTCACCATATGATGTCAAGTTGGGTACATCAAGTATTGTATACATTCACAATTCAGATATAAACCACATTCATAGCTAGATGTCCACAAAAACAAAATTGGCAGAACTTAAAAAACGATGATTGCCAATTGCAGATAACATAGATAAATTTCAACATGGATCATGAACAGGGGAGCTTCCATCATGTATAAAAACATACAACATTTGTAGGAAGTTGATAAAATAATGCACTTATAAGCTGAACCTTGTTATTGTCACATTAATTTCCCTTGTTTTAAGTACATGATTTATATTGTCTGGTTCCCAATATTATCCTTTGGTAGTAAGTACTTTGTGGTAGAAAAAACAGTATCACAGTCTGTAGTCATGTGATTTTATTCCTTGGACTGGTTTTCAATATTGTCCTTTGGTAGTAAGTACTTTGTGGTAGAAAAACAGTATCACAGCCTGTAGTCATGTGATTATCCTATGGACTGGTTTCCATAGCTGCCTCAGACTTCACTGAAATTAAAGAAATAGAAATAATTAATATGAAAGTAAATAAAGTACTGGATAATAGTCTATGTTCAACTGACCGTGCATTTGAATAGCAACAGTGAACAATCCAATTGTCTGAAATGGAAAAAGGTCAGTCACAGACCTTGACCTACTGACCACAAAATAATTAGAATCATCTACCGTTGCTTGCCAATCTCCATGTAAAGTTTAAAGATTCTAGGGCAGAGTTATTGAACAAAACCATTTGGTAAACGGACAGACCTATTGACGGACACCGACCACCATGTGAAAAAGCAATATACCCACTTATCAAAGATTAAGGATTGTGGGGCATGTTTATTTATCAAACAGTTTTACTAAATAATACAGACAAAAGAAGCACAATGAAGGGAGTTAATCATGGCGAATTGTATAAAGTATGTAAGAGTTGCTTATCTTGCTTCGACATTAGAACTAAGCAACAGCTGTTTCTTCATACGTAGTAACTGAGCATGAGAGAGTCTATGTTTAGGATCATCACAGACAGGTAAATCCACTGACGATATTCCATCCTTCATATCCTGTGTGTTTAAATCCTGCATCAGACTCACAATGTCTGGTGTCGACTTGGATTTATGGGACGGCGGGAATTCCCGATGAAGATCATCTTCGTTTACATTATGAGGTAAGTCTGTATCAATGTCATATTCCCCTAGATCACTATCCTCCTCACATATGTCCCCGTCCGGACTCAGGTGTAACGATCCTGTCGATGACACGCCACTTGAACTATGGAAATTTCGTATAGAATCCGAACTCATTGTTTTATGTTTTACAACACCTTGTTTATCCCCACCAGCTTCTCCGTTAGGGAAATTCCAACTTAAACGCTTATATATGCTATTATCACGAGTTTGTGTTTTGTTCAATTCTTGAATAGCATCGGCCGTATGATACCGTTTCTCTGTCCGTGATTGCCGGCGTTGATAGAGTTTTGATTTCAAACTTTCGTCAACGAATTCCGGTAACATTGACATATCACTTTCAGCAACGAGACATGTGTAAGGCAATAGGGTGCGAATAGCACGGACGATTTTGATAAGGGACTAATAATTAATACGAAAAAAGAGAGCTAGCTCTCTGAAATTGGTACCGGTGAAAATGACGAATATTGAGAAATAAAGACTTTCAGTTGAAATTGTTAGACTGAAATATTCAACTATTAACGGTTTTGAAGCTAGAATATAAAACCAACACCCTTGTATTAAATGAATTGGTATTAACAAAACTACGGAACTAGGGACAAAAGCAACTGTTCTGGTATGTTTTCCGTGTGTATCGAGGCACTCAAACTAGGATATAATTAAATCACGCACTATAATGTTAAAATCGCAATACGTACTTCACAGTTCAGTTTATAAATTTATTTACACTCCCTATTTTTGGCTTGCTTTGTAATATAGCAGGCACATCCATCAGAAGGGACACAAAAGTACACGTGGAAACATACATGCACCGACAGTGAAAATAAAGGGGGACAGACACTGCTCAACCAAAACAACTATTGCAGAACACAATTTAGTGACTGTGTAAAAAGGTATAAAATGTGTACAAACCCGAAATCCACGAGTGTAAAACCGTTCAGTGCGAGATCTCTTCTTTCCCTCCAAGTATGCTTGTCTATCTCTTAGCTGTATTACTTGTTCTACTTTCTTGAGCTGGGGCCTTATTCACTAACAATGTAAGACTGAAACTCTAGACTTAGACTTAAAATTGACAGCATTTATAATCACTGCCATTTCTTTGCAATTAGATTTAATAATGTGAAATTTTATCTTATTACTTGTTGTTACCCACTGAACATATTATACCCATTTATATTAAAATCGATGTATACATGTAACAACATGTGAGCGAATAGAACGTTTGGCAATATAAAGTCTATGTCTGATTTTAAGACTTACAACGTTGGTGAATAAGGTCCCAGGACTTTTCTTGGCAGCTCCACAAGGGACATCTACTTCAGCACCACCCTAGTATGAAGGTCATGTGTGAGACATACAATTATGCTTGTTACAGGCCAGTCGTCAGGATTTCATAATGGACCACATGCCATGTTCAGACAATTTCTCAAGTTTCCTAGAAATGTTTGCACTTTACTTCTACTAGTTATGGTTTTCTCCATGAATGTTATTTTAATCATTTATAACAGATTCCGTGTTTGTATAAACACCTGAAACAACATATGTATTATAGCAAAATCATTCTTGGCAGCTATGTGTCCGACTTCATCCGATGCTTTTTCTGCATTTATTGGATTTCAATATCAGTCTTTCCTTGCTTGTCTTTGCAAATAGCTAGTTGTGAACATTTGAAGTTTCCATATTTACAATGGATTGTACATTTGTACGCATGTATCCCCGTACAGTAGCTCTGCATCATATTAACTTTGTGTATAGCTCTAGTTTACGTTACTATTGTGTATAGCTCTAGTTTACATAACCATTGAGTATAGCTATAGTTTACACTACCATTGTGTATAGCTCTAATTAACATTACCATTGTGTATAGCTCTAGTTTACATTACCATTGAGTATAGCTCTAGTTTACATAACCATTGAGTATAGCTCTAGTTTACACTACCATTGTGTATAGCTCTAGTTTACATTACCATTGAGTATAGCTCTAGTTTACATAACCATTGTGTATAGCTCTAGTTTACATTACCATAGAGTATAGCTCTAGTTTACATAACCATTGAGTATAGCTCTAGTTTACACTACCATTGTGTATAGCTCTAGTTTACATAACCATTGAGTAAAGCTCTAGTTTACATAACCATTGAGTATAGCTCTAGTTTACATAACCATTGAGTATAGCTCTAGTTTACTTTACCATTGTGTATAGCTCTGGTTTACATAACCATTGAGTATAGCTCTAGTTTACACTACCATTGTGTATAGCTCTAGTTTACACTACCATTGTGTATAGTTCTAGTTTCCATTACCATTGTGTATAGCTCTCGTTTACATTACCATTGTGTATAGCTCTAGTTTGCATTACCATTGTGTATAGCTCTACTTTGCATTACCATTGTGTATAGCTCTGCATCGTATATAGCTCTACTTTGCATTACCATTGTGTATAGCTCTACTTTGCATTACCATTGTGTATAACTCGAGTGTGCATAACCATTGTGTATAGATCTGCATCGCCATTACCATTGTGTATAGCATAGCTCTACTTTGCATTACCATTCTGTATAGCTCTATTTTACATTACCAAAGTGTATAGCTTTAGTTAACATTATAATTGTGTATAGCTCTAGTTTACATTACCTATGTGTATTGCTCTAGTTTTCATCACCATTGTGTATAGCTCTGCGTCACATTACCATTGTGTATAGCTCTAGTTTACATTACCAATGTGTATAGCTCTAGTTTGTATTACCATTGTTTATAGCTCTCGATTGCACTGCCATTGTGTATAGCTCTAAATTACATTGCCATTGTGTATAGCTCTAGTTTACATTACCATTGTTTATAGCTCTAAATTACATTGCCATTGTGTATAGCTCTAGTTAACATTACCATTGTGTATAGCTTTAGTTTGCATTACCAATGTTTATAGCTCTCGATTGTTCTGCCATTGTGTATAGCTCTAAATTGCATTGCCATTGTGTATAGCTCTAGTTTACATTACCATTGTGTATAGCTCTAGTTTGCATTACCAATGTTTATAGCTCTAGATTGCACTGCCATTGTGTATAGCTCTAAATTGCATTGCCATTGTGTATTGTTCTAGTTTACATTACCAATGTGTATGGCTCTAGTTTGCATTATCAATGTGTATAGCTCTAGATTGCACTGCCATTGTGTATAGCTCTAGTTTCCATTACCAATGTGTATAGCCCTTTAAAGTTTCAGCTTGATAATACCTCTCACGATCATTATGTATTAAGACCTGGATAGTTCTTTTATTATTGTCTGTTCAATGAGAAAAAAACATGCTAGGCTTTTTGTTGTTGTTCTATTTTTACCTCGTACTAACTGCGATGTGTGTCAAGCAAGGGAGATACACAAATAGAATTTTTATGACTATTGTTTGTTGCAGTTTCGGATCAAACTTGAGACCTCTACCACTAGGTACTAGACACTGGCTATCGAGACCGATAAAACCACAAGGTATTTTGTAAAAACAAACCAAACAACATATTTTGTTATAACAAACTTTATAATTTTTAAAAAATGCTATACATTTTTGTTATCATATAATAAATATCCTATTTAAGTACACAATTATTTAGACATCAATATATAACATTTTCCTCAACAAATAATGCACACAAAATAAATGTGTCACATATATAATTATATATAAATTTCCTATATAACAATTTGATCACAAATTCTGAGACAAGACAATATAATGTACCACATACATGTAATGGGTTTAATTCACAATTTCTTTTCGAGAGAGCTGGGGTCAATATTTTGTGACTGGCTTCATTCTTCAATATTGTTTTCTGATTTGATATTTCTTGAATGTACCAAGTAGATTCTGAATTGTAGCCAGTAGGTGATGTTTGAAAGGCAGAGAAATGATTTGCTTACTATTATAATGAAAGCAATGTGCATCTTGGCAGTATTCATTTGTTTACAAAATCTATAGCACTTGCAAAAATATAGCAACCGTGAACAAATCCATCAGACATAACAATGTTAAACATGTTTGAAACATTGCATTCATTCTATGTCAATTTTTATGTCAGAACAAAGGATTTTTATGCAGTTTTGTAGCATACACTGAATTCATGTAAGACTCTTAAAGGTAAAATTAAAACTTATCCATTGTTATTGTATTGTTATATTAGTAAGATCCATATATTCATTTATTGCACTGAAGTGTGTGTAACTCATAAGGGTGGGTTGGATACGACAGAGACTGGAAAATATTAAGGCTATGCACGACATTTGATACTGAAGACATGCATTTATTAACTTTTCTAGACAAGTCCATTACATAGGAGTACTGGTACACTGTAATTGAGATATGTAAAGAAAACACACACATGTTGTAATAATGTTACCATGGAGACACATGATATGATACTGGTGGTTATAGAACACAATTCATTTGAGACATAAAATTATGACTTGGACGATATAGTATATCAGCTGGTATGATATTTCTCCCGGCTATAACACATACTACTATGAGTATAAAACATGTAGTGATAATATATACACTGTATATGCAGTAAATGCAATATGGTTCCTACTGGCATTGTCATACAAAACATTCAAACACTGAGTTAATTGAGATTGTAATCCATAAATTGACAAACACTCATTGCAACCGAGATTTTAGAACAAATCATTGGTGTCACGGTTTCATTCACTGTGTATGGTACCATTCTCCGTATGTTGCAAAGTAGCATACATCAAGTATTGTACAAGGTTGTCCAAAAAATGTGTCTATTCATGTTATATCATGACAAATGTAATAATTGTATGCAAAATTTGTGATTGTCTTAAGTGAATTTATTTCATGATATTCACCCAAAATAATGTTTTCTATAAGTGTATAATTTGTCTACAATTTAGGAACATTAGGTGAGGCTGTGTGTTCAACTGTATGTGAACTTTCTAATTACTTATACACTATTTAAGCACAAACCTTGTACAGTCACCATATGATGTCAAGTTGGGTACATCAAGTATTGTATACATTCACAATTCAGATATAAACCACATTCATAGCTAGATGTCCACAAAAACAAAATTGGCAGAACTTAAAAAACGATGATTGCCAATTGCAGATAACATAGATAAATTTCAACATGGATCATGAACAGGGGAGCTTCCATCATGTATAAAAACATACAACATTTGTAGGAAGTTGATAAAATAATGCACTTATAAGCTGAACCTTGTTATTGTCACATTAATTTCCCTTGTTTTAAGTACATGATTTATATTGTCTGGTTCCCAATATTATCCTTTGGTAGTAAGTACTTTGTGGTAGAAAAAACAGTATCACAGTCTGTAGTCATGTGATTTTATTCCTTGGACTGGTTTTCAATATTGTCCTTTGGTAGTAAGTACTTTGTGGTAGAAAAACAGTATCACAGCCTGTAGTCATGTGATTATCCTATGGACTGGTTTCCATAGCTGCCTCAGACTTCACTGAAATTAAAGAAATAGAAATAATTAATATGAAAGTAAATAAAGTACTGGATAATAGTCTATGTTCAACTGACCGTGCATTTGAATAGCAACAGTGAACAATCCAATTGTCTGAAATGGAAAAAGGTCAGTCACAGACCTTGACCTACTGACCACAAAATAATTAGAATCATCTACCGTTGCTTGCCAATCTCCATGTAAAGTTTAAAGATTCTAGGGCAGAGTTATTGAACAAAACCATTTGGTAAACGGACAGACCTATTGACGGACACCGACCACCATGTGAAAAAGCAATATACCCACTTATCAAAGATTAAGGATTGTGGGGCATGTTTATTTATCAAACAGTTTTACTAAATAATACAGACAAAAGAAGCACAATGAAGGGAGTTAATCATGGCGAATTGTATAAAGTATGTAAGAGTTGCTTATCTTGCTTCGACATTAGAACTAAGCAACAGCTGTTTCTTCATACGTAGTAACTGAGCATGAGAGAGTCTATGTTTAGGATCATCACAGACAGGTAAATCCACTGACGATATTCCATCCTTCATATCCTGTGTGTTTAAATCCTGCATCAGACTCACAATGTCTGGTGTCGACTTGGATTTATGGGACGGCGGGAATTCCCGATGAAGATCATCTTCGTTTACATTATGAGGTAAGTCTGTATCAATGTCATATTCCCCTAGATCACTATCCTCCTCACATATGTCCCCGTCCGGACTCAGGTGTAACGATCCTGTCGATGACACGCCACTTGAACTATGGAAATTTCGTATAGAATCCGAACTCATTGTTTTATGTTTTACAACACCTTGTTTATCCCCACCAGCTTCTCCGTTAGGGAAATTCCAACTTAAACGCTTATATATGCTATTATCACGAGTTTGTGTTTTGTTCAATTCTTGAATAGCATCGGCCGTATGATACCGTTTCTCTGTCCGTGATTGCCGGCGTTGATAGAGTTTTGATTTCAAACTTTCGTCAACGAATTCCGGTAACATTGACATATCACTTTCAGCAACGAGACATGTGTAAGGCAATAGGGTGCGAATAGCACGGACGATTTTGATAAGGGACTAATAATTAATACGAAAAAAGAGAGCTAGCTCTCTGAAATTGGTACCGGTGAAAATGACGAATATTGAGAAATAAAGACTTTCAGTTGAAATTGTTAGACTGAAATATTCAACTATTAACGGTTTTGAAGCTAGAATATAAAACCAACACCCTTGTATTAAATGAATTGGTATTAACAAAACTACGGAACTAGGGACAAAAGCAACTGTTCTGGTATGTTTTCCGTGTGTATCGAGGCACTCAAACTAGGATATAATTAAATCACGCACTATAATGTTAAAATCGCAATACGTACTTCACAGTTCAGTTTATAAATTTATTTACACTCCCTATTTTTGGCTTGCTTTGTAATATAGCAGGCACATCCATCAGAAGGGACACAAAAGTACACGTGGAAACATACATGCACCGACAGTGAAAATAAAGGGGGACAGACACTGCTCAACCAAAACAACTATTGCAGAACACAATTTAGTGACTGTGTAAAAAGGTATAAAATGTGTACAAACCCGAAATCCACGAGTGTAAAACCGTTCAGTGCGAGATCTCTTCTTTCCCTCCAAGTATGCTTGTCTATCTCTTAGCTGTATTACTTGTTCTACTTTCTTGAGCTGGGGCCTTATTCACTAACAATGTAAGACTGAAACTCTAGACTTAGACTTAAAATTGACAGCATTTATAATCACTGCCATTTCTTTGCAATTAGATTTAATAATGTGAAATTTTATCTTATTACTTGTTGTTACCCACTGAACATATTATACCCATTTATATTAAAATCGATGTATACATGTAACAACATGTGAGCGAATAGAACGTTTGGCAATATAAAGTCTATGTCTGATTTTAAGACTTACAACGTTGGTGAATAAGGTCCCAGGACTTTTCTTGGCAGCTCCACAAGGGACATCTACTTCAGCACCACCCTAGTATGAAGGTCATGTGTGAGACATACAATTATGCTTGTTACAGACCAGTCGTCAGGATTTCATAATGGACCACATGCCATGTTCTGACAATTTCTCAAGTTTCCTAGAAATGTTTGCACTTTACTTCTACTAGTTATGGTTTTCTCCATGAATGTTATTTTAATCATTTATAACAGATTCCGTGTTTGTATAAACACCAGAAACAACATATGTATTAAAGCAACATAGTTCTTGGCAGCTATGTGTCCGACTTCATCCGATGCTTTTTCTGCATTTATTGGATTTCAATATCAGTCTTTCCTTGCTTGTCTTTGCAAATAGCTAGTTGTGAACATTTGAAGTTTCCATATTTACAATGGATTGTACATTTGTACGCATGTATCCCCGTACAGTAGCTCTGCATCATATTAACTTTGTGTATAGCTCTAGTTTACGTTACCATTGTGTATAGCTCTAGTTTACATAACCATTGAGTATAGCTATAGTTTACACTACCATTGTGTATAGCTCTAATTAACATTACCATTGTGTATAGCTCTAGTTTACATTACCATTGAGTATAGCTCTAGTTTACATAACCATTGAGTATAGCTCTAGTTTACACTACCATTGTGTATAGCTCTAGTTTACATTACCATTGAGTATAGCTCTAGTTTACATAACCATTGTGTATAGCTCTAGTTTACATTACCATAGAGTATAGCTCTAGTTTACATAACCATTGAGTATAGCTCTAGTTTACACTACCATTGTGTATAGCTCTAGTTTACATAACCATTGAGTAAAGCTCTAGTTTACATAACCATTGAGTATAGCTCTAGTTTACATAACCATTGAGTATAGCTCTAGTTTACTTTACCATTGTGTATAGCTCTGGTTTACATAACCATTGAGTATAGCTCTTGTTTACACTACCATTGTGTATAGCTCTAGTTTACACTACCATTGTGTATAGTTCTAGTTTCCATTACCATTGTGTATAGCTCTCGTTTACATTACCATTGTGTATAGCTCTAGTTTGCATTACCATTGTGTATAGCTCTACTTTGCATTACCATTGTGTATAGCTCTGCATCGTATATAGCTCTGCTTTGCATTACCATTGTGTATAGCTCTACTTTGCATTACCATTGTGTATAACTCGAGTGTGCATAACCATTGTGTATAGATCTGCATCGCCATTACCATTGTGTATAGCATAGCTCTACTTTGCATTACCATTCTGTATAGCTCTATTTTACATTACCAAAGTGTATAGCTTTAGTTAACATTATAATTGTGTATAGCTCTAGTTTACATTACCTATGTGTATTGCTCTAGTTTTCATCACCATTGTGTATAGCTCTGCGTCACATTACCATTGTGTATAGCTCTAGTTTACATTACCAATGTGTATAGCTCTAGTTTGTATTACCATTGTTTATAGCTCTCGATTGCACTGCCATTGTGTATAGCTCTAAATTACATTGCCATTGTGTATAGCTCTAGTTTACATTACCATTGTTTATAGCTCTAAATTACATTGCCATTGTGTATAGCTCTAGTT
The DNA here is from genome assembly GCA_963678985.1 of Spisula subtruncata. Taxonomy (NCBI): domain Eukaryota; kingdom Metazoa; phylum Mollusca; class Bivalvia; order Venerida; family Mactridae; genus Spisula; species Spisula subtruncata. Next base: position 30,018,755 of record OY787669.1, read on the forward strand.
AACATTACCATTGTGTATAGCTTTAGTTTGCATTACCAATGTTTATAGCTCTCGATTGTTCTGCCATTGTGTATAGCTCTAAATTGCATTGCCATTGTGTATAGCTCTAGTTTACATTACCATTGTGTATAGCTCTAGTTTGCATTACCAATGTTTATAGCTCTAGATTGCACTGCCATTGTGTATAGCTCTAAATTGCATTGCCATTGTGTATTGTTCTAGTTTACATTACCAATGTGTATGGCTCTAGTTTGCATTATCAATGTGTATAGCTCTAGATTGCACTGCCATTGTGTATAGCTCTAGTTTCCATTACCAATGTGTATAGCCCTTTAAAGTTTCAGCTTGATAATACCTCTCACGATCATTATGTATTAAGACCTGGATAGTTCTTTTATTATTGTCTGTTCAATGAGAAAAAAACATGCTAGGCTTTTTGTTGTTGTTCTATTTTTACCTCGTACTAACTGCGATGTGTGTCAAGCAAGGGAGATACACAAATAGAATTTTTATGACTATTGTTTGTTGCAGTTTGGGATCAAACTTGAGACCTCTACCACTAGGTACTAGACACTGGCTATCGAGACCGATAAAACCACAAGGTATTTTGTAAAAACAAACCAAACAACATATTTTGTTATAACAAACTTTATAATTTTTAAAAAATGCTATACATTTTTGTTATCATATAATAAATATCCTATTTAAGTACACAATTATTTAGACATCAATATATAACATTTTCCTCCACAAATAATGCACACAAAATAAGTGTGTCACATATATAATTATATATAAATTTCCTATATAACAATTTGATCACAAATTCTGAGACAAGACAATATTATGTACCACATACATGTAATGGGTTTTATTCACAATTACTTTTTCATAGCAGGGGTCAATATTTTGTGACTGGCTTCATTCTTCCATATTATTTTCTGAGTTGATATTTCTTGAATGTACCAAGTAGATTCTGAATTGTAGCCAGTAGGCGATGTAGGTAAGGCAGAGAAATTATTTGCTAACTATTATAGTGATAGCAATGTGTATCTTGGCAGTGTTATGTTTTACAAAATCCATCAGACATAACAATGTACAACATGTTTGAAACATTGCATTCATTCTATGTCAACTTTTATGTCCGAACAAAGGATTTGTATGCAGTTTTGTAGCATACACTGAATTCATGTAAGACTCTTAAAGGTATAATTAAAATTATTCCTTGTTATATTAGTTAGATCCATATAATTCATTTATTGTACTGAAACGTGTGTTACTTGAAAGGGAGGGTTGGATACGACAGAGACTGGCAAATATTAAGGCTATGCACGACATTTGATACTGAAAACATGCATTTTATAACTTTTCTGGACAAGTCCATTACATAGGAGTACTGGTACACTGTAATTGAGATATGTAAAGAAAAACACACATGATGTTATAATGTTATCATGGAGACACATGGTATGATACTGGTGGTTATAGAACACAATTCATTTGAGACATAAAATTATGACTTGGACGATATAGTATATCAGCTGGTATGATATTTCTCCCGGCTATAACACATACTACTATGAGTATAAAACATGTAGTGATAATATATACACTGTATATGCAGTAAATGCAATATGGTTCCTACTGGCATTGTCATACAAAACATTCAAACACTGAGTTAATTGAGATTGTAATCCATAAATTGACAAACACTCATTGCAACTGAGATTTTAGAACAAATCATTGGTGTCACGGTTTCATTCACTGTGTATGGTACCATTCTCCGTATGTTGCAAAGTAGCATACATCAAGTATTGTACAAGGTTGTCCAAAAAATGTGTCTATTCATGTTATATCATGACAAATGTAATAATTGTATGCAAAATTTGTGATTGTCTTAAGTGAATTTATTTCATGATATTCACCCAAAATAATGTTTTCTATAAGTGGATAATTTGTCTACAATTTAGGAACATTAGGTGAGGCTGTGTGTTCAACTGTATGTGAACTTTCTCATTACTTATACACTATTTAAGCACAAACCTTGTACAGTCACCATATGATGTCAAGTTGGGTACATCAAGTATTGTATACATTCACAATTCAGATATAAACCACATTCATAGCTAGATGTCCACAAAAACAAAATTGGCAGAACTTAAAAAACGATGATTGCAAATTGCAGATAACATAGATAAATTTCAACATGGATCATGAACAGGGGAGCTTCCATCATGTATAAAAACATACAACATATGTAGGAAGTTGATAAAATAATGCACTTATAAGCTGAACCTTGTTATTGTCACATTAATTTCCCTTGTTTCAAGTACATGATTTATATTGTCTGGTTCCCAATATTGTCCTTTGGTAGTAAGTACTTTGTGGTAGAAAAAACAGTATCACAGTCTGTAGTCATGTGATTTTATTCCTTGGACTGGTTTTCAATATTGTCCTTTGGTAGTAAGTACTTTGTGGTAGAAAAACAGTATCACAGTCTGTAGTCATGTGATTATCCCATGGACTGGTTTCCATAGCTGCCTCACACTTCACTGAAATTAAAGAAATAGAAATAATTAATATGAAAGTAAATAAAGTACTGGATAATAGTTAAATAGATAAATGTTCAACTGACCGTGCATTTGAATAGCAACAGTGAACAATCCAATTGTCTGAAATGGAAAAAGGTCAGTCACAGACCTTGACCTACTGACCACAAAATAATTAGAATCATCTACTGTTGCTTCCCAACCTCCATGTAAAGTTTAAAGATTCTAGGGCAGAGTTATTGAACAAAACCATTTGGTATACGGACAGACCTATTGACGGACACCGACATACATGTGAAAAAGCAATGTACCCACTTAACAAAGATTGGGGATTGTGGGGCATGTTTATTTATCAAACAGTTATACTAAATAATACAGACAAAAGAAGCACAATGAAGGGAGTTAATCATGGCGAATTGTATAAAGTATGTAAGAGTTGCTTACCTTGCTTCGACATTAGAACTAAGCAACAGCTGTTTCTTCATACGTAGTAACTGAGCATGAGAGAGTCTATGTTTAGGATCATCACAGACAGGTAAATCCACTGACGATATTCCATCCTTCATATCCTGTGTGTTTAAATCCTGCATCAGACTCACAATGTCTGGTGTCGACTTGGATTTATGGGACGGTGGGAATTCCCGATGAAGATCATCTTCGTTTACATTATGAGGTAAGTCTGTATCAATGTCATATTCCCCTAGATCACTATCCTCCTCACATATGTCCCCGTCCGGACTCAGGTGTAATGATCCTGTCGATGACACGCCACTTGAACTATGGAAATTTCGTATAGAATCCGAACTCATTGTTTTATGTTTTACAACACCTTGTTTATCCCCACCAGCTTCTCCGTTAGGGAAATTCCAACTTAAACGCTTATATATGCTATTATCACGAGTTTGTGTTTTGTTCAATTCTTGAATAGCATCGGCCGTATGATACCGTTTCTCTGTCCGTGATTGCCGGCGTTGATAGAGTTTTGATTTCAAACTTTCGTCAACGAATTCCGGTAACATTGACATATCACTTTCAGCAACGAGACATGTGTAAGGCAATAGGGTGCGAATAGCACGGACGATTTTGATAAGGGACTAATAATTAATACGAAAAAAGAGAGCTAGCTCTCTGAAATTGGTACCGGTGAAAATGACGAATATTGAGAAATAAAGACTTTCAGTTGAAATTGTTAGACTGAAATATTCAACTATTAACGGTTTTGAAGCTAGAATATAAAACCAACACCCTTGTATTAAATGAATTGGTATTAACAAAACTACGGAACTAGGGACAAAAGCAACTGTTCTGGTATGTTTTCCGTGTGTATCGAGGCACTCAAACTAGGATATAATTAAATCACGCACTATAATGTTAAAATCGCAATACGTACTTCACAGTTCAGTTTATAAATTTATTTACACTCCCTATTTTTGGCTTGCTTTGTAATATAGCAGGCACATCCATCAGAAGGGACACAAAAGTACACGTGGAAACATACATGCACCGACAGTGAAAATAAAGGGGGACAGACACTGCTCAACCAAAACAACTATTGCAGAACACAATTTAGTGACTGTGTAAAAAGGTATAAAATGTGTACAAACCCGAAATCCACGAGTGTAAAACCGTTCAGTGCGAGATCTCTTCTTTCCCTCCAAGTATGCTTGTCTATCTCTTAGCTGTATTACTTGTTCTACTTTCTTGAGCTGGGGCCTTATTCACTAACAATGTAAGACTGAAACTCTAGACTTAGACTTAAAATTGACAGCATTTATAATCACTGCCATTTCTTTGCAATTAGATTTAATAATGTGAAATTTTATCTTATTACTTGTTGTTACCCACTGAACATATTATACCCATTTATATTAAAATCGATGTATACATGTAACAACATGTGAGCGAATAGAACGTTTGGCAATATAAAGTCTATGTCTGATTTTAAGACTTACAACGTTGGTGAATAAGGTCCCAGGACTTTTCTTGGCAGCTCCACAAGGGACATCTACTTCAGCACCACCCTAGTATGAAGGTCATGTGTGAGACATACAATTATGCTTGTTACAGACCAGTCGTCAGGATTTCATAATGGACCACATGCCATGTTCTGACAATTTCTCAAGTTTCCTAGAAATGTTTGCACTTTACTTCTACTAGTTATGGTTTTCTCCATGAATGTTATTTTAATCATTTATAACAGATTCCGTGTTTGTATAAACACCAGAAACAACATATGTATTAAAGCAACATAGTTCTTGGCAGCTATGTGTCCGACTTCATCCGATGCTTTTTCTGCATTTATTGGATTTCAATATCAGTCTTTCCTTGCTTGTCTTTGCAAATAGCTAGTTGTGAACATTTGAAGTTTCCATATTTACAATGGATTGTACATTTGTACGCATGTATCCCCGTACAGTAGCTCTGCATCATATTAACTTTGTGTATAGCTCTAGTTTACGTTACCATTGTGTATAGCTCTAGTTTACATAACCATTGAGTATAGCTATAGTTTACACTACCATTGTGTATAGCTCTAATTAACATTACCATTGTGTATAGCTCTAGTTTACATTACCATTGAGTATAGCTCTAGTTTACATAACCATTGAGTATAGCTCTAGTTTACACTACCATTGTGTATAGCTCTAGTTTACATTACCATTGAGTATAGCTCTAGTTTACATAACCATTGTGTATAGCTCTAGTTTACATTACCATAGAGTATAGCTCTAGTTTACATAACCATTGAGTATAGCTCTAGTTTACACTACCATTGTGTATAGCTCTAGTTTACATAACCATTGAGTAAAGCTCTAGTTTACATAACCATTGAGTATAGCTCTAGTTTACATAACCATTGAGTATAGCTCTAGTTTACTTTACCATTGTGTATAGCTCTGGTTTACATAACCATTGAGTATAGCTCTTGTTTACACTACCATTGTGTATAGCTCTAGTTTACACTACCATTGTGTATAGTTCTAGTTTCCATTACCATTGTGTATAGCTCTCGTTTACATTACCATTGTGTATAGCTCTAGTTTGCATTACCATTGTGTATAGCTCTACTTTGCATTACCATTGTGTATAGCTCTGCATCGTATATAGCTCTGCTTTGCATTACCATTGTGTATAGCTCTACTTTGCATTACCATTGTGTATAACTCGAGTGTGCATAACCATTGTGTATAGATCTGCATCGCCATTACCATTGTGTATAGCATAGCTCTACTTTGCATTACCATTCTGTATAGCTCTATTTTACATTACCAAAGTGTATAGCTTTAGTTAACATTATAATTGTGTATAGCTCTAGTTTACATTACCTATGTGTATTGCTCTAGTTTTCATCACCATTGTGTATAGCTCTGCGTCACATTACCATTGTGTATAGCTCTAGTTTACATTACCAATGTGTATAGCTCTAGTTTGTATTACCATTGTTTATAGCTCTCGATTGCACTGCCATTGTGTATAGCTCTAAATTACATTGCCATTGTGTATAGCTCTAGTTTACATTACCATTGTTTATAGCTCTAAATTACATTGCCATTGTGTATAGCTCTAGTTAACATTACCATTGTGTATAGCTTTAGTTTGCATTACCAATGTTTATAGCTCTCGATTGTTCTGCCATTGTGTATAGCTCTAAATTGCATTGCCATTGTGTATAGCTCTAGTTTACATTACCATTGTGTATAGCTCTAGTTTGCATTACCAATGTTTATAGCTCTAGATTGCACTGCCATTGTGTATAGCTCTAAATTGCATTGCCATTGTGTATTGTTCTAGTTTACATTACCAATGTGTATGGCTCTAGTTTGCATTATCAATGTGTATAGCTCTAGATTGCACTGCCATTGTGTATAGCTCTAGTTTCCATTACCAATGTGTATAGCCCTTTAAAGTTTCAGCTTGATAATACCTCTCACGATCATTATGTATTAAGACCTGGATAGTTCTTTTATTATTGTCTGTTCAATGAGAAAAAAACATGCTAGGCTTTTTGTTGTTGTTCTATTTTTACCTCGTACTAACTGCGATGTGTGTCAAGCAAGGGAGATACACAAATAGAATTTTTATGACTATTGTTTGTTGCAGTTTGGGATCAAACTTGAGACCTCTACCACTAGGTACTAGACACTGGCTATCGAGACCGATAAAACCACAAGGTATTTTGTAAAAACAAACCAAACAACATATTTTGTTATAACAAACTTTATAATTTTTAAAAAATGCTATACATTTTTGTTATCATATAATAAATATCCTATTTAAGTACACAATTATTTAGACATCAATATATAACATTTTCCTCCACAAATAATGCACACAAAATAAGTGTGTCACATATATAATTATATATAAATTTCCTATATAACAATTTGATCACAAATTCTGAGACAAGACAATATTATGTACCACATACATGTAATGGGTTTTATTCACAATTACTTTTTCATAGCAGGGGTCAATATTTTGTGACTGGCTTCATTCTTCCATATTATTTTCTGAGTTGATATTTCTTGAATGTACCAAGTAGATTCTGAATTGTAGCCAGTAGGCGATGTAGGTAAGGCAGAGAAATTATTTGCTAACTATTATAGTGATAGCAATGTGTATCTTGGCAGTGTTATGTTTTACAAAATCCATCAGACATAACAATGTACAACATGTTTGAAACATTGCATTCATTCTATGTCAACTTTTATGTCCGAACAAAGGATTTGTATGCAGTTTTGTAGCATACACTGAATTCATGTAAGACTCTTAAAGGTATAATTAAAATTATTCCTTGTTATATTAGTTAGATCCATATAATTCATTTATTGTACTGAAACGTGTGTTACTTGAAAGGGAGGGTTGGATACGACAGAGACTGGCAAATATTAAGGCTATGCACGACATTTGATACTGAAAACATGCATTTTATAACTTTTCTGGACAAGTCCATTACATAGGAGTACTGGTACACTGTAATTGAGATATGTAAAGAAAAACACACATGATGTTATAATGTTATCATGGAGACACATGGTATGATACTGGTGGTTATAGAACACAATTCATTTGAGACATAAAATTATGACTTGGACGATATAGTATATCAGCTGGTATGATATTTCTCCCGGCTATAACACATACTACTATGAGTATAAAACATGTAGTGATAATATATACACTGTATATGCAGTAAATGCAATATGGTTCCTACTGGCATTGTCATACAAAACATTCAAACACTGAGTTAATTGAGATTGTAATCCATAAATTGACAAACACTCATTGCAACTGAGATTTTAGAACAAATCATTGGTGTCACGGTTTCATTCACTGTGTATGGTACCATTCTCCGTATGTTGCAAAGTAGCATACATCAAGTATTGTACAAGGTTGTCCAAAAAATGTGTCTATTCATGTTATATCATGACAAATGTAATAATTGTATGCAAAATTTGTGATTGTCTTAAGTGAATTTATTTCATGATATTCACCCAAAATAATGTTTTCTATAAGTGGATAATTTGTCTACAATTTAGGAACATTAGGTGAGGCTGTGTGTTCAACTGTATGTGAACTTTCTCATTACTTATACACTATTTAAGCACAAACCTTGTACAGTCACCATATGATGTCAAGTTGGGTACATCAAGTATTGTATACATTCACAATTCAGATATAAACCACATTCATAGCTAGATGTCCACAAAAACAAAATTGGCAGAACTTAAAAAACGATGATTGCAAATTGCAGATAACATAGATAAATTTCAACATGGATCATGAACAGGGGAGCTTCCATCATGTATAAAAACATACAACATATGTAGGAAGTTGATAAAATAATGCACTTATAAGCTGAACCTTGTTATTGTCACATTAATTTCCCTTGTTTCAAGTACATGATTTATATTGTCTGGTTCCCAATATTGTCCTTTGGTAGTAAGTACTTTGTGGTAGAAAAAACAGTATCACAGTCTGTAGTCATGTGATTTTATTCCTTGGACTGGTTTTCAATATTGTCCTTTGGTAGTAAGTACTTTGTGGTAGAAAAACAGTATCACAGTCTGTAGTCATGTGATTATCCCATGGACTGGTTTCCATAGCTGCCTCACACTTCACTGAAATTAAAGAAATAGAAATAATTAATATGAAAGTAAATAAAGTACTGGATAATAGTTAAATAGATAAATGTTCAACTGACCGTGCATTTGAATAGCAACAGTGAACAATCCAATTGTCTGAAATGGAAAAAGGTCAGTCACAGACCTTGACCTACTGACCACAAAATAATTAGAATCATCTACTGTTGCTTCCCAACCTCCATGTAAAGTTTAAAGATTCTAGGGCAGAGTTATTGAACAAAACCATTTGGTATACGGACAGACCTATTGACGGACACCGACATACATGTGAAAAAGCAATGTACCCACTTAACAAAGATTGGGGATTGTGGGGCATGTTTATTTATCAAACAGTTATACTAAATAATACAGACAAAAGAAGCACAATGAAGGGAGTTAATCATGGCGAATTGTATAAAGTATGTAAGAGTTGCTTACCTTGCTTCGACATTAGAACTAAGCAACAGCTGTTTCTTCATACGTAGTAACTGAGCATGAGAGAGTCTATGTTTAGGATCATCACAGACAGGTAAATCCACTGACGATATTCCATCCTTCATATCCTGTGTGTTTAAATCCTGCATCAGACTCACAATGTCTGGTGTCGACTTGGATTTATGGGACGGTGGGAATTCCCGATGAAGATCATCTTCGTTTACATTATGAGGTAAGTCTGTATCAATGTCATATTCCCCTAGATCACTATCCTCCTCACATATGTCCCCGTCCGGACTCAGGTGTAATGATCCTGTCGATGACACGCCACTTGAACTATGGAAATTTCGTATAGAATCCGAACTCATTGTTTTATGTTTTACAACACCTTGTTTATCCCCACCAGCTTCTCCGTTAGGGAAATTCCAACTTAAACGCTTATATATGCTATTATCACGAGTTTGTGTTTTGTTCAATTCTTGAATAGCATCGGCCGTATGATACCGTTTCTCTGTCCGTGATTGCCGGCGTTGATAGAGTTTTGATTTCAAACTTTCGTCAACGAATTCCGGTAACATTGACATATCACTTTCAGCAACGAGACATGTGTAAGGCAATAGGGTGCGAATAGCACGGACGATTTTGATAAGGGACTAATAATTAATACGAAAAAAGAGAGCTAGCTCTCTGAAATTGGTACCGGTGAAAATGACGAATATTGAGAAATAAAGACTTTCAGTTGAAATTGTTAGACTGAAATATTCAACTATTAACGGTTTTGAAGCTAGAATATAAAACCAACACCCTTGTATTAAATGAATTGGTATTAACAAAACTACGGAACTAGGGACAAAAGCAACTGTTCTGGTATGTTTTCCGTGTGTATCGAGGCACTCAAACTAGGATATAATTAAATCACGCACTATAATGTTAAAATCGCAATACGTACTTCACAGTTCAGTTTATAAATTTATTTACACTCCCTATTTTTGGCTTGCTTTGTAATATAGCAGGCACATCCATCAGAAGGGACACAAAAGTACACGTGGAAACATACATGCACCGACAGTGAAAATAAAGGGGGACAGACACTGCTCAACCAAAACAACTATTGCAGAACACAATTTAGTGACTGTGTAAAAAGGTATAAAATGTGTACAAACCCGAAATCCACGAGTGTAAAACCGTTCAGTGCGAGATCTCTTCTTTCCCTCCAAGTATGCTTGTCTATCTCTTAGCTGTATTACTTGTTCTACTTTCTTGAGCTGGGGCCTTATTCACTAACAATGTAAGACTGAAACTCTAGACTTAGACTTAAAATTGACAGCATTTATAATCACTGCCATTTCTTTGCAATTAGATTTAATAATGTGAAATTTTATCTTATTACTTGTTGTTACCCACTGAACATATTATACCCATTTATATTAAAATCGATGTATACATGTAACAACATGTGAGCGAATAGAACGTTTGGCAATATAAAGTCTATGTCTGATTTTAAGACTTACAACGTTGGTGAATAAGGTCCCAGGACTTTTCTTGGCAGCTCCACAAGGGACATCTACTTCAGCACCACCCTAGTATGAAGGTCATGTGTGAGACATACAATTATGCTTGTTACAGACCAGTCGTCAGGATTTCATAATGGACCACATGCCATGTTCTGACAATTTCTCAAGTTTCCTAGAAATGTTTGCACTTTACTTCTACTAGTTATGGTTTTCTCCATGAATGTTATTTTAATCATTTATAACAGATTCCGTGTTTGTATAAACACCAGAAACAACATATGTATTAAAGCAACATAGTTCTTGGCAGCTATGTGTCCGACTTCATCCGATGCTTTTTCTGCATTTATTGGATTTCAATATCAGTCTTTCCTTGCTTGTCTTTGCAAATAGCTAGTTGTGAACATTTGAAGTTTCCATATTTACAATGGATTGTACATTTGTACGCATGTATCCCCGTACAGTAGCTCTGCATCATATTAACTTTGTGTATAGCTCTAGTTTACGTTACCATTGTGTATAGCTCTAGTTTACATAACCATTGAGTATAGCTATAGTTTACACTACCATTGTGTATAGCTCTAATTAACATTACCATTGTGTATAGCTCTAGTTTACATTACCATTGAGTATAGCTCTAGTTTACATAACCATTGAGTATAGCTCTAGTTTACACTACCATTGTGTATAGCTCTAGTTTACATTACCATTGAGTATAGCTCTAGTTTACATAACCATTGTGTATAGCTCTAGTTTACATTACCATAGAGTATAGCTCTAGTTTACATAACCATTGAGTATAGCTCTAGTTTACACTACCATTGTGTATAGCTCTAGTTTACATAACCATTGAGTAAAGCTCTAGTTTACATAACCATTGAGTATAGCTCTAGTTTACATAACCATTGAGTATAGCTCTAGTTTACTTTACCATTGTGTATAGCTCTGGTTTACATAACCATTGAGTATAGCTCTTGTTTACACTACCATTGTGTATAGCTCTAGTTTACACTACCATTGTGTATAGTTCTAGTTTCCATTACCATTGTGTATAGCTCTCGTTTACATTACCATTGTGTATAGCTCTAGTTTGCATTACCATTGTGTATAGCTCTACTTTGCATTACCATTGTGTATAGCTCTGCATCGTATATAGCTCTACTTTGCATTACCATTGTGTATAGCTCTACTTTGCATTACCATTGTGTATAACTCGAGTGTGCATAACCATTGTGTATAGATCTGCATCGCCATTACCATTGTGTATAGCATAGCTCTACTTTGCATTACCATTCTGTATAGCTCTATTTTACATTACCAAAGTGTATAGCTTTAGTTAACATTATAATTGTGTATAGCTCTAGTTTACATTACCTATGTGTATTGCTCTAGTTTTCATCACCATTGTGTATAGCTCTGCGTCACATTACCATTGTGTATAGCTCTAGTTTACATTACCAATGTGTATAGCTCTAGTTTGTATTACCATTGTTTATAGCTCTCGATTGCACTGCCATTGTGTATAGCTCTAAATTACATTGCCATTGTGTATAGCTCTAGTTTACATTACCATTGTTTATAGCTCTAAATTACATTGCCATTGTGTATAGCTCTAGTTAACATTACCATTGTGTATAGCTTTAGTTTGCATTACCAATGTTTATAGCTCTCGATTGTTCTGCCATTGTGTATAGCTCTAAATTGCATTGCCATTGTGTATAGCTCTAGTTTACATTACCATTGTGTATAGCTCTAGTTTGCATTACCAATGTTTATAGCTCTAGATTGCACTGCCATTGTGTATAGCTCTAAATTGCATTGCCATTGTGTATTGTTCTAGTTTACATTACCAATGTGTATGGCTCTAGTTTGCATTATCAATGTGTATAGCTCTAGATTGCACTGCCATTGTGTATAGCTCTAGTTTCCATTACCAATGTGTATAGCCCTTTAAAGTTTCAGCTTGATAATACCTCTCACGATCATTATGTATTAAGACCTGGATAGTTCTTTTATTATTGTCTGTTCAATGAGAAAAAAACATGCTAGGCTTTTTGTTGTTGTTCTATTTTTACCTCGTACTAACTGCGATGTGTGTCAAGCAAGGGAGATACACAAATAGAATTTTTATGACTATTGTTTGTTGCAGTTTGGGATCAAACTTGAGACCTCTACCACTAGGTACTAGACACTGGCTATCGAGACCGATAAAACCACAAGGTATTTTGTAAAAACAAACCAAACAACATATTTTGTTATAACAAACTTTATAATTTTTAAAAAATGCTATACATTTTTGTTATCATATAATAAATATCCTATTTAAGTACACAATTATTTAGACATCAATATATAACATTTTCCTCCACAAATAATGCACACAAAATAAGTGTGTCACATATATAATTATATATAAATTTCCTATATAACAATTTGATCACAAATTCTGAGACAAGACAATATTATGTACCACATACATGTAATGGGTTTTATTCACAATTACTTTTTCATAGCAGGGGTCAATATTTTGTGACTGGCTTCATTCTTCCATATTATTTTCTGAGTTGATATTTCTTGAATGTACCAAGTAGATTCTGAATTGTAGCCAGTAGGCGATGTAGGTAAGGCAGAGAAATTATTTGCTAACTATTATAGTGATAGCAATGTGTATCTTGGCAGTGTTATGTTTTACAAAATCCATCAGACATAACAATGTACAACATGTTTGAAACATTGCATTCATTCTATGTCAACTTTTATGTCCGAACAAAGGATTTGTATGCAGTTTTGTAGCATACACTGAATTCATGTAAGACTCTTAAAGGTATAATTAAAATTATTCCTTGTTATATTAGTTAGATCCATATAATTCATTTATTGTACTGAAACGTGTGTTACTTGAAAGGGAGGGTTGGATACGACAGAGACTGGCAAATATTAAGGCTATGCACGACATTTGATACTGAAAACATGCATTTTATAACTTTTCTGGACAAGTCCATTACATAGGAGTACTGGTACACTGTAATTGAGATATGTAAAGAAAAACACACATGATGTTATAATGTTATCATGGAGACACATGGTATGATACTGGTGGTTATAGAACACAATTCATTTGAGACATAAAATTATGACTTGGACGATATAGTATATCAGCTGGTATGATATTTCTCCCGGCTATAACACATACTACTATGAGTATAAAACATGTAGTGATAATATATACACTGTATATGCAGTAAATGCAATATGGTTCCTACTGGCATTGTCATACAAAACATTCAAACACTGAGTTAATTGAGATTGTAATCCATAAATTGACAAACACTCATTGCAACTGAGATTTTAGAACAAATCATTGGTGTCACGGTTTCATTCACTGTGTATGGTACCATTCTCCGTATGTTGCAAAGTAGCATACATCAAGTATTGTACAAGGTTGTCCAAAAAATGTGTCTATTCATGTTATATCATGACAAATGTAATAATTGTATGCAAAATTTGTGATTGTCTTAAGTGAATTTATTTCATGATATTCACCCAAAATAATGTTTTCTATAAGTGGATAATTTGTCTACAATTTAGGAACATTAGGTGAGGCTGTGTGTTCAACTGTATGTGAACTTTCTCATTACTTATACACTATTTAAGCACAAACCTTGTACAGTCACCATATGATGTCAAGTTGGGTACATCAAGTATTGTATACATTCACAATTCAGATATAAACCACATTCATAGCTAGATGTCCACAAAAACAAAATTGGCAGAACTTAAAAAACGATGATTGCAAATTGCAGATAACATAGATAAATTTCAACATGGATCATGAACAGGGGAGCTTCCATCATGTATAAAAACATACAACATATGTAGGAAGTTGATAAAATAATGCACTTATAAGCTGAACCTTGTTATTGTCACATTAATTTCCCTTGTTTCAAGTACATGATTTATATTGTCTGGTTCCCAATATTGTCCTTTGGTAGTAAGTACTTTGTGGTAGAAAAAACAGTATCACAGTCTGTAGTCATGTGATTTTATTCCTTGGACTGGTTTTCAATATTGTCCTTTGGTAGTAAGTACTTTGTGGTAGAAAAACAGTATCACAGTCTGTAGTCATGTGATTATCCCATGGACTGGTTTCCATAGCTGCCTCACACTTCACTGAAATTAAAGAAATAGAAATAATTAATATGAAAGTAAATAAAGTACTGGATAATAGTTAAATAGATAAATGTTCAACTGACCGTGCATTTGAATAGCAACAGTGAACAATCCAATTGTCTGAAATGGAAAAAGGTCAGTCACAGACCTTGACCTACTGACCACAAAATAATTAGAATCATCTACTGTTGCTTCCCAACCTCCATGTAAAGTTTAAAGATTCTAGGGCAGAGTTATTGAACAAAACCATTTGGTATACGGACAGACCTATTGACGGACACCGACATACATGTGAAAAAGCAATGTACCCACTTAACAAAGATTGGGGATTGTGGGGCATGTTTATTTATCAAACAGTTATACTAAATAATACAGACAAAAGAAGCACAATGAAGGGAGTTAATCATGGCGAATTGTATAAAGTATGTAAGAGTTGCTTACCTTGCTTCGACATTAGAACTAAGCAACAGCTGTTTCTTCATACGTAGTAACTGAGCATGAGAGAGTCTATGTTTAGGATCATCACAGACAGGTAAATCCACTGACGATATTCCATCCTTCATATCCTGTGTGTTTAAATCCTGCATCAGACTCACAATGTCTGGTGTCGACTTGGATTTATGGGACGGTGGGAATTCCCGATGAAGATCATCTTCGTTTACATTATGAGGTAAGTCTGTATCAATGTCATATTCCCCTAGATCACTATCCTCCTCACATATGTCCCCGTCCGGACTCAGGTGTAATGATCCTGTCGATGACACGCCACTTGAACTATGGAAACTTCGTATAGAATCCGAACTCATTGTTTTATGTTTTAGAACACCTTGTTTATCCCCACCGGCTTCTCCGTTAGGGAAATTCCAACTTAAACGCTTATATATGCTATTATCACGATTTTGTGTTTTGTTCAATTCTTGAATAGCATCGGCCGTATGATACCGTTTCTCTGTCCGTGATTGCCGACGTTGATAGAGTTTTGATTTCATACTTTCGTCAACAAATTCCGGTAACATTGACATATCACTTTCACTCGTACCGGCAGATATTGACATCTGTGGTACACGTAGTCTATCGTCACCTATAAACTGGCTAAACACTGTAGGATCCGAACGTGAATATTGCACTGTAGTATGATTACTGCTAATATCATTAGCGCTAACAGCAGTTTGTTGACTGCTTAACGAATCAGACACTGTGTGAGATTCAGGTAACTTCTTACCCTCAGCGCCTGAACCTGCAGAGTCCATATCATTCCATGACCTTGACCTATTGATAGGTGAGGCCATGCCCTCGGGCATCAACTCATCAACTGGTTCGTCACTAGAACAACGAGACAGGTGTAATAGCGGAAGATTAGTGTCACTTTCTGAGTAGATTAAGGGGGTATAACCTATCACTTCCTCCGTGATAATCTCTGACTGTGGATATGATAGTTTCTCACTGGATGAGGCCGACTCTCTAGCTTCATTGTATAACTCCTGCAATATAAGACAAATCGTTCGTTTTAGAAAATTATTAACCAATTTTTGTTTTGTTTTTCAGTTCGTTGTTTTTTAAGAATTTGATAAAGATATTTCTGGATACATGGTGGTTTCTTTGATCGGTATGATATGAGCATCATGTGGTCGGTCAAGTATAAGAATAATCTAGACAGATTTGAAATAATTTGAAATTAATGGGTCCAAAGGACATGGGTACCCCTATCAGGGTATATAGTAAAAGTTACAAAGGGCCATAACTCTTGTAAAAATTGAAACAGCAATAATTCCTTTCTTAACGGTTTTCTACACATTTGGGTTGTAATTCTGTTAAAGTTTGAAAAAATTCCAACAGTTTATGAAAAGTACAACAAGATTTGTGTTACAGACAGCACCATTGCTATATGCCCTAACTTAGTATGGGGGCACATACATGATATAAGAGGCAAAAGAGTAGTACTAACCTGAGCTTTGCGTATATGTGTAACCCAGATCTGTACAGCTGTCTGATCCGCATGAAACGTGAACGATGACACAGGAACGTGGTACTCATTCACATAGATCAATAAAAAACTTCCTGAAATATAAAATATAACATAATGTGAAATAATTGGTAAGGCAGACCTAACACACTAATGAGGACAGTGTCTATACCTGGGCACCGCAGATCGTTGTTGGCTGCCACACCCACAGGAGCAAAATAGTCTCCACAGGGAGACACAAGAGTAGGTTCCCATAAGTAGCCTTATGACCAGGGAAGTTAAAATGTCAAAGGGTGCTCTAGCAGCTGAACAGAGCCCTAGAAATTTGGTAACTTAACTCTTTATTATATTCTATATTCTTGCCTTAAATTCTTTTTGGCAGTTCCACAATTAAGTTCCTATTTAACTGTACAAGGACAAACTTTATATGTACTGGTATATTTTACAAAGAAATACAGAAAAACTTCATATAAATCGACAATAGAAAATTTAATAACTTTTTATTATATGCAATATTCTTGCCAAATTTTAGGCAGTCATACATTTAAGTTCCCATTTAAACGTACAAGGATAAATTTTAGGTGTACTGGTAGATTTTTTAAAGAAATACAGTCAAATTTCATATAAATCTACAATAACGAACCTTTATCTTTGAGTTCATGTGTGATCATTCGGTCCACTCTCATTGGTGGCTTCACTATCTTATATTTATCCATTCTTTTACTGGCTTTACATATCAGCATAAGATCTGTGAACAATAGGCATTCTACATCCATCTGTAAATATAATATAACAATTTAATGTACCATTTACAAGACAGCAGAGACTACCTGGTGTAATATAAACAACATTATGCCAGTTGTCAAACAGTAACTTTTAAATCAATTTTAAGGGTAAATTATAATCTTATGGCCTAATGGATTAACTTGAAAACGTTCGCCAAGCAACCTTCAACAAACAATCAGGTGGAGCGATCTTTGCTCTGGCATAATGTAAATTGTATTCTAATAAAGTTCTATTCAAAAATAAATTTACATGTAGCAAAAATGATTTTCAAGAATGCTCTCCCTTGTCATCAGTCAATTACAGTACTGAATGAGTTGCTTCCCTTTAATACTCATCTGATGGGAAATATTTGAAAACTCAACACAGGACAAAGGGGTCTGAAATAAGGATATTACCATGGAGTAAAGAGTTAAGAGCACTGTTTAGTGAAGGATAAATTAGTGAAATAGGGACCACAGGATAAACAAGTTGAAGAAATGTTTCCATATAACATGGGTGCCCCATTGGGTCCATAGTACATTTTTTTGTAAAGAAAACAAAGGGCCATAACTCAAAAATCAACAAAGCTGAAATCCATCCTCTATCCATAACAGTCATCTATACATTGTGGCTTGTCCATCTTTGAAAGTTTGAAGAAATTCCAACAAACAGTTTATGTGAAGTTCAACGCACAATATTTGCTTATGAAAAAACATGTACACCCCCATTGTCCATTATATTAAAGTGTGGTGGCACAACAAGATAAAAACATACCCTATTTTGATATTCCTTCATCTTAAGCGGTGACTGCATCACTAGAGCTCTAGTTTGTGTAGCACCACAACCAGGCATAGGAGCGGTCAAGTTAAAGTTGGTGTTATATGGTTGTATCAACTGTAAACAAATAAAATCATTATATCATTAGTTGGTAAATATAGGTGGTCTTTCTCAGAATAAAACAATTTTATTTGACGCCCAGTCTTCAAATTCTTATACTAGTATGCATGACTGCAAAATGGAGCCTATTTACTCAGAACAAAATCCAAATTATATGATAACATAATATATAAAGAAATACTATTTTGGCTTGCCAAATTTTGATTGTTTTAAAAATACTTAGTTTTACTTTTGAAGACTGTCCCCATAGCCATCATTTGCTTATTTCTGATTTTAACCTTTCATTTCATTTTTTCCTGAACTTTTCTCTGACCTTGAATTATTTTTCTAATTTTGCTGACTTTTCCCGACAGCTGGCAACCTTGTAAATAGTAACATACCTTGAGACATTCATCATTGGGAGCATCTACAGCATCGTACTGTTCTATTTTATCTACTATAGCTTGTAGTTTCTCTTCTTCATGTTGTTGTCGTAACGTGGAATTCACATGATTAACAAAATGGTCAACACTAGCAATCTGAAAACAAATATGTTGGTTTGTTTAACTTTTTATTTGACAATCGCTTATTAATATATGCTGGCTGATTCACCTGAAAGATTTTCCTAGACTGTATCCTAAACAATAGGCCTTCTAATTTACCCTACTACATTTCATTACTTAAATATGCTATCAAGTTTAAAATCAAATCTTAAATAAAGTTATTTTATTATTTCAAGGTATGGATGGAGTGGAAAGTATATAAGGTTTGCTTAATAATATTTCCAGAACAAGTTTAATATATAAATATATTAATTGACAGCGAGTGATAAGACTCTTTACATCATATTACACTTAGTACACAAACTTGCAATGTTTTTTTGGAAAAACACACCCATGTAGCATAATGATTTACCGATTTTGACAAGAAATAAATGAAGAAAACTGACCATTTCTAGAAGGTCTTTACGTTGGTGATCATTGTCGGTTTTCCTGAGGATAGCTTGAAGTAAAAGCGAGTATTTAGTGAGACGTTGCATAGGTTTCACTAACAGGTCTGTTAATTTCAATCTATTGCACTGTTTCTGAGCCTCTGCCCACTGAAAAAGAATAAATGTTCATATATTCACCAATTTATATTCATAAAGATAAACTGTATTCAAGAAATCGTTTTAAAAGTTTTGCGAAATGTCTGTTTGTGAATTTCAACAATTGCAATAAATCACAGAAAGTCATTTTTCTGAAGCTTTAATAAAGCAAACATTTAATTTTCTGAACAAATTTAGAACAACGAATTCGTGGAATTTTGATAAAATCAAAATTGAGCAATTTATGTTAGTGAATTTATAAACACCAGCGGTTAAATACAGAATGACATTTTTTCTGAAGCTTTAAAAAAAGCAAACATTCAATTATTTTAAACAAATTTAGAATAAAATTATTAAATTCGTGAAATTTTTATTTCTCCAAAATTGAGAATGTTTACTACTAACTATGACCAGTATAATATCAGGGACAAAAATCATGTGTCAAATTCAAAAAGTTCAAACCATTTATTAATAATTTAATTAATGTAGTACTACTTACAATGACAAATGTTTTGAAGAGATCGTTCTCACTATATTGAGATTTCATGTAATCTGTACACATCTTCTGTTTGGAGCAGTACTGTACATATGGTTGGAATATTTCATTGTACTGTAATAGATAGAATATACCTGTATAATACAAGGGACATAACTCACATAGCAAACTCAAACATTCATACCGTCATAACACTAATTTGATTGCACAATTGAGAGCTCTTTTAATGTAACAGGTATATACTTATGAAGTGAGGAGTTCAAACGAGGGGGCCATGAAGGCTTAAGACAATCTAACTTTCAAGTTACATTTGAACTTTCAAGTTACATTTGAAATTTAGTGGAATAAGTAAAAATGTTTAGGTTAATTTTCTTTCGATTCTATATTTGCACTGAGAATATAACACATGAAGGGAGTTAACTCTATTCACTACTCTGATGAGGTGATTGAATTGTCTCCCTTACATAAATCATGAGAACTTATATTCTTGAAAAACATTTCACTTTCAATTCTGTCCTTTTCAATTCTTCACAGAGAAAAGTACACAAAGGGAGTTAAATCTAAATTACTGCTCTGATCAAATAATTGGATTGTCCTTCTTGCATGAACCAAGACGCAGACACATCAATTGACAAATAGAAATTTTATTATCTTTTCCCCTTTTGAAGCCTTATTCCAATTCTATCCGATTCAATTCCTTCCACTGAGAAAAAAAACACTCAAAGGGAGTTAACTCAAATCACTACTCTAATCAAATAATTGAATTGTGTCCCTTGCATAAATCAAGACGCACACACATCAACTGACAAATAGAAATTTTATTATCTTTTACCCTTTTGAAGCCTTATTTCAATTCTCTCCGATTCAATTACTTCCACTGAGAAAAACTGGTCAAAGGGAGTTAACTCAAATCACTACTCTGACCAAATAATTGAATTGTCTCCCTTGCATAAAATTTAAGTATTTTACCCTTTTGAATCCTTCCTTCATCAATGATGGATTAAGTAGCTGAGCAGTATCTCTGGATTCTTGTAGCACTTTGACGAGATAATTCTGCCAGAAATCTGAGTTGGCACTAGTTATATCACCAATATGGTTGAACAATCTATCAGTGTCAATCTGTGGGTAGAGAAAATAGTCAAAAATATGTTTTAAATACAGCACAAAATTTACAATAGCACCGCTTACTAGTGCTTGGCGCAGCACTCTCATTTTAGTTAATTACAAGGTCAGATAACTCAATAAAGCGATGGCTTAGAACAAGAAGTGGCACTTACGACCTTCGAATTCTAAGCCATCGAAATATAGGTCAGCCTTGTCAGTATGAACTCCTAGTGATGTTGAATAACTAGGCTAAGTTTCAATAGTCTTCGAGAAAGGGACTAAACTAATGCAGACTCTCACATACACAATCCCTTCACAACAATACTTCGACTTTTTTTCTTCAAAAGGTCGAGAGTACAACATATACCTGTACATGACGTACGGTGAGTTTGACCTTATCCTCAACCATTTATAAGCATTATTCAACAGATGATATCTTTATGTAAATTATAACCCCAGTTGTACGCAGCTCAATAACTAGTGTGTTTGCTGTCTAATCTGGTGACTTTGGTTCAAATCCGGCTGCAGGCACTAACTAAAATTATGCTCTGAATTTCCTTAAATCTGTGAAAACCTCAAACTGCTAAAAATTACAATCAAATATGACAAAAATATGATATTATTGTTAATAAAATGTTACTATAGTTACCTCATTCAGGATAAGTTCATTTTGTAGATTTAACAAAACACACAGGAATAACTGATAAAGAATAAAATACATATTATTAGTTACTAGGTTACAGTGTAAAAGTAGAATGTGTACCATCGGTAACTAGGTAACTGTCATAATACAACGATTCACTACTGATAAAATTTTAGTTCTTTTCACAAAATTTAAATGTCAAGGTTTTTATGTAAAGACATATTGTTGTACCTTGATATTAAAAAATTCATTGTACAATAAAAAAGTGGAATTTGAATGAAGATGAAATTTTAGTTACTTTATGCTTTGATCAGCGAAATGAAGAGAACATATCTTAAGCCCGAGTAGACAGCCTGCTTGCCATGTTTTGACATAAGAAAATAGGCACTTTAGCGATATTTTTAACAAGGTTGATAAATACTCTGTACAATGATGCTCCCATGAGTGGGCCATGTACAGTACGGGAAGAAGAGGAAGATACACACCAATAATAATTCAGAAATAAGGGTAACCATGGAAATATCAGGGCTTGACACTTACACTGGTCCTCTGGCCACAAGGCCAGTGAAAATCATGAAGATTCAGTGAGTCTTGAAGGAATAGTAACTGTTTTGTTTTCAAAATGTACACATCTTTTCTGTCAGACTTAGTAACCAAAATAGTTTTAGTGTCAAGCCCTGAATATAACATCATCCGTAGGACAATTGGGAGTCAGACTAGGATCTTGCGGTGGGTTGGGTTCGGTCTGTGCCATGTTTCTATACTGGTCGTCATATTATCTGAACGAGGTACAAGTTTATCTAAGGGGGAAGTTCTTAACGGAGGATCAAACTGACCATTAAACTGGTACAGAAAAAAAACACAGAAAAATGCAGGTATATAAATGTTGTACTTACATCTGATATTACTCGTATAGAACGTATATATTGTAATTCTGTATTAAGTAGTTCCCAGATGGCTTCCTGTTGATCTTGTTCACGTTTTGTCAGCGACTGAAATAATAAACAACAATTCATGAAGGAATGAAATAATTAAGAACAATTCATCAAAGACCAAAATAATAAACAACAATCTATTAAGGACCGTGATAAGAAATAACATTCTATTTAGGACCAAAATAATAAACAACAATTCATGAAGGAATGAAATTATAAACAACAGTTTTATTAAGTGTCACCAAATATTAGTCAAATGTTTGATACTAATACTAATTTGCACATTGCGTTTGACCAGACATTAATTGATCTGTATGTGTGATTCTTTTTGTTTATTGTAATTAAGACATCAGTAGTTACACTGCCTAATGGGACGACAGATAAGCTTGTATATTCACAGATGCCATGTACAGTCTGGCCATGTTACATGTTACAAGCTTTATCAGATACAAATCAACAAATCAACAAATAAATATGAAAACAACGAAATCGTCTGAGTGTGCTTTTAACATACAAACATGGACACACTTTATACAGGGACCTGTCTACAGACAGAAACAACAATGTTTACCTAACTGTCAACATTATCTTATAACAATATGACTTCATGAAATCCCCCTGCAACCATATATAACACTTTCATATCATTTATACCCCAAACAAACAATATACCCTTAATTGACAGACCACAGTTTCTATATAACAGTTTACTGTATAGACACTGGATGCCCTATGGCTGTCTAGTCAACAATATGTCCAAATTTAGACAAAACTGGAAGATGTGAAGTCAGATTGGTGTTGTCCGCACACTATACTGTAAAATCATTTAATTTCAATGGGACAAAATTTGGTGAAAAAAGACCATTTCGATGGGATATTAATTTGTGGATTTTGCATTTCAGCTACTAAATATAAGCGTCAAAATTATTGTTCCATGGTATTTGATTTCGTGGTTGAAGGTAAACCACAAAATCAACGAAATGTAACACTCCATGAAATTAAATGATTTGACAGTATATTACAGTCTGGTGAACATATTGTTATAATCTATAGTTAATGTAGCTAATCAGTTATAAATGTCAATGCACAATATAGATAGAATGCTGAATGTGAAGAAGTGATACTTTGGCTTTCTATCTGCAAAGACTGTCAGTCTTGCAGTTGGGACTGACCAATTTTGATTCAGACTGACAGAAAATCTTGTATTTTTCAAAAAATGAAGAGGAACATAACAATTTAACATTCACTCATTTTAACAATACTGACTGACAAAGAAAGTTTGCAAAGCCTGATGCTACTTATTAAAGCTGCCAACAACTGCTGATAGATGAACAATCGTTGGTACTAAAAATTGACAACTGTTGTGACTCAACAGTTAGGGCCTCCTGAACTGACCAACCTCACTTCAATTTTGGTCTCCGAAACTGACCACACTAAGGTATGTCTATGTCATAAGTACAAACAATGTGTTTGTCATGCAGTACACCTAACGCCTTGACCATTTAAAATGCATACCAAAATCATGACCATACCATTGGCATTGGGTACTAAAACGGACAAAGCCACATCTGCACCAAAAATGACCTGGCTAAATTGTATCAATCGACAAATTACTGTTAATTTAATATGTACATCTTAGAATGTCAAATGGTCAACATGAACAGAAGATGTTGGATAAAGAATCTGTTCAATGATTATCAAGTGAATTTATATGCCCACTTAATCAGTGTCAAGTCAAAAATTAAGCACCATCATGACTGTATGTTTTGATGAAAACAACATAAACAACATAAACTAATATAACAACATAATAATTACAATATGCATTTTGTCACCGATACGTAAATAAACTACCAGGGATAGGTAATATTCATACTAATGAAATGAACAGTAATCTAACAGTACATTAGCGACTACAAGCCAGTCCTAATATAGTCGACATACATAACCAAGCTTTAACGAGCAATGTGATTATTTCCTGTGTCAACGATGCGCTATCAGCTGTCAATCTTCAGCATGTTGTAAAGATCATGGTCCAATTAGCTCAGATACCTTGTCTCGTAAAATACATAACACTAAAAGGGTCAAATGAGTATAAGGTGTCCTTAAGAATGTGAAACTACTTGACAGGTGCAGTTAAGGGACATACTAAACTACCGTAATATAGCAACGATATCATGATGTACAATCAGTCAATTATTACATATAAACTCATAAAAACTGGACTGATTTTTGTGATAAAACATGCTGTATTTCAAGCATAGATCCACATTTTCAGGGGCCGTAATAATTAGATAGGACAAACAATCGTTAAATTATTACATATTTAGTCATTAGAATTGGACTGTTGTTTGTAACAAAACACATATGCTACCAGTATAGCGAGCAGGTTAAAACCAGGGAACTATTGACATAAGTAAGCCATATACTTCATTATGAGCGATGCCATATGACATTTGTTACATGTACATGATGTAATATGTGATCTAAAACAATAAATAGTTAAAAGTAATTACATTATTGGTTTCATTTGATAAAGAAAGGCTTCAAAAAGACATTGTACCATGTGACTGGCATCTTGATTGTATGCTTTAAGTGCTCGACTGTTGAGTGCCACAGACGTTTTCCCTGTCCAATATTTATCTTTAATTTTTCATATTACACCTTCTTGAATTGAATAATACATAATTTTTATCATAATGACATTCTTTATTTTCTTCGGCCAAAATCAAAACCAATAGAAATTCGGCAATTTCATTTCGTGATGATTTGATGCTCTCCCATTGGCTTATTAACCCCAGATAAGGGCATATTAAGGGCAGGAAATGATTTGTAAACAGGATAATCAAAGAACATAACATTTTGATTATTGGGCATTTTCAAATGGCATTGTCGATATACACATATAGTGACTGTGAACATTATATAATCTGTACATATTGAGCTATAGCAACCTTGCAGCAATATGATACACCATTAGAAACATCAGCTGTTGCCTATAGACAACACTCAAGGTATAATACCACATCAAACACAGTTATTCACAAACAACAATGCACTAATATGATTAATTCAAGCACAAAAAGGACTTGTGCTGTGTTTTGAGATGCAGAAATCTGGCTTAATGAGATTAAGTGATTAATCAAGTCAGGCCTTAATAAATCATTGTTCATCGACTGATTATTCGATCTTATTTTCCAGACATGACGAAATGTACATAATCTACCTTTGTCATCATGCTTCAGTGACCTTGACGAGGTACAAGTTGACCTTGACCTTTGACTGTGACCTTGATGAGGCACAAGTTGACCTTAAAATTTGACCTTGATGAGGTACAAGTTGACCTTGACCTGTGAACTACAAGTAAACATAATTGTGCTAAAAGATACTTGAAAGAATGATAAGGGTAAGGTCCTAGTAATGGGCTGATACCCAAACCACTACAAATCATTGGGTAAGTCATAGTAAGGGAATATAAATGGCATGGTACTGAACAAGAACCTACCAGTGGGTAAGGGACTATATTAAGGGGTTGGTTGGTACCTGAACACATGTCTATGTGTAAGGGGACTATATAAAGGGCCAGGTTGGTACCTGGACAATAGCATACCTGTGAGTTATCAACAATGGATCTCCAATCTGTTTCTATAGAGTAGAGGGTTTCATCTAGATGTGGTTGCCCTATCTGTAGAAGGTATGGAATAGGAGGTAAACCAGTACTACTGTAATTGTTGAGCATCTCATTTAACTGATCCTGTTTCTCCTTGTCCTGAAAATATACAATAAAAACATCTTCAATGTATGGTTTAAACTAGGTCACGCCCCAGGGTTGTTGTTCCTCATTTGGTCACCGTTTTGGCATGAGATTCTGTGGGCATTGCTCAGGGTTGTTGTGTTGTGGTGTTTCTGATTTCTGTGCTCGGCTGGTTGGGTTGAGTGCTACCTTCCCTGTCAGATTTTCTCATACCTTTTTTATGCTTACATTATATGTATCTTTCATATGCTAATCTCATGCTATTTTTAACAGGGTGCATGAGCACTCTGTTCTTGGTTAACGGTATTCAAAAGCAAACGTGATGCTAAAAATAGATAAAAGTGGGATTTCATTAGGATGACTTTAGACTTTATCGTCATGCAGTACTAGCAGTGCATTTTTTCACCTTTAAAAAAGCTGTATTCTAAAGGTGGCGAAAGGTTGTCATAAACAGCAGTTACAACATGATAGTGAGAGAATGGCATAGATCAGAATTTGTGATAATTTCAACACAACAATTATACCACCGACCTTTGACATAATTCCCTTTAGGTAAAACCTCAGTAAATACATATCATTTAATCATCATCAAAGACATTACGTTTATAACCAATTGTTTTTGCACTAGGGTTCGTTCAACTTTCAACGACAGAGCCTGATTAAGGAATTTCAAAAACATCAAAACAGGTGACCATGATTCATTCCCAAACTACTTTTCCGTCCATTGACATACTAATGTCGAGCCTCCCAACAAAGTTAATAGCAAGATCAATAAAGGATTGAAGAAAACTTAAAACGAAAAATTGACAAAGGTTTAGACGCCAATATTGCCTTGTACAAATAAATTCCAAAATGGCAAAACATTTACTGAATCAATTCACACAGTTAAAATTCTTGAGGTCATTGCCCTTTACCAAATATTATCCATAGACATCACCTAAGATTATGCTGAACTCAACAATATAAACTAGAGCTGTCACCCTTCGGCAGACTAATATACCCCCACCAGTAAAGGATCATAATTCTGGCAAAAATCATTGCAGCACAAATTCTTTCCTTCATGCACATCTGCATGTTGAGGTTGTTCATGTGTGACAGTTTGAAGGCAATATTGCAAAAACTGTAGGAGGTGTCGCAAGAATCCGTGTCCAGACAGACGGACAGACTAATTGGTGTGTCCTTTGAACTTGAACTTGTTCCTATGTTTTTTCTCATATATTTTGACATGCTAATCTTGATGTGCTTTGTTGTTTCTGCTAGATGCTCCTCTATCTGTATGATTAGACTTATACCTTTTGTCATTAAAGAGTTAGAGATTTGACTACAAGGTCACAGCTCAAAATCGATCTGAGGGTGGATGATCTGAGGTTGGATGATCTGAGGTTGGATGATCTGAGGTTGGATGATCTGAGGGTGGATGATCTGAGGGTGGATGATCTGAGGTTGGATGATCTGAGGGTGGATGATCTGAGGTTGGATGATCTGAGGTTGGATGATCTGAGGGTGGATGATCTGAGGTTGGATGATCTGAGGTTGGATGATCTGAGGTTGGATGATCTGAGGTTGGATGATCTGAGGGTGGATGATCTGAGGGTGGATGATATGAGAGTATTTATGGTCGATGGTAAAGAAAAGATAGAGAACTGTTTATGGGTGACAACTGTATACATAACTCTGTTAATTATTCCAAAGTCTCATGCAAAAATAATGAAGGACAATAAATGACAAATTTCAAACCACTGGCCATTCCTTGAATCTGGGATACTATAAAATAATACTAGGCAGATTATAGCTTGAAATACACGTCTTTTATTGCCTAATTGACAATTTAATGAATACTTTATAAGGCATGCGCGTCAGTGAGTAAATTTCTTCATACAGGACTATACATGGATGATGCATGTATATAATTTCTGGACTGATAACATTTTATGCCAGTTTGAAAAGCTTGCCTTCACATAGATTTTTTATCATTTCAAAATCATCACTGTTTTCAAGCCTCGTTTATTGACATTTGTTTACATGTACTTAAACTACCCTGAAGTGACAAAATAAGGACAGTTTACAATCCACAATCTATTTTACTTTACAATATTGACAGCATTTAACAAATCTTTGAACACAGACTGTAATGTGTCAAAGACCTGTGACCAATTTTCATGATATAGTTAAATTTATGCAACACCTGTATAAAGTAATTACAGCTTTATCTATGACAGGATCAACAAGGGGACTTGTCAAGGTTTTATCATCAAAGTGACATAAAACATTTTGTAGGAGATGGATTTTGATAAAAGAGGACAAATTAAATGTATTGAAAGAATTGACATGTCTTGATCAACAAAACCACTGAAACAGTTAAAACATTTTACTTAACTTGAACAAATTTCAAGCTAAATTACCAAGGGTTCCTTAAGGTGTAGGTGATTGCGATCTAAATTAAAGGACCACTAAGTGAAAGCCAAGTTGCAACTCAAACCCCCCCCCCTATAGCTGTGCTATAAGGACCTTCAGGAAGCAGTGCCTTTGGTGGCTGAAACCCTAGCTCTCAAGATTGTGAACCAAGTTATACCCAGATAAACATAGTTTACCTGACCCGCGAGCTTATGTTTACAACCATTTTCATTTAACTTTGAACAGACTTATATGGGTGACCGCAGAGGTAGAATACTAGGCAAACAGGTGCCACAGTGGTTAACTAGGACCATTATGTCAGGACAATACAAACATAATGTATTAATACCAATTATAAACATTTCCCCACACTATTATGATCATTTACAATCATTTACGATCATTTACAATCGTATTACAATGATTAATCGTTAGACGAGGGATATAAATCGCTTAATCTTTTCATCCATTGTTACAAATATATAAAACATTTAACCAGATTATAGACGATTATAATTAATCATAGTATTAAATTACAAAGTATATATAAACATTTATCTGCGAACCTGAGACACTTGGGGTGTACATTTGTATATACATAGTTACATTTGGCATAAATATTCATAAATCTTTTGCCCTTAAATGGGAATCTTTTCCTTCTGGCCAACGCCCACTCCAAGCATGGAGTTCAAGTGCTATGATGGTGGGCGTTTTTTCTTTGAGTAAATATCTAAATGTGTAATATTTGTTTTCAAGTTTCTAGTTTGTTGGTTCTTATCTAACACAGGCAGACACATTTTTACTGCTATGTGATGTTCAAGTACCTAGCTGTTTACGGTATCATTTTACTGCAAAAATTAAGTGGGTGGGGTAACTGTCATATCCCCTCGCAACCTCAATAATGATGATGAAGTAATATATTAATGAAAATCCATATACTACTAATAATGTAATCATTTTTTATGGTTCAAAGATCAATGGTACAATTTCTTTTTATATCCGAGTCAGAAAAACTAAAAATAACCTAATAACATACAGTTAACAACCATTAAATTTGGCGAATGTCTTTTAAGGCAGTTTTAATTGTGATGTCACCTTTAGAAATTAAGTAATGTTTCATAGTAGTATAATGAAATCAGGAAAACTAAATTAAATAATAAACTTTGAGAGCTCCATGCAAAACTATGGTAACTACATCAATTTTGAGGGCTAGGTTACTACATGAATTTATAGAAGCACATACCATGTTATTGCATAGCCTGAGTAATATAATACATTCATATTATATAAATGATTAGGTAGTTGAATATTCTCATCCGTATCATTGATATTTCTTTGAAATGGCTCGATACCATCTCTTCAAAACCATCAGTATTTCAAAGCTTGTGTAATAGTCTTGAGTTCACAATTAATAATTCATTGGTGTTTTTTCAGCTGTGACACATTTTTTAAAGACCTTTAAAGGTAATAATTCCCATGACATTAAGACACATAAATATAATGGCAATTATTTTTGCTGGGTCATACAGTCGATGATTATTGTAAATATTTACATGGTGAGTAATAACTACAGTATGTTCAAAGTTAAATGATAATGGTTGTAAACATTGGCTAGTCGTTCAGGTAAACTTTGTTTATCAAGAGGTTAACTGGGTACAGTTGAGTTAATGGTAGTCACCACTATTCTTTCGAATGGGATAATTCCCTCATTAGTATAACTTATTGAATCGACAGTACCAGTAAACTATTAAAATGTAACAGTCACAAAAAACCCCTCGAAACAATAATTGTTATATAATGAGGGAGACAAAAAGATACAAGAGCTGTAATAATTAAGTATACAATACCAAAGTTTTGAAAAAGTAGTTTAAAGTACATTGTCAAGTAATTTTGAATTTTCAGGACAGGTATAAATTTTAAATCCCGTTTTTTAAGTAGGTTTAAGTCCTTTGTGAAAAAATACTGAAGTTCACCTAGTGAAATTATGGTACATAATATTTACTTATAATATCTATAAAGTAAGTTACTAAGTTCACATGCGGTTAAGCTTATATTGCGCAATAAATGCATGTCAATCCTATGTTATAAAATACATACTAAGTAAATAAACATATTTTTACAAAGAGTTATAATGTCTAAACTTTGTGACTGTACAAATTTATTACTTTAAAGTTCACCAATTAATTCTTAGTACAGTATAGGGTTGTCAAATTGGAACTCAATTTGAAATCATTAAAATCAGATGTGATCAACCATTTTTGACAAACAAGAGCTTCAAAACAGATCGAATTGCCATAACTTTGCCATTTCTCAAGATATTTTCATCAAATAACTTTTACATTGGTCAAAAATCATGGCTCTTTCAGAATACAAAAATCATAAAAATCTGGAATTCCGGATTAATCCGGAAGGAAAACTAAAGTTACTTTATCTCACCTTCCTAATCC
The DNA here is from genome assembly GCA_963678985.1 of Spisula subtruncata. Taxonomy (NCBI): domain Eukaryota; kingdom Metazoa; phylum Mollusca; class Bivalvia; order Venerida; family Mactridae; genus Spisula; species Spisula subtruncata. The sequence goes on from OY787669.1 coordinate 30,050,009, forward strand.
AAGAAGGATGTGGATTATACATGTCCAGTAAGGAGTGTAAATCAATATTGGAATTCTTGAACATTTTTAAATGATTCCTTTGAATTCCCATAATTCGAGGTCTATCCGGCAGCATTGGAACTATGGAACACAATTATAACCAAAAAGTCACTGTAACTTCGAAAGTTTAAAATTCCTTCACTTGGAAGTTCACTGATTGTCATGTAAGAATTCAAACACAAGTTTTGATGACATTATAATTTATTATTCCAAATTTTATAACTGTAGTAAATTATAATTCCTAAAATTCACACAAAATCCACAAAACTCAAATCACTTAAATGAGTATTATCACTGAGTAATTATTGTCCTAAAAACTTCAAAACTTAAAGCTCAATTCACACGTATTTACAAATTCACTATAATACACTAAATACAAACATAATCGATCATTTAACATAATGTAATAATAGATTCCATTTCAAAATAGTATATGTGCGTTGGTGTTTTATTTTCGTTAAATCACATTCACAGTCAATGATATTACCGGAGGATAAAATAGACTAAATCATGCAGGTAAGTCGACCAAATCAGTACAAATATATGATTATCTTCATAAAACTGATGACGATTTGTAATAAAAATATCAATCATGGTTTTTTATTGGACGAATACTGGTGAACGTTTGTGGTTACTATGACAATGTGTAATACGAAATGACATACTTTCACTATAAGCTACGAACCAGTCATCATTCATTATCACACTCTCATCACTCATGTTTTATGGATTCATTTTTCGTACTACTGTCGATGTTCGAGGCAGGTACATTAGTATTTTTATAACTAATAAATTGATGATCAAAAGCCGCCCACTAAATACTTTCACTAAATAAATATTATTAAGAGATCGGTATTTTTTGGGCAAATATTTTTTGAAATATAGAATTAGATTACTTAAGTACCATGTGAGTACCCTTAATATTAAACGAACAATTATTTAACAATTTGTTTTTCAGTAAATCGGCATAGAAAAACTCCTTTAGCCATTTAAGGATTTCAGAAGCCCACAGTAGAAAACTGTTAATAATAATGAACTAAGTCAATCAGGCGTCTTATTCTGTTAAAATGTTGGATACTGTAACATTGATGATGTTAGGTGTTTATGGTTATCAACTTGCATTTGAAAGCAATACTGTTGATTTAATAAGTTTGACTAATGAAGGAACTATCCCATTTGAATGAATAGCGGAAATTTAACCGTTTACTTAGGTATACACAGTTAAACCCAGATAAACATAGTTTACCTGACAGACAAGCTAATGTTTATATTCGTTATCATTTAACTTTGAACAGACTGTAAAACTTCTATTAATGTGACCTATATTATTGTTGACCTAATTCAATTCACTAAAAATTGTGTCAGTCATCATCATCAAGCTACATTGCTAAAATTTTCTTTTGTATTCAAAAATCTCCAACAGAAAACGACAAAACATGACGAGTTGAAATCGGATATTTTGACGAAGAAGTGATTCGCACTTTATAAAGGTTTACGTTATCAGCAGGATTTATTGTACAATGTTTACAAACTATCCAAGCATCATGTACGTTTTATCATTTTACAGTCAGAATTATGTTACAGAAATAGCGGTGAATTATTCCTACATTATGTTGAGATTCAACCGAGATTTGCAGACATAATAAAGCATCTCATGAATAAGCTAGAAGCATGATTCCACCGAGAGTCTCAGAATACAATGGAGGTAACATTAGAGCTGTCCATTATAAAATGATGTGCTTGCTCGACTTCTACGACTTCTCCCGTAGATCAGCTGTTATTGATACGGATCACTGTCAAACTAGGAAATCGGTCAATTGACTGGCTGAGCAAGTCTGCATAAGTTACAGATTCTGCACTCTAATATAGTTGAATGTTAACAAGGAAGCTGGGTAAACTTGCAATGCTTTGTGACACAAAGTGACTTTTATTAATACAGATCACTTTCATACTTTCAGAAACTGCATTTTAAAGTTTGTTGATGTATTGGGAAAATGAAAATAAGAGCAATAACTCAAAATTCAAGAAAATAAATTGTATCAACTTTCATTTTAATTAGAGTGATTTGAAGATATCAAAAAAATATAAACTAGCTTATAAACTATCTTGTTGTCAGAAATTTAAGTAAAGTGAGTTGTATCATAAACATCATAAATTTTAACTTAAACTTAAATTTCTCTTCATCAGATATATCACATTATCAGTTAATACACCAAGAAACCCAAAGAAAATGTATGACATACAGGCAACAAGTGGTACGACTCTAATAAACATTGAAATGCAAAGTGAATTAAGCAATTAAACAACATGACACGGGCATTTTTGCGGCCGCCATATATTACATATTTAACTGCCAAAGCCATAAAATGAAAATTTTAGGAATTTTACCAGATTTTGTCAACTCATTACTATGACAACCTCGAAACAGGAAATAAGTTGTTATAATGTGATAACCTTAACAAAGGATAATAACATTCACTATTCCTATAATTGTCTAAAATTTTCTTTTAAATTTCTCATGTCCCCATGACAAAATGCAAACAAGACCATGACTTTGTGGTTATTAATTTGCTCCAAATTAGTTTAAGTTATTGAACTGACTTACGACATGCAATAACCTCTATTTAATACATTCGTAAATTTAGAATTTATTAAAATGCTGATTATTAACAGTGACTTCAATACCACTTCAGTAAGTATGATTAATGATGAAAATCAATAACCGAACACCTTAGGGTGTTGACCTTGACACAACAATGTTGCCATGAGACAGAACAATGTGATCATGTGACCATGTGAATGCTCTAGATCATTCAGATGCTTGAACAACATCAATCAGCATCAACAAGATGCTTGTCCAAACAAAAGGTCCTTTATTTACATGTAACTGTCATTTTTTGACAGAAAGAGCAAAAACATGTGCGTTTTGTACACACAATGTTATTATAAGGTTTTTATGTCATATCTGATTTTTGCAAAACAAGATCAAAATGTCTTAGTAACTATTTGAGTAACTCATTGTATCAGTTGAGTAAGTGACGTCCCTAGTGACACTCAAAGTAGAATGACTCAATTGTTTTCCAATGCATTAACTAAACAAACTAAACTAAATAAACTAGATTACATTTAAATGAATGAACAGAATTGATCCATATCTTGCTGTAAGAATGACTTAACAGCTTCTTGAACATAACTGACATACCTTATCCTCGGCACCAAACCTATATTACAAGCAATAACTATTCAGGGCAAGCGTCAATGTGTAAACCCGGAGTTGAACCAGGTGCTTCATTTAACAAAGCACACAGAACCATTATATGCATTATCCCAAAGACAAGGTTGACATGAAAACTAATGTTTCATTATTTTATTCGAATAAATGTCAACAAAAGGGAGACAGGCAGGGGTATGACATGAACTTGTAACACACATGATGAACTCCAAATACTCAGGTACTATCAAAGCAATACTTTCAATGAGGGAATTATCCTATTCAAAAGAATAGTGGGGACTACAGTTAACTCAGTTACACCCAGTTAAACCTAGTAAAAATAGTTTACCTGTCGAACAAGCTAATGGTTATAACCATTCTCATTTAACTTTAAAGATGGCAAACGTGACCTATGATCCAGGTTATAAGCAAGGAAGTAAATATACCATGCGTATGTCATGTTGATAAGCTTGGGGTCATCTGACTCCGAAATGTGCATGGCCTCTTTAAGTACCATTAGACCTTTAATTGACACCATGACAGTTCTCCATGTATCACAGAAACAACCATGATGGAAACATACCACAGTATAGATCACAATGTCTTCCTACCATTTCTTGTTGTATAAAACCATCAATAATTAAAGGCAGAAATATCGATCACTGGGCAATACAACAACAACATCAACAACAGAATGAAGACCAACATACAGGGTATTTTTCGTATTTCAACTTTCCCCATCACAACCATCTATCAACATTATCTTGCGGATAATCAATATTATAACTATCCAATTAAATGCAATTAAAAAAACATTTGCCGACAGTTGGAATAGTGATGGAAGAGAGATGATTAGGAAATTTCAATGGAAGAATTTATAATGTGGGTAACTACCGGTATGCGTTTATACAGTGAGTGAAAGAAGTGCTGAGACAGCATAAAATAAAACAGTGGCACATAGATAGTCTTGGTCATTTACAGAAATTACCAGATTACTAAAATGGGTATAGATCTACAATGACCTCTCAGTAATGACCCCTTTAGAGATAGAATACGAAGTGTTTACTAGTCACCCCTCGAAGATTGTTGTAGATCTTTATATGTTAAAGGATTAGTCTTCAAAAGTACTTCATAACAAAGTTTTAATAGTTCAATGACCATCTTGTTAGGATTCTATAGAATGTTTTTGCTTTTACTCTTAGGCTTTATCAATTTCCTTGATGAAATGGTTTCACATACTCGATCATCAGTTTGTCCAAGCTCATGTAACAGAAAATAACACATCAATTTAGCAAATATTATTACTAAGCTTTGGCACTGGAACATTCAAGCCATGATGGCATAATGGCAAGCAGTAACAATTTGGTAAGTGTTATACCTTAAGTATATACATTGTATAAACATGGTTAAGCAATTACTAAATTAGTCTGCAATATAAACAGATTGATATGGTACAAGCTAGAGTATTACAGTATTATAACCAGGAGAGATCTGGAGAGGGAAGCTGAGAGTTGTTGTAGTGGATCAATTAAATCAAGTAATATATCTATACATGGCTCACAAACTGTTGTTATATTGCTTCACTGATTTCTATCCTACACCCAATCAATACATTCCACAGTCGAACCATTCAATGACATTCTATAGAATCACAGAACCAGAGAGAAAACTGAACCAGAGAGAAAACAAGGAAAATAACAAACAGCATGCATAGATGATGGCAACGTTTAACCTATACAATATCATAACATTGGGTATATCAGAACAATCAGGTTACAATAATCTCTGGGAAATTGTTAGGCTTGATTTCATCTGATCAAAGTTTGCAACATTTCAAATCAATTTCTCTGGAAATATCAATCAGATTTCTTAGAACTCTGGCATTTACAATGATGAAGTGACATTACAAGTTTACAATATTCATTGAGTAGCAATACAATGGATAGCCAACAGGCTGTTGTTGTGATCACAACATTATTGGTGACTCAACATGAAAATCATGAAAATTCATTTGGTTGGCATAATGGCAAGCAGTAACAATTTGGTAAGTTTTATACCTTAAGTATATACATTGTATAAACATGGTTAAGCAATTACTAAATTAGTCTACAATATAAACAGATTGATATGGTACAAGCTAGAGTATTACAGTATTATAACCAGGAGAGATCTGGAGAGGGAAGCTGAGAGTTGTTGTAGTGGATCAATTAAATCAAGTAATATATCTATACATGGCTCACAAACTGTTGTTATATTGCTTCACTGATTTCTATCCTACACCCAATCAATACATTCCACAGTCGAACCATTCAATGACATTCTATAGAATCACAGAACCAGAGAGAAAACTGAACCAGAGAGAAAACGAGGAAAATAACAAACAGCATGCATAGATGATGGCAACGTTTAACCTATACAATATCATAACATTGGGTATATCAGAACAATCAGGTTACAATAATCTCTGGGAAATTGTTAGGCTTGATTTCATCTGATCAAAGTTTGCAACATTTCAAATCAATTTCTCTGGAAATATCAATCAGATTTCTTAGAACTCTGGCATTTACAATGATGAAGTGACATTACAAGTTTACAATATTCATTTAGTAGCAATACAATGGATAGCCAACAGGCTGTTGTTGTGATCACAACATTATTGGTGACTCAACATGAAAATCATGAAAATTCATTTGGTTAAGTTTAACCACTGTGTTTCCAAGGGTAACTTTAAACAGTTCAGCCATTCAACAACCCTTTGACATTTGAATGTTCCCCTGGTCATTGGGCTACCTCTTGATTGTCAGGTTGACATGCAAACAACAACAAATGTCCACAGATCATCACTGAATTAAACTTGAGCAATCAGTATCTGCAGCTCATGTTACCGTTTGAGTGTGTCACGCATATGTGTCCATGCAGGTATATAGCAATAAATAAGAGGGCATCTATGTCCCCAAGGACATGTAAGTTTAACTATAATGGTACCCAATGTGGTCCCAGGAATGTTCTAGACAGACATTCTATAATCACACAATGTGGCTTCAAGTTTAAAGGCATGGCAAACCAAGCAATGAAGAGTTTTAGCATCAACAACAAATGCTGAATAGTCATTGAATGTGATCTACATATCTTCATGCTACTACTTCAGAGCCAAACAGCCAACAGATCTTTGGCAACAATAACTCACTGAAATTCTACCTACAGACAACAGTTTGGCAACAACAGTCTGATGTGATCATTGGAGCGAGAATACTCAACACCAATCAGTTATACCCCAGCAATCAGTTATACTCAAGCACTTTGAACAACCTGGTGTGCCTCCGCAGCTAAGTGGTTAAGCACGCTTGCTGCAAAATCAGGGAATCTGGGTTCAAATCTGGGTGGAGGTACTCCTGCCATATTTCAGCAGAAAGCTGACAGGCAAATAAAAGGCTATGCTTTGCATTGCAATAACCAAATCATTGTCCAAATGTAGACTAATGTGAGGAAAGATAATTGTTTCAATACATTAATGTCATAATGTAAATACACCCACAGCAGACATTTAGAGTACCCTTGTACTATTACACCCCATCTAGGACAGGACATTGACGTCTCTCCGAGGTTGTCTCCCCAGAAAGTGTTGGCAATAAACACAGTATCAAACATTCAAAGAGGGTTTATTAGAGATAGATAAAATCTCGGCAAAGATCTCGACCAGATCTCGGCAAAGAATGTAACAGCTCAAGCAACCCCGAATGAAGCATCACAACAGATATATACACAAATATTGGATCAAGAAGTGAATACCATGTGACTTATATGACATTAAGAATCATCTCAAATATTTTCTGATGAGATGAGAACAGACATTAAAGACAACCTAAGTATACTATGCTCACGTAGGTAACAACAATTTTATAGCAAAGTTACAAATACAAGCCAAGATTATTGACAATAGCAGACAACATAGCTGGGTGAAATTTGTTTCTAAATCTGTATTCAGACTGTGGTGGCAACACCTTGCAGTCTATATACAGCAGTATTGATCACAAATCTTAGCAGAAATATAATAAAATGTGGCAGTTTATAAAATCAGCATCAAAATATACCTTCTTACGTATTTTATATTGATTAGGTGAAGCAATTACTACAAGTTATTGTCACATTATGTCTGCATTCAAAGCAGAATATTTGTGTGCTTGCCAATTGTGCGGATTAGGACGGATAAATGAGAAAACAGCTAGCGTAGTTTTGAAGGTCACCATGGTATATCTAAGCTCTGATGGTACAGGGTTCTATGAATACACAATATGGCAATGTATGCCTTAAATAAATAGAAGCTGAGCTTGTACCTGACACAAAGTTTTAATCACATTCACAAAGGTACTCAGATGATGCTCTGACATTTCATAATGAAGGTGGGTGGGGTATTATACACATTTTGTCACAATGACACACCGAAATACCATCTGCAGTTATTTGACTGACACAGGCAACTGCAAACAAACAACAACAAACAACAACCATCGGAAGTTCAACTTCACACCAAGCGAGGTCTGACAATGTCTGACCTTGGCCAGCTCTGAAACGCCTACATGATGCCTATGTATCTGGTCGTATATATGTAACAAAGGCTGATGGGGTAAAAGTGCTTTTAAACCTGCATACATTTTGTGATGCACTTGAGAATTTGCAATATCTTTCCATGACTTGGACTTTTTTACTACGGTATAAGATAGCACATTGTAGGCATATTGCCACCAGGTGGGAAACATATAAGCATGGCATTGTTAAAGATCAAACCATGAATTAAGCCATTGTAAATGTTTCCTACAGTCGGCATCTTCAAAGTAACACCTAAGACCACTTAAAACCATCCTTTGGAAGGATAAACCCAATTCATTCAAACTTTAATATAAAACAACTTGTATATTAAAGCAGCTTTGATATTAAGTAAGGTTGATCACAGGGACGATATCTACATGTTATTTATAGCCCTGCAACAAAAGAAACATAATGCTACGGTTGCTACCAACTAGAGCCGTCATCTTTACAATGCCTACCCTAATTTTATAATAGTTGTATGCATAATACATGACCCAAATATGATAAAATGAATAATGCGTTATTATATACAAAATCTGTGAAATAATTTATACAATTATAACATATGTTACCTGGGGGCATATATGGTAGAATATCATAAAATTGTATACAGTACATCTGCCAACTTTATGTCATTTATTTTGATAATTGATTAAATTTGAACAAATTTGAACAAAATGGAATACACCAATTAACAAAATGGTGAACAATTTGTAAACCATTTCTTAAACCAAATGGAATATACAAATTATAAAGAAATGTAGAACAATTTCTTTATCATATCTTAAGTTAAACAAATTGGAATATACCAATTAACGAAAAAGTGAAAAATTTGTACATCATCCAAAACTTCACTTTCGCGGAGCAGACGTCAATATTATAAATAGAAACATACTTTCTCACAATACATTATATAATTATATCTATATAGCATGCAGACAGGAATGTTACGCATTGATGAATCAGTGCAATTAGCATGCTCAAGAATGAATTTAATTATTCATAAAAAGCGCCAGAAATAACACAAAATTTCAGAATAGAATATCGACATAAAAAGTTAATGAATTTCGATCCTAGTTCTTATACATAGACAAGAAAGAATGAATGATATACAACTCACCTTGAGCCTTAACGGAGAACTAGGGGCCATCGGCCACGACCTGCGATTCACAGGGTTTATATGTAATTGTTTATGGGGTCGTCGCTTGACCTCACTGCGACTATGACTCCCATCGTAAGTTCCATGTAACATTTTCATCGTCTTTGGAAATATTATTTATCTCGCTTTGAACATAATAACACTTTTAACACATTGGCACTAAAATCTTCCACTAAATTCTTCCACAAAGTGTTCAGTTTATAGCCAACTGATGACGTAAATCACTATTCATGATGAAACGTTCATACAGCACTGATTTATTCACCAGTCATTCCTTGGAATAGTTACAGAAGCAAACAGAAAGTTCATACAAAGTACTTATAGCAAGCTCAGAGAAACCCCACCCTAAGCATGGAGGGTAAAAAGCTAAAATTAGAAATAATAAAATATGAAATAAAATTCGTAACCACGCCAACTAAGAATATTAGTTCCACATATATTTAGATCCTAAAACATCGAATCAGCCAACTTGATTAACATTCTAAAGCCTCAGATCTCGAACGTTCGACAATTCCTTAAATCCATAAAACGATATAAATTCTACACTATTACGAACAACTGTCTTTTAAACTTCACCAAGATTTAAATACAAGTTGTATATTAATAGTTTTCAGACAAAAATCGCACATTCAGGACTGTCACACAGTTGACTAAATTTCACCGCACTTGTTTGAGTTTACGAATCAGTAGTTTTAATTTACGATATCGTCGACACAATTTTTAAAAATAAATTATATGTTTTTAACCCACATGTCTGATATACACCAGATTGTACTGAGCGTAAAGTAATTATGATTATAGCAATTTCTCCGCTCGCTCGTATCCTGTTAGGGTATGCTTCGATCAGCGCATGACTCAAACACTCAAACATTTACATATAAGTACAATCATACAATGTTCTTAATTTTATACGACGACCAAAATGCTACCGGATAAACGCTGTATAATATATTATATTGTCCGTTTGCACAACATTTTAAGTGGTTGAAAAATATGACATAATGCAACATTAAATTTTAACAGCCGAATAATCCAGTTTAATTTAACCAAGCTTTATTGAAAACAAAACTTTAATAAAACCGGAGTGTCAGCGGGTACTCGGGAAAGATTTGGAACAGTATAGATAAGCGATCGTATATTAAATGTACGATCAGCTGGCGTCAATAGATTAATCTTAGAAAAGACCACCAAAGAGTAAAATGTAAATGACAGATTTTCTGTTTACAAAAACACAAGAAATTAAATATCATAATCTTTTTAACTGATTAAAACTACTTTAATCCTTAGTTCTTTACACAAGTATACACTCAACTAGTATTTTGGTATTATTTTCATTGCGATAGGCCTCCTAGAGTGTTTAATGGCCCCCTATTACAATTTACAAACCACTAAATTCACGGTACACCACAAACCGAACAAACTGAACAACTGAACAAATGCTAAAAAATTAAATTCCTTGAAGTCACGATAATCAACAACAGAACACATATTTTATCAACAGAAGAATATAAACATCCCATTTAAGCCAATTTAACCAGGAACCAGATCCATGAAATCAAGGTAATATTGTCGATCAACAAGAACTCCAAATATTTCCTAAGTATGTAAACATTAGATTTGTTTAACTCTCGAACATACTTTGAACAGTGAAATACAAACAATGAAGATATAGATGTCAAAGTGTTTGTAGAATTATAAATTGTAAGTCAAAGCGACCCTTTAAAATATAGGGTCAAATAAAGGGTCATTATGCTTTAAGGGCTGAAAGCAGATCTGCAAAAAGTAAACTATTTAACATTATTGTAATTTGTATTACATATGTATGTCACATTCCAAGTAATTTTATTTTTCACTGAATCCAAAAATAAAATAATATATTTCCATAATTACCAACACAGCAGCTGGTCATTGAAACTTATAATTAATGAAAGAAAGAAAATCAGCACCACATATTGCTGTCGCCACTACAACAGCCTTAACCGATTCAATCCAATATGTGTTCAAATACGCAAAGGTAATTTCTGTACACACAATTCCATACAAATGCAAGCACTGCTCAATGACACGTTGAATAAGAAGTAACAAATTTAAATAGCAATCCACAAAACAATTTGCACAAATTTGCACAAATTGTCACCAAATAATTACTTAATTAGGAAAGCATATTGAAATCCTATAGCATCTAAATGCTGATGCTCAGGTATCCACTAACACACCGTTTGTAACGATCGATCTGATTGGTCAATAACTTCTCCATAGACTGTATCCAGGTGTTTCAGCTTCCTACTGATAAAAATTCACCAATTTAACAATACCAGTCAAAGAACACAACAAAGGAATACAAAATGCTGAACAAAAACTGTTCACAATCATTGAAATGATCAAAATCACTTAAGGTAATGGAGGTGCATTGAAACTTGCATGTTGTGTGCAAATCCTGTGTGTGCTGATCGACCCATTGTTACAAACCATGGAGCCAGCAACCTGACGATCATGTTTTATGTTAGATGTTACAGACTTCACGTTAACCAGAAGCGGCAGAAATATAGTAAAGTATTTTGCATGAAAACTACAGATTTGTAAGCAGATTGTTACAGAATCAATATGAACAATCCATAATAGCTCACAAATAGAGGCTCTCTATCACAGCATTACTCTGACAGACCGAATAATAACACTTAACAAAGAAAACGAGTAAGGCAAATTTACCATAATGGCGTAATTATTTTATCTTCATTCACATCTTTTTTTATTTAGGAAGCATTTAATGAGTATCTAATACGGGTCTTGCTGATCTTTTATATAGGTCACTGTTACAGGCAGGTGGTATGTGGTATCCCAGATATATGGGATAAAACCTGAGACTGGTATGTATCAGGGAAACGCAGCATTTTGAAATAAAATTTCTCATTTCAAAAAAAGCGTTACCATGAAAACGAACATTTAAGTGCACAAAACTGCTTTAATTAACTTAAGATTATAACAAAACAATGACTTGTATTACATTTCTATTATACAAGACATTAAATTAGCATAAACTACTGCATTATGCAATTTTAATGCAGTAATTCGGTCCTGACATCATATTTATTTTTTGGTAATTTTCAGTATATTTCAACATACAATTGTGACAGTTACACAGTTTTGCGGGACATTTTATACAACTCAGGAAGATGAATTGCCACAAAATATGTAGTATGACTGAATATTGCACCAATTAATTTAATTATACTTTCAACAGGTGGCATATGCATTTCAAATTACAAATTTTAGCACATTCTAATTATATATACCAAGTGTATTTTATAAAGAAATAGAGATATCAGATAATTTCGAGGATAATTTTGTTAATTAAAGGTGACATGTTAACAATAAGTAAATAATTCAACGTAATAATGACTTTCTAATTGACAGAAGTTTTTTAAACAATTATTAGATAACAGTCAAACCTATGTTAATTAATGCATATATTGAACTTCAATAAAGCAAGCACCTGTCTTAATTAATTATTAAATCCTAATTAATCATGGTTATATAAATTAATTACATCTATATTAATTGAACAGCCATATTTATTACTCTTAGACTGGATTTAATAGACAGGTGATCGGAATTAGCTAGCTTGTGTATGAATAAGATTTACAAAGGTTTTAGATCCGGATCGAGCTTTCACATATGGATGGCTTAGAACCAGAAGGCTGTAACTACCTCTTAAGACCTTATAAGACTCATACATATTTGAAATCTGCTTCACAAGGCGCTTCTTATTGGCATATTTTCATAAAAATCTGAAATTGTCATGTTGACCAAAATGAAGTTTTAAAAACGTGTTTTCCCAAAGGTAAAGAGTAAATTACAGACAGTTTCTCTTTTTTTCTCAATATATCGATTTTCTAGTTACGACCTTCTTGTTCTAAGCCAGTGATATATAAACTTTTAGTTTTGAAGTGGGTGTTAATGATTTAAACTACTCTCAACTGTGTGACATCCTTTTACTATGACTAAGTACACCAGATTTTAAACTTCCAATAACTTGATCTCACTAAACTAACACAAACACATTCTCACACAAAATAATATCCATCATATTTATATAATTTCCACATATTTTAAAGATAAAATACACAAAACATAAAAAAAGTTATATTTAAGACTCTCAAAACAGCTAGTCCATGAAAATATCCCAAAAACTTCAAAAAGAATATCCACAAATACCACAAGCCACAATCATATGACAATTTGTAATTGATGATTTTTTATGATAAATATTCCATTTATATTGCTAACTCACAGTAATCAACCAATTTCTATGATAAAGATTTTTAAAAATATGATATTCCATTTATATTGCACACATATACACATACAATAAATGCATTCCGGTTATATTTGAACTGTAATGGTGTGTGACAGTTCGACCACTACTTGCCCACAAGGTATACCGAAGGTATAATAACCTATAGTCGGTCGATCAGCTGGGATATATGCTCTAATGACCTTATATTGGTCTGTATATAGACCATGGTGACAGACTGTCTTAACTTTCTATTTAATGATCTAGACCATAAAGAGACTATAATACATTATATCAAATACTCTAGTTGATGGTCTTCTTAATACAGGTATTGTTCATATATTTTTGTTGTTTTTTTACTATAATTTACTTTATTTCAGTCAAATATCGACTTTTAAACTAAACTATTCTACAGCTAACAGTATCATTGATACTAAAAGGAAAAAAAAATGTTATTAATTTTAGGGTAACTTTTTTTGTGATAAACGATACAGTTACCTGTGAATTATTCTGGCATTGCACCAACCATTCTTGATATAACTATCATATAACAGAAACAGCCCGATTTCACCAACAATTGCAAGCTTAAACGTAAGCACCATCAGTACAGTGGGAGTTGGTGGATTAGATGAAAGATGTTCACCAGATCAAGGTCCTGGTTTTGAATACCATCTGTGCCACTGCTTACTTCACCCAGTTACATACTGAATGGTTGCCCAAAACCCTGGTCAAACACAAAGTTGTTGTGGCTGCCACTCTGAATTCTCATTCAACCAGCGCAATTTTTCGTCCGAAACAATAGGGAACTAACAGTGACTTGCTGCATGCATGAGTATGGCCACTCAGCAGTGCCATGTTAAAATCTTTGGATGTATTGAAATAATCAGGTTTCAAAGTAACATAAAGTTGAATGAGTCAGGCCATGCATTTCATAAAGAAGACTTTAACCAGGACCTTTAACACAGGGGTAGATAACTCAAGACCTTGACAAGGACAATAAGATACTGGTAGGTAAGATATACAGAAGAAATCAGTTTGAATCAGCAAGTGTCCTAAGGCAAGCCTCACCACTCTCTGTCATACCTTGTTATTTATGGTATTTTATGTACAATATTAATATTCATTGGCTTTGTACATTAACCGGAGTGAAGGTTAGAAATAAGTAGAAGTCAATAATTATACATATGTCTCCTGTACAACATGTTTATTGTTGAAAATAAATATCCCTGATAAGTCAAGCAATGGTATGTGACAGACTGACAATCATGGTCATAATGAAACAGAGTACTTTTGATACAGCAAATTAGGGATGGTTGATTAAAGATTTCCTCTTTTACTGCTTGACCAACCGTCAAAGAAGAACCAGCCAACCCTCCAAGAAGGACCAGCCGACCCTCCAAGAAAGACCAGCCAACCCTTCATTAAGGACCAACCAACCCTCAACGAAGGACCAATTAACCCTCAATTAAGGACCAGCTGACCCTTCATTAAGGACCAGCCAATCCTCCAACCCTTCATTAAGGACCAGCCTTCCGCATGGTCAACAGGCCTATAACCTTCTTTGCAGACCAACCATTATTTGACATGTTACCTAGATTTAGGTCAAGACATTCCATAAGAGCTTTTAGCAAGCATACATCAATCAGAATGTATTAGTGAAAGATTTCTAGAGGATGTGGAATTAGCACACCATTGTGCAAGCTGTCTTGGACTTCCTTTTACCGCTGTAATCTATTTCCCCCAACAAAATCTCAGGTATACAAACGACAACTAGACTCCACTTTACACCTGACATTCATCATCATTAGGCTTATAGTCAGCTACTTCTATACAATCCTATAGACAACCTTGTGTTTATAAATGGATTATATTTGTCAGTTACAAATAGGTTCATTGACCTCTTAAACAAGCCATGCCATATCAACAGTTTAACAGTTAACCCTGTACAACAGTTTAAATTCATCAGCAATTTTAATATATGCCTGTTACCATGGAAGTCACTACAAAGACAGAAAAACTTCAACACAGACAAATATTTGAATCAGGATTTAACAAAGACATATTTGACAACATTTCTTAAGGTTTTAGTGATGGACAACATTATGTATCACCTGTAGACTAAAATAAACCACATTATGCACCAATCAATGATTTGAATAAATCTCCAGCATGAATTCAATGAAACTGCCTATTAAGGAAGACCTTGCAAAAGGCAGCGAGTCAGTGTAACAGCTATAATAATTAAGTGAGCATATAAGATGATCAGATGACCCAACACTCTGGACTAAGAGCCAGATGCAAGAATTAGTTTGGTCCAACAGTCTGACTTAGAGCCAATTGTTAGAAACATACCAAGGTCCTGGCCACTCTGGCCATACAGTGAAGCCAAATGTCAGGATTTCAGATAGCAAAGCATTTCAGCTAGAACCGATAGCCAGGATTAATCAGCAAGGACTGATATTCTGGAAGAAAATTTATCTAGCACAACATATCAAACCTTTATATTGACTTTAGATACTGCAACAGTGATATTAGGAGCTTCAACAAAAGACATCTTGAAAGCAAGAAAGAACATCTATTTTCCCATGTAGCTTTCATTGACATTTCAAACAAGGGCAATAAATATTTCTTCACAATGAAAGTTTAAATCCTTTGATACATTCAATGCAGCGAAAGCAGAATAAAGTCAGAATAGATCGACATGTAAGTTTGGAGGGGGTAAAATGATCTTTATCGTATTCTAGCTGGGGGTAATTAAAAACAAAGTTGTTAAAAATATCACACAGTGGTGAGAATAATTTAAGATATTTTAAATACCTTTTGTGGTGGGAGACGTTATAATAGTCAAGTTATTTAATTATCTTTTCAAAGACTTTAACAACCTGGCTTGATGTTTATTTGTTTATCAGTAATTTGAACATGCAATACTGCATTAATTTTCTCAGAGTTTGTCAGTGTAGTTACAGCAGGCTTGCACCAAGGTCAGTGTAACTTAAAAACACATAATTATTTAACAACATTTTATGCTCTCAGAAAATCAGCGAACAAGGCCAAACTTTTAAATAGAAACAAATTTGTGTTTGTTAATTCCTTAACATAACCCTGTAGAGTATTTAGAAAGGAAGTGAACAGATATCTTACAAAATAAGTTAATATCATTTGACAAATTGCTGAAACAAATTATAATATTCCCTTGAGTAAGAAATTCTATCATGGACTGATATAGCAATAAAAATGTTTGTATCACAGAATGTTGAGGTTTAACCAAACAACAAATATTAAATTTTCTATTTTCAGCCTATCATTTATTTTTCAGGTTTACTAAGGGTTGTATAATCATTAAAGAAACAACAGCTAATTATTAGTTGACAAAAGATCAGAAGTATCTTGTCCTAAAAAAAAATCAATTAACCGAGCACTAAGCCAATGCCTTAGCTATAATTAGTGGAATACCTGATACAATTGAAGGGGCTGAGCCCCATATGGTGAGTTATAATTATAGGGTACCCTAACAATACAGGAGAGTACAGATTTCTATCTATACCAGGAATGACCATCATCAAAGAAAAACAAACAATTATTGCAAATAATAATGAAAACCCACCAAGATGATCTAGGGTCTGTGTATTGACTGACAGGGTCTGTTTAAGTGATTTGTACCCTAATATAGATGTAACCAAGGGTCTCATTTAACTAACGGTTGACTACCAAACCCCGGACAAATAAATGACAGAAATATATAACAATAAGATGTGACCTGTATTGACTTTATTTAAAGAGGCAATTAACATAGTGTTGGTCAAGCCCCCTTAGAGTCTCCCTTGTGAGCCTCTAGATTATAGAAACTGACCAGAATCTTGCAAGTACTTTGATCCATGATGACATTGACTGTACAGTACAGTCGCTTCTATTTTCAGTATTTATGTACAATATGACGCGCCATGCATACTGTATCATATTATTATACTAGATGACTGTTACCAAGAAAGGAAACAAGAAAAGAAAAGTTGAGAGATGTCGTTAATCAACATGTAAGAAAAAGTATTATAAAAGGACAAAAAACTTCAGGTTGCGTGTCTGTCTGTCTGGTCGACATCAGGTGCACTGAGTACTCTCCGCATGGTTATATTGTACTGTTGATGCACAGTATATCCCCCTAACGCCCACATGGTATCTTTGTATCATACAACGGGTAACAAAATATGATTGACTTAGTATAATACGATATATAACCACACCACCGCAAGTATAAGTACTTAACCATTGTAAAATGCAAATTTTTATTTTAAAGAAAAGTACAATGTCATAATACATCGTAAGAGGTATACAAGGTATAAAATTATTCTCCTAAGTGCATGATAACCAATTGTGCACACAACATAATAAAAAATTTAAACACCTGAGGATGTTAAGGCTTGATGGGATTTTTTTTTATATTTGGCTTGCCTAATACTAGGTAGCAATTTATAGCACCAATAAACACTGGTGTAAGAAGTATACCGGTACATATTGTCAAACCTGTATGTATTAGTGTCCACTGAATCAATTAACCAACCACCTGTCTTAGGCGGACATTATTATAAAACCATGATCAATCTTGTTTGGATTATTGAAAACACCTGGTTTAAGGAGCTATATTACCTTGACTCAGACTGCTTTCAAACAGGGCTGACAGTTTATTACATGTCAAACATAGCCTTTATTTGCCAGTCAGCTTTCTGCCGAAACATAGCAGGAAGCCTAGATTTGAACCCCGGTCGCCAGATTAGATGGCCAGCATCTAAGGAGGCACACAAATACAGCGATACATCAAATAGTTCAATTTTTGAAACATTGTTAAATTTTTATCTTGATATTGTAAACACTCCTACACGATAAGATATTACGTTACCATAATTGAAGTTTATTAAATGTTTGTGGTTTTCATCACTCAACAAAACAATTATTGCCAGCAGCTACATGACTTTGCAAATATCTTTCAAATATAGTATTATAATTTAATGAAATGAAAAATCACTCAAATCATTACATCAAAAGGTAGGTAAAATACATGCTAGTAAAACATATTAAATTAACTCTCTACTTGTTGCCCCCCCCCCCTCTCCCTTCCTGGAACATGTTGGTTCAATGTGACAGTGTTGTTGATATTATAGTGAGACAAATTTAACATATGTTTTTACTGATGGTAAAAATCTTAAATGGAATCTTAATTAAATAGCTGAAATTATGTAGAGCAAGAATTTTGTATAGAAATAATAATCAAGTTAGTTATAGCATTCCATTGCAACATTTTACACTTACATTTTCATACCAATGCTTGATATAGACATGTCTCAATAACCAACATGATATTTAAACTTTTAACAAGAGGGCTATTGGCACTTAATAAGCGCTCACCTGAGCGTTTGCATTTAAATCTCAATCAGGTAAATGACATTGGTTTTGACTCCATGTGATCCAGGGTTGAACATTGGCCTTAATTTCACAAAGGCCAAAAGTGAGACCTACCATAGTTTCATTACTAAGATTATGTCAAAACAGCCCTTCATGTTTCCTTATACTCAATAGCCCAGTGTTTGAGGCCCCAGGTGACACAGAAACAAACTTCAGTTACCTTAGATTTTACAGAAAGTGACAGCCCCAACAAAATGGTTCTGTTCTCCTCTCTCCTGTACTGTTCATGCAAGATCAGGTAGGGGTTTAAAAAAGCCAACAGTTACAAGATCAACTATCATGAGGTCCCAATAATAAATACCATGAACATACTTGTCAGACTTATAATGATTCATAAGGAATGTCAATTGTGTTAATTTAAACATTTAATATGGGTAGATATTAATAATTAAGTTATTTGACAATAAACCAAGGTTCACAGTACACTGACGACTACATTAATATGATCATAAGATCATTGACTTGTCATCTTTTGTTAGATAAGATAGTTGTAGATACATATTAGAACCATAGCCTGGTAATTCAGCCGATACTATATTAATCATAATCATAATTGGTGTGTCATCGAGACACAAAAATTATAAGCCGCCATGGCATGCATATACAGATTGACAGTAAATGTTCCAAAACATTTTGTATCTAAACACTCAAGGTGAAGCCCCCATTACAGCACCTTATTATCACTGATTGAAATTTAATGGCAATTATAATAATAAACGTACATTGAATTGAAGCAAAAAGAGAAAATTAAGTCAATTTAGCAGGACTTTGACATGCAGTAAGGACTATATTGTGAAGACGGACCATTTTAGTATATAATATAACATTTTACTTGACAAGTTTTATGGAGCTCAACTGTACGATAATTGCAAGCAAAAATATTCAGTTTTAAGCAGATTTAACCTAGTAGATCTATATTTACGTTACATTACATTGGAGTCGAACATTCTGAAATAAATCTTAAATTTCTTTCAATGTCCACAAAGAAGCACACCAACAAAGACAAACAGCCTCAAGCACGTCCACATAAAATTATACATAATGATGTCTAACACTCATCCTAAAATAAAATATTTGAATTCCTAAAGTTCTAAATTTCATTAAGAAAATCAACAACAATGCCTTACTTATGAAATTATAATGTATTTACATCAAAATGTAGAACTATACAGTAAATATTTTCACTACTATCCAATATATTGGCATATGCTTGACACCCAAGGTAGGTCAATATTGGTTAGATTAACTTCTACAAGTTGTGAAAATATCAATTATGAATACTTTGGTTAAAATTAATGGACATCTGACATTTATTATAACAACCCCATGTATATTTTAAGTTAGTTGTTTGCTTAGATATAGTGTAAAAATTTATATTATATTATGACCGACAGACCTTATTTCTTTATCCCTAATTATCAGCATATTTTTACTCATATTTCCATAATGCTTTGCAAATTTGGATCTTGACATACTGGTACTTATGATCGAATTCATCTATTACCAGTATTGTTAAATTTATAGCAAGGTCACAGACTGCAAGCATAAGGAAATTATGCTGACTTGGCACTTAATAAATACTTTCGTAAATTTGCACTAACATTTTAGCCATGCAATCATGTCATTTCTGACAGTATTGAACACCAATATCAGTGGTCTACCAGCTGAACTTTAAAGTAAACAAGGCACCAGATAAGTAAAAGGTGGTACCAACCAGCAAGACTCAGATCTAAATTGTACCAACATCAATATGAAAGACTATATCAGCTTGAGTACTATAGACCCCTTTCACCAAATCTCCACCTGACTGATAAGCTCATGAATTATTTAGTGGAGGCAGAAAGCATCCGCAGGTGATAAGCCTCCGGTAGTAAATTCAGTATACATGTGGTAGTATTTCCAACAATATGGTACCTAGCTGTTGCATTGTTGGTTGTGCGAACATGCCAGAATCAAGAAAATTGAGTAGTCTTGCATAGAAATCCTAAATATATGTTGTGGAGGAGAGAAGCATGGTTTAAAAAAATTAACTGACTTCATAAAGACTCGACTCATTCAGAGCAAAAATCATGGACAGATACTTCTAGTGCTTGTAGATCTAATATGAATTTCATAGAAGGTGTGTTTGCATTTATACTGCATTTACACAAATCTTTTTATTTATAAATTATTATTTTATATTCCGTGTTCATAGTATAGTATTCACATTTTCAATTAAAACAACCTAGATCTACTAGCAAACAGTCATACTTGAAAGCTTCCTGAAATGTTGTGTTGATTAAATGCCTACCTAAGATCACCTAATGTATTGTGCTAAAATAGTTACCACATTAGCAGGTTGTCTTTGATTTTATCTATTAATTCATTATAATAATCTACATGCATGTGGTTTTCCGAAAGACAAACACATGACCACTTCCTTAAGATCGCCACTGTCAATTATCTATAATAGAATCAGTATATAACACATCGGTACAAAAGTACAAGTGGTTCATTATATGACCACATCAGTGTGTTACATTTTTATAAGTTTCAAAGTATGCATGCATAATACTTCATTAAAGATTAGATCACAGGACTAATTGACTAATTGACTACTGTATGCTATATTCAAGGTTTACCTTTCCAGGCCTATCTGAAGCAAACGTATTCATTTATACGGGCATATTGTAATATCGTCAATTTTGTTCTGTTGGATATTAAATCTAGTTGAATCATGCATCAAAAAGAAAGAATATTTTAATCTATAGCGCCTTTACTATTAGTGTTAACTAAAATCAGACTTGTTTTGTCAAATAGGGATCTGGCATATAAATTTGAGATTTCGGATGCAAGCATGTCAAGGATATGGAATGACATGGTGCAAATGCTAAGTTCCCCTATTGTGTGGCCTGATCGAGGTGTGGCTAGGTTAACCATTCCAGAGTGTTTCAAATCGGAATATAATATAGTTATATCTAGCATTGACTGCTTTGACATATCTACTGAACGGTTTGTGAATCCTACTGCTTGAGCTCAAACATGAAGCAATTATAAACAGAACAATACAAGTAAATACTTAATATCTATATCACCTTCTGGGTCAGTAAAGTACATTTCCCAGGGTTGGGGAGGACGGGTGTCAGATAAACAGATCACCCTAGAATCCGGGTACCTGTTTAACCTTATACCAGTTGATGAATTGCTGACCGACTGTGAATTTTTAGGGTTGGGTCCCTGTCGCTGGCTTGGAAACGCATATGCTTTGAGTAACACCATGTCGCTCAACTTTGGGACTTGGAACATGACCCGTTGTACATGTCCACATAAAAAGTATTGGTACCCATCTAGTGACTTATGACACTTCATGACTTGGAATAGTTAAACTTGCAATTTATGCAAAGTAATGACAGATGTCGAAGTATGACACATATGGCCAAAGTTTAAATTGAAGGGGTCAGGTTAAGTCCCATATTCAACTGACAGTTTATCCAAATACCCTGTTAAATCAATAGAAGGTAACTTCCTCGCGTAATCAGAATGATCAACATGTTTAAAAGCCTCAAAATCAATTAAATCTGCCATTAAACGCAAATAATCAACACAAAATATAAATCTTCTCATACAAACTACATAGGTATAATATGGCTTATCAGTCAATGTTTTGCCTCCAGCTCAACATGTGGTCAAGATAATGATATGCATAGGGCTATTTTTAGTAACGGTGAAAAGGGTCTATTGCACCAACCTTCGATCCAAACCCACATACTGATCAATAATATATGAACAGCATACAGTTAACCTTTGTCAAACCTACACTATAAATAAGAAATTTATCAAATATTGGCTAGCAATCAGGATCTAGAACAATAGAGATCTTCATTTATGGAGGTAGAATAAGCATGTATTACATAAACCAATCAGAACCAAGAACAAAGACAGCTCTTCATTAATGGAGGTAGAATAAGCATGTAAAATTATTACATAAACCAATCAGAACCAAGAACAAAGACAGCTCTTCATTTATGGAGGTAGAATAAGCATGTATTATATAAACCAATCAGAACCAAGAACAAAGACAGCTCTTCATTAATGGAGGTAGAAGAAGTGACCATTACATTCATTACAAACCAATCGGACACAAAAATAGCGGGGGTGGGCTCTTCATTTGTCAAGGTTAAATTCATCTATATTGTACATCCACGCAATCACACTTGACCATGACAATACGTCATAGCATCTTACATTACGGTAGAAAATATCCCTTATGACACCGAAACCAATTAAATATTAAATTTTATGGACAAGAGTGTGGTATGAGAAATTCCGATTGGAGCTCTTCAGTGGAGGAGGAATGTTATTGGACCTAGGAGTCAGGAAGTGTGACACCAGGTTCTTTACCCTCTTACCAGACAAAAGTAATAAAATGATGATAATAGCTTAGTACAAATCAATACCATTAACTAGGTACAATAACCATAAACTCAATATGTAATCTATTATTGAAAGGTGTAAACAAATGATCCCCCATAATAAAACTCAAGGCCAAACTTCACCAAATCATTTTATTGACACATGTGAATCTTAAAATGCAACCTTGGTTAGCTTATTATTAAGCGATATGTACTTTTTAAATGATGAGTCCTTCAATTCATGAAACCTATTTATTTAAGATGATTTTCATGCAAGAAACTTTGAATCTGAGAACAAGAGTGTTTGAATGCTTTGTAAACAACCCTACACCCTCTTAAAGGCACTAACATTAAAAAGAGCACCTATGTGTGCTGGATGCTAAACTTTCTTGTTTTTGATAGCAACAAGGGAAGATGACTCAGCCATGTCAGTATGGAATCTCCTAATGATGATGAATAACTATGCTAAGTTTCATGTGGATACCTTAGATAGTCTTTGAGAAAATGACTCTGACAATAAAGTTGACCAACTCACTCGCAGACCCTGACGATAAAGTCACGACAATAGCTCAACTCTTTCTTTCGAAAAGTTGAGCTAAAAAGGAACCAAATACTTAATGGTATTTATATTAACCTTGTTCCCAGTAACCTAGATAATGGAGAACCAATTAATATGTAAGCAGGTCAGCTGAGATAATATAGCGCAAGATGTAGCGTCAATGTTTCATAAATTAACCGAATCATACCTTTAACATGGTACTGGCCGATGTATTGAGTATGATATAGGCATAAACTGGACACAAAACAGTCAGAATTCATCAGATTTATTAAAGCCCCTGCGTATAAAATGTCAAACCATCCATTTTATGATGAAGGCGACATAAAGAGGTTACAAAGCTAACGAGCCTGTTCTCAATGATGATGTTGTACTTTTTGTGATGCCCTTTCTAATAAACCAAGCTCTTTTAAACCAAGCTCTACTAAAGTCACTGAATTAAAACGTAAGTCAAAAACGAACAAGGTTGAACAAAAGTTCGTAAAAAATGAACAAAAAGAGTTAAATGACGCAGAGCGAATACAAATGTGAATGTATCGGTAATGTTGGTTGTTGATGAAGGCAATAAATGTGGCGACACATAATACTTTGTGTGGACTTGTTATAATGACAGAGTATGTGTAATATGACAATAACCGACGGGAGGGGGGGGGGGGGGGGGGAGACCAATGTTTGACCAGAGTGCTTGACCATTGTATAATGGTTTCAATACTGACTATAAGTAGACCGGTTACATGAAGGAACATGACACATATAGCCTGGAATGTACATAAGTGTCAGATGAAAGAATCATGATATTGATAATCACTTGATGTCCATTGTGAAAATTATAATTTATGTCCGTTTAAATACTGGTACAAGTCAACGACTGATAATACAGTTGTCACGCAAGCAAGGGTGTCATCAGCTGACCATGTCCTTAACCTTCCTTTTACATTAGGTATCAGGATAACAGAATGTTTAAATTGTGGAGTAGGTCATCTTCATATACATGTATAAGGCAAATTGATCATTCTTTTAGTTTTCCAGAAATTGATCACAACAATAAACTTAACCAATGTAGCATTTAACTTAAGCTCAGACGCCAATGCCGACCTCAATGCCGCCACTTAGACACCCAGGCTAAGGCATTATAATCTTCTCTGAGAACAACACGTAATAGGCACAGCCCAATACACATGACACCATTTTATATATATCAGAATGGATATTTGTATACTATAAATCTGTTTGCCAAAAAAAATGAAAGAATAGCAGATTTTATGAGGTACTTAACTTTGCCAAATCTATTGTCACCAGTATGTGAAAAGTGTTTTATATAAGTCTACAACAAAAGGTATGGTCCTATTAAAACCTATGTAAACACAACATAAAAGACCGGTTTCATTCTAATGTGAAATTTCACATCAATTGTGCTTAAATCAAGTATTTAAACTGTTTGGAGTACCTAAATACCATATATGTGCTTGTTGGACAACAATAAAATATTTCGCCTAATTTGGGGGCATAAATATCGGTTTTCACACAAACCATATGTCCACTGGGCATCACATATTGACAAGTTTTTGCTGAATACTGGATACAATATTAATCGGGCTGACCCTGATTTGACCCGTTTCTGCTCATCATTTATAATCAACCAAGGAGAATTTGACAAAGCAAAATAGAGGATTTAAATGCTGTTGTAAATTAAAGACTTTCTCTCCCAGGTATAATAGAATGTTCAGAAACCTTCAGGTGTATGATAGAAATCGCTAAACTAGGGCATTATAATAAAGTACAAAATATGTTTTAAATTTTTAACCAAATACTAGTAATCTGCCCAGTACCACACCCATGGTCAAATAACAGATAAATCTCATTGGCCGAGATCACCTGACCATCTGGACAGTAGACCGCATTCTCATGAAGCTTCTCAAATAGAAATCTCAGCTCAACTTTGAGAATTTACTTAACTCAGTGTCAGATTTGGGGACAAATCTAGTAAGTAGAATCTCTTGAAATTTCTTCATCTTCCAAATAATTTGCAGGGCTCACTATGGGGCATTATTGCAAGTTTGAGACATAGGTGAGGTACAAGGAATCAAGGTGCGATACCCTATCTTGTTTCAAACAGATTCCATTGTTCTTTAGCTTGCGGGGGGGGGGGGGGGTTATGAATTTTGCTGCAGGATGGTTTATGGGGAAGTTTTAGTATGCTGTAAAATTACATGGTGTACATATCAATTTATTGTCAATCAGATACTGTAAAATCATTTCATTTTTGATGGGACGGAATTTCATTGTTTTGGTATAAAGGCCATTTCGAAGGGACGTTAAGTCTTAGATTTTGTATTTCAAGTAATAAATACAAGGTTCAAAGTTATTGTTTGATGGGATTTAATTTTTATGGTTGAGGTGAACCACGAAATCCAAGAAATTTAATCCCCAAAGAAAATTAATGATTTTACAGTATAAGAATGGTAGAGTGACTTACCTTATTCATTGGACTAAACAATGTGGTCAGTTTACTCGGCTGTTTCTGTTTTCTCGTGTCCACTTCTCGCAAAGTACCTTGCGGACTCACCGAAGACGTCAAAGACATCGGAAATGAGGAGTCATCAATTGATAGATTAATCCCACGTCGACTTCGTAAACTTCCCTATAAAATGTCAAGTTAAACGTTAAAAGTTAAATCCAAAAATCCAAATCATCAGTTCACACAAATTTCGGTAAAATCCATTCACAAAAAATATCTGAATTTAACATAGGAATTTGAAGTGTATGAATGAAGGTACTACGCCCATATAATGCAAATTGTATCAAAAGCACACATTTTCTATCTGCATAATCTTAACAAAACACAAAATGGAAAAACTTCCTATTCTTGCGATGTCGGACCTGTCGGTGAAAGAATGAATGAAACACAGTATCATACAATCAGCGTATAACCTAACACTTTAATGTACGAATTATGTAACAATGGTGTTTTTGCTATTTCATCTAAATTCCAACAATGACATAACAATGTAAACAAACATGATACTAAAAGCAACTTACAAAACACACAACACACAGTCAAACTACTTGTAAAGCAAACTTAACAAAATATTTTCAATCTGATCATATTTTCTTTTTTTTTTGGTAAAAATATTAAAAACACACATAATTTATGTTGAATTGATAGTATTATTATTTTAATATTACAGTAACTACATGTATTGCTATGCGTCAGAATCTACTTTAAAGCCTGGTTAAATAATTGTATAACAAATAATGCATGTTAACTAAAAAGTATAAAATAGTTAAAACCTAATATACTTAAAACTAATGTTTTTATTAATGGAAACAAAACCTATTTAAATAATTTTTTGTTAGTATAACTTATTAAAATATAAATTTCAGATTAATTTTTGTTGTTAAATTCCTTAGGCAATTGTAGTAAATGTACTTTATTCACAAAGACATTTAACTTCGGTTGACCTTTATCAACAACAATAGGCATTATCAACAGGTGAAAACAGGTGAATGATAATAATAATCATTTTCTATAACATTGTAATTTCTGTATATGATAGCACAATATATTGATAGTTCAAGAACAGTAACTCTAGCATGCAATCTAGCACTAAACATATGAATAACAGAGTAGCTTCCCTTTAAACAATACACACAAAAATTATTGCCGTGTCCACAATCTGATTAAATTATACTGACTCTTCTTATCAAAATCTGTGCTATGCTTTTTAAAGATTTACATACTGAAAAAAGTCAAGATTTCCTATACAAAACTGTTTTTATGTGTTTCATTGAAAATATACAAAAATATTAATAAATACTAATCAATTGCATTAGCCGATATTTTGCAAAGTGTAAGTGGCGAACACATGGATGTAAATCACATTTATGGACTATGTGCTGATCAAAAACATTCAAACTGATCATAAAACTAGGAGGACATTGAGCGATTAATTAGCTATCCAGCCGATTTTATGCACGAAAATAATAGGCTCAGTAATTATTTGTTCTAAGAATTTAGATGTGTTTAATGTATCATAAGCATTAGGCTGCACGATAAATGCATCATAAACAATATCAGACAGTTTCTCATACAGAATACAAACAGATGCATGGTAGCGTGATACAAAGTCGATCAGTCGATCAGTCTACAATAGAAGCCGGCCAGACAACATAATGAGGTAAATGACAAAAATATATTCAAACCTATACTTAGGCGTATCTGTATTGTTGTAAATTCAATAGCTAGGTCAGGAAAATGGTGCATTCTTATTCATATTACAAGACCTTGAAAACCTTGCATTTTCAAGGTGAGCAGACACTGTATGCATATACAAGAGCTTGCTAAACTGTTCAAAGTGCCAGCAGAATTATGTACCAGTCAATATTTTGCCTGCTGGGGGGGGGGGGGGTAGGGCGCGACCGAGGGGGAATCCCCAAGGATGGGGCACATAATCTCATGGTTATTCCCGAGTCTTTGAACTGGACTAAAGTCCATTCACCCTGGCGGGCATAATATTGACTGGTGCATTAATATGATGCAGTTAATAATTAAGGATTGTCCTAATCTGTTACCTCGTCAAATAAAGCTGTTGTTATTTTTATTAAGATTTATTATCATTATTTATATTTATTACATTTCTACACAGTGTGTTACATCGTACATGTTGGCGTGTGTGATGGTTAAGTGTGTTACAAAAAAAGAAAAAGTGAGTTTTGCATTTTCACAAGAAATGAACAAAATACTGAACAACAGCTGGTGATGACCTATTGTGACTAATGAACCTGATTCTATCAGTGATCATGGTCAGACTGCAACTGACTTGCACTTCTCATGCAAACATCAAAAAGTCGATCAAGTTTCAATATCAAACTGATTACAAAATAAAATCACATGTACACGGTTCCTGTCGATTTTAACAACTTGTATGATTTTTTATGTCTCGACTACTTTCTTTAATTAACTCAAATGTCGCTCAGCTGTCATTTTCTCCACCAACAGGAGGACAAACTTTATACTGGTACCCCAACTACATGGTCCTGATATGTGTACTCACTAGGAACCAAAGTGCTTCCATTTGTTGAGAAAATGGCGACTGAGCGACCTTTAGGTATTTTAGGTAGTCCGAAAAATTCATACAAGTTGTTAAAATCGATGAAAACGTGTGCCTGTGAATAAAATGCAAACAATTAAATCAATGAAAATAAACATATTTAACAAATTTCATTGACACAATCTACTATAAAATAATTATTCTAAATACACTCATATAATATAATGTAAATGATCCAACATAAAAGCGGGTGAACTATAATAATGAGCAGGGAGTGGGTGGGGGTGTAAGCCAGCTGTACATAATAGCATGCTCTAACTGCACAACCATTGCATATTGAATATACCAGATTTCAAGTCATAGATTATGTAAATTGACACACAGAAACAGAATAGTCTCATCATTGGTTTACATTCAGTCCAGACACAATTTGTGAGCTTCTGTTCACAGGCACACAATTCTGTGGATTTAAACAACTTGTGTGACTGTTTTCAACTATCTCCTTGGACAGGCCACTCAGTCGCCATTTTCTAAACCAACCGAACACTTAATTGGTGTATCGGTAAACTTTTGGAGTTCAAGAAGATAGTCGAAAAAACTTCATGAAAGTTGATAAAATCGATAAATCCATGTGCCTGTGCTTCAGTTTACATTCAGTCCAGACACAATTTGTCAGCTTCTGAAGTAGGCGGGAAAGATCCAACATAACACTGGAACAACAAGCTCCTGAGAGACAAGAGATATTGAGCATAATACTCAAAACACAAGACAACAAAAATAAACTCAGTTGACCTTTAATGAAAATTGAGTCTAAAAGAGAAATATTGAATCACTTTCATAATGAAAAAATAACAAATCCATCGTTATCTTTGGCTGATATTATTTATCACTCAGTCTAGACCAAAATTTCTACAACTCTAGAAAAAAATCTTTCATTATATCATGCCAACAAATTTGTTAATCCATTGTTCCTGTTATGCATTATGGAACAGCACTTGCTTTGTGCCTAGTGCCTAGATAGCTAGTCAGACTAGTCAACACATTGCCTGTTACTAGTTGACATTGACATCCGAAGGATACTACCCACAGACATTATTGTGTTAATTTATATGAATGTTATTTGTTAACATTATTTATTATACAAATTAAAGATATAAGTGCAAAATAAATAAATGACAATAAAATGTGATAGTCCAGACAATGTGTGAAACAAAGGGAGGTTACTTATAATATCATGTAGTAGACCAGTATACATGACAAGAGAGGTAATTGACTTTATCAATATATAA
The DNA here is from genome assembly GCA_963678985.1 of Spisula subtruncata. Classification (NCBI taxonomy): domain Eukaryota; kingdom Metazoa; phylum Mollusca; class Bivalvia; order Venerida; family Mactridae; genus Spisula; species Spisula subtruncata. The sequence goes on from OY787669.1 coordinate 30,080,040, forward strand.
GACAATGGAGGGAACTGCCTTTAGTCATAATATCAAATCTAGAGAAAGAAGGTAATTGGCTAAATTATGTACTGAAGAAAAGGGAGGTAAGCGACTTCAATAAGTATCAAATTTAGACAAGGGATGTTATTGACTATATTATGTACTGAAGCCAAGTAGGGAACTGCCTTTAGACTTAAAATCAAATCTAGACAAGGGAGGTAATTGGCTATTTATGTACTTGAAGGCAAGGGAGGGAACTATATTCAGACTTGATATCAAATTTAGACAAGGGCGGTTATGAGCTAAATTATGTTCTGACGGCAAGGGGGGCTAATTGACTATATGCACTAGACAAGGGAGGTAAATACGGTAAATCTATGAGAGAGTTTTGGATATAAATGTTGAGCCTGCAGGGATGATCTACGTATGATACATTGGGATATATAAAGCAGTAAGATGATTACACATATAATACAAGGTTTAAACATTATACATATACATAGCACATTACCATCCTCTATGACTTGCTAGTATAGATTATCGTATTTTCATATATTTGTATATTAATATGCAATGGTTGCATCGCCAAGAACTTACAGCTAGGTCGTCTTGGTTACGAGGACCCTCGCCTAGTTTAGGGGAAGGGAATAAGCCCTGAAAAGGTAGCTGAAGGGAGCTCCGACGTTGTTTACTGATCGGGGCCTCAAGCATGGATTGTGCCCGACCAATCATTGATTCCCGTCGTAACATCTAGAGGCAGGTGGAAACAAAGAATAAACAATTCACATATCCGTATATATACACAAGTAAAACAAAGACTGTTATATAAGTTAACAGAACAGGTCTGTAACAACAGTTGATTAGATTTGCAACATGAAACGTGACTTTTTATATAAATAACAATAAACACTTTTGCCCAGGTGGAGCCATGTCCATAATAACTAGCTAAGTCAATCAACTTGAAAGTTTTGTAACAGACAGACAAATGAACAGACGGACGGGAAACTAACAAACAAACGGACGGACAGGTGAATCACTATATGCTCGTTTGATGAATACTAAGCTCAGGTAAAAATGTATCAGCACAAGAAATCAGGCGATTGCACACATTCTGTAGGAACATGATGTGTTGCGAGTTATCCAGTTGATTAATTAATCAACCCAATTTTACAGCAGAGCCTCTGAATGATAGATAAAGCGATCATAATCTGAAACATACTGAATTTTCAAATCCTCATGGCTCAAGCACAACAGTCAGTTCAAAGTTATATGATAACGGTAGTAAACATAAGCTCGTCTGACAGTTAAATTATGTTTATCAAGGTTTAACTGGGTATACCTGAGTTAACGGCAGTCCCCTTTATTCTTTCAAATGGGATTATAAGTTCCCTCATATTTAGCATTACTTATTGAATCGACAGTAATCGACAAGCTGCATGAACACACATTCTTGGCCCTATAATATTATTTGTCATACAATATGTTACAAGTAGTTTAGTATACAATGACTGTAGGCAGTCAGCTCGTTGTTGCAATTCTAATCAGCTGTTTGCATAATATATTCAATCAAACTTTCAACTATAAAGCACAAGCTTACCGCCACACAAATGTAGCAATTTTAATGTTGTGTTAATGACAAATGATGAACTATACTAACTAGGTGACTGTGATGGTTACAGCCTCTGACTCCCCATATCAATAAAGGTAACTGAATGACTGACCCATTGCAATAAGCCTTTATATCAATAAAAGGGTACTGAATGACTGATCCATTGCAATAAGCCTTTATATCAATAAAGGGTACTGAATGACTGACCCATTGCAATAAGCCTTAATATCAATAAAGGGTACTGAATGACTGACCCATTGCAATAAGCCTTTATATCAATAAAGGGTACTGAATGACTGACCCATTGCAATAAGCCTTTATATCAATAAAGGGTACTGAATGACTGACCCATTGCAAGAAGCCTTTCAGGGTGAAATCAGAGGGTATTTATGCAACCTACATAGTATGATGTTGGGTATGATGTATAGTCTGGCCACCCGATTAGATAATATATTTTATCAATCAAATAGCATAACATTTTTCAATTTTCGCTAGATTTTATTTTGGGCTTGTTTATCTATGTTTGAGGGTGCAAAGGGAAATAATTTCATGAGAAAAGAGTAGATTGAGGAGTTATCTTTCTAAACATAGGGTATGTTAGACAGATTAGGTATGATGCTGCACATGACGCCGTGTTTGAAAGTCATGTATGCTTTCGCATATGATGCCAATTGTCATGTTCTTTATGATGTTGCAGATGATGTCATGTGTATGATATTGTGTAATATGTCGTGTTACCTAGGCAACGGTTAGTTTCCTGATAGAAATACAAAAGGTAATTTAGGTAAGAGGAATGATTCTTCAGAATGATTGGTATAAATCATTGAAATATCAAGTGTTTGGAGACAGGGTGATTATCACACAGAAAATACAAACTGTAGGTAAAACAGGTCTAGAAAAATGTTATGTTTATGTTTTGATGATGTTAAAACATCAGCATAGCAATAGCATAATTTCAGGCTACAAATCGAAGATGATATTTGTTTTGCTACCAAAATGGCATTTTTGTGGGTTTTTTTCAACATTAACAAAAATTTGTCTTGGAATTGTAGTCCTTAGTTATGTCAAAGTTTGTCACATCTGACATGGTATTGCTACACTGTACAAGAAATAAAAGAACGATAGAAAATGATGAATAAGTAGGAAACAGAAATTTGCTGTGTATCATGATTTGATAATCCATAATGGGCATAAACTATTGTGCACATTAGTATTGTTTTTTCATCGTATGTGGAATAGTTATGCTTAAAGAAAGACAGCCAAGAAAATTGGTATGGTGACCCTTAATATCAAAGTTTGAGTAGACTAGTACATATACTTTACATTAAAGTAGCATTATTTGTGTTAAGCAATTTGAAAAACCAACTTCTACGGGTATTTAAAGGAACAGATATTTCTAAACAGCAATATTATTGTGTGTCCAGTTGAATGCATAATTCATGCTTGCTTTGTTTGCTTTTAGACAATTTTACCAATATAGTAGCTTATTTGGGAACAAGCACTGCAAAGAGCAGAAAAGGCCATTGACTTCGCTTCACATAACAATACATTTTGGTCAATTTTCATGGACATAAACCATACTTTTCTGATTTATGATCTTGGCTAATGTCCTAGCACATGTCAACAAAAGTCATTACATTATTTAGAAGCAATATTTCTTCACATGAAAAATCTTTGTGAATGTCTTGCCTCTGCTCCTTTAACCTTTAGTATGACAGTAATCCAGCCATTGTACAAGAATATTATACTGTCTATATTTGGCAATAAGATAAAACCTTTCTTGGCAAAGAATCGCAGAAATCTTGCAATTCACAGAGAAAGGCCAAGTAGTCTACAAGTGAACATCACCATTGCAGGCAGGTAGTATAGATATAAATATTGATGTTTCCATGTTTCCATGTTGCCATGTGTGTAGGTTGCCAGGTCACACATGGTTTCAATGGAATACAGACAATAGTGCATAGTTACACCAGGATCTCAGCCTGTGAACAGACACATTTCATGTCTTTTAATACAGATAACAGAAAACACAGTGATGGCATGTAGTATCATAGGGAATAAAAACTCGCCAAATCTTATTTTTAATAATTTTGACCCGTGTTACTTTCATGTAGACCTAGCAATTCGTACACAGTTCTTTTTGGTGCATCACTGTTTCTGTCAAGTGCATTGAAAGGCCTGTTTTCATCGGTTTTTTTGTTATTGCTTTTAAAAGAACCGTTTTCATTGGCTCTTTTTTTATATTGCTTTTGAAAGACCAGTGTTTTCATTACCTCTTTTTTGGTTATTGCATTTGATATACCTGTTTTCATTGGCTATTTTTTGTAATTGCTTTGAAAGATCTGTTTTCATTGGCTCTTTTTGGTTATTGCTTTTTGATATACCTGTTTTCATTGGCTCTTTTTTGTAATTGCTTTGAAAGACCTGTTTTCATTGGCTCTTTTTTCCTCAACCAATTGTGCTTGTACAGTAAGTAACAATTGCCTCTAGTAGACTGATTGGTACCTGCCTTAGTTCTGGTATAAATACAGGCAGACAGAAACGTATGCTGGAAACCATATTTGGAGTTTAAGGTGGTTCATGGGTTCATATAATCTCAAATAATATGATTGTCATATAGAACACCTAGAGTGCATACCTGTCACCTGATGACCTCAAGTCTGAGTGAACTTGACCTACAAGGCTGATGGCAAACAATCGGAAATTTTATCCAAATAATAAATGACCTTGGCCAAAGGTTGCAAAGTACTAAAATATGGTACCTGACAATATGTCTGCAATCTGTAACTATATTTTGTACCCATATATGGCGATAATTGACCTGTTTTCTGACCTAAATTAACCAGGTAACAAGACCATGACAAACAGCAATAAACATTAAATATTTATATATCTATAAATGGTCCTGTACATGTGAAATTACTTGTTTATGACAGTAGCACAATCATGTTTATGGGAGTCAATAATTATATGTATATGTTATTGTTGTTGTTGTTGTATAGGAAGCCAATTAAGAGTTAATTGATTATAAGGTTGATTGAACATAATTTCTAAAGTAAATGACATAACGCCAGAAATTAGACCTGATTAGATGACCCAGCTTCGCCCACTGCCAGAACATAGCAGTGGTTGCTGTTAGAGCATTATACTAAGCAGCGCCCACTGCCAGAAAAGTTGAGAGTTGGTCAGTAACAAGCACAAAGCCAGTAAAAAACCAAACTACGACACAAAGTCACGTGACTATATGTTTCAATTAACGAGTATACAATTAACAAGTACTTGTTGTTTGTATTGATTGTCTTAGTGCAGTTTGTGAGTACCAGTGTAGCACTATATGACGTATGTGATAATATCAGACCTGTTTATTGTTAATTAAGTATAAATAATAAATCCATGTTCACAAGCAACACCTGAATTTCGTTACTTCTTGAATCGTCTATCTGATTAATTTGCACACAAATCTTAACCCAAAATAACCGACTGGATAAAGCAATGAGAGTGATTCGGTTTTCTGAAAAGTTCCAGTTTTCTGAGAGTTTTGATTTTCTGAGTGATTCTGTTTTCTGAGTTCCTCTTTTCTGAGAGTTTTGGTTTAATGAGTGAATCGGTTTTCTGAGTTCCAGTTTTCTAAGAGTTTTGGTTTTCTCTTAAAAGTTCTCGTTTAAATCACTTGTCTAATATGATGAAATGACACGATTCAGTTCGTGCTCAGATCACGATATTACAGAAGGTTCAGAGGAGGGCGAAGCTTTAAGCTTGATTATCAATTGCTACAATGTCAATGAAATGAGAAAATTATGGACACCAGGTATAATGATAGAATAATGATAATATCACAAATTCTATAAACATGTTATATACAAAAGCTGAAGCAAACAGCATGTCCAGTCACCAATTGTTTAAAACACTAATTCTAATTTTAGTTTTAAACCCAGCAACCAAGTGAGCAAGTATTGAAAAAACACAGCAAATTTCCACACAAACAAGAAGTCAAGACCCCGCTTTCGTTTATCCAGAAGTAGATGCAAACAAATATCGTAGAAACAATGAAGTTCAAAACTCTTTGAAAGAGAAAAGTAATTTATTACACAGAAATATATCAAGATCCGATGATGCAGGAGCAGATGCATCTATTTGCAGCAGGAATATAATAATACATTTAAGAAAGATTTATGAACCAATGAAAAATAGATTTTATGGCAAACCATCTGATCTTAATCTTCAAGTAGGGAAAATTATTAAATTTGATAGAATTTGTTTGCTTCCTTTCCAAAAACACAGCAGGTTTGACATTCAAGATAAGAAAACTATGTAAAATTACTGGTAATTTAAGCTTGACAAGAGTTACTTACCCCTGATTTTGATTTGGCACTCCCACTTTTGCTGCCCCCGCTGATTTTGGACCCAGTAGCCTTACTCAAGGACTGGGTACCGGAAGGTAGAGTTGGTTCTCCATCTTTTTCTGAAAATATAAATAATGTTGATAAGTTACAGAGCAAAAAGATTAGCATCAAGGTACAAGAAGTCTCAACCGACTCCGACCCAATATTAAGACCACAGCAGTACTTTATATGTAATACATAAATAAAACTATTATGGTCAACTTTACATCAATACCAAATGTTGACACTGAACAATATGTTATGTAAAGAAAATAAGCTATTTTGTACACTTAAGTAAAAGGGAGGTAACACTTCCCTACACATATAAATGACACAAATGATGGAGCATTAAGAGGTTACTCATGTTCTATACTCAAATAAAAGAGAGGTAACTCTACCAAACTTTCAAATAAAAGGGAGGTAACTCTTCCAAATATTCAAATAAAGGAGCAGTAACTCTTCCAAATATTCAAATTAAGAGAGGTAACTCTTCCAAACATTCAAATAAAAGAGTGGTAACTCTTCCAACACATCCAAATAAAAGAACGGTAACTCTCAAACATTCATATACAAGAGAGGTAAAAAAGAGGGATAACTCTTCCAAATATTCAAATTAAGAGAGGTAAGTCTTCCAAACATTCAAATACAAGAGATGTGTATCTTTCAAATATTCAAATAAAAGAGAGGTAACACTTCAAAATATTGAAATAAAAGAGGGATAACTCTTCCAAATATTCAAATAAAAGAGAGGAAACTCTTCCAAAACATCCAAACAAAAGAAGGTAACTTTTCCAAACATTCAAATAAAAGAGAGGTAACTCTTCAAAATATTCAAATAAAAGAGTGATTACTCTTTCAAATAATCAAATAAAAGAGGGGTAACTTTTCCAAACATTCAAATAAAAGAGAAGTAACTCTTCCAAATATTCAAATAAAAGAGAGGTAACTCTTCCAAACATTCAAATAAAAAAGTGATAACTCTTTCAAATAATCAAATAAAAGAAGGGTAACTTTTCCAAACATTCAAATAAAAGAGAGGTAACTCTTCCAAATATTCAAATAAAAGAGGGGTAACATTTCCAAACATTCAAATAAAAGAGGGATAACTCTTTCAAATAATCAAATAAAAGAAGGGTAACTTTTCCAAACATTCAAATAAAAGAGAGGTAACTCTTCCAAATATTCAAATAAAAGAGGGGTAACATTTCCAAACATTCAAATAAAAGAGGGATAACTCCTCCAAACATTCAAATAAAAGAGAGATAACTCTTCCAAACATTCAAATAAAAGAGAGGTAACTCTTCTAAACATTCAAATAAAAGAGAGGTTACTCTGTCCCAGAACTCTGAATGTAATACCGACTCTTTCTAAGGGACACAACTCTGCAAAATAAGACAATATATTCTGAGAATCAAAGAGAAAGGTATTCTTGAATACTTGAATGTGTTCTATTCAATCATAAGGGCCATAGTCCTTCATAATAATCAGTAGGCAGCTTTTATACATGTAAGGCAAAGTCATTAACAGTTCATAGACTATGAGTATAAAAAAATCTACTCGTAATTTTGCACAAATGGTTTTCATACTTTTTAACGAAACTCATTAAAAATAACAAATACCTATATCAACTGACACCATGACATTTAGATACAATGGTTCCACATAAATTAGCTTCAGATTAAATGCATAGAAAAAGTCAGCAGGTAATTATTTCAGCATAATACCCGGTAATGGATATAATACAACAGTGCTAAATCTTTTACTCGGAAATAACACAAAACATGAAATTCAAAGCAAATGTCTCTGTAAGAATGTCAAGTCGATGGTGCGATGTTTTTTTGTACGATAGAATATTATCTTTCACAGTTAGTTAGTCGTCTCGTTGAACATTTCTGTATTTCTACAGAATTCCGTGGTATCAAATAGCTCAATAAATCCTTGGAAACACAGTGGTAGGCATGGCGACCAAATTCTATTTAATGAAACAATTTGGAATGAAGCATCTTGAAGAACAGAACCATAGAATCAATCAAATACACAAATACACCGGTAACCTAGATGGAACAATGCCGAAGTAACATAATAAAATATTGAAATTAAAATTGCATTGTATAATGAGTATTTTGTGGTTTTTACTTCGCTCATACCTGAGTACGACGCCAATCGATGCTTAACAAGGAATAAAACGGCAAGGCTTTACATCACAAACTAATTAATTTTCTTGTATTAAATTTTGTAATTCAATCATGCAAAACTGACGGGATTCCAATTAGTGAGTCTTTTTTGTTTGATCAAAATATGTTCCTATGTTTAATAATAAAAAATAAATAAAACATCAATTTAATAAAACATCATCAGAGTTTCAAGTAAAGACAGGCTTTACCCCTATTCTCTTCTCGCTTCCTTTGAATTTTTACTAACAGTTTGCTATTTCCTTTTTTCTTTTCATTAACACTATTGCGACGTTCTTGGTCGACAATTATAGTAGGCCTGATTTTCCCATGAAAGGAATGGCTACGAACAGACTTTTTCATACTTTTCCCCTGTCAAGCTTCCAGAATAAATCACTCTATATCCATAACACTGCCACGGTGCCACTGTGCCACACCAACAAACTGTTTCCAATTTAAGAAGTAATTTCCCTTTTCATTACCAAAAAAATCCATCACATTAATTTTAGATTTTTTTCTAATAATCACCAGTTTTTAAATCTCCATGTAAAACTGCACTATAAATATAATATTATAAAAGAAGTGAATTTCATGACATTGTAGTTATAACAGCACCACCTAGTTCTGATTCAGTGATTGTTTAACATGTGACTGTCCTCTCAAAGGACATAGGTATAGTGTACATGGAAGGTATTATGGCCAGTATCAAGCAGACATGCAGATAAAAGATTTCCGACAGAGATTGAAAGTAACATCAATAATGGATGAATATGTTTACTCTGCTGTTTGGCCGGGTCATTAGGGAAATGATGAGTTGGCAAGTGATACCATACAGCTTCGCGCCGATGATTACTTGTGTCTTTAAAATATGATTAAAGCAGTTTCATACAGATAAATGTACTAAAAGTAAGTCCTTGAATCCTTTGGCATTTACTGGCATCAATATTTGCATATATGTACTGTATAAGATCTAGAATCTAGGTAAATATCATATACTGTTGTTTACACAAAGTACTTTTTTACTGTTGTTTACACAAGGTACTTTTTTATTGTTTTTACACAAAGTACTTTTTTACTGTTGTTTGTACAAAGTACTTTTTACTGTTGTTTGTACAAAGTACTTTTTACTGTTGTTTGTACAAAGTACTTTTTACTGTTGTTTTACTAAGTACTTTTTACTGTTGTTTGTACAAAGTACTTTTTACTGTTGTTTTACTAAGTACTTTTTACTGTTGTTTTAACTAAGTGCTTTTTTTGTTTGTACAAAGTACTGTTGTTCTGTTGGGGTTTTTTATGTAATAATTAGTGCCATGAGCATTTTGCTCTTTCACTACCCGACAGGCCATTGACATAAAACTATAAGGAGAGAGCTGAGGAATCCTGTTGTGTTGTACGAGTCCAATCAACACATTCCTTCTTTAAAGTACCTGGTGTGTATAGCACCAATATGAACAACAAGACCACCTCTTGGTTACTAACCAGTTCATTCCTAGTTGTGTTGGAAACACTGAAGCATTTCTGAAACTAATTCTAAGCAGTGCCTGTGCCAATTAAGATTCAAACTAAAAATTTCAAGATTGGACGATGATAAAGCTATACAAAGACTAAACAATTTATAAAACTTCACCTAGACACCCAATGATATGGTCTAAAACCACCACCACCCAGTAATCAAACCTTTCATTCTGATTTTGCCAGTTGGAGAACAACAACAGCACCACCTACGAGTGCTGGTCGCTCAACTTTCTTGTTTTGATAGTAACAATGGCAGATACCTCAATTAATATAGGCCATATGGTCTAGTCAGCCTAGTCAGTTTGCACTCCCCTTGTGATGATGAGTAACTATGCCAAGTTCCAAGTAGATACCTTTGATGGTAGTCTTTGAGAAAATGACTCTGAAAACGCACATGCATAGGATCCAGTCACAACAATAGCTCAACTTTTTTCTTCGAAAAGTCGAGCAAGCTAAAAATGGCCAGCATAACCATGGTTACCAAACAATGTAATGGAGATACAAGCAGCACCATATATGTATGTGCTAGAAGTGACACATTTACATACTAATACCATTATTTCTCTCTCGTCAGAGAATCCACGATGAAATCTGTGATCACACAAAGCTTAACAACCCTGATCACATACAGAATATGACACAAGCTGATGACACTGTCTGACATGACAATTCTGACTGACGTATAGTTGTCTGTCGGAGTCGCCAACGTCACTAAGGATTTTACCTTTAACAAGATGACTGTCTTCTAGACTTAGAGAGTACTAATCAGGAAAAATTAATGTAGTTTTATCTCTACTATCGTGCAGTTATAATAATATTATGTTGTAAATGTGCGGATAACAACACAATGAACGATTTAAGAAAGTTTTATTCTCCACCTTAAAATTACAATATTGGTACTCCAATAGTCAAGAAATATTTCGTAACACAAAATATTATAAGTCACTCGTAACACAAGTAAATTAAACTATGGAAATCCAAAGTTAGATAATAATGGTAATCCTTATTATACATGTACTGAAAGTTCACTACTGACCATTCTCTGAATCAGTTTATATACACTCAGTCTTTGCTGTCAGGTGCGAACTCACTTCCTTTGACAACAAAAGTCTGAGATTGATATTTGATTACACTTCCTTTGATAACAACTTATAACAATGACTTTGACAACATGTCAGATATAGGTGCTAATTGCCAAGAGCAGAATTATGATAAGTACCTAAAACAATTTCCTGTATGGTTGGATAAGATATGGTATGTGACATATTGAGTAAGATTAAACAGATATACAATTATAACAAATAATAACTTAAAAGTGTCTGAAAAGGTAGCATGAATGTTAAGAAATACAATTATTTATTGATAAGCATTTGGGAATGAAAATTGTCTGATTTTCTTTCATAAAAGTCCTCCCTGCTTTGTTAGGTTTGGACCCCAAACTCAAATTGTACAACAATTAAATATACTGTCCTAAATGTCTACACAACAAAGTGAAGTGGCCTATTTTATTGCAGCACCCACACTTCTCATCCCAATGGTCTTTAGCTGGGCATGAATCTCTGTCGTGGACTTCTTTACTTCCACACCGTTGACAGTAGAACTTACGGTCCATGTTATCAAAATCAGGCTCATTAATAAGACCCACATATTCAGTGGAAATATACTTTAATTCTTCCCTGGCTGTGTCGATTATTTTCTTGGTAGGCTTGTGTAGGTTAGCTGATTTTTGTTGATCTAATTCCAATGTCAAGGTCTTCACTTGCTGCTAAAGATACCTGGACTTGATTCGCCAGGCGCTAATATCTCTTTCAATTATCCTGGATGCCAACGCCTTTGAACTTGACTTAGCAGTTTCAATTTTCTGGTTACAGGTTTTCTCAAATGCAGCAGTTTTGCGTTTCTCAGACTCTAATAATGACTTATACTTTTCTGTTACCCTATCAATTTCACGACTTAAATCCAAACACTTTTTATTTTGAACATTAGCACTGGTTTTCAGATCACTATTTTCTATTCTGAGGAATGAAATGCAAGCAGTTTGAGAATTTACTGTGGTTTCTAGAACATTAACAGATTTCATTTGATTTAAGTTACACTTAGCTTTGATCCTTAAAAGAGAATTGAAACACATTTTCTGTAGGTCTTCTGCTTCCATGTCGTAGAAGGGCAGGTTTTGTGCATTTTTCCTGTTTAGAAAGGCAGTCATCCTGGTTAAATCCCTCAGTTTCTTCTTTGCCAGCTGTAAAGTTGTTGATCTTTGATCGTTGAATTTCTTGGAGGTGACCGTGTATATTGCAGGTGCACGCTCTGATGTCCAGTTTCTGGCAAAGTGTCCACAGTGATGAAACACTGGATAACAGAATCCACTACAGCGATGATTCATCTTCGGTTGTAAAATATATATGGGGAATATATATATAGAGTTCACTGCTTGGCTAGTTATGAAGTCCACACACTTCCAGGTACCGGGAAAGCTACAGCAGCTAAAAAGTGCTGTATGCCCACGATTCTCTACCAAACTATTATGTTGTAAATGTGCGGATAACAACACAATAAACGATTTAAGAAAGTTTTATTCTCCACCTTAAAATTACAATATTGGTACTCCAATAGTCAAGAAATATTTCGTAACACAAAATATTATAAGTCACTCGTAACACAAGTAAATTAAACTATGGAAATCCAAAGTTAGATAATAATGGTAATCCTTATTATACATGTACTGAAAGTTCACTACTGACCATTCTCTGAATCAGTTTATATACACTCAGTCTTTGCTGTCAGGTGCGAACTCACTTCCTTTGACAACAAAAGACTGAGATTGATATTTGATTACACTTCCTTTGATAACAACTTATAACAATGACTTTGACAACATGTCAGATATAGGTGCTAATTGCCAAGAGCAGAATTATGATAAGTACCTAAAACAATTTCCTGTATGGTTGGATAAGATATGGTATGTGACATATTGAGTAAGATTAAACAGATATACAATTATAACAAATAATAACTTAAAAGTGTCTGAAAAGGTAGCATGAATGTTAAGAAATACAATTATTTATTGATAAGCATTTGGGAATGAAAATTGTCTGATTTTCTTTCATAAAAATAATATCAAAGTTGGAAATTTTAATCTTTTGTTCATTTTGCACTTACTTGCAATGACCATTAAACATCAGATTGTTCATAAGACAAAGGCATCCAAAATGGCAACATGGACAAGCATCAAATATGGCAACAGGGAGGAGCATCAAATATAGCAACAGGGACAAAGCTACAAAATATTATTATTGCAACATGGACAAAGTGCATCAAATGTGGCAACAGGACAGAGTGCATCAAATGTGGCAACATGGACAACATGCATCAAATGTGGCAACATGCATCAAATATGGCAACATGGACAACATGCATCAAATGTGGCAACAGGGACAGAGTGCATCAAATGTGGCAAAAGGGACAAAGTGCATCAAATATGGCAAAAGGGACAAAGTGAACAAATATGGAAACAGGGACAAAGCAACAAATATGGCAACATGGACAAAGCAACAAATATGGCAACAATGACAAAGCAACAAATGTGGCAACATGGACAACATGCATCAAATGTGGCAACAGGGCCAAAGCATCAAATATGGCAACACAGACAAAACATCAAATTTGAAGCATAGAAAATATTGAAAAGGGACAAAACCACCAAAGACAGCAAAGGGTATGAAAGCACCTGGTGATACACATGTGCATCAAAGGCTATGATTGTATTAAAAGTATAGTTTTGCACTGAGCCCTAGATATCCTATTTACCAAAGCAAATAACAACATACTAAAATGAAGTTGGTCAAGAAAACGGTCAAGAAGATCATCAACAATACTTACCTCCGTTAATCTCATTATCAAAATCATCGATACGAAACTCGACCCGCACCATATTACAGACCTTCTTCCACCTGGACATTACACTCCAGAAAAACACAACTTAACAACACATTATTCAATACTCCAGAGTTATAAATTGCACACAACAACACAAATAATCATTCCCTTCTGAATAACTAATAATCATATATCCAAATTTTCTCTAAACTCCTAACTCCAAATTCTATATCCCAAAATTCCGAAATTCCAAAATTCTGAAATTCCTAATTCCTTAAACTCGGAGAAACTATTGTGATATAAACACTAGCACCAAACACGCTAGACGACAAATTTGCCTCTTGCCTAACAACGAGCTGTGTAACACAAGACTACTAGAATTAATTCTTGTCCTCATTATAACGTTGTGTTTAGACTCCGATATCAGGCAAAAATCCACTCTTCACCGTCTCTATCATAGCTTTGATTTTCCTTAAGTCTGTCGTCGAGAGAAATCGTCTTTGTCGTCGAGAGAAATCGTCTTCTCTTGACATTAGAATCTCTTAAAGCAGACGTCTTGTAATCGAGCGTTGTTCAGTATGTCATAATAATTTACAAGGTTCAATTCTGCATGTGACATTTAAGATCACATTCTTCTCGATAATCTATGACTTCATAATATAATATCTATATAAAGTAGATCTACGATTGATAAAAGTTCCAATGCTATAATATCCAAGCAATCTCATTGAGCATCCTCTTATCATAACCATGGTAATTTGATAATATTGCTTGAACAGAAATTTTATCACTCAAAATTGTATGCTGTAAAATCGTTAATTATTTGAGAGGAATTTAATTTCTGGGATTTTGTGGCTGATCTCAACCAGGAAAAAATTAAATCCCGACAAATATTGATAATTGCTATAGAATTTGACTTAGTCGACAAGGTATCCTTGAAATTATATATACTTCCCAACGTAATACAGTGTAGTCTTATTTGCCAAAGCCACAAAATTAAGTCCCATTGAAATTAAATGATTTTACAGTATGTTGAAATTTAGGATTTACCGTGATTCACTGTGGTACCAAGCCATTGGTCATTTAATTAATTCCTGACATAATATCATGCTTCGAATTTGATGAAAAAATGACAATAATAGATTAATTATCCCCAGGTATCATTGTTATTATACATGTATATAAATCCAGGAATCAAATCCAGGAATCGTCAGGTCATGTAGGATGGGTTAGAGATGCGCACGTACTGACAAACAGAGACATGCAGACTAACACATACAGCACCAGGGCTCACATCAATGCAGGGATCCAGTAACTACATTGATTGGTATAACAGCTAGAGTACAGAACAGAACAGTATTACCTGTCCCACTACATTAGCACCACACATCAGTCAAAAATATACTGTAAAATCATTAATTTTTGGATCCAAATACACACATATCAGGTGATGTGACATAGACAACCACGAGGTTGAACTCACTTAATAGAGCTTGCATCTTGATTGAGAAAAAGGTAGGAAGGATGACAGATACAGTGTGCTGATTACATAAAGGATGGGCGCAAAGTTTGTTACCCTCAAAGGCAAAAACAATCCAAGATTTTATACACCTGTTTATAGTAAGATATTAAATTTCACAATATTTACTTATAAATATGTGCAATATTTGTTCAATATATAGAGTACCACAACAATATACCGTATTATGAACATTTATTATTTGCTTGAGAAATTCAGATCAAAACGGAGCCACAATAGATGTTTAATGAATGAAGGTGTCAAAAGGTTGTTACAGTAGCTGCTTAACAATTAAAAGTTACAGTCCGTTCAAAATTAATTGATAACAGTTGTAAACATCAGCTTGTCCGTCAGGTAAAACTTTGTTTATTTAGATTTTACTGGGTATAATACCCCAGTTAATGGTAGATATAAATGAATCAAATGTACCTTTGTTCAAAGTTAGGTGAACTTGGAATGCCAGAAAATAACAATGAAAATAGGAGTAACTCCACTTTATTAGGAGCGCTTGGTAGGTATGAGTTAAAGTATATAATGCATGAATTTAACATTGTCTGTACAATTATATCGCAAATTTCTCTGAGACAGCAGTGGAACATAGAATCAAGAGACAGCATTCATCAATATGTCAGACAATATCTCTCACAGGAAGAGAGAGAGCAAGGATTCAAGTATTAAACATGGATATATAGCTAACAATGTTACATGGAGTA
Organism: Spisula subtruncata; assembly: GCA_963678985.1. NCBI lineage: Eukaryota > Metazoa > Mollusca > Bivalvia > Venerida > Mactridae > Spisula > Spisula subtruncata. Next base: position 30,095,807 of record OY787669.1, read on the forward strand.
GCTATTTGCATGATAAATCCTTCACTACCAGATTTAATATCCAAGCTTAGCAACACTGAGAGTCAGCTGACTTACCATGGCGACGCCCACATTTATACAGTTATAATATACATCAATATATTTATTATTTAGCAAAATAATTTGTATCCATTGTGGCTATAGTTAACATCAAGAATGAAGTGTTGAGAGTGATCAATAAAAATTAGTTAACTTGTTTCACAATCAACAAAAAATGAATTAGTATAAGCAAATTCTGTGCAGCAGAATACATGATCTATTGTGTTCCACGGTGCCTATATTGGTTTATGTAACAATGAAAAGTAACAATGAATTGATGTTGGTTGTTTGTGAATAGACTGAGATTTGTTTCATTGCCAGATCAGTCAGTCAGAGTCAGTGACCTCAAACTTTCTTAACAGATCCCTTGGGTATTTATTGTGTGGTGATACATACAAGAATGGAACAGTTTTTTAATAATACTTTGGTTATATAATTAATAACTGTTGAAACCAGTATATTTCCAGTTGCAGGGAAATACTGAAAAGCCTTTCAGATATTTATTATGACCTCATCCAAGATTCGAACCAGTGATCGCTCGACTTAAAACTGTTAATAGTCAAGAGCACTAAACCCATAGGACAATGGTTCCAGCACATTTATGCATTTAGGGAATAGTGAAGACTCACACAGCAATTTATTCAATTTATTCTCTTGGTAACTGCTGGGAGCCCTGGGTACAGATTTTGCAGGTGTACTTTTTTTGTAAATAAATGCATGGAAGACGCCACACTAAGCTCCTACTATAAGCTACAAAAAGCGGTGTAATTTTAGGATTTAATTCCGTATTTTTGCAATAAAACCGGAATACAGAATACGAGGATAATCCTGATTTGTCTAGAACTTCCGGACAACGTAATGAACGTTACATCAACTCATACAAACATTTCCTGTCAACACCAGGAGGTTATGTGACCACGTCGTCGTAATGAAATAGACGAAAAATCAATATGCAAGTAAAAAATTTCTTTGAATTTCCCTAAAAATAAATTTCTCATTTGAAACCCTCTAAAACAAGAATAAGACAATTATTGAAAAGCATGAAATCAATTTGCAGAATAATCAACGCAAGATGAAGTATAATAACACTCAGTGAACAGTGAACAATTTTACAGAATTATTATTCAGTCGTTTAATTTTTGGTCTGACCACCCTATCATTACAATGTTACCTCTGGGCCCATCACAACATTGTTTAAGGACTAGGTATGTATAGGTATGAATTTACACAAACACCAAATATTCACGCTGATCAACCGCAAATCTTAAATATAGGATGAAACAATTTATAAAACATCATTTCAACATACAATGACTGACATAAACTTGCTTTGTAACTATGTTCAACAGACAAAAAAAATATGTAGGACTGGAGAAATGATCAGGAATGAAAAGTTATTGATAAAACAGATAGACAAGTGATCAGCCGTGATGGTACAGCTTCGGTATACTGTAAAACCATTTCATCATTCTATGGGACGAAATTTCTTGATTTGGGTAAAAAATATCATTTTGATGGGACATTAATTAGTGGATTTAGCATTTCAGGTAATAAATACTAGAGTCAAAACTATTGTTTGATGGGATTTGATTTCGTGTTTGAAGATGAACCATGAAATTCACGAAATTGAATCCCCTGCGAAAATAAATGATTTTACAGTAGTACTTTTAGCTTCCAGGTAAAACTTCTAACAAATCTTAGTGGATCATTTGTTTATACTATTTCCAAAATATACATTACGAAAAATTGTAAATATATATGGGTCGTATAGATATTACGTCATAATGAATCTAGAATTGGCAACGAAAAACCTTCAACAATGAAAAAAAATCCCATTGAAATTTTTGTTTTGATCATTGTGTACATGTATTACCTGAAATACAATAACCACAAATTAACATATTGGTCTTTGTATCAAAACCACAAAATTTTATCTAAGGCCACACCAAATTAATTTTTGGTTCTACGGATTTTGTTGGCAAAAATTAGGGGCGAGCGAGCGAAATATAAATTTAAATATTTATTTTTGAAAAACCCGTAATTGAGAGCGAGCGAAGGAGCGAAATAAATTTTTATAAATTTATTTTTGAAAGTGCCATTTTTGAAAGCGTGTGAAGGAGCAAAAGTGCCCTATTCATTTCTGATGCACCCATTTTTAGGAAATAGTGTCTATTACAACGGCTTAAATAAGAAATGAGGCCACATAAATGATTGTTATACATTTCTTGTTATGGTGTGTAGGATTTATCAAATTATTTTACCAGAATACAGGTATTCAAGGTAATTGTGAGCAGACATTGTCACATACATATAAATTATAATGAACACAAATGCACTGAGTGACCAGTGGTTAAAGATTCAAATCAACCAAGCATCAAGCTAGTCAATGATCACCATGTACAGTTTTGTTCTTGTAATGATACATCATGCTCAGACGGCTGTTTATTTAGCACTGTTAGTAGCTACTATGCAAGGTTACCGTCATAGGATCTAGCCCCACATCAAGCACACTTCCCTTAGGGATATACAAGGTCCTTTCTTTCTTCCATGTAATTTGCAGGGCCCACTCTGGGGCATTATCGCAAATGTTAGAGACAGAGGTGAGATACAAGGAATCTGGGTGTGATACCCTAGCTCGTTTCGAATAAATTCCTTGGTTCTTTAACGTGCCCGGTGTAAAGCACCGATACACGCAAGACTACCTCTGGGTTTCCAACCAGGATCACCTCTAGCTGGTTGGGAAACATTTAAAAGCGTTTCTAAAAATGACCAAGTGTCACGGCCGAGAATCGAACCCGGGACCTCTCGATCAGGAGTTAAGCATCTTACCACTCGACCACTGTGGTAAAATGTTATGACGGTTGTTGAGAACTGCAGTATGTAATCTTACATAAGCTGTGATTTATCCAGTTGTAATAGATCTAGCTGGAGTTTTAGCAAGTGACTGAAAAGTACAGCATTTGGTGCAATAATTAGAGCAAACAATTTTTATCAAATTTTTTGAACTCTTTGATGAAACACTAAGTAGATAACTATTAATATTATATGAGTATTTATTGATCAAATAAAAATATTCAACAGCCATGCGACCAAATATATTTGAAAATTGTTCTTCTTACTATAATCACTAGATACATGTACATACTGGTTCCATAACAATTTTTTGCACAATAATCAAAACTTCATGTACAATAATTAAAGAGTGTATTCAATATTTCTTTTAAAATTAATTAACTGTTCTTATTTTGTGAACAGACACACTTTTAATGTACTGAGTCATAATGATACATTTTGATAGCCACTTTATAGTGAATGGCATACACAGTACAAAATAAAAAAAACTTTTGCTGAAATTAACTTTCTGAAACATTGTAGGTATAATGGTTCTTCTTTCTCAGGATAAAATACTGAATTACTCTTTGTTTGTGTTAACTGGCTTATCAGATGGTAATGTGTTATAAATTAGGCTGCCTGCTGACCACTGACCACTTCAATGAATTAACAAGGTCATGGTAATTCTAAAAATGCAGGAAAAAAATCACATGCGTGTGGTTTTCTCAGGTGCGGGAGCAATAATTTAAATTTAAATATTTATTTTTCATTTTGGAAAAATCAGGAGCGGGCGCTCCCGACGAACGCATGATCAATTTGTTGTGGCCTAATTGAAACTAAATGATTTTTCGGTATTCGATATTGTACTGTGATGATAGATCTGATTGGGTGATGGAACAGCTCGTATATTCACCCGAGTGCCATGTAAAATGTTACAAGCTTTACAAGAATGTCAATTATAAAATAATAAACAATGTAGCGTAACTCTACATATAATGCGCATAACATATGCATACATATAGTAAAATACTGTAAAATCATTTAATTTCAATGGGACGAAATTTCGTGGTTTTGGTAAAAAAAGACCATTTCGATGGGACTTGAAATTGTGGATTTTGCATTTCAGGTAATGAACAAAAAGTTCAAACTTAGTGTTCGATGGGATCGGATTTCATGATTGAAGGTGAACCACGAAATCCACGAATATAAATCCCCCACGAAAATTAAATGATTTTACAGTATGTGCAGATAGTGTTGTTACAGGAAGAAGCCAGAATATTGGCAAGATGTACACCGACAGATAGGGATCTTTCTACTGTTGTATAACAAACTATGATCATTATTCCATACTAACAGTTTCACTTTTCTGTACTCATGTCATTTTTCTTACAGCGGGAATGGTTCTTAGAACAGAACGGAACACACCGTTTATTGACCCAAGTGGTAAATACACACATGAGTTACAGAATATATGATACCAAGTTCAGTAATGTTGTTACTTTAATTGTCCAATAGCATAAAGACCATAATAACAGAAACAAACTCAAATCCCCACTTTACAATGAAAACTGTCAATTTCCAATATATCTGGAATCAGTGATCTCCCTTGGATATGAAAATAGTTCAACACCAGTGCTCTCCCTTTGTTATTGTGGGAGTACAGTAGACAAAATAATTCAATAAGTGACTGGTGAAAATTCAAGTTATACAGTTTGTTTAAAGTTAAATGATAACGGTTATAAACATTGGCTTGTCCTTCAGGTTAACTACGTTTATCTACTGCAACTCACTAGTAATTCTTGCTATTCTTTGGAATCGGATAGTTCCCTCAATTTGGTAATATTAATTTTATTGAATTGATAGTATGTAGCAATTTATATATCAAATTTGTTATCCTAAAAAGTTTTTTTGATTTGTTATTCATACCCTTACCTGATATGGGAGGTAAATATCCAAGTTTTTCAAGGTCGTCCCAACTTGTTTGAATCTTCATTTTGATCAAACTTTCAACAACTGTCTCAGTCATATACATTAGTACCAGATTAATGATCTAACACCTCGATATATGTTAGAGTTACAGTCCAATCACAGTTAAATGATGACGGTTATAAACATTAGCTTGTCGGTCAGGTAAATTGTGTTCTAATACCTTGATATATGTAAGAGTAACCCAGTTACAGTCCGTTCCAAGTTAAATGATGACGGTTATAAACATAACCTTGTCCGTTAGGTAAACAGTGTTTATCTAGGTTTAACGTATTACCTGCTGCCTATTGTTTAAGGCGACGAACATAAATAATGTTCTTATGCTAATAAACTAAACTGTAATTTCCGCTATTTTTTCGAATGTGATAGTTCCCTCATTAGTATTACTTATTGAATCAACAGTAAGCATAAGTTAAAATTGTGATAAAAAATAATAACATATTCTTTGTAATCCAAAATCCCAGGTATAGTTAATTATAATCACTGACTTGAGTATACTGGTACATCCATGATCAGTTTGTATGTAAAAGTCACAAATAAAGGTAATGAATAATACATCCCAAATAAAGATAATGAATAAAACATCCGAATAATATGTAGCGAATATATCACATTTCATTATATAGCGTATAATGATCCTGCACACATCTTCATCAAATAGCACAGGCAAGCTTGTTTATTAATGTTTTCTTAAAATGAACACTAATTCTTTTATAACAACAAGTTCTGCACAAAAATTTAATATTTCAATCTCCACACATTCAAATAAGAATAAAAAGGACTTTGATATTAGCACAAACTATCCATTTTATTAAACCACACTTGAAACATTAACAAGTTAAAATGAGAGTCGAAGGTCACAAAATATGTGACCCTGAAGTTTGTAACACCCAAAGGTTTCAAATCAGGCTAATATAACAAGTTCCCCCAAGCTGTGGAGAGTATACAACAACTTATCAAAGCTTTTCAACATTTCAAACTAACAAATTTTTATCCAATAAATCAAAAGTTATTTGGAAGCGAGAAGGGGGGGGATTTTTGTTACACAAAGCAGGTATAGAGATAATAGAATTGCTGACCCCATAAAACGTTCAAGTGGTGTCCGCAGATAACTAAAGGTCAGAGATCATACCATCATTGTATTGAACAAGAATTACGTAAATCACTTAAATTATGTTAATAGATGCCTTATTTGCAAATGTCAATCAATTAAATGTCAATTATAGTTAAAATGATCTGTGACAAGTGGCTGCTTTTAATAGTGGTTATAAAAAGTGTTTATTTAAGTGTCAGCACCCTACCCCCACATTTACAAGAGGCAATCACTTTGGTTTATGGGACACCAACACCCATAACACTTGAATGCCAGCACATGACACTTTGAGACAGCTTGCACAGTACTACAGAAATCACTATTATATTACTAAATGGTTCTATTCTTGATTCAAACTTTTGACTAAGTCCTATGGTCAAGGTTTTAACCTCTATATCCACTACGATCTGAGCGTGATTGGCAGCATTATCTTGCAAATTGTATTCAGATTCCTGCAATTATTATCTTTTTGGCTTTCTTGACTGAGATTGCGAAATAAATTATCTTTATATAATAAAGGATCAAAAAGGTGATTGAAATCCATCTTTACCAACAGAAGAACACCATAAAAAGGTGTAAAACGCAATAATGAATATAACAGCAAATAAGGTTAATGTTTAAATGTTTACATGATGATCACACACAGGTGTCCGGAGAAAGTGACAAGCCAGCTGACATAGTTATGTAACGTTAACACACATTACACACCCACCAAAACACAATATCAATAAATGTGTAAGTAAACATATATCAATCATGAATGGTATGTCAAGTGTATATGCTGTCCCCTTTCATGGTCCCTATAAATAGTCCCTGTCATTGTCCCCTTTCACAGTCCCTGTCATTGTCCCCTTTCACAGCCCTTGTCATTGTGTTAAAATATACTTTCTTACTTTGTTGTTCAAATCGACTCCTGCAGTTTCAATGGGATATCGTTTTAAAATTTTAATTTACTGTCATATCAATAAGTAATAGGGGATTCATCGGCCTGCATAGCTATTTCTGCCACCCATTGACATTGATTGAATGAATCCCCAATGTATGCGGAGCATTTTTTTTATATTACTTATGAGGGAACAATCCCATTCGAAGGATAGCGGCGATTACAGTTAACTTAGTTACACCCAGTTAAATCCAGATAAACATAGTTTACCTGAAGAAAAAGGTTATATTTACAATTGTTATCATTTAACTTTGAACAGACTGTTCATCACAGGACAGAAAGTGTTGATAAATTTGACAGGTTTGGGACAATGGTACATGACTATCAAGATCAGGTATTTGTTACCTAAGAACAGTGCCACATAGCGCTTTCCACAGGAGAAACCTATGCCTTCTATATTTGATTGAACATGAGATAACTGACCAAAGGTGCTCAGTAGCACTTTGCTAAGGCAACGGACACCAGGTATACAAGTGCATGTATTTACAGGCAAAGATTCTGTACAAATAAACAACTTGGCGGAGTGTCAATGTCTCTGAGAAAGGCAAATAAGTTAAACTAATTATCAAACAAACCAAGTATAGACTATAGATCTGAGTTATGCTAATCAACCAGTCTGTTAATATCTCCCAGATTGCAATGCCAATATAACATATCAACAGCAAGGTCAAATACGTCAGCAGTTTTATTATTTTCACTTTTGTCGGGAGCACCTCCCGACCGACCTGGCTACATTTATTTATGTGATTGCGGAAAAATTAGCATCCAAAATGTCAACATTTGAGAGGGAGGAACTTTTAAGTACCATTTCCAATCATTGAACAAAATATTGACTTTTCTCGAAAAAGATATATTTACATATTCATGAAAACTTGACTGGTATTTGCAATTATCATGACATAAACATATCAATAATCGAGGCTGCATTTCCATTTTAAGTAGGGTACTTGGCATATTTTGAGAAATTTTACGGTTTTCGGAAAATACACAATTCTCAGTTCTCACCAGAGGTTACATTAAGCTTACCAACGCCAACTTTTTAAGGACAAAGTGGTGAGAATCTGTTCTCATAGAGAAATTTTCAGGTTTTTTTGGAAAATCTCGGAAAATAGACAATTCTCACTAGAGGTATAGGTTTACCAAGGCAAACTTTTTTACGGACAAAGTGGTAAAAATCTGATCTCATAATTGAGAGGATCTAGACACTTAACCCTCCAAACATGACAATAAACAATATTAGTCCATTGAGAATATGGGTATAAATTGTTGTCTGGGATAGTTTGTACTTATTACTTACATGGAGACATTTCTATGAGTATGGTAATTCGTAGCACTACATAAAACAAATGATAGTTCCAAACAGTCTCACGATTCATCATGGGTGAACATTGCTAAGAGAACAACACTTTCGGCAACCTTGCTCTTTCCTTGCCTCTTAAATGCTCTAAGTGGATAGCAGCATACATACTCATAAGACTATATAAGACTATATATGGCTGTGTTATAAACCAGTTTATCTCTCAAGTTGGTCGAAAAACATGCAAAAATGGTGCCTAAGCAGAGATCTCCAGACTGGTAGTCAAGAGCGCTTACCATATATAACAACAATTCCAAACCAAGCTTTGAACCAAGGACCTTCATTAGGATCTGTAGTGACTACCATGATAAAACAATAACAACATTATTCTGAATGGTCATCTGAAGGGGTAAGTACCGGTATAATAATCAGAAAGCAATTACAGGATCATTGGATGATTATACTTACACACTAACACTACAGAAACAACAGAATGGTAAGAATCAATGCCCTATAATCAGTGTTCACCATCAACTGGTGATTTAGTCAGGGAAATTTTGTCTGAATATGGTCATCAACCTGTAACATAACCAGGGAAACTTGGAAAGGTAGCACTGAAGTTTGTCTGAAAGTGGTAGTAATAATGTAATAGCTGTTCACAGAGGTTCCCAGTCAGATTATTACCCAGATAAAACAACAGTCTCTGGTTACATAATTCTCACCAACAATATCAGCACTGTATTAACACCATAGTGACTGTGGAACAGAATAGAACGTATCATACCAGACTATATTATCTGCGGTCTATGATCAATGGCAATAAAACTTTTCCAAATAAGCGAATATTATGGATTTAAGACATATATGGGAACTCGTTCAGATCCAGTCATGACTTTGAGAGGGGTAAAAGATGGCGAGATCTTTTACTGTGTTACATAACTTGCAAGATTTAACAACCCGGGTGAGATTTCAAATTTCTTTCCCGTGCAAAATATTTCAAGAAAGTATCAAATGGTTTTCCTGGAATTTGTTAAAATTAAATATTTACACATATCAACTGGCCTGTGAAATAATATGCCAGGAGAGTTGAAAATACAAAATTTCGGTAAAATTTGCATATTACATAACTCAGAATTAAGTACGAAGTAGAATTAATTTTAAGAGTTATGTCTGTATAATAAATACAGGCACGGTGGAACTAAGCATCAAATATTAAAACAAGATATAAAATATTACCAGCGCATCCGGAATCTAGGGAGTGGCCCCTCATCTGGCAGATGGTCGTATGTCGCCGAGATTTTCCCATCATGCTCGGCATGGTTCAATCGGATCCGTGCGTTTTGTAACTTCACGGAGATATTATAAAACACTAATTACATGTATCCAATATATAGTTCACAAATAAGGTTAAATGTAATTTATAGCTGGTGAAAGAATCTTTAATCACATTTTCATCAAAACGGAAAGTATAACTTCTCACTTTCGAGAAATGATCTTCAAAAACACTTAAAATCCTCTATGTAATGTCTCTCTAGTTTGTAGGCTCACACAAACACAAGATCAATTCCAATTACTTAAAAGTAAAATTCCATTTTCTGGTAGTAAATCACTTTTTTGTTCTATTTCGAAATTATTCCAAACATTTAGTAGGTTACCATTGTTTTTTCGCTGAGAATCGAGAACAGTGAATGCTCTCTAACAAGGAAGTACAACTTTACTGGTTGGTATATTACTGCAAAATTAATGGAAATATAAAAAAATTATTCAAGTTACTGCAAAATTACTGGAAATATCAAAATATTATTTAAGCCTTGTCGAAAAAGCTTTTGTCGAAAAAGCTTTCATTAATCAAGTTATTTTACTTTATGATTTTAAAAAATTCCAATATCTTGCACTGTACCACTGACACACATCTATCCTAACAGAGAAAAGAAATGTCATTTTTCCTCGTCAACCATATTTCCCTTCCTCACCCATTAAAATATTCATCAAATATTCCTCAGATATTCCTCGGATATTCGCAACATGTAGCAGATAATTGTCGTGCTAAATACCGGAACTTTTACAAGAAAACAAAACTAATACTCTTCACACTACCACACAAGAAAAAAATCAAAACCAGAATATTCTCACATTTTGTCTGTCTCACTTTTCAAATCTTAGACTTAGGTCTTGCTCTCACATTGGCAAATTATTTCTCTCCCAAATAAGGTCGGAGATGTTTTTATGGTAAATTGCCAAAAGCCGACAGTTTTACACACTGAGAAAAATAAAGCAAACCAATATATCTATAGATCTTATAATCAAATATCTTCTCTTCATTCGCTGGATCTATAACTGAAAAAATATTTGTTTCCAGTTAATTAGTTTAATTAACACTCAATTATTTACCTCATTACTAGAGAGTATCGCTCTTCAGTGGTGGAGCTAAAGAAAGTAAATGTGTATGTTTAATTATTCATTAATTGGGTTAGCTATTTTGCTTTTTTCAGTCGCTTTTGTCTATGTACCAGTACTTTAATTAGGTTAGTCAGTAAACAAAGGCAAGATGTCTTGGACCCCGGCAGATGTGATAGCAAGTATATAATTTAGTAAATTAACTATGTATGACATTGCGGAAACGTTGAAATAGCTAAACAGATGCTATATTCAGTTATATAATCGCTGTCAGCTGGTACCATAGAATTGGTCGAGGATTTTAAGTCATATATTGCTTTAAATATGCTTACTATTGCTTTAAAAATGCTTACTATTGCCTTTAAATATGCTTACTATTGCTTTAAATATGCTTACTATTGCCTTTAAATATGCTTACTATTGCTTTAAATATGCTTACTGTTGCTTTAAATATGCTTTCTATTGCTTTAAATATGCTTACTATTGCTTTAAATATGCTTACTATTGCTTTAAATATGCTTACTATTGCTTTAAATATGCTTACTATGGCTTTAAATATGCTTACTATTGCCTTTAAATATGCTTACTATTGCTTTAAATATGCTTACTATTGCTTTAAATATGCTTACTATTGCTTTAAATATGCTTACTATTGCTTTAAATATGCTTACTATTGCTTTAAATATGCTTACTATTGCTTTAAATATGCTTACTATGGCTTTAAATATGCTTACTATTGCTTTAAATATGCTTACTATGGCTTTAAATATGCTTACTATTGCTTTAAATATGCTTACTATGGCTTTAAATATGCTTACTATTGCTTTAAATATGCTTACTATTGCTTTAAATATGCTTACTATTGCTTTAAATATGCTTACTATTGCTTACTATGGCTTAAAATATGCTTACTATTGCTTTAAATATGCTTACTATGGCTTTAAATATGCTTACTATGGCTTTAAATATGCTTACTATTGCTTTAAATATGCTTACTATTGCTTTAAATATGCTTACTATTGCTAAAAATATGCTTACTATTGCTTTAAATATGCTTACTATTACTTTAAATATGCTTACTTTTGCTTTAAATATGCTTACTATGGCTTAAAATATGCTTACTTTTGCTTTAAATATGCTTACTCAGCACTCTCTAGCCTTTCCAAATTAGCATCTACCTGTTCCCATCAGCTTGCGTCAATACATAAGACTCAAATGGAAGACTGTAGAATACTCCAATGATGTTATTCATTTATAAATCAACACTGATAATGATATTAATATCATGTAAATATGACTCCTTAATATTGAATGATAATAATGTTAATATCATGTAAATATGACTCCTTAATATTGAATGATAATAATGTTAATATCATTTAAATATGACTCCCTAATATTGAATGATAATAATGTTAATATCATTTAAATATGACTCCCTAATATTGAATGATAATAATGTTAATATCATTTAAATATGACTCCCTAATATTGAATGATAATAATGTTAATATCATTTAAATATGACTCCTTAATATTGAATGATAATAATGTTAATATCATGTAAATATGACTCCTTAATATTGAATGATAATAATGTTAATATCATGTAAATATGACTCCTTAATATTGAATGATAATAATGTTAATATCATTTAAATATGACTCCTTAATATTGAATGATAATAATGTTAATATCATGTAAATATGACTCCTTAATATTGAATGATAATAATGTTAATATCATTTAAATATGACTCCCTAATATTGAATGATAATAATGTTAATATCATTTAAATATGACTCCCTAATATTGAATGATAATAATGTTAATATCATTTAAATATGACTCACAAATATTCCATGCAAATGCATAAAACCTGCAAATTGTCAACATACACTTTTCCCTAAATCCCCTATTACAAAGTATAAATAACACATGAAATGTAAATTCATGATCCTTTAAATTATAACCAGAACTGTTGAAGTTTTAGGAGTTCCAGTGTGGGGAATCACGTGACTAAAATGGTACGCAGCACTATGAAATAGATCGCGAAAATCTGGATATTTGGATAGTTTTTCGATTCTTGGTAAGTACTCCTTGATTATGTTTACTAGTTATATAGTGCAGGCTATGCGAAATTTAACGCGCTTTCTAATGGTACACGTGTCATTCCTGTACTCTCTCTGGTTTCTGAGATACCTTCGAGGTTTTAAGGCGAACCAGGGACATATTTTGCCAATATTTTTGGATAAATTACACAAAAACCGTGTTTAATGGGAATATATTAGACCATGTTTAGGTGTCAGTACTTTATTGTACTCGGAAAAGAGTTTTTGTTGAAAACCAGTTACTCTTTCATACTTTATTGGTATTTTAATGCGTTATTTTGCTAAAAATGACAATTTATTGAAATGGTACACTCCACGGAACAACAATGTTGTGATACAAACCACGGATCATTTTAAACTTGTATTTTAGAGCAAGTAACTTTTTTTCTCCATCATCGTTTTTTGTTTAGTATATTTTATTATGCTTATTTTTAGTTGCCTAATAATAGTTTTCATCTATTCTTTAACAGAAATAACAGGATCAAAGAAACATGGTGCAGAGAGAATTGGAATCGAAACTGATCTGAATCAATTGAAGGAACTAGAATGAGTCGTGTTATAGTACAAAATATAAAAAATGTTACGATTTTGTATTCTGTATTGACCATTACATCAAATTAAAGGATTTTTCCAAAAATGTAAACGTTGTCATTTCGATCAGAACAGATAAACCTAATTTGAGCTTTTTAATCTTTTTTTAAATGCGACACTGATATAAGTTGTCCTTTACCAGGATAATATTTCATTTGTATACAATGTATATGGTCTTGAATATCAACATAATGCCGACATTTTGGGTAAAAATGTCTAAGATCGGGCAAGTATTAATGAACTTATATCGATACCAAGTCATTAATTCTTTAAATGAATGCCACAGGGTGTATCGGTTAATCAAAACATATAATGGACTTTCAATTCTAAATTATGTAAAATAGGTAGCATATCAAGGGTCTGCAACACAACTTCAACAAAACAAGGCGATGCGACTTCTTCGAATTTCGCATAATGCTGTTTCATGCTAATTAATGTGTGACTTTCATTTTCTGGAGTTATGTCTTTGTTGCGCAGTATTTTTTTAAACACGTATTTGTCGACTTTTATTACTTACCCTCTCCAGTAGCTCAGTGGATGCGTTGCCCGGTGACACTGGCTCAAATCCGAGTGGAGGCAATCGCATGCATGTCATATTTTAGCAGAAAGGTAACGGACAAATGCTCGACATTTTTGCTACCAAAACAATTAATTCATTTTTATCTGTGTCATATGAATTTAAAAACTAATTTTGGCTTCCTTTTAAAAAATAAACTCCACTCACACTATCGAGTTTTTAAATCGTTAGGCCAGAGACCCGTGAGTTGTACATTGTTTCTGACACCATTTGCTCTGTCATACATTGAAGAGTTGTTCATAATGTTCTACTTCAGTATTAAATTTGTCTTCGACTAGATTTATTTGTGATGTTACATTATCAACTGTTTTACATGTATACTAATATAATAAATGCTATCGAAGAATCATTTTGATTTTGTCAATATAAATGTTTGTTTTCTGGTTAATATCTTTGTGAGTATTTCGACATTGAACTATATTTTCGGCTGCCGTTTTAATGCGATTACACAGCAGATACATTAACTATTAGTTCGTTGATACTTGTTCAGATGGGCATTGTATACCTTTATGTACGCTCATAATCACAAATGAAGAGAAAAAAAACATTACATCGCCATTTTTTTTTTTCTTATCGAATTAGATAGTGCATCAAATCAACTATCTAATAAGGAAGAGCGATGGTCGATTATATAAGTACAACATGTCAATGAAGTAAATGGACAACAAACTATTATAGATGGGTGTTGCATTTAATAATAAAAATCAAAACAGCACAGTGATTGTGGAAAAAAAAATTAAAATACACAATTGCAATGAAATTACACTAAAATCACATGTAAATTACCGTCCTGCATGGATTAATGTAAAATTATATTGGATTCCATTCCCGTCCAACTATACAATCTTCAAACTACACGAATAAAAGCTATGTCTCTGCTTGATTAGATAGTACATTGCACTGTTTTAAGATTCATTCCACATTCGTTCTGGTGATAGTGTGTCTAAATTTTCTTTTATTTTAGTTGGCCCGTGACGTGTTCCCTTCATTCGTCTGAGCCTAGCTTCTCGACAACGTCTTGCTGTAACTTCTGTATAAGAATAAAGGAAACCTTATTAAACAACTGAAAACAATTGTAATCAATCAGTATTCTGAACCAAGGTTCCAAAATGCGGACCAAATTTTGTTCTAAAATGTACAGGACTGGTTTAAAACGGATCCGTGGTTAGTATCACAAATATGTTATTCCGTGGAGAGTATCATTTCAATAATTTGACATTTTTACAAGAAATCCCTTAAAATCACCAATAAAGGACGTTATCAGGCACTGTATTTCAACGAGAAGCCTTTTCCGAATACAATAAAGCACATGCACCTGACCGTGGCATAATAAATTGCCTTTAAATACAGTTTTTTGTGTAGTTTATACACAGTAATGTAGACTTGTTGACAAAATATTCCACTGGTTCGCATTAAAACCTCGAAGGTATCTCAGAAACCAGAGAGAGTACAGGAATGACATGTGTACCATTAGAAAGCGCGTTAAATTTCGTATAGCCTGCACTATATAACTAGTAAACATAATCAAGGAGTACTTACCAAGAATCGAAAAACTATCCAAATATTCAGATTTTCGCGATCTATTTCATAGTGCTGCGTACCATTTTAGTCACGTGATTCCCCACACTGAGTTCTCACGGACTTCACAAGTGCTCAACTTCAAATTTTGACACAAATGTTAGAAAATTTAATTTATCATGATAAGCAAACATCAATATATTAAGGTCCAATAAACCATAGACTGACCCAAATTTTAAAATCAAACAAAAGCATCCTGTCACTTCACCAAATTGTTCATACCAAAACTTTTCCATTAAAAATCCCTTTTGAATTACAACTACAAAAATGTGCTCCATCTCAGTTCAAATTCAATAAAGGCTTTGCCACATGTACAGCTAAGATGTTGAAATTGAAAATGACTTCAAACCCTACAAAGCTATCTTTAATTCCTAAAATCATAATTCATCGATATGGTGAACTCTTTGTTTAAACAATACAGCTGGAGAGGAGACTTAAGTTTACTGACAGCTTATTAGGGGAAACTAAAGAGTTACAACAGGGGAAATCTCTGCATTGATAAACCCAAATATTTCAGACTTTATGACAATAATTCAGACCTTTTAAAGTGTATATAGCTATATTCTAACAGACATTTAATGTCAAAATAATTACTTGCATCGTTTTTAGGATGATACTAATCTTATATACTATTATTATAATACTGATCTTAATTGAAAATCAAAACTTTGGATGGGTTCAGAGTACTTTGATTCAATCGTCAGAAATAGGCGATTCTTATAAGTTTGTAGGGTGTTCTAGAACACTTTCATAATTATGAAAATGGACAGTTGGCATGTCCAATAAATCACAGAGAGAGTTTCTGTTAAAACTGAAGCGAAAAATGATGTAATGGATATGAAAGCATAATTGTTTTTCAGTTTTTGAAACTTTTTAAAAAAATAACGTCCGATATAGCTCTATACACTTTAAAGCACAAACATATTGCAATAAAATGTTACACAATGTTCAAGTTCTAGGAGATGTTATGCACATCCTTATAAAGCTTTATTTCTCAGAATATGATCATTGACATTATTGATATGAATATAATCATGGAGATATTGATACTCATTTTTTGTTTTTGATTGGTTGAAATTCTTTATACTTAAGAACAAACATACATTTATAGAAAAATATAAATTTTACAAAAATACTTTTTTTCATTTTCAAATTGCCTTTTTACAATGATACCTGTGGTACAATCATGAAAGAAAATAAGGCTTTTTGACAAATTCCGTTACTTTTTTACTATTTTCTGACAACAAAAAGAGGGCTGGGTGCAAAACTATTGTAACTACATAAATTTATAAAAAAAGAGATTCTGACACTTAAATCATTTGAAAGATGGGATTGCACTGCTCCTAGTGCACTTGTTGATCTATAATACAATCTGACAATATTTGTTCTGAAATCAGGGGGAAAATAACAAGAAATGCTTCTGTACATAATCATGATTTTCTCATCATAAGATTAAATTCATCAAAAAGATTGCCATCCACTGTAAAATGATGAAGGAGATACCCTGAAGGGGATACTGTAAAATCATTAATTTTAGGGGGGATTAAATTTTGTGGATTTCGTGGTTAACCTTCAACCACTAAGTCAATCATTAATTGACGATACCTGATTTTCAACTTCATTTTTGTTTCTACAGAGGCAGTAGTAGAATTACAAGCAAATTAAACTTAACCACAAAAAATGTTTCGGTATTGCATTGACAACAATTTACTCATCAAATTCTTGTCAAATTGACAATTACTGTTTTGAGAAGTATAAAAAGTTCAATCTCCTTTCTTGTGAACAATCGAGGTCACGATTGATGAGTTATACATCAATTTAAAGATTTCTGAACACCATTAAACAAACTCTTGATTAAACTACAGAAGTAGATCTTTAAATGCTGCAGGGCGGATGTCTGCTCGCTTAATACATTTGGATGCATGGAATCGGAATGGTTACAGAATATAATGACATTGCAATATAATGACATTGCATTATCAGATTGTATTGAAGCACGTTGTACATGCACAGTAACAGCAGCCTGGTAACATGATTATACACCCACATAAAACAAAAACTCAATACCAAACCTGTAACTTCTTCAAATTACCTCCCTTGATGAGTATGACGTAACTTTGAATGACCTCCCTTGAAAAGTATAACTTCTTCAAATTACCTCCCTTGATGGGTATGACTACTATGAATGACCTCCCTTGTGAAGTATACATAACTTTTTCAAAATATCAACTCCCTTGATGAGTATTTACTTCTACAAATCACTTTTCTTTAATACATTTAATAAATTACCTCCCTTAACTCATAAAAATCAGTCATAAAATAATTTTACTAGTAGTTTTCATGTGTTTTAACCCTGTTAATTGATATGTTCATACTGATCATTTCGGTGAAGTAATAATAACATATATAATTGTCTCCCTTTAAGTTTGTGAATAATTGCTTCCCTTTTCCATATGTTATGATTGTATCCCTTTCATTAAGTTACAAATTACTTCTATTTGACATATTTCCTGATTGCCTCCCTTTGAACTTTGAGAAGAATTACTTCCCTTTGTTATGTTTGAATATTATCTCCTTTTCATTTAGTTACAAATTCCTTCCCTTTAGATATATTTCCTGATTGCTTCCCTTTGAACTTTCTATGAAGAATTACTTTGCCGTGTCATTATACTCCCAGAAAAGTTTCATGTCATTATGAACTGGTCACTTCATTCTTCTATACATATTTTCTTAAAGTTAAACTACAAGTCAGCGACATCGAGAAATGACCCAGTAAAATATTGTACGGCACTCAGCGATCAAGATCTAGATGTAGTTTCAAATTATACGCAGTCAGTATGCCATGAATAAATCTACGACAATATGTTTGTATTAGGAAAGCATTTAACTGTAAAAGCTTTTCACAGTATCTCTTTATGAGACAATGGACAATGTCATTATACTTGCCTGATAAGTTCACGTCAATTATAGAAACAGGAAAACAGTGGCAGCAAATGTAATATATGTCAAAGGGAAGTAATTCATCACAGCTTAAAGGGAGGCAATCAGAAAATATATCAAAGGGAAGTAAATCTTCATAAAGTTAATAGGTAGGCTATCATGAAATCTGTCAAAGGGAAGTAATTCTTCACAAACTTAAAAGGGAGGCAATCATGAAATATATCAAAGGGAAGTAATTCTTCACAAACTTAAAAGGGAGGCAATCATGAAATATATCAAAGGGAAGTAATTCTTCACAAACTTAAAATGGAGACAATCATGAAATATATCAAAGGGAAGTAATTCTTCACAAACTTAAAAGGGAGGCAAACATGAAATACATCAAAGGGAAGTAATTCTTCACAAACTTAAAAGGGAGGCAATCATGATACATGTCAAGGGGAAGTTATTCATCACATCTTAAAAAAAATGGGAAGGTAATCATGTAATTTGTTGTTCACAGACTGAACCAGTAGCATCCGGACCCAAGTGAATGTAGAAGCATAACAAATTACATTTAGACTTGTTACATACGAAATCTGGTAGGCTTATTTTCTTATTTAATCATATATACTGATTTAAGAGCAAATGATCCAACATGCAGAAGCAGGTCATTACGCAAAGCTTAAACAAAATGATCTCCTTAGTTCAAGCTATTTATTAAACAGTTCGGACACTAAGGAAATGCACATGTCATAGCTAGATCTATGCATTTTTTTTGTTACCATTTCCCAACCAACTAATACAAGTTTCCTGTTTCGTGTCCTAAATGTTAAACTCTATGTTTAAATTTAACTTTAAATTTACACAAATCAGGGTATATGAAACTTTTATACTTTTGATGATCGAGTCCACAGTTTACGAAGTTAATAACACTGAATGAAATAGAGAAATACATCCAAAAAACTTTGTATGATTCATATATCCAATTTTCACATATTTCTTCTAAATCATGAAATACATTACTTTTTTATATCCAATTTGATAATTTAAACACAATCAGCATTTAATTCAGGTAGTCCTCTTGATTCAACACTCTGATTCATGTATCGTTGGTATGTCGTTCAACGGTAGGTATCGGGTCGGTATGCGGTACAGAAATTCTAATGCTATCATTATCATATCGGCACAGTCACACAAAAAAGGACACACTGACTGAATAATTTCATGATATTTTATGACTGTGTACTGGTATTTTTTTTAGAGTTGACACACAAAAGCAAGATTTTTGTCTTTTTTGTGTGCTACAAGTGATTTAATTACATAACAAAACAACAGGTCACCAATCATTATTGACAATACCAATAATTAAGCTTTATGCAAAACTGTGAAAATCCTATAGTACTACATTAACAATGGTCAATGCAGTAGCCTGTGGGTATGGGACGGTGTACCGTAAATTATCTAATAAATCTCCCTATACACAGGTACCTTTATAAGATAGAAGGGCATTTTGTCCGAAGGGAATTTTGGTCCCACACCACCTTTATAGATCTACAAGAACCTCTCCATATTGACCCCTTTTTTACTTGTCACTCTCGAAATTCTTTGAACATCTATAACGCTTCACATAATATGAAAAGTGTGCAGAAAATGTACCAGTAGGTCAATAATAAAATGACTTTTTAAAGTGCAATAATTTGATAATTAGTAACATAAAAATTTTGTATACTAACACTCAGGAAGGTAGATTAATCAAGTGATTTTTGTAATAAGTATAAAATTGGCCATGTGTGTTACTGACCAAGAATTTATATGGTGTGATCTGATTGGTTCTCCTTATCCTGATGTCAAGTAAGATCAATATTCAATACCATCCAAGTTTGAAAGAATATTCTATCAACCCTGGATTTTGTGATGTTAACAAACATCCTTGTAGGATCGGATAAGCCATTTTTACTGTTGCAAAATAGCTATTTTACTGTTGCAAAATAGCCTTTTTAATGTTGCAAAATAGTCTTTTTACGGTTGCAAAATAGCCATTTTACTGTTGCAAAATAGTCTTTTTACTGTTGCAAAATAGCCTTTTTACGGTTGCGAAACAGCTGCACAAATTTCTAAGAAAAGATCTGAATGACTTATTTAATAGATTGCACATTAAGACTTCTTTAGTTCACAGCATACTCAGACCAGCATCTACTGTATTCCAACCTTTTTAAGGTAGATAAAGGGTATAATTAAAATGTACAATTACAACTTGATTACAGATGTTGTAACAGAAATAGATACATGTTGCATGTAGGTAATGCATTAACAATCACATCAAACCAAGATTGCATCATACAGGTTCATTTGTTGTCAAGCAAATTCTGTGTAATGTTAATGTGATTTCCCCCCTTCCCAACAAGAGCAGGTAGAAATGGGATCTAACAATCAACAATCATGCAATTTGAAAATTCACAAACCGTTTGAACAAGAAAGTCAAGAGATTGGTAACTGCAACGAGACAAATTGCACAACAAATATAAAATGGATCCTTGAACGTAACTATATATAAAGATATATTTTTAAGGTTGTCAACGAACAAGATCATATTTGAAAATTCACGATTTTTTTGTTATAAATACTGGATTTGATTTCCTTTGTCTTAAATTTATATATTAGGTTTCAATGTTCTTAATAGCACTTTCAAGATATTATGGTATACTTGAAGTGGCTCTGTATTGAGAAACAAAGGAGATGATAACAAATTCTGACCCCCACCAACTCAGGGGTATATCATGCTACCTTAAGACATTACAAAAAATGTTCCTGACAAAAATCTTGTGCACTGTTATTTCACAAGATAATATATTAAAATATTTAAATGAAGCACAAGATAATATATTAAAATATTTAAATGAAGCACCTGAAGAATATATCTGACCCCCACAAAACCAACAGACGGGGACGGGGTTACCCTTGTGGGCCCGAAACTGGAACAACTAAAGAATATTCCATAACAATTAGCATTTTACGGCTAAAAGCAAGAGAGTTAAAATTACCAAATTGCTCAATTTTTAGGTGAATGTCTATATCACTATATTACACAACTGTTTCTTTGTTTAACCCAGGTTAATAACCCTTGTGAACAACCCGTAGGTAGGTTGTTCATCTTACTTACTAACCCGCGCACGTGCACAAGTTGTTCATGTCAACTTACTAACCCGCGCTCGTGCGCCAGTTGTTCAAACCCGTGCGAGTATAGAACTCCACGAGCTGACATATATAAACATCGGTATGATAGATGTTTACATAAAGGCTGAAAAGATATGGTAAAATGAATTTATGTTCAATACACACTGTCACAACAGCAGTCGTTCATTGAAAAAAAAATAAAACATTGTCAATAGACAAAACATCTTAAAATTCAAATCCGTGTTATATCCCATCCTTAAAAGACCACCTGTCAATAAAAATCTACCTAAAATTAAATATTGTGTTGTTCAATAGGCAGTAGCGTAGCTGCCGCTAGGCCATTAGGCCCGGGCCTACACATCATTTCGAGAAAACAAATAATATTTTTTAAGTTTAACCTGAAATTTGATCTACTAAATATACGTCAAAACGCCCCAGTACCTTTGAAGGAAAAAAAGAAAATCTGGGGGAGCATGCCCCTGAACCCCCCCCTTCCCTACTTCTTTCATCTTTATTACGGGCCTACACATTGCTCAGGTCCTAGCTACGCCCCTGATAGGTAGTGTTTATAGACAGTTTAACTGGATAATTGCGGTCAATGTATAATTATACTAAATTAAAGAGTTTTTTCAAACATGTGCCAGTTCACCAGACTCTGCCAACCTCTCCACACAAAAGTCATATAGTCGCTCCTCGGCTGTCGAAAATGTAAATGGATTGTTAAGTCGTTAATGTTCAGAGAAATTTAAAACGAATGCTCCGGTGAGAATCGAACCTTAAAGCCAGCAACCTATCTTAGACAATCGTTCCCCACTCAAAGAACCTGCCTACAAAATGATTTTTCTGTTCCCAATTCTTAACGTACGTACACAAAATCACAGGAAGCATTATTTCAAAGAACTCGGAGAAATGATCCGGTGACAAAGTCCAGTTACATATCACAAACAGTAAAATTACAATGTTCATTTAAGGTTTTAACTTTAATACAATCACATAATTATTATTTGGTCACAGTCATGCAATTTTATAAACAATACGATTTTACCTGGATACATGCGGACGCACTGTAAACATCCTTCCTTCTGGATGTCTATATTATTTAGTGACTTTATGCTCATCCAAAATATAAGAGCCTGTATCAAATTTGCATCGATCTTTTTATCACACATCATGACGTGTACATTGTTATACACAGTTGTGTAAGTCAGTTATTGACCTCGTATTTCGGTATTCCTTAATATAAACAACTCGCGCACGTGAAAACTTAAACACCTCGAACGCTTCGCGTTCTCGGTGTTCACGTTTTCACGTGCGCGAGTTGTTCATATTAAGGAATACCTCATACTCGGTCAATAACCATTACTTATGTTTTAGACCAAATACGGTTTTACAAAATAAACAAACATAATGCCTTGTATAAACACACAACCTGGGAGAAAATTCATTAAATACTTTAGTTTTATTTTCATAAACCACCATAAACTATTCCTAAATTATAAATTTTATGTTTTAAGACATTTTGAGAGCAAAACCGGATTCAGTATATTTTATTGAGGTTTTTGATAATTTTATAATACTCCAAATATTCTAGCACAATATTGCAATCAGAATTATTTAGACAAATAATATGAAAATTTTTGAACACAATATCATAAATAATGCAATTCGTTACAATCAGGAGTTATGCCATTTTGTTAAAAAAATTTATTATAAATAATTTTATTCTGTTTAATTACTGAGTAGAGTCTACGGGTTTTAATAGATCGACAGACTAACGATAAAACTTGATTAATGAAAGACAATCAACATGAAATAAAAGAATATACCCCAACTTCACGTATACTTTGGATACAAAATTTCACACAAATCTTTTATTTGTACCAATAGTCTGATGATATATCATAAATAATGTTTTTTTACACAAACACAGAAAAGTCACAAAATATCAACTATATCCATATCCATAAATCCGGGTATATCCAGACACTATTACACTTAGCGTAATATTGTTACACTGTAACACACTTCACACGAGACTCAATACCCGAAACATTCAAACATCAATATGTATAATATAAATGTAATAAACTTATCGATTTACAGTTAAGACCTAAGCCGGGCACAATTTGTCCCGACAAGTTTTTAGATTTTATCATAAATTAAATCGGCTAGGTTATGAAGAAAATGTCAATAAATAAAGCCTAAGGGTGATTAGTTTTCATAGATGGAGCATTGTATAAGTATATAAAGATAAATATTAAATGAAGGGAAGTTATGATTAATGATTGTCTACACTTCAATCCGTCTGAATGGTTGGTCTCTCGACCCACCATACACCAATAATTGAACAATAGTTGATATCCGGAACTCTGTGCAAGGTGGTTTTTCCCTTAATTTACATGTAGGTACAAACAAAGCTGGCCTAGTTAGACTGGTTTTGTATTCATATGCAAATACAACTGACCCCCACTCTATTGTCCAGATATGAATATTCAAGCCTGACAAGGATTATAACGGTAAAACTTTATTTGTACCTACAGATTAGTGGAGATCCGGAGTAGGTCTATTAACTCAAAAGGTGCGATATGAATATATGCAAATCAGTGAAAATTGGGAATGATGTACTCAGCACTAGAAACACCATTAGTCAGAGAATATGGACCATTCTACAACACACATTGTATATTACACAGAAATTACTTTTTACATCTTTCGATGATGTTGTTAATAACATCAATGATCAAAATGATCATTTGTTTATGCATTAACCACTAAATAAAGTATTATTCAAATTTGACCTTGAACTATTTAAATGATTGAAGTGTTTTCAAGGCTACATTGAAAGTTCAAACTTGACCTTTGTTTTTATTGTATTTAATTGGAAAAAGGGATTATTTTTCTGGTATGAGCTGAATTGCTTTCACTCATTGACATTGGAAACTTAAATTTTGAATTGAGAAAGCAGGACACACAACTCTTCTAAATATCAATATATTTTTACCTTATTTGACCTTGACCTGCATGTTCCAATACTATTGCCTTTTGGCCAACGTTGATTAAAAATTGATGGATCTTAACCTAATTGAACCTCAGCCTGAATTGGTAGATGCTTGATTTGAATTGAATATAGGTACATCCACAATAGCTCCAGCAGACAAAGAACCAGATTTATTGAAAACAAGGGCAATAACTTCACAACATATTGGTGTATAGTGGAGTTGGGATCAGCCATTTTAGCGATTCTACTTAAAAAATAAAATTGGGAGTATTTGATACCAATACCATTAATTACCAAACACACTCCATACAACCAGAGATCCAGATAGAGTCTCGAGTGCTACAAAATGTTTTTAGAAACCACTTGATATGTTGAAACAATCAAATTAACTTTTCCTTAATCGTAATGGAATTATCTAAAACTGAACCTCCTCTCTTTATAGATTCCATTGTTAAAACTATCTGCCACAATCATTATCCTAGTAAAACAGAAAACATGTCTATATTGAAATTACATTCCATCGTTTATATTTATTTTATTTTTTTTATATTTAGATATCAACAGCCTAGCAAGTGCCAGAGCACTTAGAAATTAATTTTGAGGAAGACAAAACAAACCAAACAGTTCTTACATTGCAGATATATTTAAGAAAGTGGTCCCATAAATAAAGTATTAAACTACAGTACAACCTCTACTGAGCGGCCAGCAGTATAGCAACATCCTCCCTATAATAGCTTGCACTCTCAAGGGTAGTTTTCGAACCATATTCAAAGTTAAATCTTAAATGATAAAATTCATGATTAATAAACAGGAATTTTAAAGCACAAAGTATTTGAGAATACAATAGCTGATCACCAAATCACTGATTTCCCTCCAACTGTTTATATATAAAATTGGTTTCAATCAATTCTGTATTTTATTATTTCATTCCAATGATATTTATATTTTATGATTTTATTGATTTCATGATTTCACACCATTGGTATACTTTATGATTTCACTCCAATGGTATATTTTATGATTTCATTCCAATGGTACATTTTATGATTTTGTTTCACTCCAATTTAATATTTTATAATTTCACTCAAATTGTGAATTTCATTATTTTACTTAAATGGTATATTTTATGATTTCACTCCAATTGTATATTTTATGATTTCACTCCAATTGTATATTTTATTATTTCACTCCAATGCTATGTTTTGTAGATAGAAAAAAATAGATCCAATATCATAAATGCAGATAGCTTTAACCTAACAAATCAACTTTAACATGCACACATAGTTACAGTTCAAAAACCAATTATTCCACAACAATAAAATCCGATCAGCAACAGTTACTATAGTCTTCCGCATGTGCAGTCTATGTTAAGAGTAAAAACAAGTGTTCAAAGCTTATTGGGAACGTAGCACTGAACGTTAAGACACTCAATAAAGATTGAACCGTTAGCATGTTAGCCTCCAATTATCCGAACAGTTTTTTCAAAGCAATCCTTTCTATTTTATGTTTTTTTCCACAGATAGGATTATTTCACATGCGATCTTTTCTCTACTTATCGTTCCTTTAATGTTATTATGCAACATGCAATCTTTCCTGAATAAAGTTCTCTTTAGGTCCAATTGTTCTCCAGTCAATTTCTCAATACTCATTAAGGAACATGTTTTATTGCCAAAGATGTATCAATATGATCCTGGATAAGTTCATATGTAAGAAATCAACAGATCACTCCCTTACAATGAGAAGGTTGTAAGTATACAATCAATATTTTGAGAAAACAAGAAAAAACTGTCTGAAATTTGCACTTAACATTTGGTAAAACAAAATGTTTCAACGTCATTTTGGACAACATGACAAGTTCCGATTTTCATGAATAGAGGCTCATAAGAAACGCCTTATGATGCTGATTTAAAAAATGTATCGGTCTTATAAGGTCGTAAGTAGTAGTTACAACAACTACTTACAACCGTCTCATTCTAAGGCAGCGAGATATATTGACAAACTGATACACTGTCTTGTTTTATTTACTCTACTTAATGTGCACGCCATAAAACGATACAACATTTCCATATATTGAACATTTCTCATTTTTACATAGGACGATTTTATTACATAGATAACTCTTTGTTTTGAAGGTCAATGGGTTATAACATTTAATGTGTAATAAGAAATTACTGATGCATTATGGGTGTTCTTAATTAATCTTGACTGATGCATTGTGGGGTCAGATAACTGCTGATGATGCATTGTGGGTGATCCAAATAACTGCTGAATGATGCATTGTGGGTGATCTCAAATGATGCATTGTGGGGATCTCGAAATATGCATTGTGGGGGATCTCAAATGATGAACTGTGGGGATCTAGAATGATGCATTGTGGGATCTCAAATGATGAATTGTGGGATCTCGAATGATGCATTGTGGAATCTCAATTGCTGTATTTGTGGTGATCTCAAATGATGCATTGTGGGTGATCTCAAATGATTCATTGTGGGGGATCTAGAATGATGCATTGTCGGGGGAATCTCAAATGATGAATTGTGGGGGATCCAAATAACTGCTGAATGATGCATTGTGGGTGATCTCAAATGATGCATTGTGGGTGATCTCAAATGATGCATTGTGGGGGATCTCGAATGATGCATTGTGGGGATCTAGAATGATGAATTGTGGGGATCTAGAATGATGAATTGTGGGATCTCAAATGATGAATTGTGGGATCTTGAATGATGCATTGTGGGATCTCGAATGATGCTTTGTGGGATCTCAATTGCTGTATTTGTGGGATTTCAAAGGATGCATTATGGGTGATCTCAAATGATGCATTATGGGGGATCTAGAATGATGCATTGTGGGGGGAATCTCAAATGATGCATTATGGGTAATCTCAAATGATGCATTGTGGGGATCTCAAATGATGAATTGAGGAGGATCTCAAATGATGTATTGTGGGGATCTCTAATGATGAATTGAGGAGGATCTCAAATGATGTATTGTGGGGATCTCTAATGATGCATTGTGGGGGATCTCAAATGATGCATTGTGGGGGATCTCAAATGATGCATTGTGGGGGATCTCAAATGATGTATTGTGGGGATCTCTAATGATGCATTGAGGGGGATCTCGAATGACGCATAGTAGGGAAGCATGAATTTAACCAGAGAAATGTGAAAATTTTCACCAAAGAGCATGTAAAAAACACGAATTACATAACAAAAATGGCATCTGAAAATAGTATATACATTTATAGTATGTTCCCATCCAACTGTACAGCTAGATGTAGTTGCTTTATGTAAATATATTTTCTATTTATATTGGCTAAGAAAATGTCTGTGAGAAAGAAGACAGTATTATAAACATTGTCTCCAATTTAATCACTGTCATCACTACAAGGAATACTGTAAAATCATTAATTTTCATGGGGGGGGGGGTAAATTTCGTAGATTTCATGGTTCACCTCAACCACAGTTTAGTCCCATCAAAATATAATTTTTAAAATAATTAGTCCCAGATTTACTTTCTATGCAAAATCCACAAATTAACGCACAATCGGAATGATTTTTTTACAAAAACCACAAAATTTTGTCCCATCAAAATTAAATGATTTTACAGTACATGTCATTTCCATCTACTGGTTTCCATACAAAATTTATCATTTGAAGTCGTAAAAGTACATTATATAATGAGATACAAAATGATTTCAACTGTTTGTGACAAATGGATTATTACCTTGTGATGACTGTTTCTAACAAGACTGTTTTCAATAAACGCTTATGTCCCCCCCCCCCCCCCCCCCCCGAAGCCATTTCAATAAGTCATTATAAGTCCAAAATTAGGTCAAGATTAAGGTCAAAATGGAGTCAGGTGATAGAGGCGTGTGGAGAGTGGTCATATACAACATCCATGCAAGTTTGAAAGCTTTGTAGCAAGGAATATTAATGCTAGAAGAAACGATCAATTTGGGTTAACCAGGCTGGACAGACGAACTGACAGGTGCATCACTATATGCCTCCCAATCTATCAATACAGGGGCACAAAAATGCTGATCATTATTTGTTTGCCAGTCAGCTTTCTGCTGAAATATGGCAGGCATACATACGTGTGCCTCAACCTCCGATCAGAACAAAATTGTAATAGTCTGCAACAAACAGGGGAGACTACGCTTTGAAAAGACCACTCGTCGCAAGACACTACGTCGAATAGTGTACAACAATTGGCCGAATATGACATTAGGTCGAATCAGTCATTTTGTCAAAAACAATTATAGATCTATTATCAACATGCAATCAATTTAAATATCAACAAAACAAACAAACAAACAAACAACAGAAATATGACAAGACAATGAACTAAGCATTGTTTCCTTTACAAACAGCAGAATCACTCAGACTAATGCAGGCACAGTATGTGACGAGATAATTGAATACAATCACGCAACTGTCATTCAAATATTTTGGGTTCAAATTTCTTCACACTTTTGACTTGGCTTCTAAAATTCCATCAATATCAAAAAGACATGCAAAGGATGATGTTCCATTATCTTTTTGTCAAATAGAAGAAAACATTATGTGGGAGAGTGGAAGATTTGCTCCCTAAAAAATAGTAAGATGTAGTCATTTCATATTGCTCACCTTGAGCTCTGTAGCTCTATCCTAACAGCTCACCTTGAGCTCTGTAGCTCTATCCTAACAGCTAACCTTGAGCTCTGTAGTTCTATCCTAACAGCTCACCTTGAGCTCTGTAGCTCTATCCTAACAGCTCACCTTGTGCTTTGTAGCTCTATCCTATAAGCTCACCTTGTGCTCTGTAGCTCTATCCTATAAGCTCACCTTGTGCTCTGTAGCTCTATCCTAAAAGCTTGCATAGAGCTCTGTAGCTCTATCCTAACAGCTCACCTTGAGCTCTGTAGCTCAATCCTATAAGCTCACCTTGTGCTCTGTAGCTCTATCCTAAAAGCTTGCATAGAGCTCTGTAGCTCTATCCTATAAGCTCACCTTGTGCTCTGTAGCTCTATCTTAAAAGCTTGCATAGAGCTCTGTAGCTCTATCATATAAGCTCACCTTGAACAATGAAGCTCTATCCTAAAACTTACACTAAGCTCTGTAGTTCTTTCCTAAAAGCTTGCATTTATCTTTGTAGCTCTATCCTAAAAGCTCACCTTGAGCTCTGTAGCTCTATCCTTAAAGCTCACCTTAAGCTCTGTAGTTCTATTCTTAAACTTCACCTTGAGCTCTGGAGATCTGTGAGCTCAATATGGGACAACAGTGTGCTTGTGGGTGCTCAGGTGAGCTTTTAAATAAATCCAGGTGACTCTACTGTTACGGTAGATATGTTATACTGTAATATCATTTAATTTCGTTGGGACAAAATTTCGTGGTTTGGTAAAAAAGAAGTTGGGACTGGAATTTGTGGATTTTGCATTTCAGTTAATAAAACAAGGATCAAAATTAATGTTTGTTGGGATTAAAGTTTGTGGTTGAGTTGAGCCACGAAATCCAAGAAATTTAATCCCCCAAGAAAATTAATGATTTTTCAGTAATAGAACATAGCAGAACTACAGAAAATCTTCACATATAATCTTGGCATACTCCAGACAGGAAGTAATATTTCATCATTAAGATAGTTGTCAACGTTTACGATATTTCAGCTGTGTCATCATTTTTTCACATATCAAAGATCTATTATCCAATATTGCTATATGAATACTGTTTATCTCTAAATTGTCACAACTATCCACCTATACAAATATGCTGGAAATATTAATATATAACTCTATAATTCCCGCATACTGAATAGTCCGGGAGACGTGCTGGTCAAACATGATAGCGGGCTGTCAGTAGGTCAGGTCTTAAGTAAGTAGTGTTTGCCCTCAGACCTCTTTAACCTTTATCAGAGTAAACCATGCCATAGGTGGGGGTGGACATTAGGTCCTACACTCATAAGCCCCATACGCCCATTTTTATACATGAGGACAAAACCCCAACACGTTTTTGTACACAAGGGGCTTATGTCCGTCCCCCAGCTCAACTGATGTAATTGCCTAAATATTTAAGATCTGGTTTCATAAAAGAAATCGTTTTGTGCGCTTGAGATAAGAAATACCAAAATTTGGAATTTATCTAATATTGACTGCTAGACAGATAGTCACTTCGTCACTTAATTCAGGGGACACTAACACAGGTTTGACTGTATACATTCATGTAAAAGTGCAATGTTAGTTCTGATATCTCCAGTATTAGTGACTCTGAACTTACTGTACTAGGATGGTTTATTTAATTTGAAGAACTTTGACTGACAAATTCTAGCAGAAACTTCCTACTATACAAACACAGGGGAACTATTAGGTTTACAACAGGAGAGCTATGTACTATTGTTAGCTAGACAATTAATCACATCAAGTAATTGAATTACCATTGTTCAAGAATACTGCTGTATCAGCAATATATTGTTAAGCATAAAACACTCCTGGTAATATGGTATCAAATCACACAAGAAGGTCACCATGACTTCATTGGAAAATTGGGGATCATTATAGCCAGACGGGAGATCCTATAGTTCTGCAAGGGTTTCAGATTAAGTCTGCAAATTGTTCATTCAAAATTTCATGTAATGCCAATTTCTCCATGGGAACAGCTAAAAGAGGCCAAATTTGCATTTAATGCCAATTTCCGGATGAGAACAAAAACTTACATACAATGCCAACTTTCCCCATGGGAACAAAACATGCATATAATACCAGTTTTCCCGTTGCATGTTCAAGGTTAAATGAAAACAACTCATATTATATTATTTATGCACTTACCGGTCTTCATGAATAAATCCTTAATATAGTCTGTGTCTAACAGTCTACGTGTCCCTTCCATTATTCAATCTTCTTTCTATCGTATATAATCCATGTTCTTCATATTATTATTCATTCTTCACACAATCCTGATCTGTTCTTCATTATATATTATTATACTTATAAGTTCTCCATGATTATAATTTGTTCTTCACACAGATGCAAGATTTGTTCTTCATAGGCATTATATTTGTTATTTTCATAAGAACTTATATTATACAATTTACTTTAATGGTAGAAGAAAACAAGACAAACTCCAGTTGTTTCCAACGTTTCGACAATTTACTTTTAGTAATTTCTTTATTTAGCTCAAGAAGCTTTTAAATACTAAAATATTCATGCATACAAGTAAGGATCAAGTCAATATCTCCGTACTGTATTATTTTATGAGCCAGTTTATATTTTGCGATTATGTTTCCCATTGGGGATAACATACTGGCGATTTCATAAGTCATACTTAATTGAGGGTACTATCCCAGTCAAAAGAAAAGCAGGGACTACTGTTAAATCAGTTACACCCAGTTTAACCTAGATCAACATAGTTTACTAAATGAACAAGCTTATGTTTACAACTGTTATCATTTAACTTTGAATATACTGTACTGTTGATTCAATAAGTAATATTAATGAGGGAACTATCCCATTCAAAAGATTATAATTCAGGTTTACCAAGTTAAACCTAGTTAAACATAGTTTACCTGACAGACTAGCCAATATTTACAACCATTATCATTTAACTTTGAACATACTGTATTCTGATTGCTATATAATCACGATTCCATCAACAGGTAAACATTAGGGATTTATATTGCTGTCATTCTCTACATTATGTCTTTAACAATATGCTACAACAATATCAAGTTATTATAGAGGATGTCGGATGCACGTCCTGTAAAAACCAGTAGAACACAGGTATTTGTTTACCTAGGAAC
Organism: Spisula subtruncata; assembly: GCA_963678985.1. Classification (NCBI taxonomy): domain Eukaryota; kingdom Metazoa; phylum Mollusca; class Bivalvia; order Venerida; family Mactridae; genus Spisula; species Spisula subtruncata. The sequence goes on from OY787669.1 coordinate 30,128,134, forward strand.
AAGTTTCTGGCACCATCAGTGTATGCTAACTTATATATTGCAAAACAGCCAAAATTATATCAAAATAAGAAACAGCCAAAATCATATCAAAATTAAAAACAGCCAAAATCATATCAATATTCGAAACAGCCGAAATCATATCAAAATTCGAAACCGCCAAAATCATATCAAAATTCGAAACAGCCAAAATCATATGAAAATTGTAGTACATTGTACATACAGTATCAATCTTTGTGAAATATTACTATTACATTTCTTTATCATAAACAGGATGTATATCAATTCCTCAGTTAATACATTATACTGAAAATTAAAGTATAATTAAGTTATTATAAAATTAGGATTGTATGATATATACAAGTAATAGATGTATAAAGTATTATTTTCATGTTAAATTGTCTGGAACTGGAGATATTCAATCAATTACCTGAGGTTCATAATATACACAAATCCCTTAAACTTAAAATGTATAATAAATAGTTTGATGTAATTCTATCTAAAATTTTAAGTTGAAATGTTAAACTTCAAGGCAAAGCAATTTAAGAATTCAGTTAGACGCCATGTTGAGAAATTTTTGTTCTCTAACCCCTTACATGATATCGTGCTTTAAAGCGTTTACTACACTGATATGGAAATATTATACTTTACAAAAACACATCTCTTAACAAGGGGGACAATTCAGTGCTTGTCTTCAGTTTTCTAGCAAATTGTTAACTTCAATAAAGGTTTACAACCATTAATGATAAATTGCAATACAAAACCATAATAACAGTCTGTTCAAAGTTACATGAGAATGGTTATAAACATAAGCTTGTCCATCAGGTAAACAATACAAAGAATCATTATTTCATTATTACCTCACACGAACATTGACACGTACTTACAGCAAGAACATTACGAAGATGCAGTTATTTAAGGTAAACCTTTCAAAATTCGAAGTTTTTGAATAAAGTATGCTTTAAGATTCTCTTACTAACTCCTAAAAATACATATATGCCAAGTAAAGTTTGCTTAATGTTAATGAAAAACATTAAGTAATAATAAATATGACAAGAGACATTCAAAATCATCCAAGATTTGAGATTCCTGAATAAAATTATAAATCCATCCATTCACAGCGTGCCTCTTACATTTGTCATGATTTGTCACAAAAGTATAATTCCTTATTTATTTACAAGAAAGTATTAATCCGGCAGCTAATTAATGCAGTAAGTTTTACTTTATTTATTAAATCAATGCATTTCTTTGTGAGAAATGAATATCTTCCATTACGAACATTATAAGAATATATTAAGAGACAACTTTTGTCATTTACGTATCCACTGTGGTGAAATGTTACAAGAATATTTCCACAGTTTTACTGCGAGGAAACAATCTTTTTACCAGGTAAATTTACCTTCAGGCCAAAGTAAAAATAAATATGGTTATCATATCATTATGAGAACAATAAGAAAATGTATTTGCATTGAATCAACAAGGGTTGATTTTAGCAAATAGCTGATTTTCAATATTGTCAATATTAAAATGCTACCGATGTGCTGGTTGCTGTATCGACAAAGAAATGTTCCAAAAAAAATTTACTGATTTTGCAGAACAAGGTAGAAATGAACAGGAAACAGGGAATATTTTACACCTGCTTGTAACTATACATTGTCACTTACTTTATAATACATACTGTAAAATCTATAATATTTGAGAGGGATTAAATCTCATAGATTTTGCGGATGATCTCAACCATGAAATTAAATCCCCACGATTATTAAAAATTTCCATGATACAAATTTAATGACTTAGCGGATAAGATATCCTTGAAATGACCTTCCCACCAAATGGTCTTTTTCACAAAAAAACCCACGAAATTTTGTCCAATCGAAATTAAATGATTTTACAGCACACCATCTTATGTTGTATTAGACATGACAGTGATAAGGTGATAACAAGTTGGATGATAATAGTGCAGCAAGAAGAATGGAACATTTCCAACATTTCTCCTGATGAGACTGTATGTGTCATTATAGAGCAATTATTACATGCAGCGATTTATATGAGGGGTGTTTCTAAAAGAAATGCAACTTTATGCATCTTTGCAGTTTCAGAATTTTCGGGCGTCAAATTTGACATGTATACCAACTAAACTATCTTTAACCCTTGGGTAAAATTTGGTTTACTTTAATTCTTTAGTTTTGTCCTAATGTATGTTTAAAATGCACTTAAATATAAAGTTAAAAAAAAAATATATGGCAAAACTGACTGAAATTATTCCTTATATCAAAGATAGGACAAAACTTAAATTACAATAGCTAAAATATATATTACAAGTAAACGGTCGTATAAAGTGACTGAAATTCTGCCTTAATTAGATCACAGAATGGACTAAACTTAAATTATGATAGCTAAAATATTACAAGTAAAAGGTCTTACAAAACTCAGAGCTCCAGCTAGGATTGAAGAAGGGCAGGGTGCTGGGCCAAAAGAGGGCACTAGCATGTCGCACAGCGACTAGTGGGGGAGGTTGCGGGAGGGGGTGGCCCCCTCCCGCCAGGGGGGTTTGGGGGACCTCCCCCTAGAAAATTTTGGATTTGTAGACCTTCAAGATTGCTTCTCCTGTGTTTTTCTTCCTAAATAAATGTAAATTTTGTGTGACTGATTATGATGGTTTTTATATTTAGTTATAATATATTTGAGCAAGTTTTCCATTAGAATGCTTAATTTTTTACTACCTATCTATCTATAGCTAAGCCTTGATGAAAACCAGCCCAGATCAACAGCTTTTCTGTTTGGTGCCTTTCTGTTTATACGCTCACTGCTATATTTGTTGAAATTGTAGATCATTAAGATGGCTCCTCTTGTTTTCTTACTAAATTTGGTGTAGTTGTAAGACAATATGTGTAGCAAATTTCATTTAAATCTCCCCCCCCCCCAAATTATTTTGAGGGGCAAAACAGAACAAATAAATCTATACAGTGAGTGTGTGTTTATTAATTTATATTGATGGGTCAATTAACATTTAACAAGTTCAAAGGTGGCATTTTAGTACATTATCTGAGTATGTACTTGAAGACTGACCTTGCTGACCTGTGTTAACCTTTTAAATATCAGTTACAAAAGCTATAAAATGCTGGCATTTACTCTAGGGAGTCATTAATCACAGAAATCTTCTCTCTTATAAATGTGAGGTATTTCTTTTGAAATTTAGGGGTTGTGTTGCATAACCTTCAAGGCTATGGTCAGACTTCTCCTACACATTTCTTAGATTTTGTGAATGATTCTGAAGTGTGAATTTTTTGTTGAATAAAGCTTTTCAATTAATTGTCCGCACCCCCCCCCCCCCCAATTCTTTTCTTTTTTTCGTTTTCATGCCATCTTGGACCACTCAAGCACACACGTGCGAGTCCTGTCATCAGTAATTGACGTTGCAAACAAATAGGTATCAAAAGTTTAAACATAATTGACTTTTAATTATTAAAGATCTTAAGCAACGGAGGCTGTTTCGTATTGTTGCAAACGTTTAACAGAGTGTTTCTCACGCTTGTAAAAATTACACGCAACACCGTTCACAAATTGACAATCAAGAAAAACAAAAGTTCGTCTGCTAATTATGTCTCCCGCTGAGTAGGTATACGATATGACATGTATCCATAGGTGTGAATGGGGCAATAAACTGGTCTATAATCCAGGGCAATCAATGGATCTGTTTATTGATGGGTATCAGTGACATAATTAAGTCCGGAAGAGGGGTTCTTATAGAGGCTAATTACGGAGACGGTAAGTTACGAGAGAACACTTATATCAGGATGTAAAAGGGCAGGGCGGTCAAAAGGGCAACAGGGCGGATATATTTTAGGAACGGGCGATGCGCCCTGCTATTAAATCCTAGCTGGAGCTCTGAAATTTAACTGATGGATACTATGCCTTATATCAAAGAAAGGACTTACTTTAAATTATGAGAAAGCAAAAATATTACAAGTAAAATATTAACGGTAAAAGGCCATATACACAAACTGTTATCCTCTATTGTCCTAATATTACTTCAAGCTGTTGCTATCAATACAAGAATATTTCAATGTCTTCTATTACCAACATCAACAACATATATAACCACCATGTGAGAAAACATAGTGGAAATATGACCTGAATATAGAAAAATATCACTTAGATTAAAATCAATTTCTTCTCTATATATAATATAATGTCAGCTGATGACTGTTATAATAATATACAGAACAACCTGAAGATCTTTCAACCAACCAGCATATATGGGAAGAACAAATAATCATTTTATGAAGAACAAATAATTATTTTATGAAGAACATATAAAAAAAATTATGAAGAACAAATAATTATTTTATGAAGAACAAATAAATAAAATAATATATAACGAAGAACAAACAAGGATTACAAAGAATAGATAATGGATATATGTAAGATCATGGCTTATATATGACAGAAAGATTGAATTATGCTAAAAACTAAATGAATGGTTTTTGTACAGAGGTTGTTGCTCTGGAGGGGTAAACTTTATATGAAATGGTTACTTCTGGAACAAAATGATTATGTAACTTCAGAGAGGTTGTTTCACATATATCAACTTACCACATGAAATTACATATAGCCATATATAATAAGAAAACATGTGCCACATACATCGGGGATTCCCAATGGGCGGCAGAAATAACATAAATGTGAGGTTACGTGTTTGGATAAAAAACTTAAATACAGTGAAAATCCACGGTTGTAATGTCAAAGACAGTGATGTAAATCAATCGAGACTACTTCAAAATGTCATGTGACAAGACAGACCTTGATTTTTGGCGCATAACGTAAGAACCTTGACTTGACGTCATCATTTATACATAAATTGAGTATGAACTTTCATAGATTCTATGTTGATATTATATTATGTTCTAGAACGGGAAAAATTTAAACATTGTTAAACAATTAAAGATAATTGATGAGCGAAAAATTAAGACGTTAATTGACTATTTTTTATCAATAACTATTCACAGCGAGGTTCCTACACACAAAATGCAGTCGATTAGGGCTGACCAATTTTGGCTGGGCTTAAACCTCGCAAGTACTGGATATTGGTATCCCTATAAGGAAAATCTATGAACGCTGTTCAGTAAATCAATCAACAATGTTATTACTAGTTAATACTAACATCTGTGACCATACAGTTTCTATGTAAATATATCAGCTAAGTATTGTTTGAACTGTTGATTAGAATTATCAAGGTGTAACACCTGGTCGTATTACAGGGGCGTGTCAATACTTCAATAACTAATCTAATTAATTAAATAAAGCCCGATATAAACACTGGTCACCTGGAATTAAACTAATACTTCACCAAAACAAAATAGCCACAGTTCTGAATAAACAGTCAACAGTATGACTGATTAATATATACAGATATGAAGAATTGAATCAATTCCATGGACAATTTGATGTTATAACTTGACCAAATTTAGTAGGCACTCCGGACATATTCCGTGCATATTTCGGATAAAGTCGGTGCAAAAATAAACAAATATTTCAGATAAGTACTACCGACTACGCTTATCGAAAATAATACATGCTTCCGAAGTTTAATGAGTGCCTACTAAATCTGGTCAAGCTATAACAATTGTTCATACAAACTGTACTATAGCCTTTTTTGATAGTTAACTATATGTATGAAAAAAAACATATGCGGGAAATGCACACAACAACCAAAAACTTTTCAATGTGTAGTGTGTACTACTATAATACATAGATATGACAAGGGCAACGACTCTGCTGAACAAAAATCATCATTTTTTTAAATATTCTAAATCAAGAATATTCATTCTTAAGCTAGCTATTACTGTTATAAGGCCCAGACTGCTGATAATTTACTGGTCTGAAACTGGGTTTACTTTCACCTGCTGATTGCTCACAAAAATTTATGAAGATATTAAATCAAAGCACTTACCATGATGACCCTTTGGTCGTAAATTGACCTGAAGAAAGCTGGAACCAGAAAACTCCACAAACATTGTTCTAACCCTTTAATAATCCTTCCAATTATTATTTATCCTTCAAAATATGCCGAGTCACCTGATCAAAGTCAAAGTCAGAGGTTTTTTAAAATTATTTAATAACTACATGTCTGTTCTATCAGATGCATAAAGTTCCTGAAAATTAGTAAGTAAATCACGAACTTATATCACACACTTAAATTATTAAAATCAACTTTACTTTGAGGGTAAATTAGTTGAGATTGTTCACTTTACAATTCAAATACCTGGTTAATATTTTCACAGTATCCCGATCAGGTAAAACCTCACAATGTACCTAGTACATGTGTAAAATGTCAATATTTTCATTCCTTCTTTAAGTGAAAGTTTTATAAATTTTCAGCTTCAAGTATTTACAAAAGGTTTCACTATAAACACACACCCTGGCACAACTAGCAGGTCAATGTTCCTTGAATAAATATAACGAAATGCCGTAATGTCTTATCCAAAAACAAAGTTTAACTCGCCCTATTAACATTATTCCTAAAACGTGTAGTATTCACTTAAACAGGTAACGGAAGTTTTAAAAATCTTATTTTGGCGATCAATGAAAAAAGGGGGGAGTGTCAAATATTAAGAAATATATGATGTACAATTTATTTTATTTTATCGATAAGGAAAGGTGTATATAATATTAGCCCAAGGTACATAACTCATTGATAGCGTATACATATAACATTCATACACAATATTTATAAAATCCCATCAATTCTAAACCATAAATCATGAAAATAAATTGTTCAGATTATTTCATATCAAAATGTACATATCGATGGCTTAGAATGAGAAGGTCGTAACTACAGATTGGTTGCAGAAGGAAGACCTATCTTTTTTGCACAAAATGAAAGTTATTGGATGAAAAAAACTGTCTGATAATTACTCTTTACACATGGTAAAATAAAACAAGCGGCTTAAACTTTGTTTTGGTCAACACGACAAGTTCCAATTTTTATGAAATTGGGCTCATCATTCTAAGCCAGTGATATCTTATTATATGCTCAAGAAAGCAATGTCGTATAATTATAACATAACTAGTGTTAATATACGATGTATGCATGTTTAATAATATACTAAATCCCCATTTTCTATATTATGTATAGTGTTATATTTAAGTGTTCAATAGCAGAACTTAAATATTGTAATCAGGCTTGTAAGTACTGCATTGATGCAGATTGCAATCAAATCGTGTAATTGTAAGATCTTTAATTGGTCATCTTATAAACAACCTGAGTTAGGATTTTGATTGACTGATATGTAAATATATTGGCCCAAGAAGGAGGCAAAAGGACTTAATTATTGTTATATGCCTTATTTGTATGAAACAAATCAGCACTCGTGACTGGCACCCTATCGCTGACAACGGCTACCTTATACACAGCCTAGTACAATAATGTTTGACCTTACTCTAAAATCTTGTAACCATCTAGATTCGGTATCCCGATTAATACTAAACAATTTGTTGATCAGTATCCCACACAATACACTATAGTATTCTATTACTCATTACACCTATACACAAACTATTATTCCCCAGTCAGACAAAACATTGTATATCTCGGACAATATATCAGAAACGTTATTCTAGTACATTAAGGTAGAACTAATGTAAGTCTGATAAATGAAACTCCCTATTAAGGTAGTACAACCCAGCATGATATTCACAAATTGCCAATATATGGTAAATGAAGGTAAAACTAACATTAGCCTAATACCCTCGTGGCGATGGACAACATCAGGAATGAGGTGTCGAGAGTAATTGATATAAGTTGGAAAAACTTACACAAATAAGTATAAACTAGTCTCATACTTGTGTATTAAGGTAGTACGACCCAGCATGATATTTACAAATTTCCTATAAATGGTGATATAACCTTGAAGTAATATGATACAGCTAATACAAGTACACATCGGGGACATTATACCTAATTATCCAAACAAACAGATTTACTGAAAACTGTATAAGTACAGAAAGGTCTAAAATACAAAATATTCCCTGCAGTCCAATGAATCCAGGGTATAGACCTCATTTCAGACCTCGTTCACCAGACCTCCCCATGGAGATATCCATATTTTTCTGAGATCCAGAAAAAATCAAACAGCATGTCGCTACACAAAATGCTGATACCCATTGACAAAAAGTTTCATGACTATTATACTAAGCTAGAATATTTCTAGAGATAATGGTGTCACAATGCTGACCAAACTGTCTTTAAACAAGAGATGTTTGCAAAACATGTATGGCCCTCATGGCAGCCAAAGTGTCAAAAATGGAAAAGTTCACAGTGACCTTGACCTTTGACTTGCTGACCTCAAAATCAATAGAGATCATTTACTGTTATTGGCCAATCTTCATGTAAAGTTTGAAGATCTTAGGGCAAAGTGTTCTTGAGTTATTGAACGGAAACTGTTTGGTCTTCCGACCGACAGACATGAGCAAAGCAATATAGCCCCTCAATAAAAGAGAAGGGGGGGGGGGGGGGGGTGATATAATAAATTGAATTTATTATGAATCTATAATGTGACCGGCACTATCAGCTAGTGTTCTATACAGGAAACATAAGCTTATAGTATTATGTAATATTTGATCTAGGATAAAATGTTAACTTTCAAATCTCTAGATATTTTATCACAGCAAACATTTGAGTCAATATTTGTTTGTCCGGTCAAACATTACTTCAAACAGGCAACTTTTGTGTGGACAATTTTTATATCTTGGGTAATAGACAAATATTCATTCAATGCATGTTTATACTGTGAAATAACACCCTTTGTAATATACTGTACTCAAAGAGACTTGGCGACACACTTGTTAAGTCAAAATAAATTGGCGCATTGAAGGTATTAGCGGAGAAAGATTTAAAAAAAGGGAAAGTGTAAGGTCAGGAGATAAGATATATACCGGTAGTCGGTACAATTACTGGTAGCATTCTGATGACAAAAAGAATGACAATATCCTAAAGTGACAGTGTGTATATCATTGCATGATTGTATATTTGAACGAGGGGGGAGGGGGCCCTGAAGATAATTAACGAATGGGATAAAATGAAGCACTTTCCAAGGGAGGTAGGTCATCTGAATGCGCCTCAGTAGCTCAGTGGGTAGCGTCTGCCACCTAATCCAGGGTGGAGGCACTCATATGCGTGCCATATTTCAGCAGAAAGCTGACTGACAAATAAAGGCTTTGCTTGGCATCGGCTAAAATTACTGAACAACTGCATAGCACAGGAAGGAAAGTAAGACTGCACAGTAATCAAATAATCTGACCTTGAGCGAGACTTTCACGCTTGCTACAATCCCCATCATGTGACTCCATTCCAACAGCTTCATTCTCAAACCGTTTGTATTTCCCGAGAAGTTGTGTCCTTATGAATTTCAGGAATGATTCAAAACACATAACGATATGAACACAAATTAAATGTAAATGTATAGTAATATAGACATATAACATACTATCATACTGCCCGAAATCAACAAAAACACATCAACAACAACAACAACAATAAGACTGTTTCTGTATATGGTAAAGAAGAGACCAAAGTAACATTAAACACCTACATACATGTATATACAACACTGTTCAATTATTCTGGTAATTAAGTAGACTAATTGGATCTATATGACAGGTGAAATTGGGGTTGAGGGTCGTCGTAAAATACTACAAGCTAACATATATTTTAGTACCATTTTTGTACACCACTACCATGTCCGTACAATGTCCGTACAGATAAATGAATCATAATACATCAGTTATAGGTGTTAGGTTAACAATGCTGATTGTTTATAATTGGACACAGATGGTAAAACAACAAGATATATGACCAACAACATTTTAACAAACATCCGAAACTAGCAGGTCAGAAAAAGAGAACATCATATTTATGTCCCAACATTGTCAATTCTTCATTGACTAAGGAAAAGATCAAACAAGACGTTTGTAGACTATGCATGTCCCCTACTTGTAGTCAAAGCATTCAGTTTGTATAAAAGGTCACAATGGCCTTGACCTTGAAACAGCTTCCAGCTTCATCAGCAGATTATAACAAAACTTCCTACAAAGCATTAACTCCATACATAAGACTCGTTATCAATTGGTGGTCACAGGTAACTGTATCATCGTAAACGAAAACGAAACAAAAATAATTAAGAAAGAAAAATATAAATTTTCCAAAAATTTTCATTTTTTTTCGTTTTCAACAATACAGTTACCTGTGTTGGTGGTATGCCAGTTGTCAAACAAGCACTTTATGAGGCTCATATGGAAGACTCTGGGGTGTAACAAACTGTGTTGCCTCCCTCAAATAATTTAAGTCTTTATTATTGTCATTATTATTATTATAAACATTGTAATAAGTATATAAACCAATGATTTTACTCGAAAACCTAGGACAAACTAGGATGCAGCACAGCATAATATACCCCTGCTTGCATCTCCAAATTTGGCATTATTAATAATAATTTTCCAATTGAAACCACCATTACATAAGATCTCTATCATTTGTATGTACAAGAGTTTTCTATATACAGGTAAGGCCAAACAAAAAAATAGGTGTGGTTCTGGTATCTTAGGTGCGCCATTTCTGATACCGCACCACAACCCATACCACGACGATAGTATTGGTCGCATTTTGAATGTTATTTAGTGTGTTAAAAAAAAAAAAAATAATAATAATCCTACCTATCTACCCTATTTTTTGACAATGTTACATGAACCACACACATTTTTTTATTTGGCCTAATAAGACTTGTAGTAAACTGATTTGGCTACACTGATACTTCATCAAATGCTATAAAATACCACACTTCAACATACACTAATCTATACAAGAAAGACAACTCAAAATTAATAATTTCAATAAATGTGCAAGTTACCTCCCTTATATATAAAATAGTACAAAATTTCTACAAATTAGAGAGCATTTTTGCCTCGATGAAGCTCTCCCTATTTAATAATTTGGCAATTGGAAAAGGGTCTTCATGGTCAAGGGGAAGTTTCGGAGAGCTCCCTGTTTCCAATGCCTCCGGTAGCTTATTCATTTCTATCAGGATTAAATTGCCGGGCTGAAAAATACTCAGTGGGACCTAGGCTTTAGTCCCACGATACTACACTAAGATTATAAGAGAGGACTTACGTTTAATGTACATGTTAGTTCCCCCTAACAAGAATGTTTCACAGTTTAATGGTAATGGTGTTTTAGATGCTTCAACGAATATATTGATATTATCCAGGCCCATGCCTCGTCTCTCTAGTATCGGCTGTACAGCATCTCTGTAATATAACAATGTAACATTATTACATATATGATCAATTTAAAGATACATAAATTGATGCTCAATCCGTTATGGCAGCTATGAGTTCTAAAGACCAGACTACTGTAAATTCATTAATTTTTGTGGGGGTTAAATTTCTTGGATTTCGAGGTTCACCTTAACCACGAAATAAAATCCTATTGAACAATAATTTATACCCTTGTATTTATTACCTGAAATGCAAATACATGAATTAACATACCATCAAAATGGTCTTATTTACCAAAACCACAAAATTTTGTCCCATTGAAATTAAATGAGCTTACAGTATATGATCAATTCAAAGATATGTTGAATTGAGGCTCAATCCGTTATGACAGCTATGGGTTGTAAAGGCCAGACTATGAAGAAAGACAGCATAATTGATCTATCTAGCAATCAACAACAGTAGACAGTGGATTATTTCTCTTCTATATCTCCAGATAGAAGAAACATCATAGAGCATAACAAGACAGCATTACTGGTAAATTTATCAATCTGCTATTTCATATATTTTGTTGCAAGACATATAAGCATGTAATTCAGAACCAATCCTTTCTAGGGGTGTAACGGTACGCTCACCTCATGGTATGATACGTTCCGTCAATATTTCTAACGATTAGGTATATATCGGTATGATACATTATTCTCTAACGGCAGCTCAATTTATTTCAATTTTTAAGCGACAATTTATTTGTTGCTTCTATTAACAGAAATTAGTATGTGCCTATCAACTATTTTAAATGAATTTAGACAATATGAAGCATATCTTAATGCAACTTATACAAGTGGCACATGTAATTATAAATAATCAGTAGCCTGTCAGGTGTTTCTGTTGTCTGAATATTGTTTTGCTTATAAAAAAGCTTCAACCAAACTGTACTGAAACTTAGCAGTCTTGTACCGTGAACCGTGTGGGACGTAAGTCCGCAGTCTTTTGTATACCGTGGTATACCATTACAGCCCTAATCCTTCCCAGAATCTTTTTCCCAGTTCTTTGACCATCATGCTAGGACTTGCTCATAGCTGAAACCCCTCCATGCAGGGGAGGTAACTCTACTGGCTCAAGTAGTGGAGAGGAAGACTGGCTCCTTGACAGGCAGACAGAGAGGCAGACCACATCCTTAAAGATTTATCTAGATTATGGTCTGTGTAAACTAACATGGTAAAGATGATCCGAGACTGAAAGGGACGATTAAGGGGACACAATCTCAGTCATACAATAAATATACCTTAATGAAATATTTTTCTCTGCAGCCACTATCTCAATATCTTCTTCAGAGTCTTTGTTAATTATCTTCACAGTGAATGTCTCATGATTTATAGCTCCCTGAAATACATAACCACATTTATATTGTTTAAATCTGATTGTTCAAATATTTCTGTTACCCACTGGTGAATATTTTGATAGTTAGAATGAGAAGGTCGTAACTACTACTTACGACCTTTTAAGATTCATACATATTTAAAATAAGCATCATAAGGCGCTTTTAATAAGCCCAATTTCATAAAAATCGGAACTTGTCATGTTGACCAAAACGAAGTTTAAACCGCTTATTTTACTCTGTGTAAAGAGTAATTATCGGACAGTATTTTCTCGTTTTCTCAAAATATCGATTTTGTAGTTACGACCTTCTCATTCTAAGCCATCGATTTGTGCTTATTTCTTGTCCAATCAGATTTGTTAATTTAACTTCGCTAACTTAACTGTCGATTCAAAAAGTAATGAGGGAAATATCCCATTTGAATCAGAAAGAATAGTTGGGATTACATTATGATAATCAGGTATACTGTGTTATAAAAAAGATGAGCTTATGTTTATAACCGTTATCATTTAACTTTGAACTGACTGTAATCAAATGTTTTCTACAGTATCTGTAACAATCAGAGTTTGTTTTTTTTTAAATATAAATATCAGTACTATTTTACTGCTTAATTATAAGGGGATATAACAACGAGTCAAATAAATTCCAAAATATTAAATTTCACACATTCAGCGTGTGAAAATATGAGGAATTAATGTTTTTATTATTCTCTGTAGGAAACATTATGCTTGAGGAAATATATTACCAAATTAAGATAAAAGACCAAATTCTGTTATTTAATGGAATTAAAAATTAAACATTTCTTCATGTCGCTAATAACATACAATCTCTAAAATGCTATCCAATTTATAATATCAAGTTGCAAAGGAAGCAAATAGTTCTTATAATCTGATTTTGAATAATAAATTTTTTTTATTCGATTAACTTTGTGAAATAAGATTTCTCCAGTTTTTCACTTGAATTTGATAAAATAATGTTATAAAACGGAAACAATTGATTCTTTAAATAAAACTAAAAATGGAATGTTAACCAAGAAAGGTATTAAGGGAGCAGTACTTACTGGTCAGGGTGGTTTAAATTAAGGCATAAATAATTATATTCTATCTGTTCTTAAGATAATCATGTCCAATGATATGGGAACAGCAACTAGATTAATATAATATCTATTTTGTGTGTACAATTTGGTGGACAATATTTCTGCCACTGTGAGACAATTCACTGAATATCACAGCTAGGAATACATTCCCTGAAGCCTCTGGTTTCACTATAAGACAGAAACTAAACACAGGATATGTAATAGATAAACTACCGTGAATATAAATAATATTATATGGTTTCAATAATTGTATTCAGGTGCTGAATTCCAAATAATTCTATATATTTGAATATACAAAGTCAAAGAACAATAATATATATATTTTGTGAATACATTTGGGTCTATACATGGACATGATTATATATCAAAAAGGTAAATGGATTAATAGTTTGCAATAAAATATGGTAATATATAATGTAGAATTCTATATAAGATGTGATAAGTATATGGGCATTCCATGCACGCAAAACATTCACAAACAAAAATTGCAGGCATCAATCTATCACTACAAGCTTGTAACATAAATACAAAAACTACATGCACAAATACATGAACGACTGAAAGAATTGATGAATTTCCAAGAATCAAAAATATAATTTCTCACTCATTTTAATGATTCAACTGACCCTGTATCTCAATTGTGTAAGCATGCTATATTGTATATGATGGCATGAAATTCCTTATTCAAGAGCTTCAAATCTCAAAATAATTCCAGGTGACACCTTTCTATAAAGGGGCATAACTCTGGCAATTATCATCTAATCTACAATTCCTGAGAATATGCTCAGCTCAGATTTTTGTACCAATTATAATGAGAATTTCCATTGAAATCCAACCAATGGTTATTGAGAATTATTGGGAGCAAACTTTGTGCCATCCATTCAGGTCCTATAATCTCCTGAAGCATCTCAAGTAGAAAATTTAATATCAACTCAAATTGAGATTTTCCTCAAATTGAGATTTCGCTCAAATCAGACTGTGAATTTGTGATTCTACTAAAGAATGGGCTCCAGACATTTTACTGCAATAATGATTTTGTTTTGTGGTGCCTATTTTGAGGAGAGCTGTCTTATGCAAATTAACTCAAAGACTTGTGACAAAATCTGAGATAATATTCAAGCTCCAACTCCGAGGGCGGAGCCAATATAAGTCAACCATGGTTTTTGTTTAATAATAATTCTCTCACCCACTATATGTAGGAGGCTTAGAATGAGAAGGTCATAAGAAATACTTAAAAACATTGTCTTGCTTTACAGAATCTGGTTTCTCATTTCCTCAAAAACATCAGTTGAGCTAAAACAATTAAAGTTTGTTACTTTCATTTTAATATAAGATTTATCAAGGACAAGCAATGCTTCACTTGATTTTATCAAATTAGAAGTGAGAAAATGTCTCAGCCTACGACTAATTATCAATCCTAATTCTATTTGTTGTCGATCAGACCTCAAAGCAATGATATTTTCCACTTAATCAATTAGTTACAGTAATGAGAGTCCATTATTCTGGATGTTAGTTATATATAGTTAACGTCAACATTTAAGTTGTCTTCAGAAAATATCCAATATGGTCTATATCTAGCTAGCCGTAAATCTGTTCAGCGCTACATTCCCTGGATGATTAGTTACAATCTTTTTTTTAAATAGAAACACACATATCATAAAAAGTTATATAGTAATAGACTTATTATTTTATAACTTATAATTGAGTAATTATAAACATAACCACAAGCTTATTATATACTAATATATAAGCAAGCATGCAAAGTTAGCAACTAAGGGGAAAATCTACAACAAAATACAAACTAAAACAGAATGACTAAAACTAAAGGAAACTTAAGGTGCAGTTAGAAGTAAGATACAATCCATATTGCTCTGTTTATCCCCGCCCATTTATGTTAACCCAACTCATTTATTGTGTTAACCAGACCCACCTCTAGGTTTTAACCCCACCCATTTCCCATGTTAACCCCAACCATCTCCATGTTTTAACCCCACCCATCTCTATGCTTTAATCCCATCCACCTCCATGTTAACCCCACCCATTTCTCATATTAACCACATCTATCTCTATGTTAACCCCACCCACCTATATGTTAACCCCACCCACCTCTATGTTAACCCCATCCATTTAACATACGTATTAACCCACCCATCTCTATTTTAACTGCACCCACCTCTATATTAATCCCACCCACCTCCATGTTAACCCCATTTCTCATATTAACCACAACCATCTCTATGTTAACCACACCATTCTCTATGTTAACCCCACCCACCCGTATGTTTTATCACCACCCATCTCAATTTTAAACCCACCCATTTTAATGTTTACCCCATCCATCTTTATGTTTTAATCCCACCCACTTCTATGTAAATCCCACCCACTTTTCTAGTAATCATATTTTAGACATAATTTTTTTAACAATCAGACAGAAAAGATGGTAACTGCAGTGGCCTTTTAACAGCAGTATTTAAACAAATAATTTGTGTCTTGTATATAAAGGGTATTTGTGTGAAGAGGTATTTTATATGTATTGTTAAGGGGCTAGTGAAAGGGGACTCAATATTTGTGTTTTGTAAGAAGAATGGTGCAAGATTACAAACCCAGTGAAACAGAGCAATATAGATTGTTAATACAAGCAAAGAGAGGACACAGCTACAGGGTAAAACACCTTTCGTTGAAGTACATGGTTGGAGACCGAGCCTCTACGGCCATCAGTTCCGAGCGTATTCTCGTCGATACTACCATGGTAACTGTAACGTTGTTGTTCCTTCAGTTCCTCATCGTCAGATGTTCTGTTGCCAGCAAATATATCACTTGCGCTATGACTTCGAATACCCTGTGTTTTTCATTAATAGGAGTATTATAGACAAACGATGAATACAGACTCTTATACTTTAGCTGAAAATTATTGCAGTCTATGATTGATCAAATGGATCATGCATAGTGTCAGAAGCTTATACTGAGGCGCAAGTCATACACATTGTTATAGTATGCCTTAGTCCCACTGAGCATTTTTTTGCCTCGGCGATGTACTCCCGATTCAAATAAATAAGTTTTGGGGGTCATTGGGAACAGGTATATCACAGATTTTGTAATGACTACCCCAGGCTTCCAAGGCTACCACGATTACCCTATTCCCGATACCTTCAGACGCCCATTTATTAAATTGGGAATACATGGCTGATGCAAAAAAGTCTCAGTCGGACCAAGGCATTAGGCAGAGAAAGCTTGATGGTTATATTTTTGTAATGCAGAACAAGTGTTAGCCACATGGTACCATTTTGGTAAACCAGTAACATTTATGTTAGGATTTAGTAACGTTTAACATTGTCTGGTAATTAATCAACACTTAACATTTACGATGAAACCGTATCAAGAGATATTCAAAACTGTCCGCAAAAATTAACTTTAAATACCTAAATGTTTACCTAAATTCTATGATACAAATTAAATAACAGTCTTTAATCCACAAATATGTTGTGCTCATAAAACGAAATTGATACAGCCCAAAAAATTGTACAATGTGAAAATGTGACAACTGTGTAAAAAGGTAAAAAACGTAAAATATGAAAATGGGAAATAACTAACAAATAACTATTTAAGGGTTGGGTAGAGACTAAAAGGTTGTGAGTCCACAAGAAAATGAGTAAAAATTCAAATTGGAAACACTTAACTACAAACAAGGGTTTCTAAATATGTGCAAGAACATGCCTATAGTCAAAACATGATAGTTATAGTATATGATAAACGTAAAGCAAAATTGCTTTCATAAATTAACTCAGTTTACATTAAAATATATAAAAAGAGATCAAACTTTTTGTTGGAGTATAAGTCAGATACAGAACTAGTTTTGGATCAAAAAGTGTCTTCTTGCAAGCGTTATTGTACAGTTTTGTAAGGACAAAGCAAATTATCCATGGCTTTGCCTTGAACAATCAGGCCACAATCTCCTGAAACATCTCAATAAGAAATCTCATCTCAAATTGAGATTTTGCCCATTAATCAGCGTCTGAATTTCTAATAGATCTGAAGTTAAAAAAATTATTACAAATTACTGGAATAAATAAAGAATAACATTTGTGTTTTTGGTACTTATATTGAGTCCATCTTCCCTTGGCAATTATTTAAATGACATATGGCAATATTTGAGATGAAATTTATCTCAAATTGAGATGATTCAGGAGATCGGAGCAAGTTGTTCGTCCTTCCAAAACTGTAACCCTGGTATGTAGACACTTTTTATCAAAAACTAGTAAAGCATTTTTTAACCTTTTTTTTAAAACTGAATATCAATACATATAATAGATTAGCTAGGATGTATCAGCTGGTCACTTACCGTTGTGTGTCTTCGTTTTGCCTTCACCACTTTCTTTCTTTTTAATTTTTTCTCCACTTCTCCCATATCTGGGGCTTCATTACTGAAATATTGGTAATAAATATTACATATTAGCATACAATAGACATAATCACTAAATCACTGCATTCAAATGACTTACTGACCTTGGATTCCACTCCTGAATAGTTGCCAAGGTCAAGGACTCTACCCAAGGTCATGACATGCTGTGACCTTATATCAAATGTCAAATATTTTTCTGATTGTTGTCATATTTTCAACAACAACTTTCGCGTTTTTAAGTCTCTCATGATTGCCATACTGATGTTTTGAACTTCTGAATAAAAAAATTAAATTGCGCAAAAATTTCTTGGTTTACAGTCAACTGTCATACAAAGGTATCGTAATGTTTTTTTTTGTTTATGCTAATTATATGCAAAATTGAATTGAATTGGTTTGCTTACAACCCTCTTCACTTGACACACTTAATCAGAAATTCACAAATTGAAATTTGATTAATTAGAGGTTTTACATTCTCTATGGTATGTTAAATACAAATGTATAAATGTTACAATGAAAACCTATCATAATTATGCATCGTAGTTTATTCAAAGTCAGTGCAAAACATGTCAGTAATTTAAATTAGCATAGTTAACATATTAACAGATGTAATGTTTCAATTGCCATTAATTTCATAGCATCTACTAGTATAATAATCTGTAAACGAATGAAATAGTGTCTCCCCACTTTAAGAAACTTTCCAGCCCTGGCCTTTAAGGTCAAGTTGTTAGTGTGACGAGTGTTAACACAGGCGACCTTGGATCTACCTGCAGACATGGTTAATCCATAAGGATTGACAAGACTATGAAAACCAGAAACCAGAAGTTTGATTCCAGGGTCACTGAAAGAAGTGACACCCTTCCATCAAAATTTGACAGCATTGAATGGCTGAGCTTTTCATCCTAACAAAACAAAAGTTTTCTTTAAATTTATTTGTGGTGATTTTGTTGGCTTAACTGTTCACTTTATGTTACACACATATTAACCTATAAAATATTATTTTGGCAACGATAATTCTAAACTAATGGCTACAATTTTCAACATGAAAGCTTTCAAAAATCACTCTATTTAATTTTATGACGATATGGTGTAGAGTTTTATTACACAACATAAAAGATACAAAGTATACAGACAGACTAAAGATTACAACACTACAAATATTAATCAATTACATGGTATATTTAACATTCAATGGAACAATTTTATCACATTTCTAGTGAATATTTATTTTATAAATCCATTAAGTAACCTTGGCAAGCAGTTGTAACTTACATTTTACATCAAGAACATAAAAGTGAAAAACATTTTATTTAGACTGAGATTATACAAGTGTTTTTCGTTTTATACTTATTTAATTTAGGTCGATTGTGAAGTAAGTTTCTTAATTTAATTAATCACTCTTGACACCTCATTTCTGATGTTATCCATCACCATGAGGATATGAGAGACAGTGTGAGAGGAAAATACCAGTACCTAGAAAATGTAGAAATTCAAAAAAATCAAAATTTGAGCATTTTAGACCCAATTTTGCAAACAGAACTTAAACAAAGCAAACTGCTTGATGATTGATGCAAAATCTTCTATGACCAAAAAGCAGTCAAAAAGAGTATTGACCTTTAGAGAATATTAATTCCTTATTTATGCTATATGCTAGAACAGTGGAGCCATTCAAAGAAAGCATGCATTTTAGACCCCAAAAGCCACTCAACAACAACATCAACATACAAAATACTGAATTATTGAAATGGCAAATTGTATGATCAAAAAGCCATTAATAGAGTATTAACCTTTTGAGATATATTCATTCCTTATTAATGCCTAGACAAAGCTGTGTAAAGTTAACTATAAGTCAATGATGGGTGGTTAAATGTCAAGGCATTGGCAGCAGTCCTAATGTGATTCAAAGTTTAGCTGATAAAAGGAAACAAATCCACACCCACATATAACCATTAATATCGTCAAGTTGAGAGGCTTGAGACCATGGGAAGCCTTGAAACAAAATATTGCTGCAGATCATCAGACCGAACAAATCATTACATTTGTTGGATAATGCAATACAAAGTATAATAAATTGTAAAATCAATTTCAAAGAGCAAGCAGGAAGGGGGCAAAGTTGCAGTTTCCAGGCAAATAGTACAGACGCCTGTATCAGTCTGCGAAATTAGCACTTGTCCCGTTTTCTGGGACAAGCGATTGTTGATTCGGGAAAGTAATTTTTGCAGAAATTTTGTATTTAGTATAAAGGGCAAGTAGTTTCCAATTCTTATTTCAAAGACTGCTGCATGATTCAGGTTTAAGATGACCAAACTAACCAAACAAGGAAATAAACACAATTACACATACAATCATCTCTGTATATCTTTCAAACACAGACAGATAGATACTAAGCTGTCAGAACATTAAAACTAATCATGACAGGGCGATCAAGGCATGGCTCTATCAAATGAGTCTGAATATTCAATATTAAAACATTAAAACATTTAACCTTTTATAGACAGTTACATAGTACAGGTCTCTGTCAACTGTCACATGCAAAGATTGATTCCAACACTCATTGACATCTTACTTTCAATTCTTATTATGTACATTAAAAATATTCTAATCATTTTTAAAATTGTTTAAATCATCCATTAAGAGTTTATAGCAGTAATTTCCATAAAAGGAAATTATTACTTAATCATTTTGATAATGGGATGATGTATTTAAAGTGCTGGAGCTGATTATGTTGATAAATTTTGTAGTTAAAAATGTATTTGCGCCTCATGTCTCTAGCTATTGTGTCCAAAATGTAATTTAATATAAAGTTATTTCTGCAACCTTTGAAGAGGTTTTTGTTTTATTTTCAAGGTTATAAATTTTAAAGTTTCCAAAACTTTTAATAATAAGACCAACAGTTACTCATTAATAACAAGTTTCCAAGGGTCTCAAACATGATTCTTCTAATAATAAATCGAGGTTCAAATAAAATATTTATACCATTTTGAAAAGACCTTAAAATTCTCAATAATTTCTGGGAACACTATTCTTCCAGATAATAGAAATGCAGCTGAAGCTGCAGTTTATTCCATATGGAGAAGATTAGAACATTAGAACATTATTATACAGTACTCATAGTCCATACAATACGTTCATAATCATAAACATATTTGATACCATATAATTTAGAACTAGAACTGATGCTTAAAATATGAAATTGTTGAAATAATGCAAGTTGAATCCATGTTCACCATGACAGCTAATCATTCCTTAATCCCTGATACACTATAATCTTGGTTATTTTAGATATGGACATATTGTGTTATCATAACGCTTGCTTAGAATGAGAAGGTTGTAACTACCACTTACGAACCTCATGTAAGACTGATATATATTTGAAATCTGCATCACAAGAAGTGATGTGTTTTTTGTGATAAGCGTCAAAATGCATGCAAAACAAACAAAATTATTCTGAGTCTCCATGCGTCACATTTTTTTGCATTATTCTCAGTTCTTTACAGGAGGAATGTAATTTTCTTTTTGAAATCGGCTACTTTGATTAAAGTTTGGTGTTTCAATGGCGTCATTTAAAATGAGTACTACATCAATAACAAATCGAGGGCATGGTGCAAAACTATGGTAACTAGATCAATTTATAGAGGCATGTACCATAGTTTTGCACCGAGCCCTCAGAATTCTCTGCAAGGAAACATTGACTAAAACATCATTTCAGAACTGATGATAATTCTCAAAATATACCTCATTCAATAATCACCCAAGAGAGTGATTTCATATCAATTACATAAAACCAAACATGACAAAAATAGAATTTGATTCATGAGGTGTCCCTTTAAATCATTGTAGAGCACACTAATATCTCCGATAATAAAATATTATGTAGAGCAGTTAAGAGAAATTTCTTAATTTTTATTTCCCAGAAATTGAGAATTCCAGGTCTTACGTAAACAAACGTCTCGGAAAGGAAGCAAACTGCGCAGCTAGGAAAATATGTCCCCGGCTTTATAAGTCTGTTTAATGAGGGATGATATGCTTAAATTATAGGCTTACTCCCTTACTCTCCGATAAAATCAAGTTAACACCAGTTATTGATGATGTTAGATGTTTAAATTTAGACAGCTTTGCAGCCTAGTTCATTAATTATGGAAAGGAAACATAATGTCACTATATACAGGAGACGCTCGGGCTCGTAGCCAATCAATATGTACAGGGAGAATATAAAACAACTAGCACTCAAGTTTGTATTACACCCTTAAACCATTTAGCTTTATTATATGCTGGTATATATAGAAGATAAGCTACAATGCAATTAAATTTAACAACTTTTTCATATGAGTTCTTGCATATAAAATATTAAATAAATGCATTCAATTCAAGTCAAATTCTTCATTTACTTTGCTATATTTGCACTCTTTCTGTCTTTGCACCAAAGTTTATATTTTCTTTACATAAAATTTGATCATATAAATAAATCCAAATTGATTCAGTAGTATTATTATCATTATAAAAATTAAGGAACATGACTGCGTTCAGCGAATGCTTATACCCCAGTGGTAGCCTTGTCCATGATGACTAGCTAAGTCAATCAGCTTGAAACTTGTGTAATGAACAGACGAACAGACGAACAGACAAACAAACGGATACTCTGACACTGCATCACTATATGCCTCTGCTTTAGCAGATGCCATAGCATAAAAAACCGGTGTGAAGATCTTTTTCCTTATTTGAAGATTATGAATTGAGTATTTAACTGGAATTTATGAGCTATTGAGACTGAATGACCTAAACAATATGGTACAACATACCAGTATTGGTATTAACAGTCTAGTGATAAAGCTATGCACATGCAGTGGGCAGAATTAAAAGATTTGCCGACATCAACAGATGGTCGAGGTCAATGGTTTATATATCAGTTAATTAATAGATCCACCAACACGATTTCCTTAATGAATCAATGTGGGCGACACAAAATTGACCTTAGATAAAAATTATTATCTTGAATGAAACAGACTCACATTTGGGTTTCAAACCAATGACCTTGAGGCTGGTTGTTGAGTTTTGATGAACGTGAATGACACATGACCTCCGTTATATTATTTTGAATGAAATAATCCCATTAGTTTTCAAACCAATTTAATGACCTCGAGTGTTTAAAAACCAATTAAGTGACTTTGAGTGCTTGAAAACCAACTAAATGACATTGAGTGCTTGAAAACCATGTAAATGACAATGAGAGTTTGAAAACCAATTAAATGACATTTAGTGCTTGAAAATCATTTAAATGACATTGAGTACTTGAAAACCAATTAAATGACTTGATTGTTTGAAAACAAATTAAATGACATTGAGTGTTTGAAAACCAATTTAATGACCTTGCGGTTGGAAAAAACAATTAAATGACCTTGAGTGCTTGAAAACCAATTATATGATTTTGAGTGATTGTTAACCAAGTAAATGACTTTGAGAGTTTGTAAACCAATTAAATGTCCTTGAGTGTTTG
The DNA here is from genome assembly GCA_963678985.1 of Spisula subtruncata. Lineage (NCBI taxonomy): Eukaryota > Metazoa > Mollusca > Bivalvia > Venerida > Mactridae > Spisula > Spisula subtruncata. Next base: position 30,151,766 of record OY787669.1, read on the forward strand.
TGTATGTTGTAACTTGATTGTGTAATATTATATATGTTTGAGTTACCTGGTAACAATTTTCTGTTCTGTTTCCATGGTCATAGTACCATCACATTCATCAATTCCTTCATCATGCTCAATCTCTTCTATATCCATACTCGTCATAGATTGATTCGAAAATGCTGGCGTAGAATTAGCATGCGCAAATCTTGTAGTCTTCTCCATATCTGTATGCAATGAAACAAGAACACATAAATGTAAACATCTGAGGATGCCTCAAATGTTAGAAATTCAAACTTTGTGTAACTAGAAATGTGTCCATGGAACACGGGTGCCCCTATTGGGGTATAAAACCGTAACTCTGGTAAAAATTTAACCCAGCAAAAAATATGTCCTTTACGGTCAACTGTACATTAAGGTTGTTAATGTGTAAAGTGTGTCCGTCTGTCCGTAAAGGTTTGAAGTAATTCCTCTCAACTGTTTGTGAGGAGTTCAACACACAACATTTGCGTAACGTATAGACGGACAGCACCAATGATATATGCCAACACTCATGAATAAGTGAAGGGGCACAGAAAGGGCAATAACTCATTCAACATCCTTGATGAGTTTATACTGCCACTTGGCTAATGTCAGTTTAAAGAAAATAATCTCTCTTTAAAGCTTGGCTGCTGGGAGGTCATTGGCCAATTAAGCCTGGATTAAACCGAATGTGCACAATCATATTAGAACTGTCTCAGTCAAACGCAAAAAGCCCTTAAAACCTCTGATAGATAATGGTAAATGTTACCTTAATCCTTATTATAACAACCCAAAATCAATTAAACTTCAATTAAGTAATATTTTAATAACAAAAACCTTGCATCATCGCTTTAATAAGATTCTATTATAAGCCTTAAATAGTAGAGTAATCTGATATGATAATGCATTTAGTCTGTACAGGTATTGATTCTGAAAGTTTATTGCCCTAACAAACAATGGTTTCCACCAATGCAGTTGTGCATTGAACCAGCTTATCATACAGGGACTCATTCATGGATGAATATTGCATACTCAGTGAGAGATCAGTGCAAAACTATGGTAACTACATCAATTTTTAGAGACAATATTCAATAGTTTTGCACTGAGCCCACTAAGTACATTATAGTCTGCAGTCTTCATTGTATTCCTTCATATCATGTCTTGCAACAATTACAGCAGCCTATAATGTCTGCCATGATCAACCATACCAATAAATCTGCAGCTAATACCATCTGAAGCTTCAATAGCTACATTAAGGCTTCCAACTTTAGATACAGCTCTTACTATTACTTTTATTGTCACACCAACATATAATGCTATCTCAGCATTAAACAAACAACATCACAGAGAAAAAGCTGAGTAAGTAAAGTTGTTAGACTGTCAGTGTTTCTTCCAGAGCGCGTTTTTGGCTTACATATTTCATCTTTGACGCAATGAAATTTAGCCTGTGCATTTTCCGTGACGCAGGGTTTTATTCGTCGTCGAATTATTCAAAACCGTACGTATTCCGTACGGTCATACGGCTTTTAGTCGTTTCCGATCAATCGGTAGACGCTTGTTCGCATTCATAATAAAGTTTATTGAACGGTCTTCATTTAAACAATCTGCGGCGCTAAATACATCGACGATTTTCATTCAGAATAAACAATTAGAGGCCAAACCAATGCCAGTTTTATTTATGTAATGTGTTAATTACGTCAATTATTACAAGTTCGAAAGGAAAATCGCCGCTCCGCGCAAATCGTTTTTTTTTACTTTTTAAAAGCCCCTGCTAAGACCCGCAAATTGCAACATATGTAGCCGTTATATAAACACCCGTTCCGAACTGATTTGGACTTTAGTACCTACCGAACAACATTGCAATCGGACCACCTCGGCCATATGACTAATCGTATTTTTCTAGCGACGTCAGGAAGCGATAAATGCCGTACGGACGTTCCGATTGACAACATTGCCCTGGTAGTCATTCAATTTTAAGGTATGAGATAATGACCCCCTAAAATTTCTAATGACCCCCAAATTCTGATACAGGGGGTCATGTTTGACCCCCAAAAAATCAGAGCTGGAAAAAACACTGGACTGTGGCAATAAATGCAACTTAGCTGCAGTGATGTTTTGAACATTAATGTACCAAGGAATGAGGTGTTTGTCTTAGAGGAGCATTTACTTTAACCAAGCAGAAGCATTTCTGTGAACTTGACCTAGGAAAAACATTTCTGTGACCTTGACCTTGGATCATTTCTGTGACCTTGACCTAGTAGGGGCATTTCTGTGACCTTGACCTAGTAGGGGCATTTCTGTGACCTTGACCTAATAGAGGCATTTCTGTGACCTTGACCTAGAAGGAACATTTCTGTAACCTTGACCTAGAAGGAACATTTCTGTGACCGTGGCCTAGGAAAACATTTCTGTGACCTTGACCAGGTAGAAGCATTTCTGTTACCTTCATCTGGGAAAAACATTTCTTACCTTGACCTAGAAGGAACATATGTGTGACCTTGACCTAAGATCATTTATGTGACCTTGACCTAAGACCTAATAAAGATCTGATAGTCAATCCTGTCAACCTGATCATAAGATTCATAATTTGAATGAGCTAAGTTAATCAGACTTGACACATGGACTTACTAAGACTGTCCCATAACTATTTATCAATTGTCCTTCAAGTTTGACATCATCATTTCGATGGCTTAGAATAAGAAGGTCGTAAGTGGCACTTACGACCTTTTAAGATTCATACATACATAGAATAAGCATCACAAGGCGCTTCTTATGAGCCCATTTTCATAAAAATCCGAACTTGTCCTGTTGACCAAAATGAAGTTGTAAAAGTATGTTTTACCATTATCAGACAGATTTTCCGTATTTTCTCAAAATATCGATTTTGTAGTTACGACCTTCTTGTTCTAAGCCATCAATTTGAGAGCAATTGATTAGTTCACTTGATTTGTAGTCTGTGGACTTGAGTTTGACTCCCGATCCCTGCAGGTGATACTCTTACATGATTGAGACACAAGGGACTACAAATGAACCGGCGATAACTGTCAGAAAGGTATTTTTTAGGACTGTGGTTAAACAGTAAGTAAGTGGAGATAATATATACAGAACCAGTATCGTAGAACCAGAGTCTGGGTACTTACGTGATTTTCTCTTGGGAAGATCGAGGACGAGATGTCCATTATACTCTGATCTTTGGTGCATGTTATTATCACATTCCTTACACAGTAACATTGGTCTGTTCTCATTGTTCCTTGTACATCCTGGATGGTGACAGATCTGTAAGTAGAAATATCAGATATATAAATATGGTGCAAGGCAAGTGCTTCTTAGGGTATGTCTGGTGTGCTGCTGACCCCATGCTCCACGACTACTGGGAGCAATTGCAACCAACTTTCAACACACTGTTGTAGCACTTGAGAGTATGACTGTAATTTGATTTTATAAATGTTTGTGGTGACATGTCAAATGTGTATTTGTTCCACAGAGTATTAACATATGCTAACTTCATGTTCATTTTTATCAGTATACATGTATAGTGACATATAAGGCAAACAATTGACACATGAAAATAAATATGTGCCGAATACCCTTTGGCATGTCACATGACCCTGCCTCATGTATATATTATGTAAAATCAAAATTTCACACTTGTTTGTACAAATAAACCACAAATTTTAAGTTGAATATGGGAACCATTTGAATGCCCCTCCCACAATCCACCCACACATGGTTTGCACATATCATCTACAATGTACATATCTTCTCCAATGTACCAAACACTTTGTAAGAAGACCCCATGGAATGTGAGCCACATTGAGCTTAAACAGGGTACAAAGATCATCAGTTAGCTTAAGGCTTTTACAAACAGGTTCCTCAATTAATGTCCAATTAACCAATTGTGACCATTAGTGTATCTAGTATATCCATTAGCAAGTACTTCTCAAACACACAATTTTAAAGTTGATGGATAACTACAATACTGGACGACTAGCTAAAATTAAAGAATACCTTCATTATTTAACCCTTAAGATGAAACTCAACTTGAACTTTTTCTGACGACCTTGAAGAAATTTGTTCAACAATTGATCAATTAGAGTGCATTATGACATGACAACAGCGCTTGACCCTTAAACTATTTGTCACTGGTCCGACAGAAAAGAAATGTAAAATTTGTAAATAAAACTACATGTATTACTGGCACTTCAAGACTTTCAGTGGTCACTTTTGATTCACTGGCATTGGACCAGTGGACCCGTGTGTAAGTGTCGAGCCCTGGACAACAGTAATGTCCTTCAGTTTAGAAAGCACTGGGTACTGTTATATCAAAGCACTTAATATGGTAATCATAAACTTATGTTCTAATTTCAATTCTCTATTAGCTCTTCAAGAGATAAAATTTTAATCAAAGAGTAGTTCTCAATATTATTCATGCCATAAAAGACGTACAACCATGTCCATGTATTCATCCCCAGTTTTTGAAGAAAAATTACAAATTAAAATTTGAACATAATTTTATGGTTACCCAGTAAGTTCTTTGATAAAACAGTGCCAAAAGGTCAAAATCTCAATGTAAAAAAACATCAAAATATATATTGAAATGAAATACGAATATTTAGATGATTTTATAGACCAACATTTTGAATATATTGAAACCCTTGACATCCTATGATAAACAGGTTTATAAAGAACACAGTTTGTTCAAACCAACTTAATTCAGGTCTTGATTTGTCATTATTATTGACAACTAGTCGTCCACATTTATGAAAACTGTCTAGAATAATTGAAAAGACCTGTCATATTATTTGTCCAAGTTATAAATGTTAAATATTGACAATGTTAAAGACCCTTTTGTAAAATGTACGTACCTTAAAATTTATTTTAATGATGAAAGTGGCCAAAGCAAATAGAACCCCATCAAGGCCATACTGCTTATTCATCAGTTTTTGTGTGGCGATATCGCCACACAATGTAATAACTATCTTTCAGATTTGATTTGCTTTATATATACTATGAAGTTAACCCCTTTATGCCTACACCAATAAATAGGTCTATGATTTGAACAATATTACAAGCATGCTACACAGGTTACACGTATCATTGAACCCGATTTGTTTACATTACCAACATTCATTAATATTAAGACCAACAATTACATCAGACTTTTATTTTTTGAGGATATTTTAATTTTATAGCAAATCATTCCGCATGGACTATATTCCTACTATCAAAGGCCTGCGAACCGCCAAGGACCGTCAAGAAGGTTGAGAAAGTAATCCCATGGTTTCATGTTTACATATTGGGGCATTCATATGCAAATTGATATACAACGAGCTATTGGTCAGTGACTAGTTTGTATTGTTTATTCAGCCAATAGATTTCTGGTGGAACACGGGTGAACTGAAATGTGTCTATTAAAATCACTCCGCCGCTGAACATTTGTAGACGATGACCTAATTATGATGTTTACAAACATTGATGCTATAAATAGAAACAACATGTTTTCACTGGTGGCTGGAAGCTGAATTAGTTCAAGGACAGTATATACAGTCTATCTAACTGCTAGCAGACGATCGATACACTAACTTGATTAGCTTAGACATGATCTACTATATTAATAGATCTCTGGTTTAGCAGTACTGTCACGCAATATTCAATTAATTGCAGTTCCGTCAATTACTATCGGATTTTGACAAAATAAATTTTGTCAATACCATGAGATATTTCAATTTATTAATATCAAATTAAATTTAAATTATAAAATAATATGAATTCACATTGGCGAGTTAAAAAGCGAGTCCTAGATTTTCTATTCGCGAATTGCGCAAATTTTCGGAACTACCTGAGGTTTTAAATCGTCAGTAACAATTTTGTTTTCTAATTTACATAAACAAATAATACCTCACTAAAAAGAGGAAACTTTCAACCTCAAGAAAATGTGCAACATTTATATCGGTCTCAATTAATAAGCACATGACAGCGAGTTAAACGCGCATCGTGCGAACTAATTGTGCTATTCATAGCGGCTATTTTCAACACGTAACGCTATTTAGGATTTGAATTGAGAAAGAATAATTAAGCAATAAACGAGAATTCAGTAAAGTATTTTCGGATTAAAAGAAATTGCCAATACTATGACATATTAAAGATCACTTATACCAATTTAATTTGCGGTTATAAAATAAATGAACTAATGCTGACGAGTTAAACAGCGAGCACTTACATTTTCTATTCATGAATTGCGCGATTTTTAGCAACAACCTGGTGTCGTAAATCACCAATTATATTTTTACTTTCCAAGTAACATTAACAACTAAAAGCTATTTTAAAGACGATACGTTCAGTTTCATTAAGATAGATCTCATTAAATAAACACTCTACGGCGAGTTTAAACGCGCAACATGCGAACTACGAGGGTCAGTCAAGAAAAACTGAGAGTTGGTGAATAATGATCAGGAGAATAAGTGTTCGTATATTGTCTATATATTATCGTGAAATATGGTATCTCATCGATGTTATGGCGAATACCAATTTTGGGTATGAACATTTTATTCTTGTTGCCAGGCAACCGAAGAAGACAACTCGAAGGCATGCGTTCGTGCTGTCTGTAGAATTGCTATATGGAAACATAAAGTTATATCGAACTTTTTTAAACTTATTTTTTATTTTGTAATATATTAATCGTTCATATATACTTAATTATGGTTGATTTGTTTCTCCAATATAGAAAATATACTTGATAGAACTATTAATTTTCACTTTATTTGTTGGTATTGAGACAACAATTTAACCCCACCCAAAAGAACGCATGATGTTTTTCAAAAGCAAAGTTATATTTTTTATTTCTATTACGGTCACTGGACTCCATTAGATACATTCACAACCCTTTTGAGAAGAACTTGTGAATTCAGTGATTAGTTTTAGAATACCATGGCAACGCAAAGAACACATGCCGAGAAAATCGATAAAATACGGGTAAAATTGTTGCTAGGCAACTAAACAAAACAGCATTAGTGACCATTTTGTAACAAATGCCCATTATTATTTGATATATACGATTCTACTAGCTACACATGTTAGTTGTACTAAATTACGCTATATAAAGCTGAAATAAACGTTCAAATTGACAACAAAATCAGTCTCACAGTCGCTGGCGCGAACGCATACCCTTTAGTGATGTTCTTTGGTTGCTTGGCAACTTTATTTATAAGCCTATATCCGATCACAGAATTCATCAGAATATCTGCAATGGATAATAGTTGACGATTAATGGTAGCAAATATAATTGTAAATACATTTTGAAGGTTTAATTTAACAACTCTCAGTTTTTCTTGACTGACCCTCGTAATATGCCTTTTAAAGCGGTAATATATTTTCACAAGGTTTCGAATTGAAAAGTTAACGGTAATTGGATTAAAAGGCCGTTAATTAGTATATACACGTTGGGCAAACCAAATTCTTAACCAAAGACCTAAATTACAGGTCTTTGGGCAAACATACTTCAATAATTATAAATAATTAATAAGCTCCTCCCACTTAATGTGCAGTTATAAAGCCCATTAATGCATATCTAATTAGCTCCTCCCACAAGCCACGTTGTGCAATATTATCTATGCATTTTTTAATTAGCCCCTCCTTATTATGTAACATTACATAATCCTAGCTAGATCTATATTTTGACAAGAAATTTGTAATCAATTATTGAAGCTGCATTAGGCAGAAAATTGACCATACAATCTGGTAAACTTCAAGGGGGTGTATATTGGTAGGTCGTTAGTAACTTGTTTTGGGACGGTTGGGGGTCATGTAACACAGGGATCTATGTTTTTACAAGGGATTGAACATACCATGAGACAGAAAATAGACCGTTAGAACTATTTTTAATTGAATGGGTTTTATATCGGGTTCTTGTTAGTTGATTTGGAGACAGCTGCAGAAGTTAGGAATTTAGGGTAATAAAATTTACTGGTATAAAAAAGGGTTTACAACTTTGATACTCAGAATTTAGAAGTTAAATACATTCTTCTTGATATGGATTTAATAAGAAATACTATATTTGAAAACTATCAGCTATCCACTGCCCATCACCTGGGATGGGACCATGGTCGCACACTGACTGGTGCATAAAAATATGCTAAATACAACATAATAGCTATAATAAATATCACCCGCTGATTAGCGCGAGTTCATATTTCGGAACAGAATACGCAATATTTAAATAATAACCAATACATAAATAATCGTCAGATTTTCAAAAAACAATTTGTAGTATATTCCAAAATATATAATTGACCTGTTTTAAATACGATTTTATTAACATATCGGACAGAATGCTATAGAATTAACGCTGAGTATGGTCCGAAAGTCTGTTCGTAAGTTTAGTTATGTTACTCCGAAAAACATTTCTGCTCTTGATCCGGCAGGAGTACGGACAACCTTCATTATAATCATATCAGTAGTCAATAGCCCTTACCACTGGACCACTTGTCCACCTAAATTCAATTGATCGACTTTAAATATATATGTATACGGCATCTAAGAGAAGTGATGTGACATGAAACCATAATTCTATCTGGTTCCGTTCTTGAATTATTTCATTCAACCAAAAAAAAGTCATGATATTACCATTGATATCATTTTCTTATATTTTCCTTCTATTGAAATCTGGTTCTATCTTATTAATTACCTCCCTTTATTTAATTTTCCCAACATATTTCTACCTAGTCCTGTTTCCATAGCGGGGGGGGGGGGCATCTCGTTTGTTGTGTTTTAATTCCCAGTTCATCAGTTGTATGGAGACTACCCAGTCACTCATCTTGACACTGACGCTTGGTGTCTTGAGAGCAGCACAAACATTCGAGTGAGTCTGGGCTTATCAGAACTCTGACACAGCATGTTGGTGCAGTCTTTATTTGAATGGTCAAAATGACATCAGTTCGCCACACATCAGTACTTTCAGTGCTTTGATTTATATTAAAATTCACTTGACCGCTACTTAACCTAAGCTATTTTACTCAAACTTATTAAAATATATTGAAAACAGAGATTAAAGTGAAGCTAGAAATCTTACCGTAGGATTATTCAATTTTCTCCGTTTTTTAAATTTAAACATGATAATATATCTTCCGCCGTTTTATTAAATATCATAATATTCACAGGTATCTGGAATACAATAAGCTTTTAAAATATTTCACTTTAAATGTATCAACATAAAACTGAATAAAATCAGTTGCCATGGTAATAAATTAGTCAACATTGTCGTAATCTGCCGAAGAATGTTGTTTATATACACAGCACGAAGAGTACAAACACTGCTGCGTTACTTTATTGTCAATATATTATCTCCGTCTACTGAAACATTTTTAAATTCCAAACTTTGATTTAAAACTTTTTAAAACTGCCGCTTGAATATTGATAACAAAACACTAAAACTTTCACTTAAGTTTAAACTTTAAATCCAAGATAATAACCGCACAGTTGATTAAGTTTGTTTATGAAATCCCCACAAATACTGTACATAATATATTTTGTCGGGTATAAATCTGCTATTTATCCCAGCATGGTACGAATATATGCCGCCATCTGGATTTTCAAATACGGAAAACAAAAACCCAACAAATGTTGATAGCACATACTACCCTTATGATAATACCAGGGTATGATACACTTTCAGCTTAGTATATATCTACCCAAGTATGTATACCATATATTCAAACATGGACATTGGGACATTAACGGCAAACAATTTGATTACTGAAATTTTACTGCAAACACCGACATCAAAATGTTATAAATGTAACAAGTGAGTGATTTTCTAGAATGTAACGCAATGGGACATAAGACCGGGCATGATCAACAACAATACAACGTGTTTTTAAAAATAAGGAGTGTCTTTTAACTATGCAGATATTTCAAGCACCTTTATTCACACACATCCATGAGCATCCACTGTATGATATACTATATGATATATACCATCTTAACATTCATTTTATCACCAAGATAAATTATTATGACTCATAACTTCATATTATCTAATTTACATAATGTGAATCCACAATATTATAAAAGTATAATACGAAATTCAAATCATAAACGGTTTCATCCCCAAGGATCAAAGTTCGCAAACTCGAACCAGCGGGGAGTTTGGGAATGAAATTCATACATTAACAGCAAGTAGTTATTTCTATAGTATAACCATAGGCAAAATATCTATAACTATTTAAATATACCATAAATATTAAATAGGCAGACTTCATTGGTCTTGCAAAACATTGGATACAGTTATTTTGATGCTTCATTGGTTTGGGGTTTAGCCCCTCAAGCATGTTGCCCTTCTGTAAATCTGCCATGGAATTCCATGGGAAAAAGAGCGGAAATCGACGGAGTATTGGAACGAGGGATTTTGTGGAAATTGATGTAAAACAACTGAAAAATGGGAAAATGAGGGATTTATTTCAGATATTTCCGCTCTTTTACGTAAATTTGCACCAAATGCCATCGATGATGGTAAACCACGGAATTTGATGGGAAACGACGGAGTATTGAAACGATATTCCGCTCTTTTACGTGGATTTACACCAAATGCCATGATGATGGTAAACCACGGAATTTGGTGGGAAACGACGGAGTATTGGAACGATATTCCGCTGTTTTACGTGGATTTACGCCAAATGCCATGATGATGGTAAACCATGGAATTTGATGGTAAACCACGGAAATTGGTGGGAAACGACAGAGTATTGGAACGATATTCCGCTGTTTTACGTGGATTTACGCCAAATGCCATTATGATGGTAAACCATGGAATTTGATGGTAAACCACGGAATTTGGTGGGAAACGACGGAATATTGGAACGATATTCCGCTGTTTTACGTGGATTTACGCCAAATGCCATGATAATGGTAAACCATGGAATTTGATGGGAAACAACAGAGTATTGGAATGATTCCAGCAAATATTCAAGATTCACACTCGTGACTGCACGCTTGAGTCACCTTAAACCTATATAGAAAGAATTTAAAGAACAATTACATATTGCCAATATTTTACTTATGTCATTTGAATCAAAATAAAATGTTTTCCAAAGCAAGACAAGGCTATTAGTAATGTCCCATTCATTGAAAATAAAATAAACAACTGCTTCAATGTTTTGTTCCGTCCTCAAAGTTTTGTATATGATCTTATCACAAATTCTCTGGCACATATTCTTCATGTTCTGTATCCATGCCATGTTTCAGTTTGTCATTTTGAATTGTCCTCTCATTTGTCTTGCACCATGACTGAAAATCAAATTTAACAGTTACATATACATTGTATCTTAATTAGAACCAAACTGAAAGATGTTTAAAAGAATGCTCATTTTAATGTTTATGTTATTTTTTATCAATACACATGCTATATTTTATTAGAGGATTTGATTGTGTTGTTAAACAAAAGAAGTAAGGTGCAATATAATATCATGAAACCGTTGTTTATTTGACCAACTCCTCTTAAACTCAATTTATTTTACCTTTTTAGGAACAGTATAAATCTCTGCAATGTCTACTGTAAACTTTTGTTAGAACTGGCTGCAATACTGAAGAAGCTAAATTCCTGGTCAAGCATGCAGTCATACCACACTTCTGTCAGTGGTACCATCTGAGTTTTGACCTGAAATGTATTATAGAAAATAAACCATAAGTTATAAATATGACACATTTTTCAACCTTGCACATTGGTTTCATTTCTTCATACTGTTGTACTAATGCAAATTGTTTCATTCTGAAGGTGCAATGCTGTATTTACAAAAAATGTGCTTTGCAACAATATTAAAGGACACTGTGATTAAAAGCCAGCATAATTTTTCCAATATGGTAAATTGCGCACTGAAGCAACATGTGGCTTTCATTTCCCTTAGTCTTAGTGCATGGTTGATTAAGCTTTAGGTTTGTTATTAAATAATATAAGAAGGCAACACATACAAATATAATATCAATGTCTGAATTAATTATTAAATATCAACACATCTTACCTGGTGTTCAATTTGGCTGCAATCCTTTTCATTCTGTTCTCCAGGTTTTCAATCACTGATTGGAATAAACCATGTAATGTCTCCCAAAATGTTGCTAAGTCTACTATTAACTGATATAATTTAGCATCCTGATACAAATAGTTTTCCTGTGATCAAGAATGTTAATTTATAAAGCACTGCACACACATATTTGTTTTAGTTTGTTAACCATCACACTATAGCCTCCAACATTCAAATCTGGTAACATGTATATGGACCAGTCTCCAGCCAATGGCTAATCAGATTCAGTCACAGCTGTGAGGCACACTTGGGGGTGACATGGTCAGTTTGTAATTGTATGCATACCAGCACATGTGTTATTCTACCTATTGGTGCCCCTGTACTCATGATACAATACTAAAGAAACTGGCTTATCAGCAGATCTAATTTTAGAACTTTCTCACATTGACCAGCAGGGTGCAGGGTCTATAAAGGTTACTATGATATCAATCCTAGGAATCAGTTGCTCCATAGAATGTGATTGAAAAAAATCAGTTTTATGAAATAGGTATTAAAACAATTATCAGCAATTCTGAACTAAGCATTTCAGTGAATCTTTTTCTTTATGACCAGTACATTATTCTTTTTAAATTAGCATAATTAATGCTGTTTCGTACTTCATGATCCTTTTAATTTAATTTCTAAAGAAATTCAATTTACTAATGATTTAACTATTGTATAAATAAGCACTATTTATCAATTATTAAAAATGTATAAATTATATATGTACGCATGTACCAGTTTTTACAGAATTTTTATAAATGCCTTATTTCGTCTGAAAAACATTAAATCAAATTACTATAATTTTCAGATTCTTCATTTTAAGTTCTTTGTTTTGAATCCCATTGTGCAGGGGAAAATAGGTTAGATTATGGCTTTATGATTTTTTAAAACATTTTTCATGTTTCTGGACTTAGAATTTTTCATTCACTCCCAACACTGCATTTATCAGAACTCTTCTAAGTACAAGTCTGATAAAAATGTCTAAGTGTTTTCCATCGATTTCCACTCCTGAAAAATGATTAAGTTCAACTTTCCATCATTTTCCATGGATTTTGATGGTATTTGATGGAAGAAATAAGGGAAAACAGCGTAGAAATAATTTTCCGCTCTTTTCCACTGTGTTTTACATCAATTTCCATGGTTTTCCACGGATATCCATGTAAAATGAGGGTAATTCATGTAATTTGATGGCAGATCTACAGAAGGGTGGTTCATGTGAGGCTAGCTACTTGATAGAAGGTGGCAACAGCTTTAGTAGGGCTTACTTCATTCATTTTTTTATTATAATAATGTAGATCATGTGGTATCACATGAATCAATCGGTCAGTGGCGTTCATAACTTGACAGCAAATGACGTGGGCCCAATGTTAACTTTTATATAACTCTATAATTTCACATAATTTCAGCAGCGATCAGCAACATTTAAGCGTGTGCGTAATAAGTTGTCAGTTACATGCACAAAGAGCAGGTCACTGATCAATCAATTCCAATAAAACTTGGCCAGCTGCATCGTCACTTCATGGCTGTATCTGACTGAAACTTTATTGAAAAAAAACAATAAAAACAACAGCAACAAGATATGGTAATTCTTTTCTAATTTCAGTATCAGTGACCTTGACCCCATCAGCTTTCACTTTCAAATCTGAGCGGCCTTTTCACATAAGCTACCTACACAGCAAGTTTCATCAAGATAGTTCATTCCTAACTAAAGTTATCCAAGGGAAAAGAAAAAGTGAATGAAATCCATCTACCCTCCAATCCGCAGAAATCGCCATTTTTGACGATATTTATTAGAAAATCTGTTTAAAAAACAAAGCAAAACAAACAATGGCTGTACTTTATCTGATAGGCTTCTATAGTAAAAAGGTAACCACATTTTGACACAAAGAAAGAGCAAATTATTGAAGAACTGCAAGACAAGTACAAATAATTAGCGCAGTTTAATTTATGGTAGCTGCAGAACAATGGTACATGCGGGTCTAGAACATGATGATGGTGGAAATAAATACAAGTGTACAATGTACTACCAGTAATAAGATAGTTCTAGTGATGCACATATCGCTGGCTTACAATGAGAAGATCGTAACTACAAAATTGATATTTTGAGAAAACAAGAAAAAACTGTCTGGAATTTACTCTTTACCTATGGTAAAACGAGCTTTTACAACATCATGTTGGTCAACATGACAAGTTCCAATTTTTATGACAATAGGCTCATAAGAAGCGCATTATGATGCAGATTCCAAATATGTATCAGCCTTATAAGGTCGTAAGTAGTAGTAACGACCTTCTCATTCTCATTATGTAACGGACAAACAACTCTGGTGGAAATTTCAACCATTCTGTCAATAAAACAACAAAACTTGTCAAAAACAATATTTCCATAACATGTGTGTCACTCCTGAACAGGCGCAATGTCCATGTAATATTTTCCCAATCAGAGGCTAGAAAAACAAACTCCTGAATCAGCAATTATAGGAACAGAACAAAACAGAAGTAGGTCTTTATGATAAAAGTACATTCAACCCTGTTGATTGATGGGTAAACATCACTATAGCCTGTAACATCATTTAAATATAGCAAAAAACGAGTGATCACTTGTCAGGATAGCTTAATAGACACATTAAGTCATTGACCTTTGAAAAGGAAAAAAATAATCATCAGTTAAGTTGATATCATTTGAATGTAAATATACCCTTACTTCAATAGAAGTGTTTTGACATAACATTTAATGACTATTTTGATATTAATAAAATTTAATGCTTACTAATTTTTTTCAAAATTTTGACAGAAAATGACTCTTCAATTGTCCTTGAACCACTAACGACCCGAAACCCCGTAATAATACGGTAAACAGAAAACTGAAGAAAAATAAATATGGAAAGTGAGATAGGATCAAAACTTTGGCCCTCAACTTCATTCTTAAGCATCCTCTACTTCATTAATTTCACCTGGGATGAAAAATGTCCTAGCCAATACTGAAATCAACATCTTCAAAGGCAGCTGAGATTACAAAAGCTGATCATCGTCGCTTTGACTCAACAAAGTTGTATCTCACTAAATGCTATATAGTAAGATACAACCTTTTTGCACCAAAGTGACGATATATTAAATAATGTATGATTTATAGTAATATTTACATTGAAATTTTCCTATAAGGAGATAAAGACGTATTAAGGACCCCCACAATGTCCATGTATGAATAGTACTGTAAAATCATTTAATTTCGATGGGACAAAATTTCATAGTTTCGGTAAAAAAGACCATTTTGATGGTACCTTAATTTGTGGATTTTTCATTTCAGGTAATAAAAACAGGGCCAAAATTAGTGTCCAATGGGATTTGATTTTGTAGTTGAAAGTGAACCAAGAAATCCACGAAATATTATCCCCCAAGAAAATTAATGATTTTACAGTATTAAGACCCCCATAATGTCTATATATAAGAATAGTATATAATAATGAAAAGTTTTCATGAGGATCAACAAATCGGATAATGAGAGGTTTTCATGTCTATAAATATTCCCTTTAATCCTCCAAACAGCCTTGGTTCATCTTAGCAGGATGGCTTTCTTCATTACCTAACTGGTTGAAAAGTGGTAACACTCTACCGGTCATACTGGACATTGACCAGATAAGTTGTTTACATGATGATCTAGATGTCCAGCAATCCGTACACAATTTTTGCACATTTTTGTTTAAAGGAAGCAACTATTCAGATTGTTTTTTTTCATATTAATAACTGTAAAGGGAAGCAACTCTTGGGATTGGGGATGTACTTCTAGTTCGATTATGAGCACTGAGCCGTGACTGCACTTTTAAAGTTTAATCCATTCAGCGATAAACTGTAAATCGTTAAATGATGACTATTGAATAAATCACAGGTTACCCGCCCAAATAGACTCGTCTGAAAGTTCATGGCTCAGGGTTCAAAATTGAACTATAACTGTAATTTTAAAGGGAAAAAACTATTCAGATTGGTTTTGTTTATATTGATAACTGTAAAGGGAAGCAACTCTTTGGATTAGGGTTGCACTTATATCTGTAACTTTAAAGGGAAGAAACTCAAGAAAGGAGATTTTTTGCGTCTGTTACTGTAAACCTTTGATCCGAGAAACGATGGTCAGTATACGTCATTATGGCTTAGATAATACATGCCTGAATGACAACCGTCTCAATCTAAGCCAGCAATTTGTACTCTAGTCTAGCAAACCGCTGAGACAGACATGAACACACCTCCACATATGATTGCATGAGAAACAGCATATCAAACATTGACCTGGCTGTATTGGAATGGTCAATTGACTGGTGCGTATGTTGGTAGAACAGCTGCTGTCCATTTAAGACAGAACTTAACAGTTGAATGGAAAAACGAAGGCTGCTTTAAGAGCCTGGCAAATCTGCTTGTGTCACTTTGACGTAATATAACATCACAGAATGTAGTTTACATACTTGTTTCAAAACTTATTGTGACGCTGGCTGACCAGAATCGTGTCTCGTTTTCATAATGGCAAAGGGCAACAACTCTGCCAGTAAATATTAATACAAAAATCTATGTGCAGATAACATTCATGACAAGGTCTCGACATTTTAGAATCTTGAGAAGTCTCTAGGATACCTGACCAGAGGTTACAGAGAAATAGAGCGAACAAAAAATATATATCAAAATATCAAAGGGAAATAACTCCTTAATTGGCAGGAGCATATTGTGCAGCTTCATTATATATAACACAGGCTTGGTTCTTATATGTCAGTGCTATGAAGGAATGTCATTTTCTGACAGAGAATCCCCCCCCCCCGAACAGTACCAGATGGATTTGGCAGATGGCACTGCTAAGGATAGCTGCACCCTACCTATAGATAACCCAGTTAACAAACAGTTCTCTAAATTCTATCAATATAATCACAATATTACAATATTACCTCTAGTTTAATTATGTTGACAACAATATATCCACACAAATATAATTATCAAGACGAGAAGTCCATAGGACACAAAGAATGTTACGTTATCATAATTTTATCCTAAAAGGTAATCAAGACAGTACAAGAAGGCTTGGCCTAAAGCTATTGTCGAATTTCTGAAAATACTAATTTAACTTCCTTGTATAAAATGAGACAGCGTGGCAGCATCAAGGTCAAGGTCATTCGGTTGTCACATGCAATTAAATATCTGAATCCGAATTCCGAATATTCCTATATGTATGCTAATGACATGATTAAACATTTTGTAATCCACTATGATTATTTGTTCAACATACCTTGGCTCCGAGACAAGATTGTTGCAAATTATCTAAAGGAAGAATAAGTGTTTTGTCTTTTTTAAATTGGCCTTAATTCAGCAGCAAACCCATGATCAGCTATTTATATTACTCAGTATTGTAAGCTATTGGAGGCTCCAACCTTTTCATATGTCTAATGCCCCTAGCTACTGAGAACAGATTAAAAACGATCACCAACATACTCATCAGGGATACAGACTAGCGGGGGCCCAGTAGCCCACGGCCCCTAGATTTTGGGCTGGGCCCCTAGATTTTTCAAGAAATTCCCTATATACACTATACAATAACCAAAGAAAGTACTATGTTGGGCTACCAAGTTGAAAATGTCAGTCTTTATCCCTGCCAATCCAATCCATAACTATGCATAGGACAAAAAAAAACATTAAAACCAAAAAAGTCTTGATAACTTGGTCACACTCATTCTCAATTAAGGCAGACATAGATTATCCTGGCATAGTGACATTTCCAGGAAGTTGATTACACAATACCTAAATCCCAGCTGACTAAGAATTACAAGTCAGGAGAAAGATTTAGTGATGAACTGATTCATGCTAATGAAATTTAAGATCTAACGTATTTCCTGAAAACCATGACATCCTCTCAGAGTCTCTCGGAGTATCAGAGTCTCTCAGAGTCGCAGACAGTCACAGTAGCATAAGTCACCAGTTTCAGTGATTAAAACTCTCAGAATGTGGGTTAAAGAACTGAATTGGCATAAATCAAAGTTAACCTTAAAGCCAGACTACTAATTCTAGTACATATGTACCTATTATAAGTATATGATATAAGTATTGTATTTAAAGCAATCATTTATTATGTAATGCAATTAACGCTAATACAATTTAAAAAAAAAATCTGAACTTCAAACAAATATGAACAATATTTACCATGGTGTCCTCATTAAGCTCCATATTAAACCAACATTTGGTTGACTTCACCATTTAAAACACCAAAATTTTAAAATCCATGACGAAAACATCCAAAATATATACCACATTTAAATTTACTACATCACAATTGAAAACTATATTATAAGATTTAATATTAAAATTCCAGGTTGATATCTGTCTGAATATTCCGTTTTCCACTTTAAGATAGCAAAGTTGAAGACAAACTACACATCACTTTACAACACATGTACACTATTTTAATCTTTTAAGTAAATTCCCCTTTTGTGAGGGCTGACTAACAGTTAAAATCTAAGACTCAGATTTCAACACAAACATATCAATAACTTAAACCCTATCATTGATATCATCACATCAAATAATGTAGTTTCATAATATTAAACTATAATATATAAACTACATGTCAGAGGTAAGTCATTAATTATGCATAAACTAAATTGAGGCTAATTTGCATATTTGTCAATTAAATATCAATTACGTACATTAAGTTATCTTAGTAAGTTATGATAGAGTGGAGTACTGTAAAATCATTTAATTTCAAGGGGACAAAATTTCATGGTTTCGGTAAAAATGACTATTTCGATGGGACCTTAATTTGTGGATTTTGCATTTCAGGTAATAAATACATGGGCAAATTAGTGTTCGATGGGATTTGATTTCAAGGTTAAAAGTGAACAATGGAATCCACAAAATTTAATCCCCCATGAAATTACGGTATTCATCTTACAGGGGAACATATTGACACTGGATCCATCAATTATGTTATGTTCCGCCTGGTGTACTTACAGTATTTCAGAAACAACCCTTCAATGGATGAAAATACATTAATATTAATGTCAAATATTATAATTTTGAAAATTTACATGGACAATGATCAAGATTATGTTATCATTATATGTTGTATCGACCTTGACTGTGTTAGCATACTTTGCGGACATTCCTCTTACAATTATCTGTCCTTGAAGTCATATGAACTTTCAAAATTATTTCAAAATCTGAGCTTAAGTTGTTTTATTTGGATGTGGTTTTCTTAAATTTAACTCAAAACCAGAAGTTCATCAAATTTACTGACGGACACTACTTGCCAGACCCAGGCATCAAACCCAGCCAAGCAGCCCTCGCAACATCACATGTCATTTCAAATCAGAGCAAGAAGTCATTAAAAGATTATTCCCTACACCTTGGTTCAGTCTATGAATTTAGAATTTTAAAACTACATGCCTGAATCAGCAAAATAGTTCCCTTATAAATGATTACTGCAAAAGTAACTAGACTTTCGCTTGTCCAAGACAAATGCTAATTTCGCAGACTGTTGTATCATTGATAAAATACATGTTATTGAAACTGAAGAAGACAAAAATAGCACTGAGCAATAATTTATTAATCACTAATGAAAGAAAAACTGATAATAAGAAATCTTGATATACAATTAACTAAATTAGCATAAATAAATTAAAATATGCTAATTATATTTTAATAGCAAAAATGAATCATAGCGAATGTTGTTTTTGTTGTTGTGTTTCATATAAAGTTTGTAATGTTAGGAAAATTAATGATGATTCTGTGGGAAGATGATATAAATGGTACACATGCATACTGTTTAATTTTGATGGGACAAAAAATTTGTGGTTTTGGTAAAAAAAGACCGTTTCGATGGGACCTTAATTTGTGGATACTGCATTTAATGTGATTAAATACGAGGGTTAAAAGAATTGTTCGATGGGACTTGGTTTCGTGATTGGAGGTGAACCAAGAAATCCACAAAATTTACCACCACCCCACAAAAAATAATGATTTTACAGTACTCCATACTGGGCACCCACACAGTGAATAAAAGCCGAAATGGGTGGAGTAAATAGATTATGACACAAAAAGTCATTTTTATACAAAAGTCATGTCAAAATATTTTATAAAGTTATAAATGGGTGAAATATGAAACATTAAAACAGTTGGGAATTTACTTTTTTGTTATAACCTATAGAAAATGTCAAAGTAACTTGATATATTGGTACAGGGTATGAATCTTGGTACATCAATTTTTATTCAACCCTGTACCCCCCTCCCCCACAAAAAAATAAATAATATAATAATAATTATAACAATTGATGTCACAAAAAAAATTGCTATAAGTTTGCAAGTCACTGTCCGTGAAAAAAAATGTCAAAACTAAACAAGGGCAATAACTCATGATCAGCTAGAGTGTGATTCTAGGAAAAACAGTCCCGCTTCACAAACTAACATAATTCCAGATAAGTTTCATGACCATTGAAGCTAAAAATGATATTGCTTATATAATAATATATACATGCTGTCCACAAAAGGTAAAAATCTGCCTGAAACAAGTTATCGGAGGACAACATAAGGGTTTGGAATAACATATTCATGCAGTCAATGATGTTCCGAGGAACGTTCTGAACGTTCTGACCAGATATAATTTAAAGACTATTACAAAGAAATATACACTGAATATTCATGAGCATAGTTATTATATTCACAGCAATGATATTTGTCAGAGATAGAAACATGGACATGAAGCCATGAAGCTTACTATAATCGTTAAGGAAAACGGTCACTCAGTTAATTATCAGTAAGAAAACGCACATTCAGTCAATTATAAGTAGGAAAGCGGTCACTGTTATTTATAAGTTACGAAGGACAAAGGTCACTGTTATTCATAAGTAGGAAAACGGTCACTGTGTTAATCAATAGAAGAAAACGGTCACTGTTAATAACTGAACTCTCCTTATTAGGCTATTTATGCTCCTGCAGGACTGGCTCCATGTTAACAAACATATTATGCAATTTCTATGTAAATCCCAACGTGGGTGGTTTTATGATAAAGAAGACCGTACTTGATAAACTGAGGCTGCATAGAAGTCATTGTATGTATATGTCCGAAGTACCAACGATGTGTATGAACAAATTTGTAAACTGTGATGAAACCACTGTCAGTAAACAGAGTTGTGGTTCTAATCTTGTGCACTGCACTTCAAATTGATATCTCAAATACTGTATGAGTTATGGCCCAGACAATAAAAAAATACCAAGGAAAATAACTCCCAAAATATGTAAGACAGACTTAAGTTTATTTGTGCACTCAGCACTTCCCATCACTGAGATCTATTCACTTACGAAGTTTCAAATTGATATCTCCCATACTGTTCAAGTTATGAGCAAGACAAAAGTGTGACGGACAGACAAAGCGGCAACTATCATGCTCACCCTTTTGGGAGCATATAAACACAAGATAGCCATATCGATGGCTCGTAACTACAAAATCGATATATTGAGAAAACAAGAGAAAACTATCTGTAATTTACTCTTTACCTATGGAAAAACAAGTTTTTAAAACTTCCATTTTGGTCAACATGACAATTTCCGATTTTCATGCAAATAGGCTAATAAGAAGCTCCTCGTGAAGCAGATTTCAAATATGTATGAGTCTTATAAGGTCGTAAGTAGTAGTTACGACCTTCTGGTTCTAAGCCATAGATATATGATATGTTCCTTTAACATCATTACTTTCCTGCACTTCTTGCAAGTATTTCCAGGCAGGCAGCTGCAGATTCCATCTAGACATTGCTGCACCATATCCTTGCCAGATACTATTCCCTAGCTCCCATAGCTTGCAACACATCAGTGTGAGCTAATAGATTATTTAAGCATTAGACAAGTTTTGTCAGGCTGCATATGATAATGGGACAGACTCTCAATAAATATGTCAATTATCGGTTCATTACACCGTAAGCTATAACCGAGATAAAAACACCAACCCACACACTCTATGTTACCTTATATGGAATAATTCTAGGAATCTAAATGGTACAATCACAGGCAGATGTGCAAATGACACTCTGCAGCTGTTTTACCAGTACCAGGCAAGACCATATCTCTGTATTTGTGCATTCACAGAAAAGCATTCCTTACAACTCAAAGCAATCTCCAGGCCCCAATTTCCCGAAGTATCTCAAGCAGAAATCTAAACTCAAATTAAGATATTGTTAAAATTAGAGTCAGAATTAAGCGATAACTTGAAGGGGAATAACTCCAAAAATATGCAATGAAGAGTCATGGTTCTCGTACACTGCACTTCCTCTTAATGAGATGGATTCACATATGAAGTTTCAAATTGATATGTCTTATACTGTTCAAGTTATGGCCCGGACAAAAGTGTGACGGATGGACAGACGGACGGAAGGACGGACATTATGTGGCGACTATATGCTCTCCCTTCAGGGAGCATAAAAATATGCTTCACAGAGATATGGTTCTTGTGCACTGCATCACTAACAATTAAGTCAATCAGGATATACAGTGCTTGCAGAAACTAACGGAACACATGCTATTGTTCCTACATAGAAGATATGGAGAGTTATTGCCCTTTGGACAAACAAAGGGACAGATCACAGTACCAAGAAGTACATAAAACTATCATCACTATTTGAATGTTGCCCCTTTTGAATGCATTCTGTCAGCATCAAATAGGGGTGTGGAATTCCAGAGTCTGACTTGCCCGACTTGGGTTTTTTTTGTCTGCAGGCCAATCCCTTAATTCTAACAGAAAATTATTTAGTTTTAGTTACACAGTAATATCGTGCTTAACAAAACAGATAAATAACTGAAACTGAAATTTTGATGTTTTTTGTGTTTTCCGGGGCAAGTAGATTGAGTCTTTGGGCAAGTGGATTTTTCAGATAACTTAGTGAATCTCCGCACCCCTGCAAACATAGAAAAACTGGTACCATTTTTGTTTTGCTTTGGTTATACCAGTATTCAAGACACAATGCCCAACCCTATTGTTGATGAAAATGACAGTGTGTCTCTTATAACCCGCCCAACCCCATAGTTGATGAAACTGACAGTGTGTCTCTACCTACTCTGGTATTGACAGGTGTGTTTGGGAAACCTTCTGTTCCAGTCTGATCTGGTGACCTTGATATTACATAAACAGACTTCATGGTTATGGACCTTTCAGACATCAGCATATATTATTTGACCCCTTCGTTAATCAGCAGTTAATATTTTGAATAAAATATCTGTCCTGTCAATGCATAACACAACAGACAACTTGATGGCTTAGAATGAGAAGGTCGTAACTACTACTTACGACCTTATAAGGCTCATACATATTTGAAATCTGCTTCACAAGGAGCTTCTTATGAGCCTATTTTCATGAAAATCGGAAATTGTCATGTTGACCAAAATGAAGTTTTAAAAGTTTGTTTTCCCATAGGTATAAAGAGTAAATTAACAGACAGTTTTATCTTGTTTTCTCAATATATCGATTTGGTAGTTACGACCTTCTTATTCTAAGCCATCAAACTGTTACCACAAAGTCCTCAGTGCAGTTATAATAAATTAATCAATCTAAGGTCAGTTCTGTAAAACTATATTACTGGTTTAGAATGAGAATGTTGTAATGACAAAATCAATATTTTGAGAAAAGCAAGCTGTTTCAACTTTAGTTTCGTCACAATGACAAGTTCAGATTTTCATGAATATTATAGGTTCATATTAAGCGCCTGATGATGCAGATTACAATTACGTATTAGTCATTTAAGTTCATTAGTCCTTACAATTTTCTTATTCTAAGCCTGGATTGATATGTACATACCGTATTAACCTCTGTTACCTCTATTATCGCCCCCGGGGGGCGATGCATTTTACGAAAAATTAATTCCATACACAGTTGGACCTTGTATAAACTCTAAATACGAGGAAACACGGTATATGGGTGAATATTTGATTAGGTGTCATTTGGGTTTCAAAAGAACTGAGAAATGAATGTGCTCAAAGCACTTTCTTTGATAGTCAGTACAAGTGATACATGTATGGAGGTAATTCTCAAGCTTTTGCCGAGTAAATGAATGAAAGATGACACTTGTATCGTGATATTTATCAGGCCGCAAGAACTGAAAATGTCCACACCGTTACGGACAAACACATTTCAAACTGTCTTATTTTCACGAACATCAACTATTAAACCCTTAACTCTATCAAACGCCAACAAACAAAATGGATACCAAACGATACATTAAAGAAAAACAGAAGTTATGGTGCATATCTAGTAGAATTTTGCGTAACGGTGTGAAGTCATGTTTTTTTGATAATAAAAAACTTTCTATTTCTCTAGAATTTCTCATTTTAGTGTAGTCAAACCCGGTTTTTCTGCCAATATGTTTACTTGGTACATACTCAAACAGATGTGCTTACTTGTAAAAGTCTAGTTGGTGTTTGAACATAACTACTGGCGATTCCATACGTCGTAACGGTGTTGACATGCATACCAAAGACCGTATATGCATGCTCGACACCGTTACAAAACGTCAACACCGTTACAAAACGTAACGGTGTTGACACGAAATGTAACGGTGTCGACGCGTAACGGTGTCGACAATTACTCTTTAAACGCGTGTATTCGGCGTGTTTCTATAGCTAAACATGTGCCTGATTTCTCATATTACTACAAATCATGATACTAAGTTTATTGTGCAGTGAAATTAATT
Organism: Spisula subtruncata; assembly: GCA_963678985.1. Taxonomy (NCBI): domain Eukaryota; kingdom Metazoa; phylum Mollusca; class Bivalvia; order Venerida; family Mactridae; genus Spisula; species Spisula subtruncata. Next base: position 30,176,514 of record OY787669.1, read on the forward strand.
GTATATCCGCAAACTGTCAAGGAAAAAGATGAACGGTGTCGACAGACAATAAACCTAACTTTCACATTTACCGAAGATACACGAAATTTGTCGAAGTTTCACGATTGACGTAGGCGCTTGCTAGTAGACGATAAAAGGACGTTTCGTGTACGGAAAAATTGAAAAATGCCGTACCTAACCGTACCGAAGTATCATGACTGAAACACGTAACGGTGTCGAAAAACAAAATTACGGACACATTTTAAAAACCTTGTAATTTATCAACAAATATGTGTTTATCAATAAGCAATGTTGTTTTGCAATTATTAAACATGTGTTGTTATATTCTGCAATACACTTCTCTTTTAAATCGATCTAGTTGTTGTTTAATACTGCTTTGAAAAGTCACACCGTCGTTTCCGGACACGCCACCGTTACGCAAATTAGGGGGGTCAATGCAACAAATGTTCCTCCAAATCAGTAAATGCGATTTGTTTGCACGAAACAAGTATGGGACAAAGTCAATTTAAGATTGCAACAACATTTTTTAAAACAGGACAAACAAAATATGTATTGCATCTTATATTTAATAGACATGGACACAGAGTGACACCTAATCAAATATTCACCCATATATGCCATATTTTCCTAAAGCCTATGCAGGAGATTGATGATGGAAATGCAGGAGATTTCAACGAAATCCATGAGATTTTTCTTGCTCAAACTTTAAACTTAAATAAATGAAGTTTATAATGTTATGCAATTTTCACTTACTTTACTTGTAGGACATTACCATACATACTTCATAAATCTATTTTTAGAGAATATTTGTGATCATTTTCATTATGCAAACCGAAAATGTCAAGGTTCCAGTATTCTAAAAAATGCAGGGGTGTGTTCGAAACGTCCTTTTTCTCAGAACAGAGACTGTTCCGGAACAGACGGAACAGAGAACAGTCTTATAAACAGACCCGAACAGTGTTCCGGACATGTTCTATCTGTTCCCAAATAAAAGGTGGTGCAGGCAGAACAGGTCACGTGATTACAACAACAAGACAACAGGAAACTTCACGAAATGTGTAATTCTGATCACCTTGGCAATAGTATGTCAACGGAGAATAGCGGAAATGACCGAACTTTTACAATGGGAAATTTTCTAGTGGCAATTTTCTTCCACTAGGATAATGGCTGAAACTAACAATATTGGCCACCTTAAAAGTTTTATTTCTTAATATTATTTCTTCAACATCATTTTTATTATTGTTACTTCCTGTTCTGTTCCTGTTCCATTTTGATTGTAAGTCGTTTGGAGTGGAACACTGTTCGGAACAGTTTTATTCTGTTCGTAAGTACTTGGAACAGGAACAGTTTGGACAGTGTCCTGCACAGTTCTTACGAACCCCCCCCAGGAGATTTGATCAATTTGCTGAAAATCATGCAGGAGAAGAGTCTCAAATGCAGGAGACTCCTGCATAATGCAGGACATCTGGCATGTATGTATGTAAGTAAGTAAAGAAATACATCATGTTCCAGTTTTAGGACACCATCATTAGAAACTGCCGCATGATCACTATAAAGCTGATCCACTCAAAACCTGGTACATTTATATAGGAATGAGATAAGGATTAAAATGGGTATTATTTGAAGTGGTATGATAATAACACTATGAAGAAGAATAAGAATGCTGCCACTGTGGCGGCCATGGTCCAGTGGTTAAATTCACTGGATTTGTGCCTCTAGGATGTGAATTTGACAACAATGTTGAAGAACTAAAGATAGATGAAAATGGCCACAGTCCAGTGGTTATTAAATGTGCTTGATTTGTAGCTCTAGAGTGAACATTTGAAGACAATGTCAAAGACTCAATATAGATGAAAATGGCCATGGTCCAGTGCTTTAATGCCCTGGATTTGTAGCTCTGGATGAAAATTTGACGACAATGCCGAAGACAATGCCAAAGGCAATGCCAAAGATGTCTAAATATAAAGGAAAATACTTGCCTGTGGTGTGTATCTGTTTTCTGGGAGACTTAAGCTTCGACTTCTTACTTTATGCTGAGGAATTTTCTTCCCTCGCATAAATCCTAAAGCACCTAATAAATCCATAATTAATTGCTCTCAGCTGATTTCACTTCAGCCTGATTACCATTACTGTAAAAGTCCGTTATTAACTAACGCTGAATATAAAGTCACTCAAAGTTGTATAAAGTAGTTCACAGTGCCAAACGTCTATCACCGATTTCACACAATCTATCTCCATAGCAATTCTTCACACGTTATAGAATTACAATATCACTATAACCAGTATAACGTAGTAAAAAAAAATTCAAATATTGCACGAGAACTCACTCAGTGCAGCGCCCTGTAAGTGGCTTTGTTACGCAGTTCCCAGTTGCGCTAAAAAATCTCCCAAAATGTGCTCAGACATAAACCTTGTCATTCTATATAATTAACAGAACTTCCAGCTTGAAGCTCACCAAAGCTCGCCAGTCTCGTGAATTCCCCGTGTGATAATCACGTCCACATTACGAGGCTGATATCTTACTGTTTTGTCACATACTGCCGACTGTCACACCATAGTCAAGCTGTGCCTGCTATCAATAATTAAATACCTATTATTTCACATTCTAAATTCATCGATTCCTTGGATTATTTATTTGAAGTTTTTTGTTCCTATTTGTATAACTCCATTATTTATACACTGTATTAGATCTACAATGGATAATATTACACTGAAAATATCAGCAACAAAACAAATATTCTAGTTACATCATAGAAAATGTAAAATTTATGACCATGTTTGTGCATCAGTTGACGAATCATTATTTGCAAATAAATAAATTGTTCACATTACGTAACAGTCGCTAGAAAATTATCCCAGAAATAAGTATAGCGAAGTCTTTCCTGGAGTCCATTACAGTGATTGTTTTTATGTCATGCAAGGCTAGCAGCTGCAATGCCTTACATAATTATAGACAATCCAAGATTTTATGTCCTGTTAATTCAGGAGAAACTTATTTGTACGTTTATGATATAGTATTGATCAATAAGATACAGTAATGTACAGGAATTCTACACCAAAAGTATAATATTATATAATAATTTCGACAACACATATTTTTAAAAGTTTTTTTACACTAAATTTTCTACACCAAAAGTATATGTAATAAATTCGACAACAACACATATTTTTATAGAACAAAAAAAAATTACACTAAAAATTCTACACTTTTTGCACCCATTGCAACACATATAATTTATTTTATGTATGCATTTTGATGGTGCATTGATGATGAGACAAAATTCACACTTGAGTTATGTTATCTTTATTTGCTTTACAATTTTACGAAACTTGTTTTTCATGTTCATCAGACAGCGAGGGTCGTTAAATTGTTTTCCTAAATTTCTTACAATTTTGTTAGATAACATGTTTTACATATTGTACATGTCTATAGTCGCAACTAGCCTTGACAACTATAGTTTCACATGATGAAGCATACTTTGCATTGACCTGTCTCACACTTTGAAGAAACAAGAGAAGTTCGTTAAACATGTTTATGTACACCAAACGTCTATCAGCCAATAGAAATATATGTTCAATGTCCTTCAGTAGCTTGACCTTTGACCTGAAAGTGTTGTATAAACATGACCAGTGATATGATGAACTTGAAGGGAACTGACCTTTGACCTGATGACCTTGTAAAGTTAATCATCAATCTGATGACCATGTAAACTGACCTTTGACCTGATGATTTTGTTAAGTTGACCTTTGACCTAATAACATTGTAAAGTTGACCTTTGATCAGATGTCCTTGACCTAAACTTGACCTTTGACCTCATATCCTTGTAAACATGAATATAACTATTGAACTGATGTCCTTGTAAACTTGACTTAGACCTGATAACCTTGCTAACTTGACCTTTGACCTGACGACCTTACAAACATAACTATTGGTGCGATGGTCTAGCAAACTTGACCTTGTCCTGATGTCCTCAAAGATATCTTTACCAAAAACCTCTTTAGCAGTAAGTTTGTGTATCATAGATTACGCTCTTTAAAGTGTAACAACTCGGAGATAATATTAAAGAGAAACCACATATATAGTGTTCTTTAGAAAAGAGATACATAATTTCAGTGAATATATTTGTCCAGTAATTTTTCTATTGTAGTAAATCCATTAATCAGTAAATAATATCCTTGTGATTCACTGAAGTAATCACTTATTAACACAAAATATTAAACCGATATACCACAGTTAAAAATCCATACAACTTAATACATTCTCCAAAAATACAGCTTTTCTATAAATATTTAAACACCAAACTATTCTTCACACTAAGACATCTTGCTGTTTGACTTCTTAATGTTGTAATCAATAAAATTAGTTTGTGAAGTTAATTATCCAGGGGCTTATAAAACACACAGAAAATTTAGGTCAGTTCTGTTCCGTTCTGTTTGGAATTTTGGAGACACAATGACATTGAGATTTGTGCTACAAGCACTATATACTATTATTATTGACATATTAATACTATCTTGATTATCTTTATTAAAGTACCATCCTTGAACAATATTAATTGTATTATTTTTTTTGTAAACAATTAATGAAACAATCTATTATCTCCTTAATGTCCCATTATGTGCGCGATTTAAGTAGGTTATGTTTATCAGTTATTGGAGGAAAAAAAGACTAAATAATAATGTATTCAGTACATATTTTTAAGATTTTTTTATCAATTCTGTTGTAGTTTGTTTTTTTCATTTGTGGTTAAAATGCGAAGATTTAGGTCAAAGTGCAAATATTTAAAAGCCATTATAAGTTATAGACTACGGAATCCTGTTAATGCCACATCAATTTTTGTCAAACCCCCCCCCCATTCCCCCACACACACACCTATACGCAACAAGGTGACTGTTTCTGACTTATAGCTTTTCAAGGCCATAAACCATTTCTAGGACTTAAACCTTTGTTCTGAAGGACGAAAATTTTACATATATCATAGTACCAAGTAACCATATGACTTCAAACATCAAATTAAATGCACATTCAGTGCATGAAAATATTTGGAAACTGCCATAAAACATTTAAGGAACATAAGTCAAATGTTTTATCAGGTGCATCCATGCTTGTGAATGTTGAGCATACATATAGCTATAATTTCAGTCAAAAGGCGAGACTTTTGAGGGCAAGTGCAAAACTATGGCAACTACATCAATATAATTATTATAGAGGCATGCCCTCAAGTGCAGCAGTTTATGCAAGTATTATAGAATATTATATTAACATACCATCATAACAAGAGATGTTGGTAAAACACATATGCCCCCATGGTAGCCTAAATGTCGAATATGGATAGTCACAGTGACCTTGACCTTTGAGCTACTGTCCTCATAATCAATATGGGCCATCTACTGTTGATGGTCAACCTCCAAGTAAAGTTTGAAGATCCTAGGGCAAAGCATTTTTGAGTTATTGAATGGAAACAATTTTTGTCTACTGACAGACAGACCAAGATGGAGGGGGGCATAGCAATAAATCATTTAATGATCTTGGAGCAGTTAAATTATACAATTAGGAATCTTAACTGATCTTATACTGTAACTTAAATAGTACCTATTCTAACAATTACAGCCCACAAACAACAGAAATATCACCTTAAGACAAGTTATTCACAGTAAAATCATCCTAATCACAACATTTTAACACTAATACCTGTGATACAAATTATTCCTTTGAAAAATGACACTAATTTTATATTCCATTCGATTTAATGGTTTTTAAAATGTATTCCTTCAATTTCACAGTTGACACTAAAAAGAATGTATTCCATTTGATTTCATTGCATTGAAAATTGATTCAATTTTATGATTGACACTCAAAACATGGGCATTTGGCAGACAATTCACTTTAACTTAAAATTTGTTATAAAACGAAAAATAGAACACACACATTCTCCTAAAACGTTATCGTGGTTTGTATATAAACAATGGCAGAAATTTATATTGATATCATATCCCTTTATCCGTCTGATCCCGTCAGTTATCATGAAACATTCTATAATCACCAGATGATTTTTTATTAACACCGCAAAAAAAATCCAAATCACATCAAAATAATGACGGGTAATTTATCCTCATAATTTTGTTGAAACGCAAATATTTCCGTAACCAGTATACATATCAGTATAGGTTTGTATCACTTCCTACTTTCCGACAAGTCTACCGATACTAAACCACTAACAACCGGTACAACGACATTCTACGAACACTCGTATGTCCTTAAACTGTCTTTTATCTTTATTTTATTTTCATTTTTTAAAATAAAAATGGGCTTATTTTAATGAGTACTTAACCGATAGAGGACAATGTTTTATAGAGAAAATTAAATGAAAAAGGTTTTTGAAGTTGGCAGATAATGGTCCGCATCAAACGATCTGAATCCAATGGTTAATGTTGTCTTATCCACATTTATTTACTTGTCCGATGACACTTAAACAATATAACATCAATACATAGCTTTGTTATTCAATATATTCATGTGTACATCCATACCAATTGAATCATATTCTGTTAAAATAAATTTCCTGTAGATCTTCAAAGTTCCTTACACTTTGAATAATTTTATCAAAAGGTTATAAAGGTGTTATGATCAATTTCCATAAAACATGAATTGCGCAACGATCTTTGACTTCGAACACAAAAAGGAAATGCTTATAATGATTTAAAATGAAAATAAATATTGAAAATGTGCCTAAATAAATATGCGATTCTAAAAGAATCTATAAACACCAATGAATGTTTTTTTGGCAAGGTTCGTCCTAAATCTTTACATTTAAGTCCTAACAAGCATGAAGGCTTTTATTCATAGCTTTTAAATAAGACTTAAAAATATAACATGGTAAATAGATGCTTAATCAGCCAGTCTGATGCCAAATCCCTTTTACACTCGATTACACGCCCACAATAGATCACCAAGTCGGCAACGAAAGTTTCTATCTACCTCAAGGTCACCACAGTAAATAAATGTATTCATGTTTATCCATGATTGAAAATAAACATTTCACTTAAAATTAAAATACCGAAAACGTCTTTTTTCACTTTCAGTGTCAACCAAATAATATATTATCAAAGTCGAAAGTACGGATATGCATATATGTCGATATACTCTTGATTTAAGTCCAATAAACCAGTTAATTCCCAAATAATTGGCAACAAATCCACATTTAAGTTTGATCACTGTGTCGGAAAATTAATCAGTTCCACTAATTATTGTAAACTGATTCAAGCACACACGAAAGGTGACAAAAAATTATATATACGCAAACGCCGTCACCGCCACCGACAGTAAATTTTAATATTTCTATTTCAACAAAACAAGTATTTTTACGCTCATGAAAAAATGAAAAAGCCCGTCTAATTGGAAACAGACCGTGTATTGTATCCGAGTGGTACGTACAGAGTTTTTATGTATAAGGGTATTATGTCGGGGAAATAACAAACACAGAGGGGTTTCCTCGATTTGTGTACCAAAAACAGCAGATATATGTCCACCTCAGTAGAGTGAGTGACCAAAACTGCAATTAATCCATCCGCTGTTACTGCCAGGAGCCAGGTTACATGTAGGCGATATTTTGGGAACACAATTTCACTCCAAGTAGGAGTCTTTTATCTATGTTACATAAGAGTTCAAACCAAAGGGAGATAATTAATATTTTACAGAAGGAATATAGGTTGTAACAGACCAATGGTGCATGTTCTCTGAATCAAGCCTTATTATGAACAGCAATCAGGCCTTGTACATCTACGCTCCATAGTGGCAAAGCAATTCTATTTTTTTTAAGGTTCATTGAAACTTGATGAGAAGTTAAACAGTCACAATTAATGGACAGATTTGTTGAATGAAGTCATCCAAAGAAGTGTTAATTGGCTATGATTTTAATCCTAAATGTATTAAATGTCAAACTTTTATCTTTTACCATTAAACTTCCAACTTTTACCAATTAGAGTAGTTTTATCAAAGTACAATTTACAGTATGTATGTACTTATACTTTTAAAACCTTTTTAGGCAGACATTTTTGCAAGACAAAATAGTCTGGGCAGTCATAATGACAGCAAGCATCTTGACACTCAGACACACTCATGAAAATTCTGTTTAAGTATATGTTTAAATATTATTTAATATTAGAACAAATTCCAGATCGGGTCATTGCAAATAAAACATTACTGAGTTATGCAAACACCCACAAGTGAAGTGGAGTATTTATGTCACTATTAAGATAATAAATGTATGTTTGCATTGTAAAAAATCTGACAAATCATGAGCATTATCAACCCACCACCGTGATTTTTACCGACAAAATTTTGCCATTAAAATTCACTTCAACCTAAACAGGTCCCCCCGCCTTGTCCCAGTTTTAGCGACACAAAGCTTACACACAAACCAAATTTATCTTCAAATTGCGCCATAACTGATTTTCTTATGTTTAACAAATTATCTTGTCCCCGATTGTAAAAGCTTTGTGGATTCACAATGTTGAAAGATTATCAAATTATGTCATGAAAAATATGTTATTAAGTAGAAGCATACTTTCAAAGTCGACTAAATTGGACTTTAATTGGACCAAGACAATTTAAAGCAAATTTTTAAGAAAAAAATAAGATGGCCTATTTCGATTAACATGTATGTTATGCTATTTTTAATGAGCACATTTTTTATACACCAGATTTTGAAATAATCACATAATAATACTTTTCCACGTGGTCCTAATTTGAATTTAATTGGATAAAAAATCCTTAATTTTTTTTTTTAAATTGTAATAATCATGTGCATTTCCTGGTTTCACATATTTCACATTTATTCAAAAAATAATCTCGTAATTAAATTAATAATTTCCTTGTTTTTATATTTCATGTAATTCCATCAAATTGATTCACATAGCACTATCAACTTAACAACTAACATCACAAAGTTAACCATATAAAAGTCCACAATTCGAATTGGAAGAATTCAAAGTATCAGAGCGACCAAATATTTTTTATTGGAATTTGTTCTGAAGTACATTCACATATTACAAGAAAGGCCAAACAAATTCATCCATAGTTTCAAGTCCTGATATAAAGAGAAACAACAGACGTCCAGACAGACGGACAGACATCACTAATGCTAACATGTCCATTAACTATGGTCCAGTGGCAAATTTGTAACCAATGAGATCCATATATTTTCAATTCTCAGTTGAAGCAGGTCAATATTACACTTCATGAACATTTGAAGAAGTTGCTGGTTCCATGTGGAAAGGTATTGAGTTAGTTCTCGTTACGATTTAAACAGTCCAGGAAAACTGATTAGGTGAATCAGCAACCATTATGATGTGAACATTTCGATGGCTTAAAATGAGAAGTCCTTGTAAGACTGATGCATATTTAAAATCAGCATAACAATATATTTCTTTAAAGCCTTATTTATATCATTCTCATGAAAATTGGAACTTGTCATGTTGACCAAACTGAAGTTGAAAAAGCTTGTTTTACCTTAAGCAAAAAGAAATTTTCGGACAGTTTTTCTTGTTGTCTCAAAATATTCATTTTGTACTTATGACCTTCTCATTCTAAGCCAGCAATTTAAAAAAATTATTGATGAAAAACATTTTGCATTGTACGTCAAAATAGATGTTCAAAATATTGAAGTAACTATAAATAAACTACCATTAGCCTAATTGGTCAAGTACATTTTTCCAATAGTCAGGTGTGAAAATATTACATTAAACCTGTGAAGTGCCCTAATCTTCTTAATGTAACAAGCTAATCTCATTAAAATTTTATTTAAACCTTTTGATCTGTTTTATATTAAAACTTTAAACCATTTCAAGTGCTTGTTTTAAATATATACATTGTATATATATATAGAATAGACCATGACACACAAGTATTTTTACTGTGTCAAGTAGATAAATACAAGGGAGACAATTTGGTGTCAAAACAAGCTTTATAGTCCCCGATTGTCTCCCTTTGATAGATTTTTGTCAAAGCAGTTACCTCCCTTTTAAATGTTAACAAACATGAAGTACTACCAGAGTACCCACCCTTTGTTGCAATTGGTCCATTGCTCTGATTGAAGAATTTTCACACCATCAATCATTTGTTCAGTGGTGTATAGTAATGATTGTGTATTATTTGTAATTTCAAACCCACTTTGCTCTTAAAGAGTCCTAATGTTAATTTATTATCAAAACATGGTGATGTTCAATAAATCTGACCAATTACTGTGGCAATGCTGGATTTATAACACAACAATCAGGTTGCTGCATGTCAATTTGACAAAAATGTTGATTTTCCTCCACATGTGGAAATGTTGCAAGTAACATAGGCCTACTTCAGGAATGGTTAGTTAGTATTGGTTTATGATACAGGCTTGTGAATAACTGAAAAATTGTTGACAAATGGCAATATAACCAAAACAGGCCTGGTTATTAGCAATCATTCACGTCTGAAAATCCCCACTTCAAAGTCTGAAATTCAAATTAAGCCATGGAAGGAAAATTCAGGATTCAAAAACTTGAAATCAGACATAAGCCTGAAAAGTACCAGGCCTGCTTGAAAATAGAAAATCCACTTTGACAGGATTGACTTATCATTTCTTTGGTGTAAAAAGGTTGTATCTCACAACATAATATTATATACAACATATAGTAAGATACAACCTTGTTGCACCAAAGAGAGGTTGTATAGATTGTAATACATATAGGACATACACTTTATTATTATAACTACTTTTTCAACTTCAAGTAGATCACCTGGTTGTGGAATGACGAAAAGATTGTTGAATCATACAACCTAGTTTCAGTATAAATATAAGACTTTAAGATTGAAGTTTGACTAGTAAACGTTATTTCAATCAAATCGTTAATAATAATAATCTCTATTTTTAATGCCATGCAGTTTTTAATATGTCTTGAGATGCAAAGGGAGATAATATCTTATAAATATATCACAGAGTAACTGCAGGAGTTGTCTCCCATGATAAAGATCACTATTATCTATAATAAATGTGAATTTGTCTCTTCATCAATGTTAACATGTACTTAAATTTTTCATATCATTTTTTTGTACAAAACACAGCTGGTTATCATAATAAGGAAGTTGTTAAAAACAAGACTGTGGAGCCTAGTCCATAACAAATAGCAAGTCATTCATAGGACATAATTCTGTTGAAATGTTTGATAGTGTAACATGGTTTTGTTTTGTAATGTATTTATGATGGTTAACAAGTATGTTAAGTTTGAAAGCAATGCCTTGACGGACCTCAAAACTATTTCAACATTTCAACAACGGACAGACAAAGGAACAAGCGGACTGAGGAAGGGACAGGTGCATAACTAAATGCCTCCAACATCAGTTATGCCGGGGCTATCTCTACAATAATCTGTGAAACTACTTGTAGGAATCAGCAAGAGTGAAAAGTCTTCATTTATATATTTTCTGGTAGAAAATTCTTGTACAAATCAATAACTTCCGCTTATATGGTGGAATGCATTTATGGAGTAAGGTGTTAATTCAGTGTGCTCAATTTTACTGGGTCCTTATCAGTAGTGTTATATTACCCTAGGAATAAAATAAATTATAAAATATATATAAAATGTTCATAAAATAGAACCATTTATTACTCATCACATTCAAGGTCATTCATCAATGAATTTTATGGTTAAACTTTCAACAAGACGAATCATCGAATCACCAAATCAACGAATCACCAAATCACCGAATCCTCGAATCCTCGTCATACGCTGACAGATTACCACGACACCCGTAGTGATTATCATGAATGAACCGATCTCATGCTGAACATCGTAATACTGTATGCACAAAATCTGTGAGTCATATATGATCACGAAAGTAGCTAGTTAAAATGTCTTATTTAAATTTATATTTGAAATGATGGATAATAAATTATTCTACATGTATTACGCATAGGTATGTTAACATCTGTGTTAATAGAACCGCATTTAACACAAAAGAAATTCAGAGCTTAAACATCTCTAGAGCAACAGGAATATCATTTTCGAGACTGTTAAGAACCTCAGTCTCCAGAAACAGCATCTCAAGAACCTCTCTTAAAGAGGCGTTCCCTATAACTTTGACCGTTTAAATCGATTCAGGAATATAATATCATTAAATGAAAATCATTATTGCTTAAACTCCTCAAATTTTTAACCAAAGGTTCCCACAAATTACCTAGAAAAGAATGAAAACATATTCCCTCAACAAGCCAAAATAGGCACTTGTTGTTTCCCTTTGACTACATAAAAATAAATCGCTGGAAGCGATAATTTTTTTATTGCTGTTTTAAATATATTCTTGACATTATTGAGACATGTTTGCGCACACTTTCTTCTGACAAATTATGATAATTGTAAGTGATTTGTACATCTAGCTCATTTAATGTGAAAGTAGAGAAAAATATGCTAGTTATAGGGAATGCCTCTTTAAGCAAAAACATTTTCACAATAATCATTATTTAAAGAACAAAATTTCATAAATGATGTTTTCGATACCTATAGGTAAGTTGATACCTTAAGTATCATTAATTAAGTGACTCATTAGTCAATTATTTATGAACCTCAACAGAAATAATGCCTGCGGATATTTTTTAATTCCATCTAATTAAATATTATCTCCCAAACTAGTTGAATTATCTCCCTTTAGTCACAATCCATGCCAAATTAAACAAAATAATTTGGAAATTCAAATATATTGCAACACTCACATAGCTTGAACATACAATTTGTTAATTCAATTTCCACAAACAGTAATCCTTACACATCAACATGAGTCTTTTACTAACAAATAAATAAAAAATTAATAAATAAATAAATATTTGGGCGTGAGTATGACCTATATACCAAAAAAGAGGGTCTGACCTAATCATGTTTGTGAATTTTCAATATATTACAAATATGACCTCCTCAATTAATCTTTCATTTCATCTTAATTTGTAATAATTAATCTTTATTCTTCTACTACTTCATTGTTACGTTTATAATACTTGAACAATGAACACGGTAGGTTAAACACCACTAAATCGTCTCCGTGTATAACACAGTGTACTTGGATTGATTATGTCATCATGTAGTGTCAAAGGATCAGCGGATATTTTGTATTTTATTTTTTTCTAATTTTCTGTCGCCCATTAAAATAAATCCTTAATCCTCTTTACCACAGATTTGTCATATCAAAACACAGTGCTACAAGTACGACCACAAATAAGAATTGCAAACAGACCGCAAGTTTAATGACCTAGGTACTGTTTTATCAACAGACTTACGGAAATCGTAAACTTACGTTCATATTTAAATTCTGTACATTTCTTTAGCTACAGCGAATTGTGGACATATATTGTTTGTAGACATTCATTAACTGAATCTTGAGTAGTATTGCAGCTCCATTTATCACGCTTGATAGTACTCTTAAAAGTATTACAAAACATCAAAATTTGACCGTAAGTTAAAGATTTGTGTAAATGCTTTGTTAAAACAGTACCCTAGAGCCCGTTGCATACCCATGGCGCTGCAATATATTGAGTGCTTTTTGATAGCACTTTACTGCATCTATGCATCAACATGCAACCAGCGAGCCAGCATGTTCGCTGATAGCATTATTGTTTCTCAGCACTTTGCTAGGCAAGCGCTGCTGAGCGCTTTCTAATATGTAACAGACAATTTTGATAGGGCTCTGTAGAACATTGTCATGCAACTACCTGGAAGTCATGTGAGCACTTGCCAATAGCACACAAATTTTTTGCTTTGTCCGCTATTTAGTGATTTTTTAAGCAAGCTATTTTTAGCATAATGCTAGCAAGCGCTTTGCTTATGCAATTGGCCTTTCAGACTTAAAGTGTATAGAGCTATATTCTAACAGTCATTTTATGTCAAAATAATTACTTGTATCGTTTTTAGTATGATAATAGACTACCTTTATTGCAAATTTAAACTTCGGATGGGTTCCGTGTACTTTGATACAATCGTCAAAAAATAGACGATTCTTATAATTTCATAGGGTGTTCTAGAACACTTTTGTATGAAAATAGACGGTTCGCATGTCCAATAAATCACAGAGAGAGTTTCTGTTAAAACCGAAGTGAAAAATGATCAAATGGATATAAAAGCATTATAGTTTTTCAGTTTTTGAAACTTTTTAAAAAATATTGTCCGATATGGCTCTATACACTTTAATGGATAAAACCCAAGACTTTTAGCACTTGAAGGTGTCACACCGGTGGAAAGTACTTCCGGGTCGTAGTATGCTAAAATAGTCCCTTTCAAAAATTTGATATATGTCTGTTGAAGCACTGTTTTAATGTGGAAAATGCTGATTGTTGGCCAAATTACATGAATGTAGATCAAATATGACCTGCATGCTAACTTTTAAGAGTGTTTAATTGATATTTTTCTGAATTATCTTTCCCTGGCTGAAGACTGACAATGTATGTGTGCTTCGGTCAAGTCAGCTTTTGAGGCATGGAAAATAGCGTTGTCCTTCCAGAATCCCTGCAGTAGCTCGAAAACGAAACTATCGACATGCCATTTTCTCCAGCTTATTTTGGATAACAGGGATTGCTTTTTATGGAAACAGCCACAGAAAATCACCCGGAATATCAGTAAAACGGAGGGAGAGATGCGAATTTGGGTCATTTTGCATTAATTCCAATGGCAGAAAATTCACCGGTGTGACGCCTGAAACAGACCCTCTTCTACAAGGCTACAGAGCCCAGGGAACAGTGTATCATTGATTAAAGGTGATATATATAATATTAGAGCATTAACATCTCTGGAGATAAAAACATCTTTTAGGTCTTGATCTTGGACAAGAACATCTAGAGCATTTAGCACACAACAATACACAATATTTTACTATCCAAATAATCCCATTCATCAACATAATATTATAAGACCGTGTCATTCAAAATGTGCTCTCATATAATTATGAATTTTATAATGATTTAACAAATGTGTGCAACCTTTGTAGTTGACAATTATTACACAATGGTTTCATATAGACAGTCCTTGTCCGATAAACAGCTGCCGTTTATATCAATATACTGTCATATTATATCATTATAATACACTCATAACATTGTGCTATTTAATATCACTGGGTTTTTGCTACATGCAAGAAACTGCATAATCTCACAGAGATTTATCCTGAGGAAGATGGTCTTACGTAGCTCAGTGGTTAGCGCGCTTGTCGCCTAATCAGATGACCCAGGTTCAAATCTGGGTGGAGCAGAAAGCTGACTGGCAAATAAAGGCTAAGCTCAGCATTATATTAAAGCTTTCCCTAATGATTTGATAAGGATTCTAATTTATCATTTCTGCTACAATAGAATACTAATTAATGCATATTGGCTGGAATGGCCATTTCGGGCTTCCATAGTAGACTACTTGAATGCCAAAATTCAGCACAGTCCATCTGATGCCTGATAGACTGCATGCAGAGAAAAGCCTTTAGTTGCCAGTCAGCTTTCTGCAGAAATATGGCAGGCATACATATGAGTGCCTCCACTCAGCAAGCGCATTAACCACTGAGCTACGAAGGCACAAAGTAATTGTTCTATTAATAATAAGCAGTTAGAGCACTGGCGCAGGGAACCCGTGGAAAGTTTGTTATAACAAGGTTAATCTCCCCTGTACAAATACTGGATCCATATTTGAACCCGACAATTACCCCCAGCAGGTCATCGTATAGCCCACAAATATTTGCTTAACTGTAGAGTATGGCCCTGACCATCGGGCACAATTAACAACAACCACTTCATTCAAATTAAAAGAGACCTTATCATGCATGAAATCAGGGGAAATTTAGCCAAATATAACCTCTGAATAAGTTTGCTCACTAATTGGGCTTAAAGTCTTGTAAATGTTGGAAAGAGTTGAACAAACATAGTAAAAAAGTTAAACTAAAAGGACTGTCCATGGTAGTTATCCTTATACCACTATAGTCCACTAGCTCCTGGGTGGGTGTGTCATCAAGCAGAACTAAATCTCTTGTTCAACAAACAAAAGGGGATTTTTGTAATAAATTATAGGAAGCCCAGACAAAATGGTGATGTCATAAGTTTTGGCAAGACAATATTAAACCTGCACACTGTCAAAGACTCTGCATTGCCAGCTCAGCCAGCTAATGTTTACAACCTGAGATAGAAACAGAAATACTGCAAAAAGTTGATCACCAATGGGCAATAGGGCATGACTATAATGAAACATATTAATATAATTAATATGAAAGAGACCCTAAAAACACTCAGGTATGGGACTACATCCCTAAACTGGATCCCTCTTAGTTATCAGGGACCTTCCACAATGCACCTCAGTTCCTTCAGAAACATTCATTGTTAGAGTCTTCAAGGATGCCATGTGAGAGTAACAAGCAAACCCTGAAGTTTGTTAACCTGGCTTTCCATGGGAAGGAACCAACACTAAGACTGGTCCGCTCGCTCGAGGCCAGTGAAAACCAAGAAGGACCAAGTGAGTAACTGTTTTCTTTACAAATTTTATGCTTCTTTGTTACCTCCCATTCAATTAAATTCATGGACATAGACCGCAGTTACCAAAATAGTTAGGGTCTAGTCCTGACAGGAGGTTATCTGGGTATGTCCATTAATTTAATTGAATGGGAGGTAACCGAATAAATGTTCTGGATAGCATTTTGCATAAGCAAGTGTCCACTGGTAGCAGCATACAACATTACATATATACACTTAATGCTCCATTTAACAAGATAATTTATGATATTATAACATCTTTTACGAAATTTATGATATTATAACATCTTTTACAAAATTTATGATATTATAACATATTTTATCAAATAAATACTACTATCATCAATTTTATGTATTAAAACTCTACTATCAAATATACCGTTTGTAAATGCCCCAGGCTTAGTTTCGCTCCATTAAATATTATCAATGATAAAAATATTAGATTTTTTCAAAATTTTAACAGATTTGAATCACAAACTTAAAAGAGCATGAACATTATATGTATTACTCAATAGTCTGTTTTATATACTTGTATATCGACAGCTTGACAAATATTCAGTACATAAACATAAATCAGGTTACTACTTTTTTTTTTAGTCGATCACGCAGCTAGAATACTAAGAAACACATTTTTTTCTTAAAATGTTGATGGTCTTAAATTATAGCCATTTCACTAGCTTACTTGGCTAGCTTCAAGTTTATCAAACTTTTCTTCATTCTGTGCGTTTTTGTGCCAAGTGTGGCGATTTCACAGCCAAATTTGTTATCTATTTTTCTTTAAGTTTTTACTTCCCTTAATTAGTCAGCTAATTAAATGTGACAGGGGATTGATAAGATGAGGAAAATATAATAACACATTGACGTGACAGATATTTGACAGTTGAAATGAAATTACATGGCTTGTTACTATAGCTACCCCACATGTCGAATATTATCTCGCCCACAGCCTAAAGCTCATTTATCTAAAAGAAGGCCAAATTCATAACTATAATTTCACAGAATTACTATATTCTTCCTACCAAAACTCCTTCAAACTTATCTTCAACAATAGTCCGTTTGCAACAGGTGTATGCCCTGATGCTGGCAGCCCAATAGTCGAAAAAGGTAAAGGCCACAGTGACCTTGACATTTGACCTACCAACCTCAAAATCAATAGGGGTCATTTAACTGTTGCTGACCAACCTACATGTAAAGTTTGAGGATCCTAGGGCAAAGCGTGCTTGAGTTATTAAACAGAAACAATTTGGTCTTCGGACAGACAGACCAACAGACAATTGTCAGCAAAGCAATATAGACCCTCATCAAAGATGGGAGGTGGGTGGGAATAATTTACAAAAATCAGACGCCAGTAACACAGTCCAGTATTACAGTACACCCGCCGCACACACTGTAGCCCAAAATGAAGAAAATGATGTAGACAACAATAAAATCTAAATGTCAACCACATCAAATTGCAATCAAACGATGAAAGTGCAAATATCGCAATCATAGTTAACAAAACTATCAAATTGTGGTAGTGCAGTTATAATAAAGATGTAGTATCCCAGAAATGGATGTCATTAAAAGTTACAGTACATTAGAGCCAAAACTTAAGTATAATTTTCATATGTAACTAAATTTGCTTTGATGTGAAGCTGCAGCTTAAATAGTTAATATGAATTTAAAATGCATTACATCCTAACAAATATGAGCAACTTCGTTACTACTACTGTCGATTCAATAAGTAATACTAATGAGGGAACTATCCCATTCTAAAGAATAGCGGGGTCTACAGTTAACTCAGCTACATCCAGTTTTAAAACCTATATAAACATAGTTTACCTGACAAACAACCTTATGTTTATAACCGTTCTCATTTATCTTTGAACAGACTGTACTGGTATTTGAAAGCATATTGATCAGTAATTATTCACATATTTATGTTAATAATCATTAAATACAAACTATAGTCAGTATGTCCCCCCCCCCTACAATCCTGATCTATTATTGATAGTCAGTAAACAACTCTGACTCTGACATCACGTTATAACAATACTTAATATTGACACTTCTAATTGGCAATTTATGATCTTACCAATCAGGTTTGTTAATTAGGATCAATATAGTGTACTGACATGTATCTTGTAATTAATGATCTATATCAAGATAGGTGACATTGACTTACTGTAACCTTAGAGTGCAAGCAGAGTCCAGTACATTGTTAATGACAAAATTTGTGCTAAATTCTTCTAACCTTAACTTAATCAAAGCACTGAAAGTACTGATGTGTGGCGAACTGATGTCATTTTGACCATTCAAATAAAGACTGCACCAACATGCTGTGTCAGAGTTCTGATAAGCCCAGACTCACTCGAATGTGTGTGCTGCTCTCAAGACACCAAGCGTCAGTGTCAAGATGAGTGACTGGGTAGTCTCCATACAACTGATGAACTGGGAATTAAAACACAACAAACGAGATGCCCCCCCCCCCCGCTATGGAAACAGGACTAGGTAGAAATATGTTGGGAAAATTAAATAAAGGGAGGTAATTAATAAGATAGAACCAGATTTCAGTAGAAGGAAAATATAAGAAAATGATATCAATGGTAATATCATGACTTTTTTTTGGTTGAATGAAATAATTCAAGAACGGAACCAGATAGAATTATGGTTTCATGTCACATCACTTCTCTTAGATGCCATATATATATATATATATATACAGGGCTCACACTGGCCATTTTAAATTAATAGCCACTTTTATTTACTCAACTAAAATAATAGCCAAAATTGACGCGAGCTTATTAATGCATGATAGCGCAAACATAGTTTAGGGTCATTTTTGGCATTTTATCTGGGTGGGGGAGGGTCAGGGACATGCCCCCTGCATGCACAATTAAGCACACTCTGGTTGCAGGTCAAAGACAAGATAACTTAAAATTCAACAAAATTCATATAAAATGAGTATTGTCTTCATTATTCATACAAATAGGTATCTTTATTCAGGTGGTCTAGAGGTATACTTTCATGTTTTATAGAAATGTTGCAAGTGGGTACTGGGCAGCTTTCAGACTAAAAATCAAGAATGGTCAGCAGGCATGCCCCTACCCCCAATCAATTTTTAATCAAATTGTCATTTCTTGTTGATTGATAACTTTCTAAAGATTTGAAGAATACCTTTGTATCTGCAAAATATTGATACATTTTGAAGCTGCAATGCTTTTATTACTTATTTACTGTAAGAAAAGATATTAATTTAGTGTTTCAATATGTAAATAAACCAAAGCAAAATGAAATAAAGAATACCTTTGTATCTGCAAAATATTGATACATTTTGAAGCTGCAATGCTTTTATTACTTATTTACTGTAAGAAAAGATATTAATTTAGTGTTTCATTATGTAAATAAACCAAAGCAAAATGAAATAAACTTTTCAATTGACCCATACTTACAGATCAAACAACTATGTGAAACCTCAAGAATGCTTGCAAACAGCAAAATTCATTAATTTCAACCTTTTAAAATGGGTAGTTTTAGCTAAAATCGTGTTCAAAATTTTGGAAATGACGAGTATCCGAATTTTGCATGTCCGGGTACTGGTCAACTTTGTTTATCTAGAAGGCCGTGAAAAATAAGTTTAATTGAATAATTTGGTCATTGTTTACCCCAAGCAGTCATTATTTGACAGATATTTAATGAATCACCTGTTACTAATTCTAAATGGCGATTAATTTTATCTGCAGCCCACACGCTCAGATGGCTCAAATTCATCGTTTTTTTAGACCCTGTTTCACATTCGTCAATACCTTAGACCTGTTCCACGCACGTTGTTGACAGTTAATTACACCAATTAAATGGGGATTAAAAGATGTTATCACAACAAACTATCAGTAATTAGACCCCTAATGGGATTAGTGGTGGTCTGCATGGCATTCCCTGGGGGCTAAAGGTAATTAACAATGAGATTATATGGGTCCAAGTTGAAGTGTGAACACGAGAATTTATGAGACTTGTCAGGTTGGTGGAAGATAAAATACGAAGTTACACAGTTTTATTTTTGAAATTTCTGTTGAATTATTACCTGGTCGACATTTTTTATCGACATTATGAAAAAATAATCGCCAGATTGATAAAACTACCGGTAAATGGCGACAATGTCGACCGACAGCGTGAGTCCTGTATATATATATATATTTAAAGTCGATCAATTGAATTTAGGTGGACAAGTGGTCCAGTGGTAAGGGCTATTGACTACTGATATGATTATAATGAAGGTTGTCCGTACTCCCGCCGGATCAAGAGCAGAAATGTTTTTCGGAGTAACATAACTAAACTTACGAACAGACTTTCGGACCATACTCAGCGTAAATTCTATAGCATTCTGTCCGATATGTTAATACAATCGTATTTAAAACAGGTCAATTATATATTTTGGAATATACTACAAGTTATTTTTTGAAAATCTGACGATTATTTATGTATTGGTTATTATTTAAATATTGCGTATTCTGTTCCGAAATATGAACTCGCGCTAATTAGCGGGTGATATTTATTATAGCTATTATGTTGTATTCAGCATATTTTTATGCACCAGTCAGTGTGCGACCATGGTCCCATCCCAGGTGGTGGCCAGTGGATAGCTGATAGTTTTCAAATATAGTATTTTTTATTAAATCCATATCAAGAAGAATGTATTTAACTTCTAAATTCTGAGTATCAAAGTTGTAAACTCTTTTTTATACCAGTAAATTTTATGACCCTAAATTCCTAACTTCTGCAGCTGTCTCCAAATCAACTAACAAGAACCCGATATAAAACCCATTCAATTAAAAATAGTTTTAACGGTCTATTTTCTGTCTCATGGTGTGTTCAATCCCTTGTAAAAACATAGATCCCTGTGTTACATGACCCCCAACTGTCCCAAAACAAGTTACTAACGACCTACCAATATACAACCCCTTGAAGTTTACCAGATTGTATGATCAATTTTCTGCCTCATGCAGCTTCAATAATTGATTACAAATTTCTTGTCAAAATAAAGATCTAGCTAGGATTATGTAATGTTACATAATAAGGAGGGGCTAATTAAAAAATGCATAGATAATATTGCACAACGAGACTTGTGGGAGGAGCTAATTAGATATGCATTAATGGGCTTTATAACTGCACATTAAGTGGGAGGAGCTTATTAATTATTTATAATTATTGAAGTATGTTTGCCCAAAGACCTGTAATTTAGGTATTTGGTTAAGAATTTGGTTTGCCCAACGTGTATATACTAATTAACGGCCTTTTAATCCAATTACCGTTAACTTTTCAATTCGAAACCTTGTGAAAATATATTACCGCTTTAAAAGGCATATTAGTTCGCATGTTGCGCGTTTAAACTCGCCGTAGAGTGTTTATTAAATGAGATCTATATGAAAGTCGCACATCTTAATGAAACTGAACGTATCGTCTTTAAAATAGCTTTTAGTTGTTAATGTTACTTGGAAAGTAAAAATATAATTGGTGATTTACGACACCAGGTTGTTGCTAAAAATCGCGCAATTCATGAATAGAAAATGTAAGTGCTCGCTGTTTAACTCGTCAGCATTAGTTCATTTATTTTATAACCGCAAACTAAATTGGTATAAGTGATCTTTAATATGTCATAGTATTGACAATTTCTTTTAATCCGAAAATACTTTACTGAATTCTCGTTTATTGCTTAATTATTCTTTCTCAATTCAAATCCTAAATAGCGTTACGTGTTGAAAATAGCCGCTATGAATAGCACAATTAGTTCGCACGATGCGCGTTTAACTCGCTGTCATGTGCTTATTAATTGAGACCGATATAAATGTTGCACATTTTCTTGAAGTTGAAAGTTTCCTCTTTTCAGTGAGGTATTATTTGTTTATGTAAATTAGAAAACAAAATTGTTACTGACGATTTAAAACCTCAGGTAGTTCCGAAAATTTGCGCAATTCGCGAATAGAAAATCTAGGGACTCGCTTTTTAACTCGCCAATGTGAATTCATATTATTTTATAATTTAAATTTAATTTGATATTAATAAATTGAAATATCTCATGGTATTGACAAAATTTATTTTGTCAAAATCCGATAGTAATTGACGGAACTGCAATTAATTGAATATTGCGGGACAGTACTGCTAAACCATAGATCTATTAATAAAGTATAATCAAGTTAGTGTATCGATCGTCTGCTAGCGGTTAGATAGACTGTATATACTGTCCTTGAACTAATTACCAGTAAAACATGTTGTTTCTATTTATAGCATCAATGTTTGTAAACAACATAATTAGGTCATCGTCTACAAAATTTAATGTTCAGCGGCGGAGTGATTTTAATAGACACATTTCAGTTCACCCGTGTTCAACCAGAAATCTATTGGCTGAATAAACAATACAAACTAGTCACTGACCAATAGCTCGTTGTATATCAATTTGCATATGAATGCCCCGATATGTAAACATGAAACCGTGGGATTACTTTCTCAACCTTCTTGACGGTCCTTGGCGGTTCGCAGGCCTTTGATAGTAGGAATATAGTCCATGCGGAATGATTTGCTATAAAATTAAAATATCCTCAAAAAATAAAAGTCTGATGTAATTGTTGGTCTTAATATTAATAAATGTTGGTAATGTAAACAAATCGGGTTCAATGATATGTGTAACCTGTGTAGCATGCTTGTAATATTGTTCAAATCATAGACCTATTTATTGGTGTAGGCATAAAGGCGTTAACTTCATAGTATATATAAATAAAAAAAAAATGAAAGATAGTTATTACATTGTGTGGCTTATCGCCACACAAAAATAGCGTTATCTAACATGGAGATGGTAAAAAATAGACCTACTCCGGATCTCCACTAATCTGTAGGTACAAATAAAGTTTTACCATTATAATCCTAGTCACGCTTGAATATTCATATCTGGACAATAGAGTGGGGGTCAGTTGTATTTGCATATGAATACAAAACCAGTCTAACTAGGCCAGCTTTGTTTGTACCTACATGTAAATTAAGGGGAAAACCACCTTGCACAGAGTTCCGGATATCAACTATTGACAAAGCCCATAATATAAGCAAGGACCATTGTGGACAACAGCCAATTGCCCATCATCTTATGGCCAAGGCCCATCATTGACAATACCTCAAAGGACCATCATATAGACAATTAACTTCCCATGAACATATATATATAATTGGAACTTCATGGGCAATGATCATCATTGACAGCATAGTAGTTCTTCCGATAAATTCGCTGGCTTAGGATGAGAAGGTCGTAAGTACAAAATCGATATATTGAGAAAACAAGAAAAAACTGTCTGCAATTTACTCTTTACTTATGGTAAAACAAGCTTTTTTTTGTTTTCTCAATATATTGATTTTGTACTTACGACCTTCTCATTCTAAGCCAGCGATATCTATTATTATGAGAGCGGCTATGAACTGTGTCCATAAGGGAATGCATGCATCCATCAGAACTTTTGTCTGTCAGAAAAACTTGTATGTAATTAACACCCATAAATGGATGTCATGGTTAGTGTTTGTGAAATACCATTTAGAGACAGATATCAACTACTGTAAAATCATTAATTTTCGTGGGGGATTAAATTTCGTGGATTTCGTGGTTCCCCTCAACCACGAACTTTAATCCCAACGAACACTAATTTTGATCCTTGTTTTATTAACTGAAATGAAAATCCACGAATTCAAGTCCCTAGAAATTGTCTTTTTTACCAAAACCACGAAATTTTCGTCCCAACGAAATTAAATGATTTAACAGTAATTTACATGTTTTAGTTTCTGAATACCATTGTTGTCTAATTATATTTTTGAATATGCACCTTAATAAGCCAATGAAGAAAGTTAAACTTAAGCCTTACATCATGAACTGACACATTTAGATAACATAAGTTCTCAATCCATATTATGCCACCAATACAGTCAGGGTAAAAACATGCTCATTCAAGGGTTTTAATCTAAAAAACAGAGATCAAAAAGACAAAATACAAAAAAGTGCCAAGCATTGATCTGAATTTTTGTTTGTAATATTTGTCCATCGAATCAGATTTAATGCTGAACATTTCATGATTCTTTGATAAAGTAAATTAATTAATTCAAGTGTTGTACATTTTTTTGCTTATAATCAAACAGGTTGATTAAAACTGCTGAAACGTGCATCTGCATGTTGTTGAAAAACATGTGATATATATTATACTGCTGGCTTAGAATAAGAAGGTCGTACCTACTACTTACAACCTTTAAAGACTGATACATGTTTGAAATCTGCATCACTTGGCACTAATTTAATGAGCCCATTTTCATGAAAATCAGAACTTGTCATGTTGACAAAACTGAAGTTGAAACAGCTTGTTTTCCAATAAGTAAAGATTAATTTTTGAACAAATTTTCTAGTTTTCTCAAAATATTGCTTTTGTTCTTACGACCTTCTAATTCTAAGCCAGTGACATATTTCATATGTTTTGCAGTTCACATCAGTTCAATTCAATTATTGTTATTTATTTCATGTCAGAGTTTCAATATTTATGAGGGATATATATATTATATACAAAAGAAATTACTGTATGGTTTAAATGCAATATTATAAATCATTCTAATAATGATGTATTAGTTTATAAAATATATCATGCAGTTATAACACAGGGTATAAACCAAATCACTGTATGACTTATCAGATTACAATAAATTCAACTTATTTCATTTATTGCTATTGAAAGCACATGTAGCTTCCGATGACTGTATGACTTATTGCCTTACAATATAATTCAATGTGTACTCCTTATTGCAATTGTCGGAAATCGACTCATTTATACACGTTGATTTATGCAGGTTACGTAATCAGCCAACCTTATATTATAAACCTCTCATTATATTTCTGTAACAACTACTGCTACAAATATTTTACTAGTAAATGATTCCTTCAATAAGCCGCCTGACAGATTGATTACTTAGAATGTCAGTAACAACAAAAACAACATAATCGTCAATGAAACACTTTCAATTCAGGTAACTATAAATTAACTTAATAAATAATTATAATTTTTTACAGCAGTTATAAATTCTTGAAAGCTGCAACATCAGTTTATAAACCTTTTTTCTACTAAAACATGTGAAACGAAGCCACAATTTAACATCAGTTAAGGACCTTGAACCAATTTTTTGTTATCACAAACTTTTTTGCATCAATATGGCAATATAGGTTATAAATTTTATGCTGATTAAGATATAAAAAATATGCACAGAAAGCAGAATAATACCATTACATAATATTATTTTCATGTTATGCAGTTCTTTTATGCTTTTTATTTGGATAATCCAAAAATTTCTTGATGTCCAATTTATATCTCAAACATTAGGAGGATCAGGGTCATAATTATGCAATTAAGCAAAAACTTTTTTAATTGTAGTTGGTAAAATATTTAATCTGAAATTCTAATCCATGTGTGACACTGACTGAGCTTTGCACTCCAAAATGAATAGATAAATTTCCAAAACACCACTAAAGAAGTTCTATTAAAATTTCCACCACTATACCCAGAGTCCATCTTGAATCACCAATGCATTGTAAAAACCAAATCACTGAATGACGTATCCGGTTACTATAAAATTCAGCTTGTATCACTTATTGCTATAATGAAAGCATATGTAAAATCCAATCACTTATTGTCATACTATATAATTCAACATGTATGCCTTATTGCAAATGCTGGAAATCGCTTCATTCACACACAGTTACAAACAACATAATATACTGTACATCACTTAGAACAATCATTATTCCCCTCCTGCTTCATCATACCGGACAAATATTAGCTCACTCACGGAGAACATTAAGACCAACATCAATGGCACATTCACATGATAACAATATAATAACATTCCATGGTTGTTATGTTTGGACAACAGATTTCTAGTTATAGTCCCAAGAAATTAATGTTCCATCAGTATAGTATAAGCTGTGTCCAGAAATAACACTAGAGAATTGTAAGTCTCAATAAAGCCTAGGTCCCACTGAACATTTTTTGCCTCAGAGATGTACTCCCGAAATAGATAAATAAGGTATTGTGAACAGAGACTTCACAAATTCTCTAATGAGCCAGAAGCTTCCCCTAGTAGACTACAAGGACCCTTTTCCCGAAGCCTTCACATGCCCTTTTATCAAATCGGGAGTTACATCTCCGAAGCAAAAATGCTCAGTGGGACCTAGGCATAAGCTGTTCTGTTTTTAGAGACAGTGAAGGACATCCATGGTATACCTACAGGTAACTGTATCATTGATAAGGAAAAATATATATATCGATGGCTTAGAACTAGAAGGTCGTAACTACCTCTTACGACCTTATAAGACTCATGCATATTTAAAATCTGCTTCACAAGGCGCTTCTTATGAGCATATTTTCATGAAAATCTGAAATTGTCATGTTGACCAAAATGAAGTTTTAAAAACGTGTTTTCCCATAGGTAAAGCAAAATGAAGTTTTAAAAACGTGTTCCCATAGGTAAAGAGTAAATTACAGACAGTTTTCTCTTGTTTTCTCAATATATCGATTTGGTAGTAACGACCTTCTTGTTCTAAGCCAGCGATATATTACAAAAAAGTGGGGTTTTTTTTCGTTTTAGTCAATTATCAATGAACCAGTTACCTGTGGGTATAACATATTAGAACTACATAAACAAGGTAACAAGATGTAGGTACAACAACAATTGAACATAGATACAAGATAGATATGCCCCGTACAGCACAGATATACAGCTCAGATATACCAATAGAACCCAATCCAGCATGAGTTTTATTGCCGTCCAACCAAAATAACACTACAATACAAATCCAAACCAATCTTCTCTATGCAGGTTTGATTCCCTTACAACTTGTTTACCAGAGGAGGATTTTATCATAACTCAAAATTTGCCAGAAAGATTATTCGATCCCCTGTTGGACTGTGATCTGAGAGGGGATGGGCATCTGCTGTACCCAGACATGGAACCTTGATCTGAGAGGGGATGGGCATCATATTAAGTTACATTAGCACTAAAAACTGACTAATTCAGAAATGTGTTTATGTTGGACAGAGGCATAAAGTCATAATGAGTGTAATTTCTCTTTTCAAACCTAAATGGCCAATGATCTGCAGCTTCGAAAGAAGTGACACAAACTTGCCTGTTGTTAATATAATAGCACTTAAGAATACATGTGAGAATACCTTTGGCCAAAAGCAAACAGTTCATTTCTGATTTGGCGGAAAATGCTGAAAATATTTTCAGAAATGACCAGTGCTCCAGCCTTGATTTGGACCAGGAAATGGATTTCTGGTTTTATAGAACTATTTACACATTAAGTCTTTCCCACCATGCCATCCAGAAATGTTATACATATACATGTAGTGATAAAATACCAAAAACATCATTATAGGAAATTGTTTCTAGTTATTACAAAATAATAGGGTGAGTTGTTAGAGACTCAATATTTGCCATTCTCAGCAACAAACTGTCCACTTGATGATGATTTGATGATTATAGACAGAATTAAGCCAACAATAATAGCTTTCATAAACATCTGACATTGTTGTTTCTATATTTAGGCGATAGTCTAAAGTGAACCAGTCAACTCATTTGAACTCAATCAATCAATAAGGCTGTGGACAGGTTATAGCATAATTATTGGTCAATTAACATAATTTGCCTTAGCAAAACACTACCAAGCGCCTTCATTCAGTTTCCTCCCGTTCAATTAAATATAGAAGGCATGGATAACCTCCCATGGAAAGCGCTACATAGCGCTTTGCTTAATGCAATGGACACCTGGTAAGATATCAGAATCTGTCTCCTGGCTCATCTTTATAGTTGGCCTTTTGTTTGTTTTGGCAAGAACAACATTCTCTCTAGAACAGCACAATGTCATACTCTCTTGCAAGTTATTACAACATGACACGACAGTCCTTCTCCTAAGTGCAACCATGGCCATGCCCCAGAGATCCCCGTTTAGAACAAGCGCTGGTCCAGAATAGCAATAGAGAAAATAAGAAAGGAGAAAGCTGCAGGTTAACCAAGAAGACTAATTACATTTCAAGTATGAACTTTCTGACACATTATTCTTGCAGTTCGTTCTACAGATACGCTTACCATGTGTGTGTGCCATAATATATTTCAGTACAATTTAACATTTGAACGAAAATTATTGCAAGTTTCATAAATGTAACATATAAAAACATGCTATTGAAACTCATAATTAAGTAAAGTCACAAAAGAAGCTGCAGATGTTCCGTCAGCATCGCTTCAATAACAATCTGAGGATACAACAGAAATATGACTTTTTACTAACAATTGCAAATCATATACCCAACGCTTGAGTAAGAATGTATAAAAGTGACAAATATTATAACTTAATGTTTCCTTTCATCTTTGAGTTATTCAATTTGATTGCTTCAACTGATGTATGTATAGTTACAGTAGGGTAAGTCTATACAAAATGTTGGTTGTACTTGGTGGGACGCATGAAATCTGCAGGTCTTTCGGTTTTTGCCAAAAATTAAATATTTGTTTCCCTTTCCTGACCTTCGTCAATTTGGGTTGGTTGACTAAGGTGTTATAGGTAAATCTTTTTTTTTTTGAATGTTTGTCTAAAAGGGTCAATGGACATTTAGTAGGACTTGGGGGGGCACTGCAATGCCTGTCTGAAGATGATTACAACAAATTTCTAACTTTTTGTTGGGTCGGTCGACAAGGGAAACAATCAATATCTCATTTTAAATATTTGACCTAAAATAACAAAATTAATTTATAACAAACTTATTCACAGGTCACAATGTGAAAGTAGAAACTTGAATACAGGTGGCCTCTCTCATTTCAAATGATAGTAACACAACTGTGTGGGAAACCTGACCAGTGTAGTCAATATTAACATCATAATACAGGCCTTCATGATTATATCAATTATGTAGATTTGTACCCCTGTCTGACTTGTCATGAGAAAAGGTAAAATGTACATAAATCATAAAACACGCTCATCAGTTTGTGAATTATTCAAATCAAGAAGTATAATGTAATGGGATACCCGACTAGGGAAAATATAAACAAGTTTGGCACAAAGGATGAATTTGTATGGTATAAGCTCTCTATTTAGTATACTGTCATGATTTATCTGACAAGTTTGTTCAGGTGTCCGTTGCCGAAGCAAAGTGCTATGTAGTGCTTTCCATGGGAGGTAATCCATGCCTTCTATAATTAATTAAATGGAAGGTAACTGAATGAAAGCACTCGGTAGCACTTTCCTCAGGCAACGGACACCAGATGTTACCTGTATACATGTGTAACATCATTATCTATACAGATTGTATTCTATGCATGATGCAACATAAGTACATATTTAATTGTTTTAATTTCATCAACCAGATAACAAGTCATTACAATATCAGATAGGGGTACTCAGTACTGAGAACTGATCATGCCAGGGTCCTATCTCTGTCGCAAAAGAACTGGATGTTTTTGAAATTGAAGGTTATATCATTACCTGTCTATATGTATAACAATGCCACGCTTTACCTTTTTACTGTTCCTGAGTTTTAAGGACATCATTTGAAGTTTGATCCTGATCAAATTATTATTTTTTATTATCCTAAAAACTAATCCTTTGTCCAGGGTTTGATCCTTGCGTGGTCACTGGCAGGTTACTTAAGATCATAATGTAGGCGAAAGTAAAACACACATAAAACATATCACAAACAAAATTATATGTGTAACTAAATATATATATCTATCATAAAAGTAAATTCTAAACTTACCAGGATGTTAAATGAATCTAGAAGTGTACAGCTGTAATCCTCATTATTTTGTTCACTTTGACCTTGACCTTTGGGTGAAGGTTGAATATCAATGACCTTGACCTCCACTTCAACCTGACACACCTTCTCACATTGACATTCCCTAGATAATGTTTCCTTCTCGAATTTCTCGGAATCGGAGCAAGAACTATCCGAGTCGTGTACTGGTATCAACGACTCATCCGAATCACTCTCAGCAAAGTCTCCATCAGATTCTTGTCTTTCATGGATATCTTCAAAAGACACACATTTCTTATATGTTCTATTACATTCATTAATTGTGTCTTTCTTTCGTTTCAGGTTTTCAACATCGCCACACGAGACAGACTTTTGGATTGGTTGAAAGTCATCAAAGATGTCATTATCGGACGAATCACTAAGGAAGTTCTTGACCTCGGCAAGTTCACCGAACGAGACCGATTTCTTCACACTTTTTTGTTTCTCTTCTTCGATAACATCGTCTAAAAATCCAAGAGCGTTTTCAACACTGAGAGGAGACACTGCTCGCTCAAGGGGAGACATTGGTCGATCACCATTCAAATGAGTGTTACCATTTAAAACAGGCGCAGAGGTGTATAATCGACTGTCATTAGACTGCACTGTAAATAGTGGCGATTCACACCTCACGTCCGGGGAGTTTGACCGTTTCTTTTTTAGTATACCTTTAGCAGGAACTGTACTAGAAGGTGAAAGGAGATCAGTAGGTCCTGGTGGAGACATGTAACCACTATCAGCACTAGAGAACTTGTCTCGTTGTGGTATATCTATAGTCAACGGTGATGCTCCATTCCGTAAATATTTCTCAATTTCTGGAGACAGGAAAACACTCTCTGATAACGCTGTCCTGTCGGGTAAAAACATGTCATCGAAACCACTGAATAGTCCCAGGTCATCTTTACCCATGTGAGGTACCTCTGAGGTAACTTCCTCGATGTTACAACTTTTATTCTTCTTGTTTGAGAACGGTTGGGAGAGCTGCTTGAACAAACCCGGGCGCTTCTTCGGTTTCACCTTAAGTGAACTCATCCCGATATTCTTAACTTTATTCTTCGGCATTTTTAGTCAAATTTACTGAATTTTACAAAATTCCAGTAAAAGACTTTCGTTATCACTTGTGTTTGAGTTAAACTCAATTAATCCAGTCTCACAAGACAAACCAGTAGGAATAAGAATAATAATCCTCTCCAAAAAAACTTTGTTACTCACAACCTATTTTGTCACCAGTTTGCCATTTTTATCAAATGTTGTTCTCTCTTTAGTTTCCACAATCAGCATAATATAATGTATTTAACCGTAAAAAGAGAAGTAAGTAACCGAAATATTTGAACGAATACTTGAATACTTCAAAATCCACTCGTCCCAAACACTTACTTTATTTACACTGTTTGTTTACAAAGAACAAATCTAACTGTCCGTGTATTTGAAATACATGTCAACATGTGCTAGATTTTCTCTCTCTCTTTTTTTCGTTCTTTTTCTCTAACTATGTAAATAAATAGAAAATTGAAACCTTGTCATAAGGATTTATTATTTCATGTCAGCATGTGTAAGGTTCTTTCCCTTTTTCTCTAACAATGTAAATAAATAGAAAATAGAAAATTGAAATCCAGTGGTATGGATTTATTAGTTAATTTATCCTTCTTTGGTTGTATTATGTTAAAGTAGGTGGGTCACTATTAAAGTAGGGTGGGTTACGCCACTTAAGTCCAAGCAGGTGCTTTAAGTCTTAAAACTATTTTAACGCTTCCTTAAACAAGTTGGACAAACGTCACAGTAAATAGTGCAGTATTCCTTTTTGTAAAATAAATACATATTATAAGTACGAACGACAACAATCTATGCTCGTACATTGTATTTATATCTTGGATTATTTTTTTAAAACAAAATTATTCTAAAGCGATATGAAAAGTGTCATAATTCTTGGTGCTTAAAGCCGCAACATGCGTCAAACCTCATTATGTCCAGCTGATTATGCAAAACTATGACAGCTACTTATTCATTAAAGCAATTAAATTTCGAATAAATTTGATGAAAAATGATGATCAGAAGTAAAAGCTTGTTGGTGAAATATGACTATATACTTGTGACTCATATTGTATAATACATAATAATGACATCACTGTACACCATCGTTTATACAATTTTAAATTTCTGTTTTTCAATTAAAATTGAATTTTAACCCGAACATATTTGTAACCCCGACCTAGCACCCAAAAGTTGAAGATTTCATTAAGTAAATTTAAACAGATTGACTTCCATAGATTGTTAAATCTATATGCAAATATAGTGTTTAAATGACAAAAGTATGTCATGATAATAGTGTGTATAGTGCAAGTTTGAAATCTGTGTTCATTTCCAGCTTAATTTTTAAAAAAAATCACCTTGAAAATTAAACATTCAAATATTGCTGTAATACAAATTTATTTTAAATATGTCTATTTATAAAATTATAAAAGGCGTATTCGTTTTGCTGTACTATTAAACAAACCGTATGTCAATAGAATGAATTCAAAGGTAAACCAGACAAAAATATGACACAAAAGTCAGCAAGCGTCTTTAGAATGGAAATAATATAATTACTATGGGCTAATAAAGACGTATTCTTAAAATATGCAGAATTTTTTAGTCGACTTTATATAATACAAACTTTGTTAAAAGCAGATTCAACATTTTATCATTGTTATGCATGTTATGCAAAATATATAGCCTTATTTATTGTACTACAATAATAATTTAACTCAGGGTCATTGGAAACGGTACGACATCACCGAAGACTAGATAAAGCTTGTTTTATGTAAATATTCAAAATGTATACCAAGATAAAATGTTTTCCTAGACAAATTTAAAATTTAGTATATACAATATTTATATGAAGATTTGAACCATATCATAATTACGGTACTAAATTTTTCGAAGCGATTACACCATTTCAGTGAACCTGACCTACTTCATGTCTCTTATCTTTGTTTTAAATTGATCGTAACTCACTACTGATCGTGATCGTAACTCACTGCTGATCATGATCAATAAGATAAAACATACATAATTTATTTTTATCGATTGATATGTATGTGAAACACAATGCCATTACGCAGTTGTATTGCCAGGTTATTCTGAGCACAATTATAAGAATCAGTCTGCAGTCCTTATGCACCAGTCAGTAGCGTCTACCCCCCACCCCCGGGATTGACCAAGATTTTTACTTTTGGGTTGTCAAAATGGGGAAGGGGCATGGATTCAACTGGCTGGTTCATCAGAATCAGTCTGCAGCCCTTTAACTTATAACCCCTGTGAAAAAATCAAGAACTATTCATGAAATATTCATGAACAAGTTCATGATCTTGTTCATGAACAAATTCATGAACTGTTCATGAAGGACAAATGGCCGCTTCATGAATCTCCAGTTTTATTCATGAAACGCCAATCTCTCTTTCATGAATAAGTTCATGAACTGGAGATTCATGAATAAGTTCATGAACTGGAGATTCATGAATAAGTTCATGAACTGGAGATTCATGAATAAGTTCATGAACTGGAGATTCATGAAGCGGCCATTTTTTCTTAAAATGCACTTGAACAGTTCTTGAACTCTTTAAGAGCAGTTCATGTACAATTTATGAACACTGTTCTTGGACAGTGCAAGAACTTTTCTTGAACTGCTCTTGAAACTTTCGCAGGGGCAATGACACAAATCTTTTTATTATTTCTTTTCCTTTTTTTCCAACACAACTGTTCAATTTAATAACTCAAGTAGCTTTAACATCCCTTTGATAATCTGCCCAAACTCAAATGTATATAAAGCCATGCTGTGCATTTTGATAATAGTTAAAATATCAATACATTATTAAACAGTAAAACAGAAGTAAATTTAAAGTACAATCAAAGTATTATTCGGTACAAATAAAGTACATTATCCGAAAAATTTGTCCGAAATATTGAAAGTTTCAAGTACAAACTGGAACATGCATTGCTGCTGATTTAATGCATCATAAATTTAAAACAACAAGTATTAAAGTTGACCACAAATAAATTTTACCTTTTGGGTGTTTTGTTCATTTATTTCACCATCTTAAAAACAGGAAAAACAAAAACAAATTTTTTCTAACAGAAGATAAACCATGTGCTGCCATCAGTGGTTGTTTACTGTGAGACACGTTCAGGAAATATGAGGGCCTATAAAAGTAGGCCCAAATTTTAGCCCCATTAACAAAGCCTCTTATTTGTTACCTGATTTTAAAATAATTTCTCAGTAATATTCCTTTGGGTCAAAGTCAAAGAGGCAAAGTTCAAAACTGGGTCATTTGTGGTCAAAAACTAGGTCAATAGGTCAAATCTTGTGAAAAGTTCATGAACTTCAAAGTTCATGAATAATTCATGAACTTTGAAGTTCATGAAAGTTACATGAATAATTCATGAACTTTGAAGTTCATGAAATCTTGTTCATGAACCTGACAGGGACTTCATGAACATGGAGTTCATGAACATGAAAGTTCATGAACATCATGTGTCTGTTCATGAACACTTCATGAACACTTCATGAAGTTCATGAAGTGTTCATGAACTCATGATTTTTTTTAACAGGGGAATTGACACTGCCATAAACTCTGCAACCAAAAGTGCAATAAATATAATTCTTAACTTGAAAAGTTTAGTATTACCATTTACAATAAAATTTTGAGCTGAAAAATATTATAAATCTTTATTTATTGGTACTTAAATTTATTGCCATAAAATGTTCAACATAAAAAACAGAACCAGGATACTGTTCAACAAGTGGTGTTCACTGTGAAAAATAACAGAATTTGACATTAATTTTGAAATGATCAAAATGATGACTGTGAAGGCCAAATAACTAATAAGAAAATAATACAATTTTTGATTGGTTGCCCAAATCAGTTCATCTAAATTGTGGATTGTTGTAAGCATATTTAAAGGCCGAAGATGGACAGAGAAGTAAATTACAATGTAGAAGTTGTATTTTGTAACATTCTAGCCAAGTAAAAAACTTGCTTTAAATCAATACTTCCCATAAGATAATACATATTAAAGTTTAATCCATATCTTATGGTTGTGAAATATGGAATATGTGTTTTATAATTATAATAATTTTCACACCTTTGCCACACGTTATTCCATGTATTTCAAATTTAAGTCCAAATTAAAATCCAGCAGCTGATTTTGAGAATAAGAACTACCAGCTGATATTCCTATTTCCGAGACAACCTGTACATAACACACCTATATATTGTACCTGCCGATATATTTAATCGGTTTTGATGAATGAACAGTGTTGACAGAGACAAATTCACGGTCTACTGAACATAGTAAATTTACTAACAAGTGTACTCATAAAATACAGTACTGCGATTACCACTACTATGATAAACAGTTTTACACAATACGAGAAGAAATATCCCATTACTGGACAGTAATTCGATAGTGATGAGTACGAATATGATTATTACGAGACACTTTCGTACCTGTCAATCACTGATGATTATGATTGGTTTTACGACAATCTTACATATAAGCAAAAATATCACAAATATTTGGTTATATAAGACGGTAGGGTAACTTAAACCTAATTTTATCATGCCCCAGGAAATGAAATGATGACATTTTATGTTCAATTATGAATATTTATATTCGTTAGGCAATAAAGTCTGTCGAAGTGAGTCAAATTAAGGATATTTCGTAACAGTACACTAATAATTCTTTAATAAAAGAAGCATTAAAAGTAAAAAAAAAAATTATTTATGTAGAGGTACAGTCAATTGCCAGGATATCTTAATTAAACAACAACCTGTTTATAGTAGCCAAACCAATTATATTAAACCGCTTCATCAGCTAGTTTTTATTTGAAATTCACCTGTATTGATAAAATATAAGTATATTCTCTGGTAATAAGAAGCCATAAATTATGTTTCATATATTTTGTATCTGCTGTTTATGAAGGGTAAAACTGTAGATGAAATTAAATTATTTTATAAATTTATAATAATAGTAAAAATGGTTTAATTAACTAAGTAATTAAAAATGCATCCATGACTGGTTGTAATAATTTATGTCTGTACCTATATTAAGCATCATTTACTTCTAAGAAAGATGGTACATTTACTTTTTAAAGAGGGTATAGCAATATTTTTACAAAAATAATTTACTCAAAACCGTGTTTAAGTTGAATATTTATTACTAGGGATAGCCCCTTTAATCATGAGTAAAAGTGCAGATCTGTCACTTTTAATGTTAATTTATTTTGGTGAAGTCTTTTGAAGGCATTAATTGTAGACAGAATTTGCAAATAATTTGCTATATAAATTTTTATTTATTCTTCAAGTTGTAAGTTCTTCCGCATGTTATCCTACACTAATAATATAGTTACAGATGAAGTTGGATAAAATGTACATATTTCAAGAACACTCACAGTGTAGATTACATCTAACTCACAAAAATGAAAAACTTCTAAATTATTCAAATTATATGAACCATTACAACAATAAATCAACAAAGTATACCCCTATCAACAAGTAATATAACTATACAAAATAACTGACACTATATTAAATTGCTATCAGGGTCACCATCTTATATTTTTATTGTTGATAAAATCTTAGCTTAAATGCCCTCATATTGATAACAAGACTCCTATACCTAATTATCCCAGTCTTATATCAAATGTATGTTACACATAGCGGATAGTCAGTGCTGACTGTTTCATGACTTTAGAAGTTTTAAAATTAAAATGCTTCAGTGTATAAGTTGTCACAGCTAAATTTTCTTGGGTTTTGAATCCAAAACGTCTATGAGAAAGTAACTCTTAATTGGTAGTTCTTCCATTTGTAGTGTTGGCCAAATTGGCTTGCCATAGCCACAGATAATGCCACTTGCCAAGTTGTGTTTGAGCCCTTGTACCGGATGGGGGTCAAACACATGACTCAAACAATGTGTTCTATCAAGCTGGTAGCAGTTTAGCTGCAACCATCCTCTATAACTTAAAATCACAAAAATCAAGCAACAGCAAGCAATTAAAGCTTACCATTCATTTTAGACTTGATTGAGAACAATAAGTTCAAAAACAACAAGGTTTAAGGTAAAGTAGACATTAAGTGGGATAGATTGATCAATATGGTAAAATCATTAATATTCAAGGGAGATTTAATTTCGTGCATTTTGTGGATGATCTTTAAACCACGGAATTAAATCCCAACAAACTTGGGAAGGACTAAACTGGGTGATCCCTCATTTTCGTCTGAATCACTTATAGAAACTAAGTGAAAATTGTAGATTTTAAGATAACAAATTTGTTGTTTAATTTTGGCTGTCATTCGGTTGTCAATTATCCTCAATTTGTCCAATCAGCTCAACAAGGTTTTATGTCTCTATGTACTAAATAGTCAGCTGCAACCTTGTTGCGCCAAAGGGACAAAATTATTGTTGTTAGGGTAAAAATTGTTTATAATTGACTCACTTAATGGGCTTGATGAAATATCAGATTGAAATCATTTAACAACAATTAAGCAAAGACATTTTATATAATTTTTATGTAGACACAAAGAGTTCTTTTATTTAATGAAATTTGTTTTATTTGAAAGTGAAACATTGTTTGCAATTAAGGAAATTTAACAGGTACATAATTTCTACATAAAAAAATACAGATTATGACTATTTTAGCTTTATTAAACCTTTCTTAATAGGGATTATAATTTTTCCCATGAAAATGAAGATTTTACCAGTCTAAAAACCCATTTCGTTAAGCAAATATCACTCAACTTTTATTAATAACAAATTTAAATTTGAAGGGATAATTACGACCAGTAATTAAATACATTTAAATGTGACCACATGGTGAAAGTAATAATAAAAAGGTGTTTTCATGGAGTATAGGGTTAAAGGCCTTTGAATAATCTCTTAAACCCATTTTGTAAGTGAATGTCACTTAATTTTTATTCATAACTAACTTAAATTTGAATTACTACTAGTAAATACATTTAAATGTGACCATAAAAAGGTGTTTTCATGGAGTAAAGGGTGAAAGCCCTTTGATTCCTCTCTAAATGTTCAAACTGCATAATTATTATATTAAGAACATCTTGAGTTAGATAATTAATACAGTACAAAGACAAGATTATTTAAAATCATGTCACCATTAAGTACTCGGCCAACCATAAAACCACCATGTCAGCAGAAAAATAAAATACAAAAACATTTGACGCTGTTCCACTCTTTAACCAAACATTAAACAAAATATCAAACTTTGTGACATCACAATGTTGTCCTTATTATCTAACTTCACCATAGACTAAATATTTTATCTTAAATAACAAAACATTAATTTTCAAAAAATATGCAAATTCTAACCCATCGGGATGGTAATTTTGTATTATCTTGACAGTTGATTGCCCATAAATTTAAGTTGTTATGAAGTTACTTAGTAAATCTTTCACAAACGGTTCAATGTTTAAAAAAATAGCCATAAACTTTCGCAAACCAGCATTAAATATACAGTGAGTCATTGTATAATTTAACATTGGTTTGTGAGTAATAAAGTTTCCAAGTAAAAACAATGTAACACAGATAATTAAGATAGATAGGTCTCTACATCAATTATATAAAATGTTTGTATTGCACAATGCATTCAGTGTCAGTATATGTCAGGTGCATTTAGAACACACACACAGTCGATTAGGAGCCAGACAAAGATTAAAGAACTTATAGATGCTCCCCCTTCTTTGCAATGGTCCGAAATATCAATTCAATGGCTCATGCAAATAATTCAATGATGTTAATGTTAAAATACAAGACATCAGAAATTCAAACCCTCATTGACACACTGAATATAAAGCATGATCTCCTCTTGCTGGTTACTGGGCGAATAATAAGAGCATGCGAGACACAAGACTTGGTTTTGGAGTGAATGCACTGCCAGACACAGATTAGGGCATTACAACCTGATTGAGGACTAGTTAAAACACTAAAACAATCATTTCCAAAAATGGAAAAAGACCAAAGAAATGCAACCCTTCAGAAAGGGTAGAGCATGATGAGAAATGATAAACTAGCTTTGAAAAGAGACATATGTATAAAATGAATGAACCCAAAGGACAAACAACTAAAGGAAATGATTCACTGAAACTCTTATTGTTGAAAAGATACGCAAGCTTAACAAATCTGAATTTTGATGAGCTTGTAAAGAATTTAGTAAAACATCACAAATGTTTTATAACCAGGACAGTATAGAATAAAGACATCATGTTTTAAAGCCAATTTATCATCTACATATTGTTCCCATGAAAATAAGCATTTCATTAATAGTTATAGTAACAGACAAGTCATAAGATTGTGCAAGTTAAAATAATTGCTGTCCTAAAATATTTTAAACAGGGATGCATGCACACTGACAATTTAAGCTTGCAGTCAGCTGAGTAATCTGAATAATTTAAAACAATTGCATTAGCTTGGAAGTCAAAACGTGTACTTAAATGTTATATTGATTAGAAAGGGCAGTAACTCAATGGTGTATCAAGGCAAGGCTAAATTCCATCCCAATATTTCACACAATTGATTTCAAAATCTGTACTTTAATGGTGGTGTCGCACCGGTAGAAAGTACTTCCGGGTCGTAGTATGCT
This sequence comes from Spisula subtruncata, assembly GCA_963678985.1. Lineage (NCBI taxonomy): Eukaryota > Metazoa > Mollusca > Bivalvia > Venerida > Mactridae > Spisula > Spisula subtruncata. The sequence continues at coordinate 30,216,488 of OY787669.1, forward strand.
AAAATAGTCCCTTTCAAAAATTTGATATATGTCTGTTGAAGCACTGTTTTAATGTGGAAAATGCTGATTGTTGACCAAATAACATGAATGTAGATCAAATATGACCTGCATGCTAACTTTTAAGAGTGTTTAATTGATATTTTTCTGAATTATCTTTCCCTGGCTGAAGACTGACAATGTATGTGTGCTTCGGTCAAGTCAGCTTTTGAGGCATGGAAAATAGCGTTGTCCTTCCAGAATCCCTGCAGTAGCTCGAAAACGAAACTATTGACATGCCATTTTCTCCAGCTTATTTTGGATAACAGGGATTGCTTTTTATGGAAATGGCCACAGAAAATCACCCGGAATGTCAGTGAAACGGAGGGAAAGATGCGAATTAGGGTCATTATGCATTAATTTCAATGGCAGAAAATTCACAGGTGTGACACCTGGTATATCGATTAGTAAGGGAAGTAACTCATGGTATTTCAAGACATGGCTAAATTCCATCCCAACAGTAAAGGGAAGTAACTCATGGTCTTTCTAGACATAGCTTAATTCCAACACAACAGTAAAGGGAAGTAACTCAGGGTGTTTCAAGACATGGCTAAATTCTAACCAAGTAGTAAAGGGAAGTAACTTTTATTTTTTCAAGACATGGTTAAATTCCAACACAACAGTAAAGGGAAGTAACTCATGATGTATCAAGACATGGCTAAATTTCATCCAAACAGTTCAAAACCGTCAGTCACACACATTAGCAACACTTTGAAAATGTAGAACCCATGTGCAATAGGAAAATTTTATCAAAACATTAACACCATTAAGACAAAAGAAGAGACAATATAGATCATCGACCTTCAAGTTCAGGGAACAAGAAATGATGGGAGTACCCAAAAGATATATCACAGGGAAATTATTATATTTTTTAGCAACACAAGGAAGTAAGTTTTCCTCAAATTCAAACATAACTAGCGACCATTTTAACAATACATCAAAAGACTTACTAATAGTATACAAGGATTGATATAAAAATGTGCGTTTCTTTATAAGACCTTTGGGCTTGCATATAGCGTTACAAGAGTAATCATGGTCTTAACAAATTGAAGCTGAAATACTTATGGTAATGTTTCTATTCAATTTAAGTTTACAGGTTATGGGTATATGACATGCGTTCGTCACAATGTTTTATATAGGATATCATTTCATTTGTCTTGTAAAACCATTCTACAATAAAATGTATGTCGCTTAAAACAAATTTCAATGTGTATTAAATAACGTACTAAAATGCCTACGTATTATTTCAAAAGACAAAAATTGTAATTTACCTCCATACTAAATGATACAAATGAAATGAATACTTAAAATGTTACAGCAGAGAAAAGGTGGGTGGGACAATGGTGAAGAATTTACAATGTTGATTAAGGGGAAAACATGCTATATTTGGGAAGTTATGGTTCTGAAATTAAACAAATAGTTTTTGTAGCAGCTCCTAAAATGCAGTTTTAAGTAGCTTAGTCTTGCAGCGATTTTACAATGAAAATAACTGAACCAACAAACAACAAGGACCATGATGATGGTCAGCTGACTGGGTCTATTGACAATACAACTGTTGAAATATGGCATATGCCAGGTATGTTTAAATAAAAAGTACCACCACCAGCACTTTGATTTTCGTACAAATAAATTGGTTTTATTCGAACTGTTCAAATCATTATGTTTCGTATGTTATGCATGCACCTGATTATATTTAATGGTAAAAGCTATGGTATTTAATTTGATATTTGACAATGATATGTATGTAACGTCTACATAAAAACTTCTCCGTCTCATTTCAATCCAGTTTTATCAACGTTAAATCATTTCAAGTAAAATACTCAGCTCAGCCAATTATGTAAAGGTGTGGAAATTAGTTGTACATGAAATGCACTACAGGAGAAGAATAAAATTTATTCATTACATTTTTTGTAATTATCTGTGTTGACGATCACTATTTTCATCACCAAACGTATTAAAAGTTTGCTTTTCATTTATGCAACCAATGTATGAAACTGTCTCACGTATGTCTTTTTTATAGGATAAAAAAAAAAACAAAAAAAAAAACACATTTTTTCAAAATTATATAAAAAAATTCTTCTTGATAATTTCAATACAGAATTTTATTTATTCAAGACATTCCAATTATAACTGAAGACATATGTCATATCTTTCCAGCAATTAATTGTACTCTGATAAAATCATCCTAAAATTCCAGACTGTATGCACAACTTGTTATAAAATTATTGCAATTAAGGTTCAACACTTATTTTTGACAATATTCCATGACTTGGCTCACTGTTAGCCAAATATAGATGCAGAAGTTTCAGTAAAGTTCAACCTGAGTCACCAAGTTAAAAGAAGCACATACTCAACGAGGTCAAACCATTAAAGGGCCATAACTCTGGTCACTGTTTGAAAATTCTTTGGGGCCATCATAAAGCTATTATAAGTACTATTTACCAAGGGATATTTTATTCATATAATTATTATTAGTTTATTTACATTGTATTTGGTTGAAAAATTAGCTTGGAACTTCAAGTCAAAACATGCACACACCCCCCCTCCAAAAAATGTAATGTTTTAAAGACATACAACAATCACCTACACATGAACAATAAATAATAGCAGCATGCTGTTGTAAACATCTACCTTAAACAATGTACAGATATTTCAGATAAAACTTAAAGATACAAATCTTAGTTACTCCACCCACTATTATCATCAAATATTTTAACACAAAACTTTAAAAACCTTTTGTGAGGTTATAATTCTAACTGTACTCTATTCAGACAAAATATCAAACATTTAAAATAAAACAAAAAAGCTTAAAAACATTATTAATTATTGCAGACTCAATAGTTTTAGGATTTATTCATTTTACATCAATCTGCGAAAATTATATAAACTAGAAATGTGTCCATCGACACAGGTGCCCCCATTGGGTATATAGTATAAGTAACAAAGGCCCTTAACTCTGGTAAGGATTTTCGCAGCAAAAATTCCATCATTTACGGTTAACTAAGTAACATAAAGGTTATTAACCTGTGAAAGTTTAAAGAAATTCCGGTTTGTGAGGAGTTCAACAGACAAGATTTGCGTTACCTACGTACAGAAGGACAGACAGACAGCACCAATGCTGTAGGCTCCCACTTATAAATAAGTAATGGGGCACAATCATTGTTCAAGACCAAGTCAGGACCCAGCTAAGTATTTTCACCTCCTTCAGAGTTGTGGAGGTCCAGATCCAATCTAGCCATAAAAGGGGCCAAAATGACACTGAAATAGTCCCTCACCAGTCCTCTGAGCTACAAGAAATATGTCCAGTTTCTACAGTTATCAACCTAAGATTCTTCTTTGATTTGAATAATCTAGTAGATATTTGTACCCTCTGTCCCTTTTTAAAGTAACTTTTGAATGAAACTTCAGTTGTCAAATGTAGTTACTATTGCAATTGAAGTTGATGATGTATAGGAGTCAGTTGTAACAAATTAACCATATAGATCAATGATCAAAGAGTTATAACACATTACACTAAGTTTAAACTTTCCTTTTGAGCTGAAAGCATTACTTTCTGTAGTTTAAATTGTCAACACCATAGACATATCATTCAACCTCCCCTCCCAAAAAAACCTTAAAAATCGTGTTAGTGAATTCAATTGAATTCAATTTTGTTGATTTTTTACTAAATGTAATAAATTCACATATTTTTTGTTATATTATCACTGACATATAGGCATTTAGGGTATTGAACTTGATTTTTTACTGAAAAAAATATTGGGGACTTTATATATCAAGAATAAAATTTAATATTCACTCAAGTCAATAAATGTCTTCCCCACACACTGAGTGACTATTAACAAGAGTTTTATTTTCAATCTGTTAAAAAAAAACTCACCGAGCTGACAAGAAATGTAAATTGAAAGTTATTACACTACATTCAATAAATGATCCCATTTGATTGATAAAAAGGTGATTTTTTTTCTAGCATCATTTATCTCGAGAGGAAAAGTAATCATGATTTCACATAAACTATACAATATACCCAACTGCAAGGCGTCAACACATTAAACCTGTAAAAGATAACATCAAGCTTATTTGACAGAGTGAAATAACCCCAACATAAAATACTTATTAACACTTTTGTGTCAAAGATTTATTGAAATAATCAAACCAACGAACTGTGGGCCGCTGAATGAATCCCGAACAAACTGTGGGCCGCTGAATGAAACCCGTTGGTACAGCATATAGGTACAGCAGAACTAGGAATATTGCAGGCTTAGAATGAGAAGGTCGTACATACTACTTGCGACCTTATTAGTCATCTTGACCAAACAGTAGTTGAAACAGCATGTTTTATCATAAGTAAAGAGTAATTTTTGTACAGTTTTTTTCTAAATATTTTTGCACAACACATGTATCCTCCACAAACCAACATTTCTGTCTGGTTTTATATTGGTTTCTGCGTATCTTATTTAGTTAAGCATATTTTCAAATTGATATTACAGACATGTTAAATGGCTTTTCTGTCCGCTTATAAAGTCCAGGAACCAGTCACTTCTGGCTCAGGTGAGCTACAAAAAGGTCCATTTATTTTTCAAACCATTTTGTCATCAAATTCTTTTTTTGCATTATTTAATACCTAAATATTGATTATATTTGTAATATGACGACATTCAGGCTGAAATGATAACCAATAGAAGCCATATTGTGCCAGGCTGAACTTGAGCATAGTAAACAGACATGGAGTTTTTAAATCAATGCCTCATTGAACACAATGACACAAGGTCTCGATTATGTCTTCATTCTATTCTTTTTTTCACCCTTTTTTCGTAATAATTTCACCGAAAAAGATCTAACATACATCAGATGGTGACAAGATAGACCAGGCATTCATTATACTGAGTAATAAGGACTTCATTAAAATACACCATGACAATGATTCTGATGTTCTGATGAAAATGTTGGAAAATAAATTAAGTCATTTTCAACACATCTTTTTCAAGGTACTAGATTAAACAAGTGAATCTTTCAAGATTTTATGATAGAAACTATCACACCATAAACAATTTATGAAACAAACTTGCTTCACTTTGGTAGATTTAATGGTTTTTGAAACATACTTTATTGCATAATGAGACTATTAACAAGTTTATGTTAAACTGGTTAATTATTGTTACTCATCCTCCGATCTCAACCAAAAGTATAATATATATATTATAAATCATATGTTTGAACCAAAATATGAGGTGTGGTGTATACCTAAGTTAAATAACAACGATTATTTAAAACGAAGATTATTTTGACAATTCAATAATTTTGCAACATGTTACTGTCAGTGTATGTTGCCTTATATTATAACAGATTTAAAACTGGCGTCCTTCGCTTATACAAAGCGCCTACGTAGCACCTTCCATGGGAGGTAATCCATGCCTTTTAATTAATTCAATTAAGTCGAGAAATAAATGTTTTTGAACAAATTTTTAAGAGATTTTATGTAGCTTTTATAAGATTGCCTCAGTGGTCTGGCATAATGAGCGTGAGCATAAGCCTGAAAACTTAGGGTTTGACGATACTATTTTTCAACAGCAATGTATATTAATGTAACACAATTTGTTTTCGAAAATACATTAATTACTGATAAGCTCAAAGTAATAATTGTATAATAGGGAAGTATAATAGCGCTGCGCTCAAGGTAGAATCATGTGATGCAATTTTCGTAATGTTTTCAGAACATTTCATACCAGTTACGAAAATTCCATCATATGCTTCTTCCTTGAACACAGGGCTGAATGAGATTAAGATGTTAAATAAGCCTTGAAAAAAATGAATACAATATAACAATTGTTTTATAGTTCTTGTAGAAAAAAATCTTTAGTTAAAAATTCAAATTGGAGTTCCAATTAAATTACCAATGGAAACGAACACAGAATTCATGCGCACTAAGTTTAAATCCTATTTGAATTCCTTACATGCGAAATACATAATAATCACAATAAAATTGCACAAAAGTAAAGAAAATACTTCAACTGACGATAACAAATTAAACACGCTTCCGAAAACATGAATCACAATTTATAATCCGCTGGAGAAAAATATTCTATTTTCAAATTTGGTGGTCAACTGACTCACAGTCCACTAAATCTACCTCCTATTGAAGAGTTCATTATTACCTCCACATTGGAGAGGTCTGTCTCCATTAAAGGAGAGTATGCTATAAACTAAATATTTTGCTTCACCATATTGGCTACATTGAAACAGCCTCTATTGTGAAGAGCTTCCATTTAGTAAACAATTAGCTAAGGAGATTGCTGATACTGGTAAGCCGGGAACAAAAAGATGTAAGGATACCCCACTGTGAGAATGGATTATATTGTAATACCCGACTAGGGCTTGTCAACACCTCGATAGAGAGGTCATCCGATTGTTGTCAACTCTATGTAAAATGAAACACAATACAGATGTATGTATGTACCATTTAGAGTTTACAATGTTGTATTTTATAAAACGTACATAAATCTACATAATGAGCTTTTTGTTAAGATGGGTACAGCAAGCTAGTAGCTACACAGTTCGTAAATTTGAAAACAAACAGTCCGGTCTGTCAATGAACAACTATCAGCTAATTTTATCTAACATTACAACCCAACCTTACAATTAATATATGATAAACGAGCTTTATGGAGCTTCTATCAGAATTATCCACCTACTAAAGCCATCAATATATTTAATCATAAACATTATGTTAAGACATCCACTGAAAGGTGAATGACCCTTATATAACCAGTTTCAGTTAAGTTACGTATCATTTAATACTTCTCAGCTATATGATTTGTTGATATCATTTTCATAATTTATTATAAAATCTGATTTTACTATCTAAACGACTCATTGTTAAACACCATCTGACATTTTTACATTAATAGTAAAATCTAATTCAACCGTAGACAGAAAATTTGTGGATGAAATTAGTTTATGATGGCAAGTGATAATATTAACATTTCGACCCTGAAATTACACTTCAAAGCAAAAACCATGGGTACGTGTTGCCTAAGCAAATCAGTAGCAAGCGCTTTAATTCAGTTAAACCTCCTGTTCAATTAAATATAGAAGGCATGGATTACCTTCTGCAGAAAGCACTTCATAGCGCTTTGCTTATGAAACAGGAACCCTGTTCTTCTTGACAAACATGTGTTAGAGTGTCCTCCAACAAGTACCTTTGTGTTCCTAGACTTTCCCTTCACACCCATGAGAAGAAGTTACAAGTGAAGCACCTGTAAAGTATTGATCGATTCCTTATTTATAGATGCCAAGCAGACTGGAGTGAGACAAATTAGCAATCAGCCAAAGATAAACCAAAACATCAATCGAGTCCTAATGTGCAAAGAGGATTCAGTTATTACTTAATGGGTGCACCTGTTATGTGAAATGAAATATTGCTAAAATGACCCCAATATAAACCATTAATTTTAATACCATAAAGTTGACAAATGTTATGATGCCCACATTTTAAAAAGGACCTTGACCTTGAAACACAAAACATCAAAGAAGAGTAGAGGTCTTCACATAATGATCAAATAGTGTTACAGTATTCAAATAAAACTTCAATTTCAAACAATGACAAAAAACTTTTTCTTAATATTGCTAATTCATTTGGACATTCAAATGTAAATCATTTCTACACAAGACATATGAACCTGTAAACCGCCTTCGCATATGTATCAAATGTTCACTTGAGTTAGTACAATACAGGCAATACAGACCATGCCTTGGGCAACACTACGCTTTATCCCCACTTGAACTTCTGTAAACATTAAATTAAAATACACCAGAACAAATTTTTCAAAAAATTAAATTCTGTCTTGAATGGTCTTAGATGACATTACTTCAATATAATACTGTTGATGACCATGTGCAATAGCATGTGTTTGATGTTTAAAACTTGTATGTCACATCTGTGTGGGCAATAATTTATTAATTTAATGAAATTACACAAACAAGCTAAGTCATACTGACTCAGTTTCCAGCATGAAAAAGCACAAAAATGCCACCAGCACACTGTGTAATTAAAATATATAAAGCTGTGGTCACAACTGGACCTGCATGCAAATATGTGGTGCCCGCATGCAAAAATTCAGGTGACAATAGCAATCCGTAAGTGGTCAGTTCGGCCTCCTTACGTACATGGTCAGTTCGGTCTTCGTACATTTTTCGGAACATGCAGACACAACATAGCACTTTTCTGGTATGAAAATCTTTCTCTGTGTGATATCTGCGTTAAGTCTACATGTAATTTGATGTGCATGCTTTCTACTGCCAATATAACATATATGGACAACGCATGTGGGCAATACATGCAAGTATGGTATCCTTAAGATAATTGCTAGCACAGTTTTGTATTTCATATTTTGTTATTATTTTTATGGAAATGTTGGCATTACAAACCAACTTTCAGATTGAAATTTCAAAATCTGAAATATTTTCGAAACTTTAAAATGTCTGCATTTATGTTAAGATTTAATTTCTTGAAATATGTAAAATTATGTTCTTTTATGAAGAATGAAGGCGTATACATTTTCATTGTCTTAGAGAGGAAAATTAACAATAAACATAGAAAACATTCATTTATCACATAGTGACAACAAAACAACAACAGTAATAGTAGGCGCAAATATCAGGACAAGTGATGAAAGTGACAAACACCTATCTACAGCTTTGCATAAATGTAAGATAAACTTTTATTGCAATTACCCATTAATGAACAAGCATGTAACGCTTTATCAACAAATTAAACATTTCTTGAATCTTTATTTTACGGCTTTAAATAGGATGAATAAACTATTTTAGTGAAAATAAAACTCCTACAGACAGCATTTAAAATTTTGTTAAATTGCTTAAATGACAATAATTAAGTACAGTATTACATTAATACTATAAATGTTTCCACACAATTCTAGTGTCAACTACACTGACCAGGCCCGTAGCCACACCGAGGCGCTAAGAGACACTTGCCTCAGTGAATTTAAGAAATTATCAAAATATGCATGTTTTTTGAAGAAAATAAATGTCTAAAACAGACCCTACTAAGGATTTGACTCTTTTTGGCCTCTTGATACGGGCCTACTGACATTGTGTCTTTCTTATCTCATACAGAAAATGGAAAAAATCAGTGATACTGTCCTGAGCCGCATTCATTTTTTGTTACGATTCTAGGTTGGTAAAGGACTGCGTCTTATACATGATATATCACGGTAGTAGGATCATGTTTTATAAGCAGGTGGTAATATAAAGATGTTAACATATTCATCATACTACATCAAGAAAAATCGTAGTATTACATAATGTATAAACATGAAATAATTATGAAAGATGAGGAGGGGGGTAATTGGATCACACAGGCTGAGGAGTTACACTCAGCTGTGACAACTTCATCAGGAACTTCTATCGTTGTAAAATGCGCCAATAATTTATCCACCATGTACAGTTGAATGAAATTCACTGTCTATAAACAATTAAGTCAATTTCCAGCAATTGCAATAATGAGTACACATTGAATTTTAAAGTAGGGCAATAATGAGCACAGTGATCAGATTTTACATGTGATTTCAAAAGCAATAAATGATACAAGTTGAATTTTATAGTAATCCAATAAGTCATACAGGCCAGTTTTAAATCAACGTCAAGTATAAGCAAAAGTTTCAATAATAATACACTACATATTTTATGGATGCGAAGAGAAAAATGTAATATAATATTTATATTGCATACCAAATTACACGGTTATTGTGTGGTCAGTCATATTGTGTTTTTTGTTTGTTTGATATGTCTGCCATTTTGTAGGTTTTAAACATGTATTTTATCACCAATAACCAAATAAAGTATGCTTTGTATATCAACATGGTCCTGGTCAAAAGGACATCTTGGTCATAACATTGAGCACCCGAAGGTTCACCAAAAAACATGAAACGTTTGACCAAGACAATGAAACACATGAAAGATAGATAAATGAATCATATAATTTACATTAAAATTTTATTTTATTAATGTTTCTTCATTTTCAAAGAATTTAATGAATATATATATATATATTTTTACTTTGACCATTAATTGTTGTACATTTTCTCATGACTTGGTTTTTCATTTTCACATTTTCTCTATGTTTCATATTCTTATAATTATAACAATTTTAATATCTGCCGCTCATTCAATTTTTTTCATCTGAATTAAGATATGTCATTTTTAGAGAGTAACTTTAATAAAGTAATAATAATTTCATACATAAATTTAACACATCCGCAATACAGGAGTTTTATATTATGTCTCAAAAATTGTGTATGCATTTTTGTTAACATTCATGGCCCATGTACATGTATTAATTATGTCTTTTATTAAAATTGCCATGGTACAAAGGTTAGAAACCACCAAATAAATTTGCTCTATAGCTCAATGTAAAGTGCCCGTAGTAGGCCCAAAGTTTCAACTGTTTTTAGTCTATGGCCACCTGGACCACATATATCATTGTAAAGAGGGGCATTTAAGCTTCAAAATAATGCAATAAAAAAGGGGGGTCATGTATCTTCTAAGAAAGTTTTTGTCCTTCAAACATGGTTTATCCGTTTTCACACATGTCTGGATTTATAAGTTCCGGGTTTTACCCTAGTCTACTTTCACTTTGGTATCAAGACCAAAATAGTGGAATAATACAAATATTACAGTTTTACTACATCACATGCATATTTACCAACCATTTAAGCTCAATTTCATCATTCAAATCCACATTTGTCAAGAAATATCTCCATTTACAGGCAAACCAAAGTTTTTTTAAGGACTACTTGAGTGTATCACCACTTGGTCCGCGGAGGCATTTAGTGGTTCTTTACCTTAAGACAGCCTAGTTTTACTTATTTAAGTGTTTTTTGGACTTTTTTCAATACTACTATGTATATGCAGCACACAACAATCAATTCTAGACAATTTGTGCATGAATTCTAGAAAAAAATGACAAACACGCATAAGCGCCTTTAAGGAGAAATTTGGCCAGCGCCTGCAAAATATGATGAATATTGATTTTAAATGGGGTTGTATTTGTGAAAAACAGTTTCACTGAACACTAATTATGCTTTAGATACCTAATAATAAGTCTATTTTTCATATTTAATCACAATTACCCCTGTCTAACACTAAAATAAGGTCAATATTGACATAATAATGTCAATTTTAGAAGAAAAAAGTCCGACATTTTCTAGATTTTCATGATAAAAATCCAAATTTCCACTTTTTTTAGACAATTTAAACAAATAAAAGTGGTCAAAACCCTATCTGGGATGCATTTCCATACATTTGAATGCAAAAAAATGAAAACAAGAATTTAATAGAATTTAGCCCTTCTTAAGGTTAGAAACCACCAAATAAATTTGCTCTATAGCTCAATGTAAAGTGCCCGTAGTAGGCCCAAAGTTTCAACTGTTTTTAGTCTATGGCCACCTGGACCACATATATCATTGTAAAGAGGGGCATTTAAGCTTCAAAATAATGCAATAAAAAAGGGGGGTCATGTATCTTCTAAGAAAGTTTTTGTCCTTCAAACATGGTTTATCCGTTTTCACACATGTCCGGATTTATAAGTTCCGGGTTTTACCCTAGTCTACTTTCACTTTGGTATCAAGACCAAAATAGTGGAATAATACAAATATTACAGTTTTACTACATCACATGCATATTTACCAACCATTTAAGCTCAATTTCATCATTCAAATCCACATTTGTCAAGAAATATCTCCATTTACAGGCAAACCAAAGTTTTTTTAAGGACTACTTGAGTGTATCACCACTTGGTCCGCGGAGGCATTTAGTGGTTCTTTACCTTAAGACAGCCTAGTTTTACTTATTTAAGTGTTTTTTGGACTTTTTTCAATACTACTATGTATATGCAGCACACAACAATCAATTCTAGACAATTTGTGCATGAATTCTAGAAAAAAATGACAAACACGCATAAGCGCCTTTAAGGAGAAATTTGGCCAGCGCCTGCAAAATATGATGAATATTGATTTTAAATGGGGTTGTATTTGTGAAAAACAGTTTCACTGAACACTAATTATGCTTTAGATACCTAATAATAAGTCTATTTTTCATATTTAATCACAATTACCCCTGTCTAACACTAAAATAAGGTCAATATTGACATAATAATGTCAATTTTAGAAGAAAAAAGTCTGACATTTTCTAGATTTTCATGATAAAAATCCAAATTTCCACTTTTTTTAGACAATTTAAACAAATAAAAGTGGTCAAAACCCTATCTGGGATGCATTTCCATACATTTGAATGCAAAAAAATGAAAACAAGAATTTAATAGAATTTAGCCCTTCTTAAGGTTAGAAACCACCAAATAAATTTGCTCTATAGCTCAATGTAAAGTGCCCGTAGTAGGCCCAAAGTTTCAACTGTTTTTAGTCTATGGCCACCTGGACCACATATATCATTGTAAAGAGGGGCATTTAAGCTTCAAAATAATGCAATAAAAAAGGGGGGTCATGTATCTTCTAAGAAAGTTTTTGTCCTTCAAACATGGTTTATCCGTTTTCACACATGTCCGGATTTATAAGTTCCGGGTTTTACCCTAGTCTACTTTCACTTTGGTATCAAGACCAAAATAGTGGAATAATACAAATATTACAGTTTTACTACATCACATGCATATTTACCAACCATTTAAGCTCAATTTCATCATTCAAATCCACATTTGTCAAGAAATATCTCCATTTACAGGCAAACCAAAGTTTTTTTAAGGACTACTTGAGTGTATCACCACTTGGTCCGCGGAGGCATTTAGTGGTTCTTTACCTACAAATAAAGGTTCATGAAGCTCAAAGCATTTATAGGTCTGTACATCTACTAGCATCTTTAATTTAGCCTCATTACGTTTATTTGTGGATCATGAGATCCGGCATTTATTGTAGTTTCTTGCAATATAACATGATAATAGAGGCTCACAGGGAAGACTAGGCTTGCCCAACTGTGTCGGCTCTTAAAATAAAGTTTTTATTATTATTATTTATAAAATGTTCCCAAACACACAATGTAATGGGACGTAAGCATAAAAAGGTAAAAAGCACCAAATTAAAGTAAACAGTAAAATTTATACTTTGACAAACTCTAGTTTCCTACAAACATGTAAAATTAAACTTAAATACACTGTGAAGTAGTCAATTTAACTACAACAAAACTATAAACTATTAATGTTAGATGTACACAATGGTAAGATGTAAGGATGCTCTAAACTACTGAGGCAGAGATCTTGTCGTCTAGCTAGCTGTGCAGCCCTTGGTGGGGATACCAAAATAGGGCAATGGTGGACCATATTCAAAGGCAACAGCTGAAAATCTGCCACATTGAGAAAACACAGTCATGAAACTATTACCTCCCCTGTCTATACATTCATTACAGTCCAATCACAAAGTTAAATGATAAGGGTTGTCAACATGAGCTCATCCTCAAGGTTAACTATGTTTATCAAGGTTGAACTGGGTGTAACTGAGTTAACAGTAATCCCCTCTATTCTTGTGAGTTGGATAGTTTCCTCATTAGTATTACTTATTGAATCGACAGTATAGCTTGGCCATTTTGATATGAGCCTGACCTTTATGCAAGAATATATTACAAGGTTCTTGCTTTGAATATATCAATTTCCCCAAGCAAATCGTGCAATATCGGTATTTCGGATTTGTGTTTGTATTACAAGACAATCGGTGTTATAAACGTACACAATATATTGACTTTGAAATTATGCTAATCACTAGGTCAGGCTCATGTCAATGTGGGCAAGCTATACATTCACTATGATCAATGTTTAGTTTCCCCCCCCCCCCAGACCATCTTGATTGATATCACCGGACAATTTGCTTACCACAAATCTACATCAAACAAACTCATTACCACTTTACACTGTCAATGTTAAAGTTATTCGCTATACATGTATATTCCTGGTGACAACATCCATCAATGTTAAAGTTACAAATGTATACAATCACACATGTATATTCCTGGTGACAACATCAATCAATGTTGAAGTTACAAATGTATACAATCACACATGTATATTCCTGGTGACATCAATCAATCCAAACATAATGTGACTAATAAACAACACTGGCTGAACATCTTACCGAGCTTAGCATTTTAGTCAGCTTTCAGCTGAAATATGGCTAGCTGATTTATATGTGCCTCCACCCGGATTTATGCAAGATCAGACTCCAAGCACACCTACCACCAAGCTACGGATGTAGCATATATTAGGCCCTATACATCGATGGCGTAGAACAAGAAGGTTGTAACTACCAAATCGATATTTTGAGAAAACATGGAAAAACTGTCCGACATTTAGTCTTTACTTATGGTAAAACAAACTTTTACAACTTCATTTTGGTCAACATGACAAGTTCAGATTTTTATGAAAATGGGCTCATATGAAGCGCATTGTGTTGCTTATTCAAAATATGTATGAATCTTAAAAGGTTGTTTTACTTACGACCTTCTAATTCTAAGCCATCGACATATAGCCACCCTGACTGAGGCACACCGAGACACTTGCCTCAATGCAAAGTTAAGGATTTACAATAATAGGCATAGTTTTGAAGAAAATATATACATATGTTGTAAAGTTAGATCTTTACTCCAGCATGTTACGTAATATTACAATGATTACATAATTAATTCATGATATGCCTCCATTTAACTTTCTATAGTTTTATATACTGTATTGTGTTAAGAATTTAGCTAGTCTATTTTTAGTCATTGTGGATATATTTAGCTAGTCTATAGGTATATTAGATAAGAACATACATTTAAACCACCCTGTATATATTATATTGTGTATTGTTTATATTGTTTTATCTACATGTATTTAAAACCTCATCTTGTGTATTAACTTGTATTAATACTTTATTGAATATATGTGTTGCATTTCATATGACTCATAATGACATTTAATTATTGTAACCATTGTTCAAATATCTATAGATTCTAGAAAGTTCTAAGATGTTGCATAAGTTTAACCATCATGCTGTGCATCTCCATTATACTTATCAGCCACCAGCTGCATGATCTGTGTATTCCTAGAGATCAAAGGACCCTGTTATGTAATACTGTCTGGGGCTTATGTAAACAAGGAATTTGAATTGCCTATATAGTTATGTTACATACTTTTTGATTGGTTAAAATTATTGTAACTGACCAATCAGAAATAGTTTTACATATTAATTATGTCTATATAAATGAGATTTTTGGCATTTATTATCATTCTGATTCTTATTTTTTAAATAGGAGGATCTTAAATCCTCGCTCCAAGATAATTAATTAATTAATAATTAATTAATAATTTAGGTACTTTAGGCATTTATCTTGGAGCTTTTAAGTAAATTGTTGAAATTCTTTAAGTAATATTTTTGCACTTAATTAGGTTATTTATTAAGTAAATTATTCTTATTATTTCAACACTTATATTTAATTACATTTTTTGGTAATTAATTATATTTTTGTAGTAGCTATTTTTGAATCTGTAGGCTTGCTACATTTTAATACTTGTTAAGTTCAGAATCATTAAATAGAATATTTGGGCTTGATTTTAGGCAAATGGACGCATTTGTTTATTTGACAGTTTTAATATTGTATTTAATCTGTTTAATTTTATCATTACATTAGGTTATTTTGTATACATTTTATACTGGTATTTTGGTCATAAGTTCAGTGTATTATTAAGGTTATTTTTGACTGGTTTATTACACTTGTATTTTGATCATAACTTTAGACTATTGTTTCAAACATTGTTCAACTATAACATCATATTTTGTCATGGTTAGTTTAGTAATAATAATTTCATTGATTGCATTTTGTAACTTTTAATTCATGACATTGTTTGTTTTCATTGCATTAAGATGTTTGCTTAGTTCATTAAAATTAGTTTAGTTTATAAAGTTAAATCATTTTTGTTATATTTTCTCTGTTTTATTAAACAGAGTGGTGTCATCCTGACGTGTCAGTAAATCTGACTGTACTTTGAGTTTCTCATATAGAAACAAGTATTTGCTTTGCACGTGAGTTCCTACTAAGCCAACTATAGAACGTTGCGTAAGGCGCAGAGCCGAGGCGAAGGCCACGGCGCTAGGGTGCATTTTTCGATTCCACAACAATGGTGTCAGAAGTGGGATAGTTTTAAACTTAGTAGGAAACAAAGTTTAATTAGATTTTTGGTATTTTTAAGTTATAAAGACTTAAGCATTTATTTTAAATTATTACTTGATGGAATTTATGATAGGATAAGTTAAATATTTTTGATCTAGTAAAGTTACTGAAGAGCTTATTAGGGATAAGATTTTTACTTGCACTATTTAAATAAAGTTTAGAATACTTAATCTGGCAAAGTTTCTGCAGAGTTTTGCTAGTGAAAGTGTTTTACTAAGTTAAAAACAAATTCTTAGTTAATTTTATGTCTTGTCCTATTGGCTTCAAATTGTCCGATTGGCTTCCATTTTGTCCGATTGGCTTCCGAAGTGTCCGTTTGGCTCCCAGATTGTCCGATTGGCTTTCAAATTTTCCGTAATTTGCTCCGAAATAGTCTGTTGTCAGTACCAAATATATTCTTCTGAAGAAAGAGAAACTTCTACAAGAGATTGTCAAACTTCAACGATTGCTAATGAACAGAACGAAAACCGAGATGACCGAGAAGAAGTACTACAATATTATAAAGTAGTACCGAGATGACGGAGAAGACGAACCATACCAAGAAGAAATACTACAACGATATAACGTAGTACCGAGAAGACGTACCATACCAAGAAGAAGTACTGCAACGATATAACGTAGTACCGAGATGACGTACCATACTGAGAAGAAGTACTACAACGATATAACGTAGTACCGAGATGACGTACCATACTGAGAAGAAGTTCTGCAACGATATAACGTAGTACCGAGAAGACGTACCATACCAAGAAGAAGTACTGCAACGATATAACGTTGTACCGAGAAGACGTACCATACCAAGAAGAAGTACTGCAACGATATAACGTAGTACCGAGAAGACGAACCATACCAAGAAGAAGTACTACAACGATATAACGTAGTACCTAGATGACCGAGAAGACACACCATACCACGAAGAAGTACTGCAACGATATAACATAGTACCGAGAAGACAAACCATACCAAGAAGAAGTACTGCAACGATATAACGTAGTACCGAGAAGACGAACCATACCGAGAAGAAGTACTACAACGATATAACGTAGTACCGAGAAGACAAACCATACCAAGAAGAAGTACTGCAACGCTATAACGTAGTACCGAGAAGACAAACCATACCGAGAAGAAGTACTGCAACGATATAACGTAGTACCGAGAAGACGTACCATACCAAGAAGACGTACTACAACGATATTACGTAGTACCTAGATGACCGAGAAGACGAACCATACCGAGAAGACGTACTACAACAATATAACGTAGTACCGAGAAGACGTACCATACCGAGAAGAAGTACTACAACAATATAACGTAGTACCCAGATGTCCGAGAAGACGTACCATACCGAGATGTACTATGACGATTAACCCAGATGTCCCGACCAGATGAACCGTGCCGAGATGTACCTTGATGATGTGATAGACCTATCGATAGATGAGACAACTATGTAAGAAACCTTTATGTATTTATTAGGCATAATATCACCTAGTATTTTCATATTTTTTAAATTTAATGTTGTGGCATACAAGTCTGATTTAAACATGTTTTAATGAGTATAAGTTACACTACCATACCATGTTGCTTTTACATAAAATATTTTGAGCATTGTATTTTTGTAACAAATTGTTGATGTATATTGTATGTAAGGTTATTTGTTAACTTTTTGATAAAGTGAAGTTATTTGTTTGAGTTTAAGGATAGTTTCCTAGGTTTGCACAGTAAATTTTTGAGAGATTGTTGAATAGAATTTAAGTTCTATGGGATTGATATTAAGAATATCACAGTGTTGTTCTTTAGAGTTAATCTCTATCGATATAGAGTACAATCTCTATAGATGTCTTTGTTCTTTCCTAAAGTTAATGTCCGTGTGTTTGGCATAGAGTCTAACCTCTACTAGAGTCTATTGTTTGTATAGATTATAATATCTATATGTGTCTGTTGTGTATCCTAGGCATTTGGTATATAGATTCCAATATCTATAGGTGTCAGTTTATTCCAGGCTAACTTTAGAGTATTCTCTATAGGTTCTAATATCTATAGGCTATAGGTTTAATATCTATAAAGTCCGAGCTATGTGTCTGATATTTTGTTTGCATAGAATTTAAAGTCTATGGGCATAGTATTTAAGATATCATATTTTTGTTACTTTTGCATCCTAGGAATCAAATGATTGTTTTAGTGAGAGATACTTTGTTTTGTTGATGAGCTGATACTTAAGTTTACATATGCTGAGTATTAGTATGGATTACGGTTAAGTTTTTGAGAACTTATTTTTGTGAGATTACTATTATTTTTGTAAACTTCGTTGAAAGTTTATGTTGCCAGCAACTCTTTTTACTTGAAGTAAAGTTTATTGGTTTGAGTCTCAGTTAGGCTTCCTAGGCTGCATAGGGATGTTTAGTTTTTTCATGGGATTGATCTTGAAGATATTACGATGTTGTCCTTAAGAGTTAATCTCTATCGGTATAGGGTATAATCCCTATAGGTATCTTGGTTCATCTGGCATGTTAAACTTTCCCTCGTTTTATAGAGTTAACCTCTATATGTGTCTGTTTAGGACAGATTTGTTGTTGTGTCTTATAGATTGTAATATCTATATGTCGGACTGAATTGCCGACGTTCCATCGCTATTGCATCCTAGGGTTTAAGCGACTGCCTTTTTTATCCAGGAACATATAGCCCATCTGCGGCTAGGACTAATGTTTAGTTTTTTGTGATGCATTTCACAGTAGAGAGACTTTATTTTGTCAAATCTGTTGAGGTATACATTTTCATATCAATAAGATGCTTACATTTAATTTTTAGTAGCTAAATTGTTGCTTTGTTAGAGTAATTGATATTGAAGCATTACACTAGTTTAACTTAAGGTGGCCGATCAGTTTATCTGTGATAAGCTGATCCTTTTTTAAACATATATATTGTTGTATGTTTTAACATGGTAGTGTAACCCAATCACTCAGTTTTTGTTGAGAATTTATTTGAAAATTCCTAAGAAAGCAATTGCTTACAGTAGACACGAGGTGATATTATCTTAATACTAAGTGATACGCGAAAAAGTGATTTTAGTGTTAAAAGTGAAATTAAACGTGGCGGTTTGTAACTATTTAAACAATACAATAAACATTTAATTGTATTTCCTGACTATGACGCGCAAGTGAATGTGAAGATGAACTTCAATACATAATAATTAACGCGCTTTTCAGTAATAAACATGGGCAATGAACATTTAATATGATATTTGCACCCATATGAATTGAAACTAAAGAGTAACATTGACTCTTTTATCTCGAACGTGACCAGAAGACCAAAAGAACTTCAATACATAATAAATTACGCGTTTTCAGTAATAAACATGGGCAATGAACATTTATAATGATATTTGCACCCATATGACGCGAAATTAAAGAGAAACATTGACTCTTATATCCCGAACGCGACCAGAAGACTACCAGATGAAGAGAAGACTAAATACTGTTGTTCCCTTATGTGGCCCTTGAGCATGTTTTGGACCATATTCTGCTTTATTGTTTTTACATGCTATATATATCTTTTTGTTTTATCTGATGTTTGAAAATTTAAATAATTCAGATGAGTTAGTAAGGTTTAGCCTTATGACTTTACAAGTTTTTGTAAACATTCTTTTTTGATTGTTTTTATTCTTATGTTTAGTATTTTATGAGATTAGCCTTTGTATTATGTTGGATTTATGATTGTTGATTATATATGTTCTGTAATATTAGTAACATGATATTTTAAAGTTTAATCTTGAAAAAGTTATTACTTTTCTTTTAAAAAGTAATAAATTTTTCTTCCCGAAAACCAGTGTGTTGTTGTAAAGTTAGATCTTTACTCCAGCATGTTACGTAATATTACAATGATTACATAATTAATTCATGATATGCCTCCATTTAACTTTCTATAGTTTTATATACTGTATTGTGTTAAGAATTTAGCTAGTCTATTTTTAGTCATTGTGGATATATTTAGCTAGTCTATAGGTATATTAGATAAGAACATACATTTAAACCACCCTGTATATATTATATTGTGTATTGTTTATATTGTTTTATCTACATGTATTTAAAACCTCATCTTGTGTATTAACTTGTATTAATACTTTATTGAATATATGTGTTGCATTTCATATGACTCATAATGACATTTAATTATTGTAACCATTGTTCAAATATCTATAGATTCTAGAAAGTTCTAAGATGTTGCATAAGTTTAACCATCATGCTGTGCATCTCCATTATACTTATCAGCCACCAGCTGCATGATCTGTGTATTCCTAGAGATCAAAGGACCCTGTTATGTAATACTGTCTGGGGCTTATGTAAACAAGGAATTTGAATTGCCTATATAGTTATGTTACATACTTTTTGATTGGTTAAAATTATTGTAACTGACCAATCAGAAATAGTTTTACATATTAATTATGTCTATATAAATGAGATTTTTGGCATTTATTATCATTCTGATTCTTATTTTTTAAATAGGAGGATCTTAAATCCTCGCTCCAAGATAATTAATTAATTAATAATTAATTAATAATTTAGGTACTTTAGGCATTTATCTTGGAGCTTTTAAGTAAATTGTTGAAATTCTTTAAGTAATATTTTTGCACTTAATTAGGTTATTTATTAAGTAAATTATTCTTATTATTTCAACACTTATATTTAATTACATTTTTTGGTAATTAATTATATTTTTGTAGTAGCTATTTTTGAATCTGTAGGCTTGCTACATTTTAATACTTGTTAAGTTCAGAATCATTAAATAGAATATTTGGGCTTGATTTTAGGCAAATGGACGCATTTGTTTATTTGACAGTTTTAATATTGTATTTAATCTGTTTAATTTTATCATTACATTAGGTTATTTTGTATACATTTTATACTGGTATTTTGGTCATAAGTTCAGTGTATTATTAAGGTTATTTTTGACTGGTTTATTACACTTGTATTTTGATCATAACTTTAGACTATTGTTTCAAACATTGTTCAACTATAACATCATATTTTGTCATGGTTAGTTTAGTAATAATAATTTCATTGATTGCATTTTGTAACTTTTAATTCATGACATTGTTTGTTTTCATTGCATTAAGATGTTTGCTTAGTTCATTAAAATTAGTTTAGTTTATAAAGTTAAATCATTTTTGTTATATTTTCTCTGTTTTATTAAACAGAGTGGTGTCATCCTGACGTGTCAGTAAATCTGACTGTACTTTGAGTTTCTCATATAGAAACAAGTATTTGCTTTGCACGTGAGTTCCTACTAAGCCAACTATAGAACGTTGCGTAAGGCGCAGAGCCGAGGCGAAGGCCACGGCGCTAGGGTGCATTTTTCGATTCCACAACACATATAATAGACCCTAGAAGATATTTGCCTTGTAAGCATCTAATTTATGTATCTTCAAACATTAAAACTAGTTTTAAATCTAAATTTGTGTGGTACAAATATCTAAATTCTTGAAAATGCCACTCCCCCAGATACTGTTTAAATCATCTGCAGATCAGTACATTTTAGCCAAAATTATTATCAATAGGAGTTGCTTCCCTTAGTAAACATAAATCAAGACTGACAGAGTGAGCTCCCTTGTATGTCAAATTGTATTTGATGCTGTAATGAGTTTATACAAAATAAGGTAGATAAGACGGATTAAGGTAGACATGGATGAATCAGCCAGGTGGATTTGGTTAGTTGATTGACCGGTTACTTTAACACCTGTTTTTCTGCTGACTGGTCAAATATTGCTGACCTGTTAGAAATGTGTATATTTCTGTATGTTTAGTCACACCTTAACATGTGTTTAACAAGTGGTATTTTATCCTACATTTCTTTAAATAAACATTCAACCGGACGACAATCATTACATGGATGATGATTTGATAAATGTTGAGTACCTTATATGAAGGACATTTACAGTATCCTTCAAATATTCTGTTTTCACACAATAAACAAAATCATGAAAGACGGAATTATGTGTAAACAATCTAAAACAATATCACTTTCTCTCTGTTGCACTCACTTTACATAGCTAGAGTATTACACTCACTTTGTATAGATAAGATTGTTGCACTCATTTTGCGTTGATAAATTTGTCCCTGCTTTACATAGATAGTGATGCCCTCACTATACATGGATAGTTTTGCGCTCACTTTACATAGATAATTTTGCCCCTGCTTTACATAGATAGTTTTGTCCTCACTTTACACCCATGTCAAGTTATACTAACTTTGCATAGCCACAGTGTTGCACTAACTTTACATAAGATAGTTGTGCCCTCTCTTTACATAGACATAGGGTTACACTCACATACTTTACATGGATATTACTTTATAAACCATAGTGTTGCACTCACTTTACATAAATAGTTTTTCACTCACTTTACATGATAGTTGTGCCCTCACTTTACATAGCTAGAGGGTTACACTCACATACTTAACATAGATATTACTTAACATAACCATAGTGATGCACACACTTTACATAGATAGTTTTGCCCTGACTTTTACATATATAGAATGTTAAACTTACTTTACAGAGCCAACCAAGGTTTCTGTACTTAGTTGACATTGCTTTTTTGCACTCACTTAACTAAGTTATGGTCTCAGAAAAGTATATATTTATATATGTTATCACTCTGATCTTACCGATACACCAAAAACATCCATCAAATGTAATGACTTGGTGTCCGTTGCCTGAGCAAAGCCCTGCCGAGCACCTTCATTCAGTTACCTCACTTTCAATTTAATATAGAAGGCATGGATTGTAACCTCCCGTGGAAAGCATTACGTTGCGCTTTGCTTAAGCAACGGGCACCTGATACTAATGTATAGCTCTTACTATGACAATACATGAGGGACAATGAAACACCATTACCAGTATATTGTGCATACAACATTGATGCATTTACCACATACAACATTTATATCTCCAGCACATACATAATGCACTGGTTCTGTATATGTACAAGTGTAACAACTAACACTAATTAACACACTTTGTTCTCATTTCTGTTCACCAGCCGTCTATCGTCTATATCTTTCAGCGTTATATGTACTTACTGCATGGTATAGTCTTGTAAACACAGACCTGCACCAATAGCCATTGAAAACCAATATGTACCGACAGCCTGAGTACTAAAACTCTTGCATGTTCCATCATTCTTCAATGCTGATTGCAGTTATTGCAGCCAGTACCAGGCCCGGTGATTATAAACATTTCTCATTCTCCAACTCTCCAACATGAAAAACAGCTTATTTTAGAATTTTGCTTCAAAACCAACACCAACTTGTAGCAAATAGTCTAACTAAGAAAATGAACCCCCATTTCATAAGTTTCCATTAATTAATAAAAAAGTTAAAGCAATTTTTTTTAACTAAGAAATGCTCCAATTGGAGTACGGAGTATGAGTTGGAGCATGGAGTATGTACTCCAATGTTTATAATCACTGGGCCTGATGTCGGTCAAACACAAACTGTGTGCCAGTCTAACTGACAAAGTTGATTCTCATCATCAGCTATTGAAAAAATAAATACATAATTTGGCATGGGATATATACAAGTTGACATAAAAAAGGATCTTACCTTAACAGCTTCAGGTATGGTTGTATTGCAGCCTGGATTCTTACACGTAAGTGGCGAGTCCATACTGGCAGCTCGAGCACCATCTGTAAATATAACAAACAAGAACATGTCAAATACCGGTAGCTAAGTAATATCATCTATGAATCAGAGCCGAGCGCACTATTTCTGATCTTGAAGTTGAAACATCAGTCCACCAAGTTTGAAGAATAAAGATTGTTCATAATTTGACTTGGTTTAGTCTAATAATGGCCTCTTTGAACTCAAACATAATCAAGTAAGGTAACTGCTGACTGTATTTGGTTTACACAGTCAACTGCCCAAATGAAAGCAACACATGCATGTCCAAGCCAAATAGAGGCAAGCTCATCCATAGCCAACTGGAGGCACACTGAGGCATTTTCAGAAACACTCTGGGAAAATTAAAAAATATTATGAAATTACTAAATAAGTACCATGTCTTTTGAGAAAACCCCCGAAAAAAACGGTTAAAAAATAGTCTAGAAAACTTTGCCTCAGTGCTGTTTTATGTCTAAAAACAGCCTCACAACCTGAAAACATTGATGCAGTACTTGTCTGAGATGTTACTTTCAGTATGTATCGGGGATGCAGAGACGCTGATGTTCATACACGATTAAATTAAAACACAGAACCAACATAATAAAACACTGGCAACTCAATAAAGATAAGACAAATCTCACACAAGAAGACGAAGATAATTTAATAAAATCAGAGTGCTTTGTATGCACAATGGCATTACTTGATGTAGAAAGTTTATTTTGGAAATAAAATATAAGCAAACAGATGTACATAATGTATGGTCGATGCTGGCAAGTCCTATAAATGTACTAGTCAATTGATACCCCGGGTAAAATGCCTGCCCAAAGGGTAATGCCAACAGTAAAATCCCTTCGCATTGCACCTGCTCAAAACTATTAGTATAGTCCTGACTACATTCGAAAGCTAGAAACTCAGGAATATCCCCCTGCTATCCCCCACCATGCTCGGGTTGGGGTTTCAATTGACTACTGCATCACGAAACTAAAAGAAGTATTATGCTATTATAGTACTGGTAATGAAAATGATAGTCAAGGGAAACAACCCAATATTTTTTATAGTACACAGTATACAGAATGATAATCAAAGGGAGACAACTATTTTAAAATAGCACACAGTATACAGGATGAAAATCAAAGGGAGACAACTATTAATAAAGTACACTGAATGATGTTGACAATCAACAGGCTAAAATTTAACCAACCTCTGAAGACAAATGGTGATGGAGGTATTTGTGGAGGTGCCGTAGAAGGCTCCTTGATGGCTGCCTTATCACCATGACTAAACCAGATAGCCAATGGATCAGAGAAAAACATGTTCCCCTTTTCAATATCCTAAATTGATTTCAAACTTCTTGATTGAATAAATCACTGTTTTTGGTCTCATTATGAATGAGTCGTAATAAACTATGGTGGATTCATTAACTCAGCTAAACACATTTAAACTTGATAAACATAGTCTACCTTACATACTAGCTTATGTTAATAACCATTCTCATTTAACTTTGAACAGACTATGATATTTGTTAATTGTTGCCATGGTATCTGTAAGTGTTAGTTATGAGATTCAAATTTAGAATAGACATGATGGTCCGTTATTGCTCACCTGAGAGAAAAAACGGAATTGCATTATTATTATTGGCAAGGAAAACAAGACTGTGTTCAGTAAACACTTATGTCCCAGTGGAAGCTTTGTCTGCAAATCATTCAGGGGCCATAATTCTGGTCAAATGTTGGATAGTGTTACAATGCTTAGACAAACAAGTATACCAAGTTTGAAAGCAATGCATTGATGAACTTCAAAGTATTAATGTTCCAACATTTTGTAATGGACGGACGGACGAACGAACAAACGAACGAACAAACAGACGGACAGGACAATCACAGGAGTATATCCTGGGGCATTAAAAACTCAAGTTGTTACTAAGCAACAGGTGAGCTAAAACACCAACAGAAAATGCAATAAATCTAATAATACATGTAGCACATTTATTTATACACACTTGTAGCAATTAAAGACCAATTAATGACCAATTAAAACACCACTTCTGTAAAATAATTCAATAATTATCTCTGAGAATTTCTTAATTATGCATTAGAACTTAATTTTAAAAAAAAACTCTAAATTTATAGTGCTCATACAACTAGTAGCTAGTAGTAGTACATCATACACACAGTTATACTGTTAACCAAGTTTCTTTCGCAAATACTAACTACTATAGTGCGCCCAGGATAAAAAAAGTGATGTTTACAAAAATTGACTAGATTGGCCTACTGTTGCAAAATGGTTTCTTATATAAACACATAAGGTCAATTGTATACTAAAATAACACTGATAAATCGAGCATGCTTGATTTTTCCACCTATGCGGATTATTCCATTTTTTCCCGCATTTCTTGTTATCCTGGTTGCACTATAAGTATTGCATTTTGCTGATCGTCGTCACATTCACAACTACAAATGTTTGTGATTTTAAGCCTCCCACTAGGTCCACATAAACGTTTTGAATACTTTCGAAGATACTTAATTTCCCGAACTCCAATGACATTAAATTCCTGCCAAATCATTTCTAAGTTTACCGTATCTGCCCTTATTTGTCCAGGAAAACTGATTTATGATTTGTATGCCATATTTAACAGAAAAACTGCAGAGAAACACCATCAAACCCGAATCAACAAACCATATCAAATCGAACAAATATTTTACAAATTCATATTTAATTAATGGCATTGGCAATATTTACATTTTCTACAATATGTACATTTTCTGTAATATTTACATTTTCACTACAGCAACAAGATTGGCATGATGCTGTTAATGAGTTTTGCATGATTGTGGGACATGCAACCAACCCTTACCAGGAGCAGCTGCAGTAAATTAATGGAACTTGTAAATTAAAGTGTGACTACATGTTCTGTAATTTATCACTATTTTATTGGTCTATTTAGAAATATCAAACAGAAATGAGAACTTTAATAATTGCTTGTGAAGAGTAATAAGAATCAATATGAAATTTGACCATGGCATCACCAGCACAGGACAGCAACTATATTCACTGTTAAACAGTTTTTCCTGTTTCAAAAACTGTGATACATACACCTTCTTTTTACATTATTTGATCAAAATTTGCACACCAGATGCCAGTCATTGGACCAAACCATGTTAGTCATGACTGTGACAGTGTTAATATACCTAGACTATAATTCCAACAACAGTATTTAATTTGCAAGCAATTAACATAATGGTCTAACCCAAAACATGGTCTACAATCAAGTGGTCTATGACGTACTCACAAGACTTAGTGGGTTTTGTGCCTAGACGATTTTGATCAACAAAGCATCGACCAAGAGACACATGAATGACATCATCATTTCTTGGTATTAAGTCAGACTTCACGAAAGACCAAAGAAATTTACAGGACATTCGGTCTGGTAAACTGAAATGTTTTACCAGACCGAACCAAAGTTTACAGGACCGGAATTAAAAATCTAAATCTGAATGATTTCACTACTTAATTGCAATTTATAAACAACATAACAAATTAATTACTGTACATATTGGCCTATGTCATTGACCAGTGTTTCCACACCTTTTTGGGGCAGGGGTGTTTTCACCACTGCCAGACAAATAAGGGGGTGAAATTAGTTAAAAGTACTCAAACTTGAAAGAAAATATAGTAGTCTACGTATTTTTTTACATTTGGGTCGAAAAGTGTTGGGGACGAATGCATAATTTCCAACAGCGTAAAAATACTTATTTTTACGACTAAAATCAAGCGGCAATCAATGGATATCGACGGAATATTGCTTTACTATACGACTTTTTACGATCATACAATACGATATCTAGCTAGCGGCGAGCGGTCATCTTATGCCTTACTGTAAATTATCACGTTTGTTTACAAATTACATGCAACATGTGTGAATTTGACCCTGATTAAACCACGTGGACGCACTGAACCAATCGTAGGTGTCGTTATAAATACGTTTCTAAAAATAGAGGTAGAACAACAGTGCTTGGGTTGTGTACAAACGAGCACTTGTTACGCACGCGCAAACGAATTGGTTTTATCTAAACTTCCGGATGAGCTAAATTCCGTTTTTTCACGTACTTTTTGGCAATGTACGCGAATGGGAATATTGTTGACTTGTATTTTTACCGGACACTCGGTCTTGTAAACTTGCTACATCTTGTCGGACCGTCCCAAAAGTTACCAGACATGTTTGACGGTCCGACGGCTTTCGCGATGTCTGTTAAGTTTCATTGAACACTACAAGAAAGCAGAATTGTCCAGACAATTTAAAATGCATTCAAAAAACAATTTCATTCATCTTTTGTTTAAAGTTTTCAACCCACAACAGTTACTAGAGAATTATACCATTCACAGAAAATGACAATATTTAACAAATTTAACAAGAGCCGACAGATCATAATTATGTCAGAAATTATGACAAAGTATACACTCCAGGTACTGGAACCAATCTTGTTAGTCATTTAACCTAATGCCTGAAACCAATGGTTACTGAGGGCTCTCAACAACTAATCCAGAGGTTCCTGGTTCGAATCTCAGACGGGCCACTAGAAATTTCAGAATCGATCTTAAGCTTTTCAGTGTTTCCTACCCAACTAGAGCTAGAGATGAACTGGTTGGAAAAGAAGAGGTTACAAGTCTGATGCATGCATTGGTGTTACACACAAGGAACATTAAAGAACCAAGAAATCTATTCAGTAAGAGCTTGGGCAGCGCACAAAAATTGTCTGTCTCTCTCCCCTCTAAGTAGGATGTCTTTGGCAAATTAGGCAGGGGTAAAACCAAAATGTCAAGTTTAAAATTTCAAAGATAATATATAGTTGAACGACTGGAAAGCTGAAAACAGCCCTGGACAATTGGTAACTTTTTGTTTTTTGAATGGTCACACACTATGACTCTCAGTGAAATGCAAAAAAATGTCATCCACAAGACGACCGGACGTCAACCTGATTTCAAACACTTATGTAATTTCCTTCTTTTTTAAGAAAAAAACAACCTTGAATGATATTGACTATTTCTAATAGAAGAAGTCTGGATTTGGGTTGAGTATAATTTAATGAGGAATGTCAGTCATGGCCTTCAGTCAGGCATAAATAATTCAGACTTCACACAGCTAGTAAAGGAACAATGAGAACAACAAGTTTCTTCCTTGTACAACATTTTCAATACAACAGTAAGATAGCGATCTTTTAAATATCATATATTTTTTAACCAAGCTTGAAATTAAATTATATAAATAGTAAAATATGAGTAACTGTTGTGTTACCAAGGTTATGAAATTAAATTATAGTAAACTATGACTAAATGTTGTCCGTTGCCAATTGAAGTGCAATGTAGCACTTTCCAAGGGAGGAAATCCATGGCCTTCTATATTTAAATGAATGGGAGGTAGCTGAATGAAGGTGCTCAGAAAGCCCTTTGCACATATGGGAAATGGATACCTATTGTGGTATCAAGTTTATGAAGTTTGAGGAACTAGCATTATTATTATTAAAGCAGAATATATTTAGTTTGTCACTGAAGCCTTGACCTTCAATGAATTTACCAAACAACTTTTTCCAGCTTTCCACCCCAGCTACATGTGGAACACTAGGTTCTGGGACACTAGGTTTCCCCTCCGCATCAGTTGTTGCCCGGGCATAATAATTATTAAATGTATACTGAGTAAGTTTTCCAACAAGACCGTTTTATAATCTTCATTACAACTTGCTTTCTAAGCATAATGTTTTGAAATAAGAATTTCTCTAGTTTGTAGGGTACAGTGTAGGCCTATGTTTTTCATGTGATCAAACAAATTTGAAAACAGGTTTGCCAAAAACATCAGCAAATTTCATATTGCCATGTAATGAGATTAACATTGGTATTTTAAGTTTTAATATATTTTACCTGTTTGTTTTACTATCGGCAGAAAATTATTAAAAAACATTTTTAAAGATTTCTAAGGTTAAATCAATGTGCTAACTGGGTGGCACGATGGTTGAGCGAATAATTACAATATTGATTATACAGATCGAGAGGTCCAAGCGTCGACAGTTAGCCAGAGCATTTGGTCATTTCTGAAACCCTTTTTAGTAAACCATGTATGGTAAAGAACCAAGGAATCTAATCAAAGAGTTAAGGTTGCACACTTTATACATCATTCTGTCTCTTCAATAATTTTACATGGTTCATACCAAACTTCCTCAATAAAATTCTAGCGCATTTCTCCCATTTTCAAGGACTAAGAATTAGTTTGTCATAGCAAAATCACACAATAATAGTCTTCAAATTCAATTAAATAACCGTAGAAGCTTGAGAACTTAGATAGCCAAGTGTCACAATGGTTATATCCAGTTGTATCAGTTCAGAAAAAGATAATTAAGGTGTTTCAACGCTTTTGAGTTTGGCGGAAGTTTAAAAATCACAGTCACTTAGATGTATTGTGAGCATCTGACAACCGAGATCAAATAATACAAAATCCTTAATATTGATTTTTCAGCATCTTCCCATGTCTTATAATCGCGATTGTAATGAATAGTAAATAATAGTAAATACGATTTTATACTTTTAATGAAAATACAAAAACACCCTTAGCTCCATCCATACGGATGATTTATTCCAAATGATATTAAACACCTGATCTAGCGAATTGGTTACAACGTATTTAAAACGTAGTTCTATGTGCCATATAAAAAATATTCAATATTTTTAACAGTATCCCAAATACTTTAGAGGACGGTTCTTTTGCATTTACTCCTGAAGAATAGAAAACTAATACATGGCAAAGAACCCGAATTAAAACTGTAAGCACCTTGAATAATTCACTATGTTTTTAAAAATATACTGATCATGAAATCTGAATACAATGGATGCAAAACGTTGCTTAATTTTGTTACCTCCCCTATTTTCAACATTTCTGAAATCGATTAAAGTGCAATCAAAATAAACTAGCCGTGCAATTGTCATGAAATTTTGCATGAAACTTCAATATTTGTCACTCTACTTGTTGCATGCATGAAAACAGCATGTTGTTCAACGATTTTTCATGTTAAAGTCAGAAACAAAAAATTACACATTTTAAAATATTATTTAAAAAATCAAATAACTTGCACAGTATATTATAAAATTTACTATTTGATTCCTTATATACGAAATTTCACGTATACCAAATTTTATGAGGATTAAAGCAAAACTTTTTCGGCAAATTACAATTATCAGTTTTTAGGGGTTGTCCCCAAAATCCAAAAATATCTTAAAAACTAGCCGACCAAAACTGCTGAGATTTTCCAGAATGATTGTCGTTAATGTGTTCTTTATAAATATAACAGGTTTTATATACATTGTACAGAAAAATCCAACACCGGTGAAACACCTTAAGTCAATAGGGTTGTGCATAGATTTTGCTGTGGCCCTTTTTCTAATATGTTCTCTTTTGTCTATTTCTAATAACAAAATACTCATACTCATTCTATGCTAACCAAAGATTTGGGTGTATTTTCAAGCATTTTTCAAGGACTTTTTTGGCAGTTTTAAATTCAAATACTTTTCATGTACTAGGCATCAAATTCAAGTTCTTTTCAAGACTTGTGTGAAGTTCTTTTCAAGACTTGTGTGAACCCTGTTTTAAAAACTGTCCTTTTCAGACACATGCCACTTATAAATACCCGAAAAAGGGGTTTAAAATTAGGCAGTATAAACATATAATGGTACCTTTACACCAAACAGTTACCATGGCAACAAACACAATATATTTACAAATATCCATGAATTAGCAGTTTTAAAAACATTTAAATTTGACACACAGTAATAAATTCCAATTACTTTCCATGGACATGCATGACCAAGTAAAAACAAACTTGCTTAAATATGCTAAATAATTATAACGTTTTCTAATTTGATAAAAAATTTGAGATTTCCGTAATCTAATCCAGAATGTATAATTCCAGCACTTATATTTGCTTGTACGGGAGTAATAAAACTCCCTAAATCACAAACATGCATGACAAAGTATATGAAAAAAATCATTAAAATATGCTGATTAATTATAACATTTTTAATTTTAAGTTCAGATTTTCAAAATTTCCAAGATTCTGTAATTTCCAAGATTTCCGTAAATTCCATAATTTCCATAAACAATAAATCCATCACTGATCTTTGTACAGGAATAATAAACCTCCGGTAATCACAAACTTCTTAATCACTATAACATGCTTCTAGATAGTCTAGATAATCTAGAATCTGTTTTCTTTATTTCTTTATTTCTTAGTGCTATAATGAAATCACCAAGGGACAATCATCGGATTCTGACTGTTGAGATATGAATCCACTTTTGAATATAATAACACCTTGTATTGCTGACTGTACTAAGTCAACACTATACCAGCATTATTATACAGAACAGAACAACCAGCTTCCATACTGATTGATTAAAATCAACATTATCTGTAAAAGACTGTTCAATGACTGTAACAGAGTGTGAACTGTGGTATTTGCCAGTCTGCTGTTAACTCTACTCTAGCTCATTTCAGTGATTCCACATGGCTTTTTAAGACTAATTTAATGGACAGGAAATACAATTGAAATGAGTTGAACAGACTCGGCAGGCTACAATGGTGTTAAATTTAGATTCTAATTAAAACTTGTAAGGGATGTTTGTAAAACATGTGTATTCCCTATGGTGCTAGTCTTATTGTCCAAAATGGTAAAGGTCATCTACTATTTATGGACAACCTTCATGTAAAGTTTGAAGATCCAGAGGCAAATCGCTCTTGAGTTATTGAACTGTGAGTGAGAAACAATTACGGTAGATCTAAAACAAGACTGCGTTCAATAAACGCTTATGCCCCCGTGGTAGCCATGTCCATAAAAAGCTAAGTCAATCAGGGGCCATTATTTACTAAAAAAAATGATAGTGTAACATGACTTTGACTCTATAATGAGCTTATGATGGTAAACTAATATGCCACATTTGAAAGCAATGCCTTGATGGACTTCATGTGTGATCTGGTGATACAGGTGTTCTTTGTCACTGCAATTTTCCAGGTTGCCAACTATTTATATACCAAGTTTCAAGTCAATATCTTAAATAGTTTTGAAGATACACTCCAGACAAAATTTGATTCTGAAAATACTAAAGGGGAGATAATTCAAAAATTAAGACAAACAGAGTTATGGTTCTTGGTCAATGCACTTCTCCAAGTTGCCATCTATTTATATTCCACGTTTCAATTCAATATTTTAAATAGTTTTGAAGATATACTCAGAGCCAAATTTGACTATAAAAAATCACTAAAGGGGAGATAATTCAAAAGTTAACACAGAGTTATGGTTCTTGGTCAATGCACTTCTCCAAGTTGCCATCTATATATATTTCAAGTTTCAAAGATGGTTGGGGGCATTAAAACAAGTCTGGGCTCATTCAAAGATTGAAAAGTACTGAAAGTGTTGTTATGAGCATCAACAAAATTTTGACATGTATTTATGCAACTTTGAGCAACAGCTAGATAACAAAATAAATTGATTTTCAAGTAATTTAAACAATTGAAATTGAAAATTGTTTTAACACAAGAAAATTGAAATTGAAAATTGCAATTGAAAATTGCAATTGAAAATTGCAGTATGTTTTATGATATAAATCGTAAATTGATTATTTATAATTCTTATTTATTTAGATAATGATATTTTAGAATTTTTTGTACTGTGCAATAATAATTAATTGACAATACGATAGGAAGAAGAACCAATAAAGTTCTATCTAAAATATGTTAATGAGGCTTCAAATGTACTTGCTCAGGGCTTTTTTAAACTTCCCATGAAGCACCACTGACGTTCCACATAATCTATACCCCAAAGTACATTAAAAGCTCTACCTTAAGCAGTGGTCTGCATGTACATGCAAGTATGTAGTGTCTGCGTGCAAAAACGCAGGTGACACATAGAATTTTGTATGTTGTGAGTGACTGCCTCCGTACGATTTAGGGAGCAGGCAGACAAGACGCAGCACTTTTCGGGTATCAAAAACTTTCACTGCATGCTATATCTGTGTTCAGTCAATATGTTCGTCCACGACCGAGCGACATGCATGCCTTCTATTGTCAATTGAACATGTGTGTCTAACAAAAGTGTTCGATATGTACAAGTATGTTCTCAGTAGGAATATTAACCTGACAATCACATGGTGATCGTACGCTGAAATTACGCTGTAAGCACATTGTTTGCGGATTAAACTTATTTTCCATGTGTACAAAGTACAATGCACGCAGTCACTCATGGCGTGGGGAAAACCTGTGTGTGACGTGCAAGTCGTTCTCCTTTCATACTTCCTGCGGCCAAGCCTCTAAAAATGTACATACTGTTACAGGGCAAAATTATCATATTTTGACTGTTGAATTGTTTGAATTATATTTCTACATAAACCCATCAATAATGAAGTTGTTATGAGAGTTGATTAGTTACTTACTTATAATCTACAGTATAATTACTTTACTATCATACCTTAATCCCCATAAAGCTAGTCTTTGTGTGCCAATCATTTATTTCTATTGACAACTTTAATGTTGTTTGATATAACCAATTTACAAATCTTATAAATTTTACACTTACAATGATAGTGAAGATTAACAAAATGTTTCATTGAGCTCTGAGATAAAATTAAGTTATCTTGCATCATAAAAATATTATTTAAGATTCAAGTAGATTTCATATACTTTAAAAGTCTTACTGTCCAAGATATAGTTTGTTGTGTTTTTAATGAATCTATGGATACCACCCTAGAGATGCATGGCAACATTGCACAACAACCAGAATGGTATAAAAGGCACAGTCCTGGCTTTAGACAATATCATTCTGAAACCAATTTTATAAATAAAACCTATTTTCACAACAAATTTATCTTGGATCTTTTCAGGTAAGAAAAATATGTTTTTGCTATTTTAATAATAATAATTTTCATGTATTATTTCAAATGTTTAACTTTGACAATATTTTTTAAGATTGTTAATATCTGAATTTATTTAATAGCTTTGTGTAATATTTTATTAATTACTGTATTGTTTAAGATGGTATCTTTCTAATTAATGGTACCCTCACTTACTAAGCGAGTTCCTCATATTAAATGTATTGTTCGTTAAATTGAATTGTTCTTATAACTTCAATTAATTATCTTGTGTTTGTACTATATCATTATTGTATATGTATTTGATTTCATTACATTTATTCTTTACTTTAACTATACATGTATGTATATTTTATGCATTATGTTGAATTGCATGCATGTGTATGTGAGATCATTCTGAAACCAATTTTATAAATAAAACCTATTTTCACAACAAATTTATCTTGGATCTTTTCAGTCATTATAATAGAAACCTATTATAATAAAATCTACAAGAGACGAAATCAATAACAACCAAAGGTACAAACAACACAAGTAATTTAACGAACAATACATTTAATATGAGGAACTCGCTTAGTAAGTGAGGGTACCATTAATTAGAAAGATACCATCTTAAACAACGGAGGAAGTTGTTACAGGGCAAAATTATCATATTTTGACTGTTGAATTGTTTGAATTATATTTCTACATAAACCCATCAATAATGAAGTTGTTATGAGAGTTGATTAGTTACTTACTTATAATCTACAGTATAATTACTTTACTATCATACCTTAATCCCCATAAAGCTAGTCTTTGTGTGCCAATCATTTATTTCTATTGACAACTTTAATGTTGTTTGATATAACCAATTTACAAATCTTATAAATTTTACACTTACAATGATATTGAAGATTAACAAAATGTTTCATTGTGCTCTGAGATAAAATTAAGTTATCTTGCATCATAAAAATATTATTTAAGATTCAAGTAGATTTCATATACTTTAAAAGTCTTACTGTCCAAGATATAGTTTGTTGTGTTTTTAATGAATCTATGGATACCACCCTAGAGATGCATGGCAACATTGCACAGCAACCAGAATGGTATAAAAGGCACAGCCCTGGCTTTAGACAATATCATTCTGAAACCAATTTTATAAATAAAACCTATTTTCACAACAAATTTATCTTGGATCTTTTCAGGTAAGAAAAATATGTTTTTGCTATTTTAATAATAATAATTTTCATGTATTATTTCAAATGTTTAACTTTGACAATATTTTTGAAGATTGTTAATATCTGAATTTATTTAATAGCTTTGTGTAATATTTTATTAATTACTGTATTGTTTAAGATGGTATCTTTCTAATTAATGGTACCCTCACTTACTAAGCGAGTTCCTCATATTAAATGTATTGTTCGTTAAATTGAATTGTTCTTATAACTTCAATTAATTATCTTGTGTTTGTACTATATCATTATTTTATATGTATTTGATTTCATTACATTTATTCTTTACTTTAACTATACATGTATGTATATTTTATGCATTATGTTGAATTGCATGCATGTGTATGTGAGATCATTCTGAAACCAATTTTATAAATAAAACCTATTTTCACAACAAATTTATCTTGGATCTTTTCAGTCATTATAATAGAAACCTATTATAATAAAATCTACAAGAGACGAAATCAATAACAACCAAAGGTTCAAACAACACAAGTAGTTTAAACGAACAATTCATATGAACATTATTCAGCTCAATTAAAAGCTGAATTCCAAGTTGTAAAATACATCAACTAACTGACGACACAACTCACAGCTAAAAACACCCCAAATTCAGCTGTGAAAATACTAAAAACATGCACATTGTGTTGTGAACAAGCCTTAAGATAAGTAGCATTATATATCACAAATATACTTTATGTAGTTCACCTAAATGGTACATGTATATGTTTAACACATTAAAAAATTCCAGGTGTAATTTTTTGCAGATTTTTTCCGCAAAATTTTAAAAAATAATCTGATAATATTATATTAAGTAACATCAAGTGAGTTGGCAGCAACAATAATTATTGCAAGTCGTCTTCAGCCAATAAACGTTTCTGCTGATTCCTCCTTTACTTAAATTAAGAAGTGATTTGGTAGCAATGCCAAACAATTTCATTATCAGAAATTTATATTAGATAAAACAAGTCTGCAAAACTAATTTGTTAGTGCTGTTATCGGTTGTAAACTCAATACAGTAACCCAGAGGGTACCTGGTATAGGTAATCACTGAAATACTATAGATGCAGCTTAAAACTTATTAATATACCAAAACAACAACATACTGCTGATTATTAAACAATTACCAGAAATTACACTATTCGATGGAAATGTGTCCCATTGGTGTATATAGTAAAAGTATCAAAGGGCCACAACTCCGATCTCAGCTTTTTCTGTTGCAATTTTCCTTTCTTGTACAATTTGTTATAATCTTTCAATACAGATGTTGGAGTTCATTTATTTGAAGATGAAATGAAATTCTCTTTTAATATAACATCAGCACAGTGATATGCTCTAGTTAAAGTATGAATACAAAAACAAGATATTATCAAAAAAGCTAATGTAACAATTAGTTGTGTGTTGATATTTTATACCTTACTTTCTTGATGAATTTAGATCAGAAATGATAAAGTGACGGATGATGGATGGTTAAATATTTCAACAAAATTGTATACATTAATAATATTTAATACACTTGTTACTAAATATAGTAACAAAAAAGAGCCAATTTCAGGCTGATTATGACCATCACGTGATTGATTATTGCCTATCGGCCCGGTCCGCAATCTCATAATCGTAATCGGCCCGTTGAATGGACGCACGTTACGTTATCCAGGTTAACATGACGTCACGTTGGAGTGAAAATGATGTAACATTTGAGCTAAAATAAAGTTGCGTTGAAATTGCTTTGACAATTTTATGAATGTACAAGATTTTCAACATAAATGACTGTAGATCTCTATGAACTTTACTAACCGTGAGTTGCTGTTACTCCCATTGAGTTTTTAAATTGAACAATTGTATTAAAGACTTTAATACACTACAGAGCCTGGCCAGAAGTTGATAATCGGCCCGGCATGAATAATCACCCTCGGGCTAAAGCCCTCGCGGTGATTATTAATTTTCCGGGCCGATTATCGCCTTCCGGCCCGGCTATGTCGTGTATTAACCTCTTAATAGCTTAAGTGATAGTTATAATGTTATATTAATTGGGTCATCTATAAAATTTTCAATTATTAGAAATGGTTATGATTTTTTATATAGACTGTACAATAGATATACTCCGGAATTCAATGCAATCTGGTTTTTCCACACTAATCCCGCGGTATGAACAACTTTTACCGTTATCCATGCTTTCTTTCCATAAATATTCATGTATGAACCATTGAAATGAGCGATGCTTATTTAAATCACAATAGCAGGCCTCGACAAATTTTTCAAAAGCCACTCGTCCTGCCGGACGAGCGGTGCCAAAAAAACACTCGTCCAGCAGCAAAATCAACTCGCCCGTATTTTTCAGTCAAAGAAAAATCTGGAAATCTGTTTTTGAACGACGTGATTCTTGTCTCAAACTGTCAATAAAATTGTGAAAATATAGATGTTTCCGCATTTGCGCTCCTTTCTCCATTCTGAAGCAGACAACTTTTGATCAGCTTGATTGGTAAATACACTGTGTCTATACGAACTTTATTCTTCACGTGATGACCACCATGTTGGCATCAAATTTTGTCCTTAATTAGGCAAACCGATGGAAGGAGTTTGTTTGTAAGTCCATGACATTCATACATAATATTCATTTTGCGCACTGTGACGAACCGGAAACGTCGCTTTAACGCTAAAAATTATGTTTCGATCGATTAAACTAAGAACAGTGTCATTCATTAATCGAGCATAACCGGGGAATTCCTGTGACGTCACTCATGTTTTGACTCTTCCAACTTTCGTTTTTGACTGACAGATGATCTGGCGTTTGTATCGAATACGAGATGTTTTTTTATCGAATTATGTTGTTTAATGTGCGATTAATTATGAAAATTGTTTTCTGCCAGAAATTGCACTCGTCCTGCAGGACGAGCGTTGCTGGATGTTGACTCGTCCGATGTGAATTTCTACTCGTAATTACGAGCGGACGAGTGGATTTGTCGAGCCCTGAATAGCATTAGCAAAGGATTAAGGTCAACATTATTTGTACCGCATGCAAATTTACGGAAAACCCACAATATTGTACATTCCGGATTTATCTATTCATAATATGGGGTTCGTTTGCCTCTTAGTTGGGATATGGTTTAATCCCCTAACTACCTCCCTCCTAGAAAAATGCTTTGCCAGTCTGAGCCTTCCTGAGAAAATAGTAATGCCAGACAGTAGTACTCCTCTACAGACATTTTGGATGGTTTAGAACTGTGTGATGTGGTTACCTATTAATGAGTAAGAAGATTGAAGCATAGATTACCAACATATACCGTAAAATCATTAATATTTGTGGGAGATTAAATTTTATGAATGACATCAACCACAAAATGAAATCCCCTAAATATTAATGATTCTATAGTATCTGACTTGGTGAATAGTGTGTCTTGGAATAACGTCCCCACGAAATGGTCTTTTTCACCAAAACCATGAAATTTTTACAGTACATATGCAGACAAACATTGTGTAACCTTACAGATGTTGCTGATCTATTCGCAAGGTCTATAGAACTCATCAGTCCCTTATATGCCAAAACTAACACCAAGTAATTAAATAAGAAGCAATTATTGACAGCTGAGCAATGCTCTTTCAGGCAGTGGTTTGTATGTCTGTTTTTGAGAAGTCAATTAATAACCGCTGAGCAGCTGAGACATATCAGCACAAGAGATATTGCCAAGTATACCCTTTATTCGCTAGTCAGCTTTCCGCTGCAGTCAGTTTTCAGCTGAAATATGGCAGGCATATATACATGTGTGTGTCTGACCATACAGTTATTCTAGCTGCTTCCTTTTGTCAAAACTATGAGGGTCAATAAGGGACTTTCATGTCTGATTTAGAACTACAAGAAGTTGATGTGGCCAATTGATGTGCTTGAACAATTTCTTGGCTATAGAACCCACAAGTTTTTGAGAAAAGTT
The DNA here is from genome assembly GCA_963678985.1 of Spisula subtruncata. Lineage (NCBI taxonomy): Eukaryota > Metazoa > Mollusca > Bivalvia > Venerida > Mactridae > Spisula > Spisula subtruncata. The sequence goes on from OY787669.1 coordinate 30,256,437, forward strand.
ATTTTATCTTGACACTGCATACATTATTACTGACTATATATTCATACATGTTTTGTCACCGAGCAGTGAACATGCTCATCAATTAATATCTGTCATCATTATTGTATCAACATGTGTTTATTAATACATGATAATGGAACTGTCACTTAACTAATGATCATCATTAATACATACATCCCTCTCTCACCCTACTGTATATAGGATGTGTCCATACATTTTATTCATCGCAAGTTTTGCTAAATGATTTTATAAAAAACAGTTTTAGCAACAATCTGCTGAGAAAATTAAGGCACTAGTTCATCAGGACACTATTACAATAAGAGATGTTAGTAAAAAACGTATGCCCCCAAAGCATGCAGACTAGTTGTTGAAAATGGTAAAGGTCACAGTGACTTAACCTTGACCTTTGACCTACTGACCTAAACATCAGTAGGGTTCATCTACTGGTGTTGGACAACTTCCATGTAAAGTTTGAAGATCCTAGGGCAAAGCATTCTTGAGTTATTGACTGGAAACCATTTTGGTCTACGGACCGACAGACCTACCCTGACAGACTGACCAATCAACATGTGCAAAGCAATATACCCCTTAAGATGGGGACATAATAATCAAAAACAGCCTTTCCATGGAAATCTGTTATTAAACAAGACCCATAACTCTTGGTTCCAGCAAAAACAAAACCACAAGGAATCAGCTTCTGACAATATCATAACCATAGCTTTATTAGCTTTATACATTTAAAGATATACAGTACAACTTCGGCAAAGGAGTTTCAAATATTGGTTGTTATACAGAGCTTCAATCTATAATAATTATCAACTTCGGGAAATTTATGAGGTGTTTTATAGAGAGGTTGTTGCTTTGACAAATTGCCACTTGTGATAACTTATTCTATTTTACCTGCAACACAGTACAACAACTGCAAACAACCTTTTGTCCTGCCACTTCCTGTTAAAGTTCTCAAGATAATAAGGTATAAATTTAAATAATATATAAATGAATGAATCAAACGATTAATCAACAGCTAAATCACTTACTCTTGACCAAGCCACTTAGAACGAAAAAACATCCTTCATTATACTAAAGCCAGGTAGTCCAATTTAATCCAATTAGAGTTCTACATGTATAGAACAATTAATTTGCGTAACACAATCTGCATTCAATTAAAACTAGATTTTCTATCCCAAATAAACACATTCACAATGTTACACTTAAAGTAAATGAACCACTGTCAAAAATATAATAGATCAAGACATGTTGTTGCAAACAAAGTATTTATCTGCCAATCGGCCCAAGATAATTGCATACAATTAACTTAATTGGTATCAGAAAAACAATAGTCAAAGTCTAACAATGGCTTTAAAACTCGGGCTTCTTATCTATATCTTTAGGTATTCAACTTGTTACAATCCTTTATTTAAATTTAATTTTAGTCTGCCACATAGATTTTATGCGATTTTGAAACCATATCAATTAGAAAACGTTATGTATACCTTTCATAACACTTAAGGTGAGGACTTTAAGTATTACTTCATTTCAATGCTGAATTATAATTAAATCTATTAGGGGAGTTTATGTTCACAAAAGCAGAAATATTAAATTTTAGCCAGTCTTAAACTATGAAATCATTTTTCATATTGACTAGTGGGGAGCGGTGGCCTAGAGGTAAGATGTGTACTTAGGGATCAAGAGGTCCCGGGTTCAAACCCCATCAAATTCTGGACCACTGGTTTAGAATGTCTCTGAGCAAGACCCACATGCTCCACTTCACCAAGATGTAAATTGGTACAGGTAAGGGCAGTTTATCTATTCCTGTGCACCACAGATCGATGTTGGCTGCCACTCCCACAGAAGAGAAATAGTCTCCACGAGGAGACTCAAATGCAGTTTCCATAAGGTACCACCTAATGACCAGGGAAAGTTCAAATGTAAAAGGATGGTTAAAAGGCTGAACTTTTGAAAACAGCAGAAAATTGGTAACTTAACTAGTATCAGTTACCTAGGGTGTTTGTAACGCTGTTACACACACTCTGGACAATGGAACACACTTACAAACAAACCTGAACATGTTCGGACGATGGAACACACTTAGGAATAAATTAGAACATGTTCAGACAATGGAACACATTTACAAACAAACTGGAACATGTTCTGATGATGGAACACACTTTGAACAAACCGGAACATGTTCGGTCAATGGAACACACTTACGAACAAACCGAATCATGTTCGGACAATGGGACACACACACAAACAAACTCGAGCATGGTCATACAATGGAACACACAAACAGACCTGAACATGTTCGGACGATGGAACACACTTAGGAACAAACCGAAACATGTTTGGTCAATGGAACACACTTACAAACAAACCGGAACATGTTCTGATGATGGAACACACTTCAAACAAACCGGAACATGTTAGGTCGATGGAACACGCTTACGAACAAACCAGATGATGTTCGGTCGAAGGAACACACTTATGAACACACCGGATCATGTTCCGACAATGGGACACACACACAAACAAACTCGAGCATGGTCATACAATGGAACACACAAACAGACCTGAACATGTTCGGACGATGGAACACACTTAGGAACAAACAGAAACATGTTTGGTCAATGGAACACACTTACAAACAAACCGGAACATGTTCCGACAATGAAACACACTTAGGAATAAACTGGAACATGTTCCAACAATGAAACACACTGAAACAATGTTCTCCCTGTTCCTGTCAAAGAGAGGAAACAGCCAGAACAGTCATGTGATCACAACAACAACAATGACATCAAACACTTCACAAAATGTGTCATTCTCATCACATCAGCCTTCAATGACCCTTCATACCTTACAATGGTATATCAACAGAGAAAAATGGAAACGGCCAAACTTTCACACTGCAAAATGTGCTTGTGGCATTATTCTAACACCATTAGTAGGGCTGCAACTAACAATGTCAGCAACCTTAAAAGTGTTATTTTTTCTTCTTATTATTAGTATTACTTCCTGTTCCATTTTGTTTGTAAATTATTTGTAGTGGAACATTTGGAATACTAATTGGAAGCGTTGAATAATGTAATTGGCGCTTGCATTCAACCAGCATTTTATTTGGAACCGAAAATTCTGAGAACTTGACTATAAAATTTGTAATTGGCAACATTGTCATATTTTTCACTTATCTTTTACTTTATTTACAATGAGGAACTTCTAAAGCCAATAAGGTTCAAGCGGGCATAGTTACTTCCATCGACTACCCCTGTGTTCTGGTTTGATGTGGTTCTAGTCAAGTCAAAATTCAAAATTAATTTACACTAGTGATCCGACGATAGTCGCCGACAATCGAACTATCGTCGCTGTAAGGTCGAAGTCGCCGACTATCGATAGTGAATTGGAACAATCGATAGTCGCCAGTAATTGACGGCCAGGTGAACTGGTCTGTGGCAATTGAAAATAAGAACCATTTCCCCTAATTTTAGATAAAAATATCACTCATTTACTTGTATGGATCATTTTAATGGAATCAATATGCGTTGCGCTTGGGTATGCCTCATAGACCACACCGCCATTGCCTGTTTGTTTATGTTTTGACGCACGCGCGAGAATCTTATAGAATCGCTAAATCACAATTTTTACAAGGAGTATATCCACAATCCTTTAAATAAATCCCGCCTCCAAGCTCTATATATTTCTATTGGGAGGCGGAGTCTACGGTTGCTAGAACGATTTACCGCACATCGATTTAGTGAGTTTCTGAAGCGAGGAAAAATCAATCCAATTACCGTATATTTAGATTCGTATTTCTGCTTTAGAGCAATAATGAGCAGCGACAATTAAATCATAAGTTCATGCAAGTATCTAAAATTACATAATTTGATATTTTAGACGTTATTGGCAACCGGAATTGGGCCATTTCCGATTGTCATATATTTTCGCGACCTTATTTTGTAAATCGAAAGTATAGCAATACTGTTCATCTTAACCCACCCAGAATTGTTTATTTACACAATATACACGTATTTATTTGTTGTTTTCTGGTCTTCTGAATCTATACAGGAAAATGCTTTAATAATAACTTTTCTTTATTTGATGAAATATTACAAGAAGGCTACATTCATTTACTAATTATTTACATGACTCATTTATACATAATCTACATTTATAACACAAGCTGAAGCTAAAAGCAATGATCACAATATCATTATTGTTTAATTTGAAAAGAACAGTTTATTACCATAAATAGTTTCAACCTTTTAACATCCACACATTAGGCCACTGTCAAGTAGAGTTCTACTCTATGTTTTAGAAAATGATGAATCAATATTGAGTTTAACTGTTTATAAGGGTCCTGTGACTGGGTGTCACACCCAGGTAACCACTGCAGTCAATTACTTTGGTTCATTGCTCATAGTCTTAGGAACATGGGGCAAATTAATTCTCTCTTTCGACTGGAAAAACTATGAAGTCAATGTTCATTCGAGTTTTCGATAGCACAATCGATTGTACAATTGATAGTGAAATGAAAATTCGATTCGATAATCGATAGTGATGTTGGTCCGATTTTGGAACACTAATTTACACCCAAGACCATTCAAATTATTTCGTTGCCATGATGTTTCAGAAATTCGTTTGCACTAACTTTGAAAACAAATTTTTAAGAAGTAAAATTTCGTTATTTCTATTAAAAATTAAAACAAACTTTCAGTGGGGTTTCCAACAGAGCCCTATATAACCTCTTTGTACTGGCTACTAATGTTACTATCAACAAGTAACATTTATTTATGCCATTACATTTAATCCAATCCAATCATAGAAGAATTAGACTAATATGGTATTATAATTATCTATTATATAACACAGATTATTCTAAAAGTTAAATTGTTATTTAATATTTTGAAAAGTCATTATCAGCTCATTTAATAATCGAAACAGCAAATTTAGCTGCAAATATTTGGATTGGTCTAGAGGTAGACTGCTCACTCCTTGACAGAGAGGTCCCAGGTACAAGCCCTACATTGGCCCAAATTTTTAAACTTCACCATTGGCACTCAAGTGTGACATTGGCATTTTAGCAAGGGTGTTGGCAGCTTTTGATTCCAAACCATGGCACATTGCCTTCACAGAGCATACAGCCATCATTCTCACTTGTAATCATGTGTGCCTTTGAGCTCATAGTTTGGCCTTGACATTGAAGCTACGATGCTTGGTTTTGCAAATGACGGATTTGTCTCAAGCCAGAGAACATCTAGTCAGGTAATTTCACAATTATTCCATAAATTATCGAGTTATTCATAAGATACGAAAAACTGACCATGATTCACCTTCAACAACCAATTTTGACCTTGATTTCATGATGTTGACCTTCGTGTATTTTCACAATGCCTTTATCAAGTGACATTCATTGACAGACGAACAATCGCATTGATTTGAAAAAAGTTCTTGTAAAACTTACTTTTGTCTAACAATCGCAGCTTCGATATCGTTGTAGATCTACGTCCACGCTAAAAGTAGACGTCACGTGATGAGGGGCGCGCGAAGACGAACACTGGAAGGTTGTGATTCTGCAATTCTTACTGTGGCCGCAATTAATTAACGTTCGTGAAAGAAGACCCTCTTTAATTACTTCACATCGGCGACGAAGAAAAAGCATATATATTTCTACCTTTGGTGGATTCTTCAATGAATGCACGTCAGATCTGGACTCGAAAATATATGGACGGTGTAAAACCGGAAGAGAAGTGATGACTTCCGGTCGTCTGGATATGGCCAAAACATCAAAGCACTGAAAGGAACAGGGTTCTCATGCCTAGAACCGCATGAAAGTGGCCCCCAATGAGAAATGACGATACACAACAAAGTAAACCAACACATTGATTTAATATAAAACTATTGGTAAATTTCTGAGTATTTATGTACTGCAAATGTTAATGAACAAGATAAATAACGTCAAAATTACATACAAATTGCGGTAGGATGATTTCAAAGATCACCAGGCACAAAAATAGCACTTGTTAGAAAGTAATACTGTAAAATTGTAAATTGATTAAATTGAAGCATATTCGCGTAAACTCTTGTTGCAAAGATTTTAAAACTTCGGTTTTGTCTGAACATAATACCTAAATAAGTGAAATAATGCTTATGCCATAAGATGGGGTTAAGGACTTGTTAATTTTGCCAAAGGAATATGCGGGGACAACTGTCCCTAAGGCCTTGTGCATTAATATCCATCTAACAATAGAACAATTCGTTTTTCTTCATTTTCAGGTGTTTCCTTTAAGCTTGAAAAAAATCATCCTCACAAATCAGTGGTTTATAGTCAAGTCTCCAAATGAAAAAATATGCTAATTAAATCGAGAATGTTTGCTTCAAACACCATTGCAAATACATCCGGAGCTTTTATACGGTGAATATCTATATGAGATATAATTTAAATGACAAGTTCTAACGTTAGCTGCCGCATAGAAAATTATTCAGCATCAATGGAAGTTACCAATCTATTTGCTTTTTTCGAGCGTTTTCGTCGAATTATAAAATGTACCTTTCTGTGTATACTGTCGCACATTCATTGGAGGTTTGGCATGAATTAAAAGTTTTGGAATAGGAAATAGTAAATAAATACTAAATTTGCATTAGATCACATCAAATACCTAAGTAAATACATTATAATGTACTTTAAGTCTTTGATTACATTGTAATCATGAAATGTTCGTTTTCAACTGTTCAGACGACGTGATGTTCAGACGACGTGATTTCATCCAATTTGATTGTTAATTTGTTAACCGCGGTGTTGATTACCAGCAAGTTACTGACGAGCTTAACCGCATATCAACCTTGACATTTCGTTGCAAAGCAATCAGTTTTTGTAGTAAGAATAGTTTTGCAAGAATAACTTGGTTAAAAATACAATGTACTCAGGTGTAACGTATTCTGTTCATTACCGGAAGTGCCAAATGATTAACAGGGTATTGGAATCGACAAGCTGTTTGGTTCCAATTGCAAACCTGAACAAACCATGATTGACATAATTTCAATGACACCCTCTTACGTTAGTACATAGACTGCATGGCCTACAGACATGCATTTATAAAGTTTCCTATGTATCAGAACTAACAAGAAGATCTGAAGAGTGATTAAAGCAATGACCAGACAGGAAGAGAAGAAATAATTCTAAGTTATCATCGTTATAAGTTAATGATGCCGTAACTTAAAGATTTTTTAACAGGGAGCGTTAGCGAGCCTGTTAATTGCAGGCGTTAAAAATTACAGGGACAAGACTGCGAGCTAAAAATAGACGAGAATGCGCATTCCTCGGGATGACTTCGGACTTAGTCGCTATGAAAGTACTAACTTCCGAAAAAAACAGTAGTGCTTCGAACAATATAGTCCGGATTACATATTCTATCTTTTATTTATACTGACGACGATCAGTTGATGAAATGGAATGATCTTCGTCAATGAGCTTTGGACTACATCGTTATATACACGTACACCATTTGACCATCATTGTGTACGGTCAGTACAACAATTGTTGAAAGGGAAACTGGCACCTGTACGGTATTTAGTACACGTTTTTTGAGTTACACAAAAGCATACTCATTGCATGCATCACGACATAGCAATGGCTTAAACCAATCTCATAAAAATCAGACCCTTATTACGTTCCACTATTTTAAGCTGATATAGAAGCTTTTCGTTACAGAGTAAAGGAATCCAGAAACATGTCAGGATCTGATTTAAATGAGATTGGGGTTTTAAATAAGCCGTTTGCAAAGTTGCAAGTTTTTGCGTTGGAAATTACTTACTTTTCTTGAGAATGCCTTTAGGGGAGTCGCGTCGAACCACAGCGTTACGTCGCTGGAACATTAGCTTCCTCTTATCTGCTAGATTCATGGTTCGAATCAGTAAAAACCTGTGGGTATCCATCTTTTATACACAACGGTTAATATCCATCAAGTTAGAGCAAGAATGAATGAATGGTTAACGTGAACATTTCATGTTCGTTTTCATTGAGCTGTTTTACAGTTATCCTCGTCATTTAATTCGGAATGTTACTCACTATGATCACTACAAAATCCCAAGTCTCACATAAAATCCAAGAAAAATATAGATTCATCGCATGGTTTGAACTGTAGGAATTTCTTTCATATAAGGGTATACATTAAGCAATTAATATTCGTGTTTTAAAACCAAATGACGTCATTCATTGATGTAATTGGAACCGTTATTAAATCAGAAAGGCAGCATTTACTGCACTAAGGCAAAAAAGTCACGACATTTTGATTATATTTTTTAAAAAGTATTTTTTTACACGATTAATTTAAAGAGACAGTAAACTTATTGTCATCCAGTCTGGGAGTGGAGTTATAGTGCTAGCTACACGGGATCTTCCTGAAATCATTGAACTCCATCAGTATTCATATATGTAAATATTGTTGTCAGATATTGGAATTAAGTATGCAAAATAACGTCCCACAGTTGCTGGTTATCGAGTCTCCAAAGAACAGACGAGCAATCTGGCTAGCAATTATTTATCATATAAGAATATCTGCAACAAAAATGTTAGCTTGACAATATAGCCATGTAGCATTTTGAAATCTCAACAAATGAGCTTAGTTTTTTTAAATAATTGTTAATTGGTGTACTTAGATTCTCAGGGTGTGTGGACTCTAAAATTTCTTCAGTATAATTGAACTGTATTGAACAATTTTACAACCGTGAAGCAGATTGCTTTCTAGTCATATAGACTAATATTAAACTTTCATGTTGCTCACTGAAGGCGAACATGCTTATATTTCATATTTACGACATCTTGCTAACGTTATACTTTGACTGGTGGGTCTTGTTACACGTGTTCGGGAAAATGCAGCCGGAACAATACTATTAACTTTTGACAGAGGTTGTTGCATTAGTACCTATAGATGTATATTGACAAAATCAACAAAATGAAACAACAACGGTTTGTCCCACGGTTTGGCAGCGAGACAAAATGCTATGGTTTTAACACGTCTTAAAATTGTGGAGGTCTTGATGACTTCGGCAGTGAGGTGGGGATAGTTACGTGCAAGGCGTTCCTACAACAGACAAAACGCTTAACTAAGTACGAATCCAGAAACCAAGACAAAATGACCTATTGCCATGGGTCATCTAAGCTTTTGGGTTGCCACAAGCCCCGGGGGACAAGTTTGATTCGTCACGCGATACCCCAGTTGGAACATTATCTATCTTAACGTGGGTTTGTTTTTTTCTACAGCTAATGGAACAAATCATGTAATTCTCTAAAAATACGTGTACAAAATAGTATATGACGTTTTTAAATGTATCTATTGAATATACTAATCATACTTTAATCATGTTACAGTGATTTTGAACTGTAACTCAAGGCAATATCCATAACTATTAGATGTTCTACATTAGGATCAAATACCAGTTGATAACTTAATAGGGTATTTAATAGCCAGCGAAGCTGGCTATTGAAAATAGCCACACCAATAACGGGTCCACGTGCCTGTCTTCGTCGAGTCTCTGCCGGTACTAATGCTTTCAAAAAAAGTTATTTCCGGTCAAAAATTTCAGGCAGTTTTCCGAGGTGAATAATCTTGGAAAATAAGAAAATTCTTAATCTCGAAACGGTTGAGCCCAAATGTTTTCTTTTGTATTCTTCAATTTTTAAAAAATATTCTATGAAATGAAACAAAATTATTGAATCAACAAAGGGAAGTAAACACTCCGAGGAGCGGAGCGACGAGTTTTAGACCGTTCCCTTTTTCAAAACAAAACAAAAACATCGTGTGCTGCAGTTAACTTTAGCCAACTTAAGACGTTAAGTAACCAAAACGAAAAAGTATATAAAATATTTATTTATATGGATTGATTCCGGATTAATCGTCAACCAGGTTGAGCACTTCAATGTTGTTGTAAATTTGCTTCGATCGAAATTGGAAAGAGAGTCGCGAAATCATGTTCCGGATGAGCTGATAGTCCGAGAGTCTACACACTCACTGTATGCAAGCTGCGAAGCACAATTGTGTGATATTTGTTGTGGGTCTAGATCTAGTGATATATACCTGGGCCCCATCAAATATCGTACGGTGTCGCTTTTGTAATATCTTCGATTTTCCAAGCGGATACAGTATGGACGAAAGACAAACATGGTTAGGTAGGCCTGGGAGGCTGGAAATTATCTATATTTTGGGACAAAATAAAACCTCATTCAGTAGGCCTACACTATTACAGTACAGTATATGTATGTCGTTGGTTTTATTGATTTTGAATCAAATTATGACAATTTCAATGCATTGAATTGATTTTTACAATGTACAGTAGTGGTAAGGGAAGAAACTCCAGACTATGTACAATGCTTGCATACATTTGTTATCTCCCTTGGATAAAGCATATATAGTAGCAACTGGAACCCGTTTGTATATCTTCAAATATAGCCTAGCTGTTATCTAATATTTATTAAATACCGATTTAGGCGATGCCTTAGTTCATATTAGTGTAGATATTATACATAATCGATGTAATAAAAACATCACTAATGATTATGTAATCTTTTGAATCGTTTGATGTTGACACTTTACCATCGTAATTCATCATTATAGTTTAATCGACCGATTGACAAACTTGTATTTAGCGACGGGAATATGTAACTAATATAATTTAGTATGATATAAGCCAAGATCTATACGAAGATCCATTTCTGTTTAAACTAAACTTTTAAAAATATGAGTTGGTCTACATATCCATGTGGTTAAATGAGTATCGCGACATAACCATAACTTTTAGACCGACCTTATTGTTCAAATGACAAAGATCAATTTCTCTTCGTTCTTTACCACAGGAATTCCTTAAAATGGCTTGATTCTAAATTGTGCTAGATCTATAAGAAAAAAAGAAATGATATTCTAAACACACATGTTTTAATTTGCCTTTAAAATGATTAAAACACAGAGTCCTGTTTTCCCCCGATATGCAAGATGAAACCACTCTTAGACTTTGTGAACGGCAAGGAGACTGTCAATACATGTATATTTCTACTTCAATTAAGTATACAATGGAATCAAATTAGTAGCCTCTAATACAATTAGAATGTTTCAAACGTTTTTTAATTGAAATGTTACGTTGCTGGTATATCAATTTGGGAGACTACTACTAGTGAAATTTTATACAGAATTCAGATGCTTCGTGTTTCCAGTTTACACTAACTTGTGAGGGCTTTTTTGAGAATTCTGGACGTACTTTGGATGGATTTCCTTCAATAAAAGTGCCGCAAAACCTGAACCTGTACGTACGATTTTTAAGAAAAAATAAATTTTAACAAATTAAGAACTTTTTCATTTTCTCTGTACATGTAGTTAAAACTGGGACCGTATTATGAAATAAGAAATTTGTTTCACGCAGATTTCGAAATGAGACAAAGGATAGCTTCATTCAGAACTTTAGCACAAATTTGATTGGTGCAGTTTTCATGATCAGCGTCAACTTGCTATGATTCCATGATTTCTTAAATATCATGCTTGTAAAATTAATGATGATTTATACACAAGTTCAAGTTTATTAGCAAATGTTTATGCATGCACTTTCCAGAGAGTTGAAGGACCTTACTAATTGGTTTGTTAATTGGCATGTAATGAATGTATAAGTGAGTGGTTATTTACCCTACCAGACATAAGATGTGGGTCAGATTACGTAGTGTACTATGATACAATTGGTACCAGGGGACTATGGTATTGATTTATATAGTCCTTGCAAGCATGAATACCAACCTTATTACATCGGTCAGAGTGCAATATATGGTAATATCACATAGCTACTCATGTCCGATAACTGGTACATGTTGTACAAGAAATAAATAATTTATTCGTTTACTAATAATTGATTGAATCAAAACTTACATTTGACCATAAAAAATATTTATATGTTTATATTCATATTGACAGCATCGATGTTTTATATTTAAATTATTTACGCTTTAGGGCATTCCAAGAACTTGATTAGTAAGTGCGAAGGACTATATACATGTATAATGAAACTATCATAATGCTAATCAAGCGGAATTAAAAAAAAACGAAACACCAGCGTAAAAATTAAAATCATAGACGATGTAAACAAATATTTTCTTATATTATACACAAATGCTAATCAAATGGTATGAGTGGTATGCTAATTATGATCGAACATGCTCATGTATTCTATGAATCGATAATTCACACCAAGATTACTTTGGGTCCGGAATTTCCAAAACTTCTTAATACAAGCACGATTACACGTTTAATTCCAAAACTATTCCAAGAAAAGCACAAAACATATTCCTTGAATCAACGTCATTCTCAGTAAAAAGGTAACGTTAAAAACGTAACGTAAAAACGTGTACTAAGTTGCGAAAAGAAGCCGGTAAAAACTTTCTGTTGTTAGCACGTGTATTATGACCGTATATCACCCAGTTACAAATATTAAGGTAATAAGTGATAGAGATATAATAAAATATGACATTTATTACACGTGTAGTATGTATATAGAATGTTGAGGACTCATTGTAAATACACGAATTATCATATAATACGGTATAGTACGGTTTGTATTGTCAATTATACACTTCCCTGTTTGTTTCACACTCATGTATTACATAATGTACATTCTTTGATGAACTATAATATTATTTTAATTAATTATGAGGATTTCTCTGATTTGAATAATCATACTACCGGTATTTTTATTGTAATCTAGCAGATCAATGTATATACTTTCGGATACCTTTAATTAATCACGGTCCTCGATCATTTGATTATTTCGGGTCCGATTTACCCTTCCACGCCTTAATGTATACACACCCTAGTTCCTGAAACCAGGCCCGGATCCACCGGGGGGCACAGGGGGCCCGTGCCCCCCCAGTTGACCTCGGAGTGACCATTTTTTACATCACTTAAATGTTAAAATCCTTAATATATTACCAATCGATTTGGCTGTGGATCGATATTTTGTGACAACAACCCTGTATATTACATATTCCGGAAGCGAGGGCAACAAAATGTGCCCCCTGTTGTGTAATCACAAGGTCCATGTGCCCCCTGTTGTGTAATCTCCAGGTTCAGTTTACACTTGATCTAATCATCCAGATGTATGTTTTACAGCGTCTGAATGATGCGGATCAAGGTGTCTGTGCCCCTTGATCAATGTCACTACAGCGCTTGAATTAACAGATTAAAAATTTTGACATGAATTTGAAGAAAGTAAATTTTCTTATTGACATGTTTATTTGTTATAACAGTAAACTGATTATGTAACGCTACAATTTTAATGATATCAAGCCTGTCCGGTTTTCAAAGAAAAACGTTAAAATTCAAAATTGAAAAAAATTCTTCTCAAGGCGGACTTTTAAATTGTCTATCTTTGCAAGTTGAATTGTTCAAATAAATTTTCTAAAACGTACGGGCGCAATAATTTGCAAGATTTTTATTATTTAAAAAAATGATCTGAACCTATGAACACTGCTGTCTAAGATAAAACCATGCATGGCATATGTAAAACAACAACCAGTTGCATCCACGCCCCCACCCCGGGGATGGGCTATGGATAGCCGGGGGAAACGACCGTACATGTTTTTACCTTTCAGCTAATCCCCACTGCCGGGGAAAGGTTGGGAATTTTTTCTCCGAACCAATTCTTCGGGGACAGTATTTAGTTGTTAGGGGACGGGAAATACTTGAGGTTTTACTATCAGCTGTCCCCGCAGGGCCGTGGAAGGGCGGGGATTTTGACAATTCGAAAGTAAAAATCCTGGCCCAAGGGCGGGGGTGGATGCAACTGACTGGTGCATAAGTATTTCACTACTGGTCTTCAAAGTTCAAGTATTATTTATGGGTAGTCAGGAAGATTTCTTTTAAGAATATTGTGTAATTCACGTTAGTTTTTGATGATGTAGCAGTTCAAATTTATACGTTTACTTTTGATTTTAAAAGCTTAAAGTGCAGGAAATTGCATGATTTTAATTCAAAAAGTGAAAATTTCGTCGCCGGGAGGGGACACCCCTCCCGCACCCACCCCAACTTAGCCTTCGAAAATGTCTTGTGCCCCCCCAGTCCAAAATTTCTGGATCCGGGCCTGGAAACAACCACCCGATGCTTGATCTAAGTCAACGAAGAGCCTCGACCATTGGTAAATGCCGTTCAGCAGTTGGATTGGATTTTGGTGCAGTACATTATGCTTTACTAACATGAAACTATCAATATTTATAAAATTTAAAAATCTCATTTTCTCCAGAACGGCGCGAAATTGCCCTACATGAAGACCGTCCCCAAAATCTAGTCAAGTTGGGCCCTGGCCTTGTGATCTTCTGTAGACGTTGTATTATTTACATGTCCTGTATCACGGATGGTCACATAAATCAGTCGAGTAATCAATTATGTTATCAAGTACATTTATCCTTTTACGACTAAATCGCTGGGTCGGACTCTCACTGACTGACAGGTTGAGTTCGATTCCAGGAAAGCTATACGACCACATTTACTGCCGGACATAACTATCAGTACACACTCACTAGTATATTAGGCCATACCAAGTCGTATTTTCGTTTAGCGTCCACCCTATATTCGAAAACCTTTCTAGCTATCTTGAGACAAAAAACGGAGCCCTTGAAAAATAAAATCATAACGACTTCGATCCATCTTCATCATTATATTATGGCTAACAAATATAGCTTTCAAGCATTGGTAATCATAATAACTTAATGAAATAACTGAAAACTTATTTGCGTGAAACTTTATTCTGTTTAGACGTAGGGACATGATGGTGAACAAGTATGAAAATTATGAAAGCAATATCTAAATGAATTTTGAAAACAAGAGTTTACAAGCTTGTATTTTACTTTCCCAAGATACCCAAACCACAGGCCTAAGAAATTACAGTTTTTTACTTCCCCAATTTTCCATCCATTCAATTTGTATACAAATGTAATTGTAGTATACATTCTGTTATCTAATGAATGAGTGAAAATTTGGGGATGTTAAATCTTTTGACTTTTTTTATATAATTCCGTAAGCCAGGGCCCAAACCCATCCGTCCTCGGACGCTAAACTAAGCAACGATTTCGTATGGCCTGAGCACTCACTCCGTACAGAGAGGGCATGATCGCGCGAAGAATGTCAAACATGGCTAATCACGTCAATATCTGACAGATTTTACGCCACGAGGGTGATAAAACACGAGCCAAAAATTAATCAGTGATCACCGTTTGACAAATTAGTAATGTGACGTCATAGTTATCTACTATTTAGTAAATATTTCTCAAATTCACATTTTATCAATTTGTAAGTATGCTATTAATAAGTTTATCACATAACGGGCGGTTTTGGAGTGCCGTAAAGTCATGCCAGAAGTATCGTTTGGCACTCCCTGACTGTTACATATTAAATATGACCACGATATCTTGGGGTTACGATCCAAGTATCGCTAAAATAAAGTTATTGATCAATAGAATGTTACATTCGTGCTTATTTCGTACGAGTTTTATTAAACTCGTGCAAAACATATGACTCTCTGCAAAGCATGGTGTCTCATTATTTTACCGTATATCACAGGAATTCAGTTGTATCTGGTTAAGTATAAGGAATTTGTTTATTCTTATACTACACATGTGTATTATAACTTTCAAATGTGTTCATATTATATTTAGAATACTAGAATGGCTATTTGGTGGTCATTTTGGATCTGGACAAAATACCCGCTGGATGTAATCCCAACTACTTTTTTGTCAAGCTGGATAAATCCCCACCATGCATTTTGCAAGGTGGACAAAATTCCCAGCATAGAGGGGACTAATCTCAATCATTTTATTTGCCTGAATTTAAATAAAATACATTCTTTATCCTTGCATAGTCCTGTAATAACTAAAACCAAGTCAATATAAGCTTGTTTTGGTGTAAAATATGAAGTACTTAGGTATAGCAACTATGAAATAAGTTTACATAATTCATTGAGTGGATTTTGTCCAAGGATGGGGATGTTGTCCATCTTGAGGAATCCATGTTAGGGATTTTATCCACATTGACAAAAATGAGCAGTGGGAATTATGTCCAGCACCCTGGTCATATATCATACAAAAGTTCGTGTTTCCCCTATTTTTTTTTTTCAGAAAAATATACTGTATTACATTTTGTACGAACTTAGTCATTTAGGAACATCAATGTATTATTCTCATACAAAAACGGCGAATGTATGACTTTATCGGCAAAGTTGTTTGTGCTTACGAAAGTATTAGACCAATATAGAGTAATGTAAAATTCATAGTGACGTCATTTTGTTCGCAAAACATATATCACAATGCCAACCATACACTATTCCAAAAACCGGAAATCTAAAAAAAAAGGTGTTCTTAATGGACTGGTCTGGCACATTTTCTCATCCTATCATAACAATATAAAACATTTTCACACTTTGATCATCTCGACATTTCGAATCCCAGGTGACGCATCGTCTATTCTAACTCTTACATGTACATATATTGTGTTCTATTCCGTTGTCTTCATAGTTCAACGCACTTAATTTAATAGCATTATATCATATAATAAGAAGTTGAACTATGTATTTGTTTTACGTCTGTCATCCAACCTGTGATCGTAATTAAAATCACTGTGTATAAACGAGTCGATTTCCGGCAATTGCAATAAGGCGTACACGTTGAATTATAGACTACGACTATATACGTCATACAGTGATAGGATTTTGCCTGTGCTTTTAATTGCTATACATCATACAAATTGAATTTTATAATAGCCCAATAAGCCATACAGTGATGTGGTATATATACGCTGTTAAAATGTTTGTATAATAACTGCTATTAAATAAAGACTTCAAACAAAATAGCACATAGATGATCAGTTTGCAGATTTTGCTGAGTGAGCAGTTATTGTATTGTATAAATTATATCTGTGAAAATGTCATCTTAGACTGTCAATAACAACAACAACACAGACTATCAACAACAACAACAACAACAACAACAACAACAGCAGCAGCAGCAACAGCAGCAGCAGCAGCAACAACAACAACAACAACAACAACAACAACACTGGTTATCAATAACAACAACAACAACAACACTGTAGTATTACTACCCCAGCATTGGGACCAATAACACGTCATATCCAACATCATAAATACATAAATATCAATGACAAATTGGCATACGTACGTGCGCCAATTAGCGCTATTGAATTACTTAGTATAGCAGTCAACATGGTGACCTGTGCAATGTATGTGCATCCTATGTACTAGTATAACGATCCGATGAAGCATCTATCATATATTTGTGATCACAGATATGTTATGTTTCTATCATATATAAATCATAAAGTACAGTTGAATTGTTTTAATAGTCATGATTAAGTAGTCTGTGAAATAGTATGTTGCCCATAGGCTACATTGAGAATGTCAACAATTATGTACATATAATAAAATCCAAAGACAAATATCAACCAATTTGGCAAAGGTAAAAATGTAGCAACATGGAACGGATCCATGCCTATGCGGTATGCCTACATGGGTGACCATAAACATGTATAAAGAAACAGGTTGGACAAATCAGACAAAACAGACATATCAGCAACAAACTGAGTACGAGCATACCCAACGTACCGTCACTGGCCTACGAAGAAACAAGAGAATCGAATCTTTAAGATAAGATATGTATTTTGCTCTACGCGTGTGTATAAATAATCATTGGTATGACATAATGACAGAACAAGACAAAATGCTCATGGATACATAAGACTATAGTTGATGAAGAATAATTATGTTACTCGCAGTTGAGTCTTGGCGGATCACCATACGATTGGAACGGTCGTCAGGACAGAGACGTGGCATTAGGCCTATATTTTTGTTCAAAATGTGTGTTTTAACCCTTTGCACACGGAACTATATATTCACATATGACCAAGCACATTTCATGAAACCTGACTCAAAACTCATCAAGCTACACAAACCGATCAGAAACGGTATACATTTGTTCTTTGTGGTAGAAGCTGCATTGCCATCCGATTTCGAAATTCCCTATTGATACTCTGAAATTCACTGTCGTCCCAATTTGGTTCGATGGAGTTACAGGCGTCCACATTGTTGGGTGTTTTGTCAAATTTGTCATTTCACTATAACGAGCAGCAGAACTAATCACCATTATTCTAATGACAAATTTTACTGATTATCCCGAAGAAAGGTTGATATTAGAAAACAACCACCCTGTCTTAAACACTTACAATCATCCAGGTTTTTGTTATTAAACAAATATTAAACAAAGGACAAATACATGATGCATGAGCTATAGTTCCGGTGTTTCAATTGAAAGCTGCTCGCTGTCGGATTAACTATTATTATAAGCAATACTATTCAAAAAAAAAAATTAAGCTATTGTCGTGACGGAATCGTGTGCAATGATTAAGTTTGTTTTGTCAGAGTCATTTTCTCAAACACTACCACAGGTGTCCACTCGAACCTAGGCATAGTTATCCACAATCCCAAAGGGGATCCATGACAGCCCTTGTTACTATCAAGAACGAGAAAGTCCAGCGCCCAGCACTCGTAGGCGATGCTTACGTCTTTTTTAGTTTTAATGTTTCTGTATTTTGAAATTAAGTCAACGTTTACCTACAAATATGCAAAAATGTAAAATTCGCGAATAGTTTGTGAATGCCTTATTGTATTGTTTTGTGACAACACTGTGAATGTGACAGATCTGTGGTTGATTTCTAACGAAAAGAAGACGACAGAATAATGATAATGGTGTGAGTTTGTATACATACCCAATCGCTGATTGATGTCAGTACAGTCCGTTCAAAGTTAAATAATACTGGTTATAAACATTGGCTCGTCCTTCAGGTAAACGTTGTTTATCTATGTTTAACTGGGTGTAACTGATTTAACTGTCGCCCCTGTTATTCTGTCAAGTGGAATTCCGCTATTCTTTCGTACGGGATATAGTTCCCTCATTAGTTCCAGCCAATATACAGATAAATTCTTTTGTACATTTGCATTAACACCAAATGTATACTGATACACTTGAAAGAAGATGCATTAAATTAAAATATCAATAATATAATGCATTCCGTTTGTTCGATTGTTTGTGCTTCATACATGCCTAGGAACTATGAATGCACTAACACGTTGAGTGTTCTGGCAAAGAACTATGAATATCCTAAAAAACTTGCAATAAATTTACTGTTTGATGTTATTAGATTTGTTTCACTCATTAAATTTTTTCTATCGGTCGAGGACTCTGACAGTACGTCAATGAATAAATAAATAGCCAAGTATTACGGAAAAAAACAAGACAAATTCCAATGACACATTTCCAAACGTGTCGACTTTTCCTACACTTCTTCAGGGTAACACATTGTTATGGAGTTGAATAAATAGGACATAGGACTTACAATGGAAGGGGGATGACACCTTTGTGGATGCTGGACCACATGCTCGGGTGGTACATAAATAGTTTACATGTCGCAGGTTCGAGTATGGCCATCAAAGTAATGAATCCCAGTGCTACCTGAGATTCAAGTCACACCGAGTTTACGTCATATACAAGTTTACGTTACCATCGAGTATATATCAATAATACAAACGATAAAGATATCTCCAAATTATGATATAATTTATAATAACTTACACATGGTGCTGGCGAGTGTCAAATTTTAATCCACCGTTGAAAAATAATCGTAAACATACAATTTTGACACAATTCACTATACAAGTGTCACACAGTAATTATATTAGTTTTATACAAATTCGTCCCATAAAATACGATTTTCTCGTTTTCTTCTAAATTGGGCTCAAATAGCAAGTTAGTGGAGCGTATTTTAATAATACATACTTAAACAGCGTAGAGGAGAGTACATAATACATCTCTAAACGAAGATGTTACGGTCGCATTAATCATTGAGTTAGATCTATATAGTGTTCATC
Organism: Spisula subtruncata; assembly: GCA_963678985.1. Taxonomy (NCBI): domain Eukaryota; kingdom Metazoa; phylum Mollusca; class Bivalvia; order Venerida; family Mactridae; genus Spisula; species Spisula subtruncata. Next base: position 30,276,393 of record OY787669.1, read on the forward strand.
AACAATTCAACTAGCGAATCAAACACATATACAAACTGTACGTATATAAGTATGTTATTAAAATCTATCATACAAAAGAACAACTCAGCGTGGTGTCTTGATAATGTGATAATTAATTTTCCATGTTATGAAATAACGACCCATGATAGGGAGAGAGTGACACTATGGTCAAACATTGTACATACGCCTACAGCTTTGTACAGAAGGTACTAGTATTACACTTGACAGATGGATTCGAACATACATGTACATGTGGTCAAGCATCTTGTAGCACTGCCCTCTGTTGTACGGACGGAACATATACCAATGGTTTGCTGAGTATGGTTGGTATAAGGGTTGACCAGCGAACTTTTTGGTTCTAGAGCGGAGGTCGGCTCTTAGCTGTATTGCATTCGGTCACATGGTGGTCACCGTATTTTAGTCTTTCTTTGTGAAACTATGTCATCATGCTCTTAAATTACAGAGGAAACTTTTCGATAGCTAGATTATGTGTGAGCATTGCTCAGTGTGGTTTATGTTATGACGTGCTTTTACTTTTTCTGTGATCGGCTGGTTGAGTTGGGTGCAGCCTTCCCTGTCCGATTTCCTAATATCGTTTTTGAATTCACAGGAACACTAATTAGTAACTCAAGAGCACTTGTTGGCGACGCTGAAGTACTGAATATTAGGTTACTACGAATGGATGCATACAAACCAAGGGAAACAACTCGAACTGGCAACTAGCGACAACATTGCAAACTGTTGCTTATTTGTTTGAGTAGAAAAGCATGTCACGTTAAAGGAACGCGCATTTGCTCATTGATATATCTACTCACTCATTTATAGTGTTATTCAAAGGCTAAAAGCTAAACTTTTGTACGTCATATGCAGCCTACCAACGGAAGTTCTTCAACAGCTCAGGACTGGGCCAGAATTACACCACTGTGGTTGCCACGAGGGATTAGTGTATGTGTCTGTGAAAATGTTCTGAGCATGAAGAACCCGTAAATAGACCTTAAGAACCAATTTTTCTCGGCATTGAATATCAACTGATACCACTATACCTCATGTACCTGGCAATTTCTCCATTATTTAACTGAACTGAATATTCGCAACGATGTCATGATATTATGAATAGTTGTATACCTTCAAAAGTTCCTATAACCAGTCCTGACTGGCATGGTTCTACTTCGGTAAACAAACCTAATTAGTATACAAGTTAGTTGTGATTTGTATCCTATATGTCGTATTGTCATGGTAATTTGTATTGCTACACAAATGTGTATATACTTATCCTGTTGTACCTTTGCCTGTTTATAAATGTTATCATTACTGTTGTAAAGACGATTGTAACATAGACACTAACACTGGGATTGCCTACTGCGCTTTAAATGGACGAAGATCTAAATAATGTCTTTGAAATAAAGGTGTTTTTATTGCAATGACTTTTTACATTGGTCATTAGGTCACAGATCATCACAACATTCTGAACAATATATGGTGCAGCTGGGTGAGTTATGGCCATGTTATGCCCAACACATCATTATGTATGTGCATCAGTGGTTAGTCAAGTTCCTAGACTATGTTTCGGACAAAAAACACACTAATTGAAAAAGAATATGTGTAACACTGCAAATACCGATGTTCTAACTACACCGATATTTCAAGTTCAATCGGGGTTTTGATCTGGCCCCGTGTTCACAAAGGATCAACTGATCTGGATTCTGAAAATAATTTTTCAAATTTTAGAAGAATTTGGTAACTTTTGACAATAACAACTTAAAGCTATGTAGAGAATACCTTATCTACTTGCAAGTTAACATGTTCAGAATATTTAAACCATTCTTTTTTCTGTTGCTAACGTTGATTATTGTACTTGAGACTGAAACTGATCCTGAAAAACGAGGATCAATTTTTAAAATGAGGATCAAGTAAGTATCTTTATAACTAACCCTAAAAACTTATTTTAATGCCTTTGAAATTGAAGGATATGTTTTTATATACCCACATGTATAAAAATATCAAAATTAACTTTAACATATCTATACTGAATGTCAAAGGATATATTTGATCTTGATCCTGATCTTGAAAATTAATCCTTTGTGAACTTTGGGCCTGGTGGCATCGATGGACATGCTGGCCATTGATACCATGGATGTTGATGGCGACGGGCCAAAATACATAATCCAGAATTTGACCATCAACTTTGACTACGACTGGTGATAGACTTTTTTATGTTCATAATTCGTGCGACCTGAAAATGACGATGGGCTGATAAGTAAGAGACGTCAGATTGTATAAAACACAATATGTGTCATTTTCAGTTAAAAGGGGTCAAGATAAAGCACAATAATTTAATGTACCTCGAATCAGATGCTTCTCCCTGAACTACGTAAACAGCTTTAAACATCAACATACGAGGTAGTGTGTGTGTTTTTTAGAACGGACATACGTCTGAGAAGTTATTCACGACGTGTAATCAATTTCCCGCCAAACATTGTGTAGCACGTGCACATTAACTCGTTTTGTACCATGATGCCTTCGTGCACAATAATCACGTGACATCAAACTATTGTACAGGCTATATCCATGTTGAGCCAGGGAAGATAACTCCCAAACAATTATGTTTATCAAACTAATACAAATTACCTCCCTTGAAGCAAAAATCGTGAATGACTGAAGATATCCTTGAAGGGCTCACGACATAAAGGCTGGCCCAGAAATGACCGTGTTTTATACAAGAATGTGTAGCCAAAGATTTGTTTTTCCCCAAAGCTTTAGGCACTGACCACTTATGTTATCTCCAGTCTGACATTCATCAATAATACTTCATTTGTAAAGAAATATCACCTACCAACCAAGGAGCTATTTTCAATGATGTTTTTGACAGTAAATGGGGGATAACAGTTCTATCTGTCAATTAATTTTCATTTACACACATATGCAGATTTCCTTATTCTGGTTTAATGCCGTTTCTCAACAATTTTTTCATAGTATCCACAGTTTTGACAAACTTTCATGGATGGGTATAATCTGCAATACCACTGGAATCGAACTCTGTCTGCTTGATGTTTTATATCCTGATGCTTCATGATATACATTTGGAGATGCAATGCTGTGAATGCAGCATTTTGCAGGACTAATTCAAGTGTACCTTTGGGACTCTTGGTTCTCATTGTCCAAAACAATAGTCTGGGAACTTGACTAACCACTGACGTATGAGGATGGTGTTACTATGAGGAGGGTGTTACTGCAAGTAAGTATGATTAACAGTGGTTGCCGCCTTATCCAGTGACCCGGGTTCAAATCCAGGTGGAGGCAGACATATGACTGCCATATTTAGCAGAAAGCTGACTGACAAATACTTTAAGGCTAAGCTTGGCATTAAGAACAAGACAATTAAATATATCATCTTTTATGCCTGCCATATTTAGCAGAAAGCCGACTGACAAATACCTTAAGGCTTGGCTCTGCATTATGAACAACACAATTAAATATATCATCTTTTATGCCTGCCATATTCAGCAGAAAGCTAACTGACAAATACCTTAAGCATTAAGAACAAGACAATTAAATATATCATCTTTTAATATCATTCATGGCAACAACTGAAAATAATTTATAACACTATATTACGATCATAACCTCACAAAATACTGCAACATATTTAATACATATATACACACATATATTATATACACATATAATACAAAACAGAGAGAGAGATTAGTTGTCGAAATTGTGTTATACAAAAATAGTAGGATACATTTCTGTATCCATAGTAACGGCAGGAAATATGTAATTACATGAACATAGACTTAATTGCCTGCAAGACAGTCGTAACTGCTTATAATTAAAGAAGGATATACAACAGTCTTGCAGGCTACCCTCGTAATGTCTTTTTTGGTTACCAAGACGAAATATGTTGAAATTGAAAACGTAATTTCTCGCAGAAATGATGACAACTTATAGGAAACAATATTTCTATGATAGGTATCAGTACACATAATTGAATTGTCAGGAATGTAATCTAGAAACTAGTATTTGTAATATAATAATATTCATATACCAGAACTCATAGTTTTCATTTTATAGTTTATTGTTTAATTAAAGGGACATGCCTTTATATTATATATATTTTATAAAACTTTAATATTCACTGGTGGAAATAAATGAAATGGAATTTTTCTGAATCAATAAAACTTAAAATGATAAACATGGTTTTGAGGCAGACATTATCCGGTAATTCTTATTCAACATTGTTTGGACATCATAGTAACCATTTTTTTAAAACTCTTTGACACAACGTTATCAAATAAGTTATACTATGAGTTAGTTAATGTTCTTGGTAAAAATAAAGTAGCAAACTTTTAATAACACACTATATACACAACATGGCATTTTAAAACTATATAAAATGACTAGATTACATATTTCTATATACAATGTTCAAAACTTCTGATGAACAATTCATTGACTATAATACAGAACAGAACAGAACAATAAATGCCATTGTTGTACACCGTAATATAACAAGAGCACTGCCTAAGATTGCTGGATGCTCGGCTTTCTTGTCTTGATAGTAACAAGGGCAGATAACTCAACAAATATAGGTCACATGCTTATCAGCCTTGTCAGTGAATAACTGCCAAGTTTCAAGTGGATACACTTGATAATGTTAGAGAAAATGACTCTGACAATAAACTTAACCAACACACATAGAAGCTGATGCAGAAGATCCTGTTACAACAATAGCTAAACTTTTTTTCTTCGAAAAAGCGAGCTAATAAGTATGTCAAGGGGTTCCTTTAGCTTCTGAATCCAAAGGGTCATTTTGATACATTTTATCGCCAAAGTGCACAGTCATGGTTTAAAGAGAAAATGACCCTTCTAACTAAAACCTTTATGGTCAAAATGTGGATTTTTGAAAATTTCAAGGGTCATATCCCCTACCCCTGAGGCAAATTTAAACCCTGACACCCATATACATTTGAAACAATGTATATCAAGTGAAAGAGTACTTAAAAGATCACAAGATGAATTATAATAAGACCCTGTTTTTTTTCAAAATATCAAATTCTATTTCAACCCTTGGAGATACAAAAATATTGATGCATGTCACCAAATCAATATTAACCATTAATTTCTGAGTAGACACCATGTTAACACAAATACGAATATACATGTATGATATACTGTTTTATCTATTTTCTAGTGAGCATTTTATTAATAAAACAAATAAAAAATGTTAATATTACAATTCAGTAAACAAAATCAAAAGGCAAGAAAAAGCACCAGTTCTACATTATCTACAGCCATCATTACAACATGGAAGCTGGTACCCTGAAGGGCCTAAATCTCAACAAAATTGGCCCGGCTTGAAATAAGTTTAAGGTTTTCTATTAGCACTATGATTACATAACAAAAACTACTTCATATAAAATGCCCCTACCATATATGGCAACAGGTTTACTAGAAACAAGTTTTAAAGATCAGGCATTCAAAGGCTTTTCAAAGAATGTTATTAAGCCAGAATATTAGTTTCAGTACAAAAAAAATCAAACAATTACATGAAGAAAGAAATGTTATTTCCGAGGAAAATGAAACAAAAAACGAGTGATGCACAAACTAAATTTAGAATAATGCACAAAAATAATGTAATAAAATAGTTTAATATGGTACAAAACATATTGCACTTAAATAATAATACAAACAAATGGAAAAATGTGGTAAATTAAACCAGGATTTTGTCCTCTTTCCAGGACAATGCTGACCACTCTCCTACACAGAAAGTGCTTGAGGTACCAATGCTTTATCGTACTTCAAATAAAGAGTACCAACTCCAATAAGGAAGAGTACTGTCTTCAAATGAAGAGTACCAACTCCAAGTATGAAGAGTACTGTCTTCAAATGAAGAGTACCAACTCCAAATGAAGAGCTCTAACTTCAAATGAAGAGCACCAACTCCAAATGAAGAGTACTAACTCTAAATGAAGAGTACAGTGAAATGATACATAAATATAAATGTTATGTACAAGCTTATGTAACAGGTTGTTAAAATAAATGAAAATCTTGATAGAAAGTTCAAGCAGTTTCTACAATTATTCTATAAATGCACACCCTGTCACTGTGACAACAGGATCGGTTGCCATAGTAACATCACAAAATGACTAACAAGCAACAAATATCACAATAATGTAACATGCACCATCAATAACAAACACTTTAACATACACAGAATCTCATCAAGCACATAGTTTGTAAAACACCTTCTGATTGGATAATATTGTGCTATTATATCCTTCTGAACACTTGGAGGTCCAATGAAATGCTTTGTGACAAATCTAGCAACAATTGTCACATGGTTGTCACTGTCAGTGGAAAAAAATGCAACCAGATTTTATTGGATGTACACAATGTCACTAAGCACAAATATAAACTGCTTAAAAAGTTTAGTGATCACAATTTGTGATGAGAATTGAGTTGTGTTCTATGTAAAACAAATAGCTGCTTTATATAATGGATTAGCACTATCCAACTGGAGTGAACTGTTGAAACCGGTATATATCGTAGTACTTTCCAAATGGAGTGAACTGATGAACCGGTATTTATCGTGGAATCCAATTATTGGTCCTTTCCAGCTTTTCATGAAGAAATCATCTTGTGTTTCACTGGATAATTATCTGGGTCAAGCTGACTGGACTTCTGCTAGTGAAGAGTACTAACTCCAAAATGAAGAGCACTAACTTCACATGAATTATCTGGGTCACACTGACTGGACTTCCACCGAGGATGTACCAGTACTTGTCAGACTGGGTCTATGATTCTGCTGTAACCATAGCGATATCGACACGAGGCTTCACATGGTATCATACATGTGCTTCCTCACTTATTTCTATCATGTTCATTTTAAACTGTTGTAATTCTTTTAAAGTCACTGATAATTTGTCTCGCAAATCTTTAATCTCTTTCTGACTGACCTGTAAAATAAAATCACACATTTCTTAATCTTGACAATAAAATAATCATGAAACTAGAAAAGTTTCTAATACAAAATGACCCTGTATCTCATCAAGGGCTAGACTCTGGCAATATTCATCAGACTATACATATGTAAGACTAGATATAGGCTTTAACAGTGGGGACTTGGGCTTTTGATAATTTTTTTGGGTTGTGTGTCGGCATTGCTCAGTGTTATGTTGTGGTGTTGTTATTTTCTGTGCTCCGCTGGTTGAGTTGAGTGCTGCCTACCCTGTCCGATTTCCTCATATCTTTTTTGGCACCGACTATTAATTTGAAGTTTCATTGAAATCCCAACAGTGGTTACTAGGAGAACAAGTGTGAACAACATTTCGATGGCTTAGAACCAGAAGGTCGTAACTCCTACTTACAACCTTATGAGACTCATACATATTTGAAATCTGCTTCACAAGGCGCTTCTTATGAGTCTATTTTCATGAAAATCTGAAATTGTCATGTTGACCAAAATGAAGTTTTAAAAACGTGTTTTCTCATAGGTAAAAAGTAAATTACAGACAGTTTTGTCTCAATATATCGATTTTGTAGTTACGACCTTCTGGTTTTAAGCCAGCAATTTGTAACATCCAGAGACACAGACATCCAGCACAAAATCAATATGTCTCCTATAAGTGGGAGGGATATTAAACTAAACAACATAAAACATTCAACTTGCCATGAGAGGAAAAGTCATCAACCTTTAAGGGAAGGGATGAAAATCTTTGATATAATCCCATTAGGATTGTTCTCATGTCACATCTATAGCCAGTTTGTCAGTCAAAATTAAAGTTTAATCTTTTTTTGTACATTTCAGAGAATGATATAAACAACTAGACATTATAAAGGAAAAGAAGAGAACACTTGCTTTCCATGGTAACCATATACTTACAGAATGCTGTCTCAGCAACTCCGACTTTTCTATCGTTAATCGTTTTATGTCAATTTTTAATCTCTCCATGTGTTTACTAGGTGAATTATCTGAAATAAGTAAGTATTAGCGATTATATTATATTACTACAAGACCTTTTGGGTCGTTCTGATAGCTGAGTGGCCTAATGTGTTTATATTGAACATTTCTAGCAAGCCAATGACTCTGTACATGTTGGAATCTCACTATGGTACAAACCATCTAATAATAGCCTTTATTATATAAATAACATGATTTTTCATGAGAGAACAAATGACATGAGTGACAATAATTGCATAATGTTAGCAGCTTTTGCCCAATGTCGCCGGCTTAAATTTGCTATGTCTGAGATTGTTTTGACTCAATAACCATGGTATTGTGATAAAAAGAAAACGTCATCCTTTACATTTCTAAAACTCATCACGAAAAAAAATTATTACGCTCCCCAAAAGCTTGCTAAAAACTTGTGTTTCTAGACTCGTTTAAGAATTGTGAGTTCAATTATTCAAGGGGATAAGCTTTCGTGATCTAGTTTATCCATGAAATTATTGAGAAATAACTTACAGCGGATATCAATATTTTTACAGTTTAACTATTTATAAAGCCTAGTTTACAGGATTTGTTGTTAAATGAAGCTTTTATAACAAGATGTTGCTGAGGGGGAAATGACTTAATGCTCAGATATTTGTAAGACAAAAAATCAAGACAGTATGGTAGAGGCATATTCAATATGCGAGTCAACAGTATGGTGTGGGTATAGAGAGATCAATAAGCCTTGAAGCACACAGAGAGATGACATGAAACACAGAGAGACACCGAGAGACTACGAAGAGACATCGGAGTGTAATAAAACCTTTAGAAGATTAATACTACAACTTAAATAGATGCCCGCAGCAGCAGACGACAGTATCGGTTTGGACATAATTGACTAAAACATGACACGATCAGCCTAGAAGACACTCACGCAGACAAATTATATCATAAAATACAAATAGTGTGATGAATCTAAGAGAATTGTGTAACAGAGTTTGCCTAGAAACCATAGAAACCACAACAATAACAACATCGTAAACATGTTGACAACAGCATCCTACAACAATGCACTTGTTTCTGACGTACTCATAGGGAAGATTGAGCAAATGCCTAACTATGTTGTCTTTATAAATAAAGTATAGATACTAGTATTATTATTATTATTACAATTATTATTACATGAATCCCCTAGTATTATGTGGTTACTCTAATTGTGATCCACGCAAATTTTTTGAACTTGTCAAATAGCTCTGCTAACCTGAGTGTAATACACTCATTTCTTTTAAACACAAGGAAACAGTTAATAGACCTACTCTGGATCTCCATTTATCTGTAGGTACATACAGATTTCTACCATTAGAATGCATGTGTTACTTGAATATTCATATCGGGACAATAGAGTTGGGGTCAGTTGTGTTTGCATATGAATACAAAACCAGCCTATTACTTTTTTTATTATCCTAAGCCAGATTTGTTTGTATACCTGTATGTATAACAATGTTGTCATAGTTACCAGCAGTATATGGTTCCTGGCCGGAATCTTCACCATAACTATTACATATTGACGTCTTCAATTGTGTGTTAGGGGTACCAGTTGATGACATACTCTCCTGTAATAGAGAAAGAATAAGTTTTTTTTTAAATTAAATTCAAAGAATCAATTTCACATCCATTTCTAACTGGTAACGATTTTCCCAAATTCACCAGAACCAACTTGTTCCTCCACAAGGTAACTTGACAACTTCTCGACCTAGGGAGAATAACGGCAAGGTATCTGTTATAAAGTTCTGTTTCCAACTCTCCCACCACTCGGAATTTCTGGCAGGTTTTTGAATATGGTCAATTTACATTTACCTCTGCTTTGCACTTACAGATTTTTGGCTGTGATGTTTTAAGCAGGTTTCAGAGCCGCTATGACACAGAGTTCCCACTATTGCTGGTCCCAAACATGCTGGCAGTGACAGGCTTTGTCAGTTTCAATGACAATTGACATTACTGCAGTTGTCAATCAACACCCTTTTAAATCAATTATAACGGTAAATTATAATCACATGGTCCGATGGATTAACTTGAAAACCATTGCAAAAGCAACCTTCGACAAGCAACCAGGCGAAGCGATCTCTTCTCTGGCGTAATGTCAACTATGCAGGACATGTATATAAGGCTGACTATGATCAGGCAATTTGTATAAGAAGATATATATTTACCATTCCAGTGTCCGAGTCTTCCGGACAATGTGTATTGTTGGTATTTGGTGTAAAATCTTCCATGGAATTAAAACTAGATTCTGAATTGGAGGGAGATATCTGTGTTTGCTGAAGTATCCTGTAATAGAAATATCACATCATATACATACGACAGTTAAAATCTATTCATCTACAATTATGGGTGGAGTCACTCATATTGCACCTCATATTATGCCTGCAAAGAATTGTCTCATTTGCCATTGTCAGCATATCGCTGGCTTAGAATTAGAAGGTCGTAACTACTACTTACGACCTTATAAGACTAATGCATATTTGAAATACTGTAAACCTAGAAACTTTCGCGGCTAGAAACTTTCGCGTTTTGCCGATTGTCGGCATATTCGCGGCTACAAACTTTCGCGTTTTTAAGTCTCCCGCGAACTCCGCGAACACTAAGTCGCATAGTGACAAAATTATTGATATTATAACCTGTCACATACATTGCTCGGTTCGTGTATAATTGCTTCTTAATTATAGTTCTCACCTTATTTAAACCCTCTCAAACTCTTTTTGATGTAGATAGTTACCTATTGTATTTTTTTTTCACAAATTGCAAACTACGCTGGTAATGTTTTCACAGTTTTATTGACACTATCAGTCATTTTGTATTATGACATACCCGGTAATAATCAGCGCTTTTTACATGCATGTTCATATATTGAGTGTATTGTTAAACACGTTTTCAAGATTTGCTTTTAAAAGTGTTTTCATTATTGTACCGTGATGATAAAAGACTTTATTTAAACAAGAGGGCCCTGGGTCGCTCACCTGTTTGGCCTTGTGACCTAGATTTTGGCCCAAATGACACAGTATCTAACTTGACCTAGATTTTATAGAGATAAACATTGTGACCAAGTTTCATAAAGATAGAGTCAAAATTGTGACCTCTAGTGTGTTCACAAGATTTTTCAATGATTTGGCCTCGTGACCTAGTTTTTGACCCCAGATGACCCAATATCAAACTTGACCTAAATTTTATAATGATGATCATTGTGATCAAGTTTCATAAAGATAAGGTCAAAATTGTGACCTCTAGTGTGTTCACAAGCTTTTTTAATAATTTGGCCTCGTGACCTAGTTTTTGACTCCGGATGACCCAATATCGAACTTGACCAAAATTTTATAGTGATGATCAGTGTGATCAAGTTTCATAAAGATTAGGCTCAAATTGTGACCTCTAGTGTGTTCACAAGCTTTTTCAATGATTTGGCCTTCAAAGGCTTGTGACCTAGTTTTTGACCCCGGATGACCCAATATCGAACTTGACGTAGATTTTATAGAGATGATCATTGTGATCAATTTTCATAAAGATTAGTCTCAAATTGTGACCTCTAGTGTGTTCACAAGCTTTTTCAATGATTAGGCCTTGTGACCTAGTTTTTGACCCCAGATGACCCAATATCGAACTTGACCTAGATTTTATAGAGATGATCATTGTGATCAATTTTCATAAAGATTAGTCACAAATTGTGACCTCTAATGTGTTCACAAGGTTTTTCAATGATTTGGCCTAGTGACCTAGTTTTTGACCCCAGATGACCCAATATCGAACTTGGCCTAGATTTTACAGAGATGATCATTGTGATCAAGTTTCATAAATATAAGGCTCAAATTGTGACCTCTAATGTGTTCACAAGGTTTTCCTTTGATTTGACCTAGTGACCTAGTTTTTGACCCCAGATGACCCAATATCGATTTTGACCTAGATTTTATGGAGATGATCATTGTGATCAAGTTTCATAAAGATTAGGCTCAAATTGTGACCTCTAATGTGTTCACAAGGTTTTCCTTTGATTTGACCTAGTGACCTAGTTTTTGACCCCAGATGACCCAATATCGAACTTGACCTAGATTTTATGGAGATGATCATTGTGATCAAGTTTCATAAAGATTAGGCTCAAATTGTGACCTCTAATGTGTTCACAAGGTTTCCCTTTGATTTGACCTAGTGACCTAGTTTTTGACCCCAGATGACCCAATATCGAACTTGACCTAGATTTTATGGAGATGATCATTGTGATCAAGTTTCATAATGATCAGGCTAGATTTGTGACCTCTAGTGTGTTCACAAGCAATTGTGAACGGACGGAAGGACAGACGGACGACGGACGACGGACGAAGAGCGATCACAAAAGCTCACCTTGTCACTTTGTGACAGGTGAGCTAAAAACAACAAGATGATGCTACATACCAATTATCAAAACTCTAGGCAGTGTAGTTTTAGGCAAGAAGATATTAATATGTTTTCCCTATATAAGTCTATGTAAAACGGTGACCCCCCGAGTGGGGCCAATTTTGACCCCAGGGGCATAATTTGCACGATCTTGGTAGGGGACCACTAGATGATGCTACATACCAAATATCAAAGCTCTTAGGCATTGTAGTTTTGGACAAAAAGATTTATTTATGTTTTCCCTATATAAGTCAAAGTAAAACGGTGACCCCCAGGGTGGCGCTAATTTTGACCCGAGGGGAATAATTTGAACAATCTTTGTACAGGACCTCTAGCTGAGTCTACATACCAAATATGAAAGCCCTGGGCCAAGCGGTTTCCGAGAAGAATATTTTTTAAGGTTTCCCCTATATGACTCTATGTAAAATTAAGGGCCCCCGGGGTGGGCCCAATTTTGACACCAGGGACATAATTTGAACAATCTTTGTACAGGACCTCTAGCTGAGTCTACATACCAAATATGAAAGCCCTGGGCCAAGCGGTTTCCGAGAAGAATATTTTTTAAGGTTTCCCCTTTATAACTCTATGTAAAACTAAGGGCCCCCGGGGTGGGGCCAATTTTGACACCAGGGATATAATTTGAACAATCTTTGTAGAGGACCTCTAGTTGAGTCTACATACCAAATATGAAAGCCCTGGGCCAAGCGGTTTCGGAGAAGAAGATTTTTTAAGGTTTCCCCTATATAACTCTATGTAAAACTAAGGGCCCCTGGGGCGGGGCCAATTTTGACCCCAGGGACATAATTTTAACAACCTTTGTAGGGGACCTCTAGCTGAGTCTACATACCAAATATGAAAGCCCTGTGCCAAGCGGTTTCGGAGAAGAATATTTTTTAAGATTTCCCCAATATAACTCTATGTAAAACTAAGGGCCCCAGGGCGGGGCCAATTTTGACCACAGGGACATAATTTGAACAATCTTTGTAGAGGACCTCTAGCTGAGTCTACATACCAAATATGAAAGCCCTGGGCCAAGCGGTTTCAGAGAAGAAGATTTTTTAAGGTTTTCCCTATATAACTCTATGTAAAACTAAGGGCCCCCGGGGCGGGGCCAATTTTGACCCCAGGGACATAATTTGAACAATCTTTGTAGAGGACCTCTAGCTGAGTCTACATACCAAATATGAAAGCCCTGAGCCAAGCGGTTTAGGAGGAGAAGATTTTTTAAGGTTTCCCAAATATAACTCTATGTAAAACTAAGGGCCCCGGAGCGGGGCCAATTTTGACCCCAGGGACATAATTTGAACAATCTTCGTAGAGGTCCTATAGCTGAGTCTACATACCAAATATAAAAGCCCTGGGCCAAGCGGTTTCAGAGAAGAAGATTTTTTAAGGTTTCCCCTATATAACTCTATGTAAAACTAAGGGCCCCCGGGGCGGGGCCAATTTTGACCCCAGGGACATAATTTGAACAATCTTTGTAGAGGACCCCAAGGTGATGCTACATACCAAATATGAAAGCTCTAGGCCTTATGGTTTCAGAGAAGAAGATTTTTAAAGTTTCCTTTTTGAAAATCTATTTTTAGCCTGTGTGACCTAGTTATGCGACAGACCGGAAATTTTTTAACAACTTTGGTAGAGGTCCACCCAAGGAACATTCCTGTTAAGTTTTATCAAATTTGGCCAAGCGGTTTAGGAGGAGAAGTTGTTTGAAGAAATTGTTGACGGACGACGACGGACAACGACGGACGACGACGGACGCCGGACAGCCACCTATCCTAATAGCTCACCAGTGAGCACTTCGTGCTCAGGTGAGCTAAAAAAGTACATACACTTAACATTCCATATTTTGACAAAATAGCACTTATTATAATACGGTCTTATAAACGTCATACCAAAATGATGAATTTCCTTCAAAAAACGAGAAACTTTCGCGTTTTTCTTGTCCTGGACATGTTCGCGGGTATTTACCTTCGCGGATTTTTACTAACCGCGACACCGCGAACTTAAATAGGTTTACAGTATACATCATAAGGGGCTTCTTATGAGCCTATTTTCACGGAAATTGGAAATTTTCATGTTGATCAAGCTTAGAGTTGAAACAGCTTTTTCAGACAGTTTTTGCTTGTTTTCTCAAAATATTGATTTTGTAGTTATGACCTTCTCATTCTAAGCCAGCAATATATCAAGAGTTGTGTTATATACGGATGAACAGACGGACCTACGGACAGCACCATTGCTATAGTGTCCCCACTTATAAATAAGTGTGGGGGGCACAAAAATGCAACTGAATTTATCTCTCTCTTTGTAGTATATTATGTGATAAAACATCGCTTAACAGTATTTTGCTGGTTTCGTCACACGATATACTGTACATAGTATATCTTTAATGTTAGAATAATTTTTTATAGCTACACAAATCTTATTTGATATAGGATCAATTTTAGCCTGACAGACACTAACCTTCATGTACCAACCTACACATACCAATTAAACTGAAAACCTGTCTGGAGACATCACAGCCTACCAGATATATATGTGACCATTATATCATGGTATAGTCTTGCAGAGACCACCAATTAGTGAAAATTCATAGAAACGGCTACGCATGACATACTGTGCCCACCAAAAATAAGTATACAGAGGTTATTTCCCCATTTACTTGCCTGTATAACACTATTTGCAAAACAGTGAAACAACAATGTTTTTGAAGACCAGGAATATTTTTTGTTTATATAGCGTAAAAACAATAGTATATTGATTGCTACCCAACATGCAAAATAATAAGTTTCTTAGCACGGCTTGAAAGGTAACTCGGTCATAAAAAAGTTGGAAAATTAAGCCCCTTTGACCTCATTTTAACTCATTTAGTAACTGTAGTTTCATAAATTACTATAATTTGGACCATCTGGCGAACAGATATTGAATAATTTAACCCATTATAATTCTGTAATCTGTCAAAAGGTGTACACTTATTTTTGGTGGGCACTGTATTGTGACCTAATGATATTGAAACTGCTGTACACAAAGTCATTATCTCAGAATATAAAGGTTCAAGGACATGTACAAGAAAGAGAGGAGAGAATTCCGAGAAACTGTACCAAGAATTTTACTGAGAAGTTTCTTAGAACTTTCCCCTCCTTATCGGAACCAATTATAATCTGCCTTGAACAGACAGACACACCTCAAGCTTTATAATATGGTTATAATAAAAGTGCAGTATAATTTGATATTATTCCTGGAATATTAAACATTTCTTATTCTTGTAGTAAACTTATAATATACTTATATTCCACGTCTTCAGGCGACTTTGGCTGTATGGAGGTGTGTGCTGTCGTTTGTAAAGTTTTATGTAGACAGAGAATTATGTAGGTGTACTTTAAGTATAGTGCACCCACAATAATGTGAAAGGCAGGAAAAAAGGGTATAGTTCACTTAGATGGTAAAACCAAGTATGCATAATTTATCAGTGTTACTTTAGTATAGAATTGACCATAAATATTATGAGTTTACTTTTTAAGAAACAAATTTTTCAACAGTTGGCAACTCTGATCAATATTTGTAAATATTACATTATCCTAGGGTACTATGCCCGACATTCATAAATGGGGATTTTAATCTAATGGCCTGCCTTTAAAGAATTACAGAATGGTATATTATATCATTTGATCTTTGCTTCCATTGGCAACAGGGGAAAAGTGAAGTGACAAGTACTATTGTCAACAGATGAATCTTAAAGAGTGGGGGGGATCCTGATAGTCGCAGAGAGAGTAAGTTCTCCATATACAGAACACTAGCAAATGTTACAATTATAATACATGTCTGGTAATTAGCAATCATTCTCAAGCCTGAAAATTCTGGTTTCAAAGCCTGAAATTCCACAAATATAGACAAAGAGCGAAATTTCAGGATTCAAAACCTTAAATCAGGCAAAAGACTGCAAAATACCAGGCCTGATAATATAAAGCAAGTCACAAACATGCATATATAATATTGATTATCACATGCAGATTTTCCTTCTGTTTCTGACATATATGGATTAAGTATGAACACACTATAAGCAGTAAATACAATCACCATGCAGTTAATCCATCAAGTAAAATTGTCTAAAAAAATGAACAATTTGCAATACATAAAAAAACTTTGGCTTATGCTTGCTATATAACCGCCAAGCAGGCAAATTATGTAACAGACACAGACGGACAAATGAATCTGTCAGTAACTGCTTTCAAGATTTTTCGAGCAATAAAAACCCCAACATGTTGGTCTTTGATATAGCCACAAACAGTCTGACAACATGTTGCAGAACAATTAAACAAATAAAAAAAAAGTTCCGCAAAATAAATGTTAGCAGTTTACAACTGATAATATAGAATTTGTTATACCTGCAAAGCCTGACAACAATTAGACAGAATACTTACTATAATAAGAAATAATAAAAAGTTCCACAAAAAGGTTACAAAAATAAGTGGTTAACTTAAAATGAATCACAATTTATACTATAAATTGAGTGATAAATTGAGAACAAAGGGCAACAACTCTTACCGTGATAGTGATGACGAGCTACTCGGACTAGACTGAGGACTAGATGGCGCACTACCACACGTCTTGTACGATGATTGCGTACTCTGACTATCCAATCGAAACACACTATAAACAAAAGCATTCTGGGTAAATACAGGATTGGGGGTAGAACAAGACATTTTAAATTTACTAAAAGGTTAAAATCTGGAGTATAACTGATAACATAGCATGACTGATTAAATGACAAAATATCATATAATACAATGGCATAGTTGATACACGTTTTATGGGAAATCAACATCAAAACAAAGTTTTTGACCATTTATTAGGGCTGTAACGGTATATATATACCGTGGCACACGAAAAACCGCAGACCTCAATCCCACATGGTTCACAGTACAAGACTTCTAAATTTTGGTACGGTTCGGTATAAGCTTTTTTTATGAGCAAAATGATATTCAGACAAAGAAAACATTTGTCAGCCTACTGATTATGTTTAATTGCCGTGTGTCACTTGTTAAAATTGTATTTAGATAAGCTTCATCTTGTCAAAATTCATTTAAAATAGTTGATAGGCACATAATAATTGCTGTTATAGAAGGAACAAATTCATTTTTACTTAAAATTGAAGACATTTAAGTTGCTGTTAGAGAAAATTGTATCATACCGAAATATACCAAACCGTTAGAGAAATTGACGGTACGTATCATACTGTCAGGTTAGCGTACCGTTACACCCCTACCATTTACCATTTGTGCATACAGCATGATTATGAAGTTGAATATCCAACATGGGATGCTGTTAACCACACATTTCAAGAATATGTTTTACTAGTAAAGTTAATAACAAATACTGTAAAATCATTTTGGTAAAAAAGACAATTTCGATGGGACTTCGTGTATTTTGCATTCCATGTAATAAAACCGGGGTCAAAATTTAATGTTCGTTTGGATTAAAGTTCGAAATCCACGAAATTTAATCCCCCACGAAAATTAATGATTTTACAGTAGGTAAATATTAATAAACAGCATGCTATACAGTGTATAAAATATGCCATTGTTAGTATAATATTTATTATAACAAATAAATAAACAAGAGGGCCTGAAAGGCCCTAGGGCGCTCACCTGTGCACATTGGTCTAGGTATCAGTACAACCTTCATTCTGACCATATTTCATGACGATTGGATCAAAACAGTGACCCCTGGAGTGAACACAATGTTTTTCTAAGATTTGACCTAGTGACCTAGTGTTTGACCCCACATGACCCAGTTTCAAACTTGGCCTAGATTTCATAAAGAACAACATTTTGACCAAGTTTCTTGACGATTGGATCAAAACCACGACCTCTGGAGTGAACACAAGTTTTTTTAAAGATTTGGTCTAGTGGCCTAGTTTTTTACCCCACATGACCCAGTTTCAAACTTGGTCTAGATTCCATAGAGAACAACATTCTGACCAAGTTTCATGAAGATACGATCAAAATTGTGACCTCTGGTGTGAACACTAGGTTTTTCTAAGATTTGACCTAGTGACCTAGTTTTTGACCCCACATGACCCAATTTTGAATTTGGCCTAGATTTTATAGAGAACAACATTCTGATCAAGTTTCATGAAGATTGGATCAAAATTATGACCTCTAGTGTGAACACTAGGTTTTTCTAAGATTTGACCTAGTTACCTAGCTTTTGACCCCACATGACCCAGTTTCAAACTTGGCCTAGATTTCATAGAGAAAAACATTCTGGTCAAGTGTCATGATGATTGGATCAAAACCACGACCTCTGGAGTGAACACAAGGTTTTTCTAAGATTTGACCTAGTGACCTAGTTTTTGACCCGGCATGACCCAGTTTCGAACTTGGCCTAGAATTCATAGAGAACAACATTTTGACCAAGTTTCATGAAGATTGGATGAAATTGGTGACCTCTAGAGTGAACAGAAGGTTTTTATAAGATTTCACCTAGTGACCTAGTTTTTGACACAGCATGACCCAGTTCCAAACTTGTCCTAGATTTCATGGAGAACAACATTCTGACCAAGTTTCATGAAGATTGGAACAAATTAGTGACATCTAGAGTGTACACGAGATTTGTCTAAGATTTGACCTAGTGACCTAGATTTTGACCCCACATGACCCAGTTTCGAACTTGGCCTAGATTTCATAGAGTACAACATCCTGATCAAGTTTCATGAAGATTGGATCAAAACTGTTGCCTCTAGAGTGTACACAAGCCAATTGTTGACGGACGATGGACGACAGACGACGGATGACGACGACGGACGGACGGACGGACGGACGACGAGTGATCACAAAAGCTCACCTTGTCACTATGTGACAGGTGAGCAAAAAATGCAAAAACCATTACATTCATATTCAATGCATAAAGTCATATAATTGAGGCATTTTCTTTCAAAACAAAAACTCAAATCACCCCTGTATGATACCCTGGTAAATATGATGATGGCATGCTGTATGATTGATTACATTGCAAACATGGCGCACACACTCTAGATACTGAAAGAAATGCCCATAAGACCCATCCATAACTTTAAGTTTATTATAAAAAATTCAGAGTATCCAAGCTTATTACATGAGTGTTGCTGTAGAGTCCATGGTGGGCATAAGACTTAGTGTTTGAACAAATTATTAGAAATCGAATTATTTTTAATACAATATTTGAAGTAAATGACTGATCACTTATTTCTAAGTTTAGTAATCATGCGTCCTTACGTATGCGGGTGTCATAACCAAGCTCAATGTATGTTAGCATTCTATAAATGTAGGGGGAGGGGGTGGGGGTGTGGGTAAATGTTAGGGACTGATCGTACCTTTTGTCTTTATGTTTTCTCTCTAAGCTGCTGGAACTGTGGAAATGTAGGCCTTTCTTTGGTGTGGAGGGAGATACCTGCAAGTAACAACACAACTGTATTAAATATGCAAATCTGTGTGACCTTGACCTTAAAACTTTTGACCTTGAAATCTACAGTCTTCAACTTTAGGTTATTAGCATCCTCTGAATAAGTTTAACAACAACAGACTCAAGCTTATTCTGGTATGACACTGGGGTTGGTTTAATTTAATGACTGACATGTGTAAGCATGGGCATTAAATGATTTTACTTTAAATGTAACTGAATATATCCCATGTCATAGACAGAAAGTTCCCTAATTGCTGAGGTCATTGGTCAATCTGGTAGGTCGAAAATGAATGACTATTATTAATCTCTATTTACACCTTTCAGTTGAATGCGAACAATCAACAGCACAGAAAGAAAAAATTATCTGACACAGTTTTCACTGTTTAACTTTGACTAAAGTGCCATTGATAAGAGTATTTCAGTCACATCATATTTCCCATAATTATATAATATCTCATTTGAAATGATAATGTTTGTAATCTACATCAGTATTTACCTTATCTGTCTCACCAACAGTAAATAAATGTGAACCGTTGGATTTCCGACTAGAGTTTGTAGGTGTGGACGGATCAGTCCCAGATCTAGCTCGACCACCACCGAATGTCCGCCGGAAGAAACTTGAGCTCTCCTTAGTGTTTGACGGAAGACCAATACCAAACATTTCTTCACTCTTCTTCTGTAGTTCCTGATACAATGCATCAAATAATGCCGTCCGAGTCCGACCCTAAAATATACAAAATCCCTCTTCTTAGTTTTACACAAGCATGTATCCAGAAAGAACATAAAGTGTGAATTTATTTCTAATAATAATAATAATGTTTCAGTTTATTCGTACATATCAGATCAGGTAAAACTAAAATTCAAGTGCAAAGAAATCGAACATAATAAAAATCTAAATAATGCCATAGTATTTTTTCCATATTGTAACACCCCTATTTTGCAAAGTCCACAACCATGCCCATTCCGTTTAAAGTTAATTTATTTTGTTCATGTGACCAAAGACCAAGTAACATGGACATACTTTAGTGTACAGCTGCAGTGCTGCGGAGTTGTCAACGGTAGCAAATTGAGATGTAAAATTTATACTTACATGTAACTTGGCAAAGTTTTCAGCCTTACAACAAGCTTTCTCAGCATTGAGCAACTTGGACAATAAAAACTCTCGAAACTCCGGACCCTGAAATGTAAAACATAAAAGTATAACAATCAACTCTAAAACAGTACTTAAACATACTTTTATTGACCAAGTAACACTACAATTCCTTCAGAAAAGAACCTTTATCATTTCCAACTACAGACATGAATGCATGGGACAGTAGCTGTTGTTGTTGTCAGGTAGAAGTGTTTGAATCTAATTCACTGGATGAGGGTGAATAGTGACATAATAATTCAAAATTATTTGAAACTTGAGCACCACACTCATGACTGAGGCAACCTCAAAATTAACTGTTTTCAACCAATTCTATTTTATACTCCTTTGCTCTTAAATCATTCGACCACAACAGGTTCAAATACCTATAGACACACTCATATTTCAGCAGAAAGCTGACTGCGTTTCTAGGCTATGCTTAGTTAAAACTAGCCAAGATGAAGACCACAAGAGGCTGTTGACTGTTCACAGCAATGGGCAGATGAAAATGGAGGAAACTAATTGCAGCCTTAATATGTCTCACAGGGGAAGAAGAGGATAGGCAGGTAGGTTGGTTTAAAACATAAAGAACGCACCTTTTCAAAGATACCATCGACTGGAAGTTGTGGACCGAAGTATGGTACGTCTTCTCTAGCTGTAATAGTCACCTGGAAATATATCATCATCACAGTTATTATCATAATGGTCCTTTGTAACAAATAAAACACTTCATCATAATATTTTAAATTGTTTTAAAATACATTGTGAATTAGTATCAAGACATGTATGGACATTGTGGGAAACTTAAAAATTTGTAGTAGCGAATACGCTGATGATCGTCAAAATGTGAAAGATAGTATTCTCGTTAGTAAATTGGTTTACAGTAGCTTATTATATCAGGTTCGATCTGTGATTTGGTACAAGTTAAGGTTGGAATGGGGGATAAAAGGGGAGACAATGTGCCTGGATATGTGACACAAGGGGAGAGAATCTACCCTTACACTGCACACAGTTACCTACCTTATATCTTGTATGATCTGTATTTGGATTTATAGGTTGTATAACAATATAACAATGTAGAAAATGAGAGGCAATCATGTTTGGAACAAATGGCGTGTTCTCTTCTTGAAAGACAATGGCAACAATATCATTCCCTATATGACGTTTACGTTGTACCTTAAAATAGAATATAAAATAAATTATCAAATGTTTGCAGTGGCTTAACACAGGTGGCTGTTCAGTATAAGTTTATTTAATATACACATGACACATCAGACTTTAAGACTATAGCTGATAACGACAAGTAGTTGGACTGTAAGTGTGACACACACAATATTATTTCAAAATCTAGTTACAGATTGCATAACATCTATTCCTGCCTCCTTAGCTCAGTGGTAAACCGGGTTCAAATCCGTGTGGAGGCACATATACATATATGCCTGTCATATTCAGCAGAGAGCTGACTGGCAAATAAAGGCTATCGTAGGCATTTTTTTCAAAAGAGTAGTTAAGATTTTTTTTAATTTCTTGCCAATTGTTCAGCATAATCTTTGTTTAATAAACAAACATAAAGATGCTTTAGAAATGTAGGCCTTCCACAGCACACCTGCTAGCACATTCAATTATTAATACATAATTGGAGCAATTACCAATAATTTAGGTTGAAAACTTGAGAGAATTCTGTAAATTTTAGAGGATTGTTTAGTTCAAGCCTAGGTCCCACTGAACATTTTTTGCATCGACGATGTGCTCCTGATGGAAATAAATGAGCGTCATGTACATCGGGAACAGTGATTTCACAAATTTTCTAATGACTTCCCTGAAGCTTCTCCTAGACAATGGTGACCCTTTTCCCGATGCCTCTCGATGCTCATTCATAAAATCGAGAGCAAATCGCCGAGACAAATATGCTCAGTGGGACCTAGGCATTACTAGATGAAAAGAAAAGACAACATTGACATTACCTGCTGAATATCATCATCCTTATAAGGTAACATGGTGGATACATGGAACATTATTTCTCTCTCATAGAACTTGGTAAACAACGACTCTAGACCTGTCTGTCCATGCATCGTATCCAGTCCACCCCGATATCCTTCAAAGTTCAATAACTTGACACGTTCACCTATACATAGCAAGAACTCCTCCATAGCATTACTATGTGTTATATTACCAAATAATTCCTCTTCCTTTGTCTGAAATATATACACCAAATCAATCAATCAATCAATCAATCAATCAATCAATCAATAAATCAATAAATCAATCAATCAATCACCATTTTATACAGGTAGTGTTAAATTGTTTTGATATCATAAATATATTTGAGGCCCACATAGATGATCGGGAAACTGAATGTGTCAGCCTTGTTAAATAAAGGCGTTACTTACTTACTTACTAATTGACAAATAAAGTGGGATATGTGAAACATACGAGGGCCCATCAATAATTTCGTGAACTAATTTTATGTAGCGAGTATTAATAGACTTACACATTTTTAGTCTCTAGTACTTATTAAAGTAACATCCCGTGCACAGTTTGCATTTATTCCATTGCTCGACCCATAACCGGAGCACGTGTTACAGGCCGTCACGTGACATCTCCCGCAATGTTTTGTTTTTGACGCACCCAACTTCTCTCGGAGCTTGTATTTCTAACCATGCTGGCTGTTTTTTTAGTTTTGGAAATGGCCAGAAGTAGCCTATAGTCTATTTTGGGTTATAGGATGAGTGATGTAACAGTTCTATATTCAGGTTATAGATTGTGTCCGAAACAACGCTGCGGCTACGGATTGGCGAATTTTCATGGTTTATCAGAATTTCATACATTTGAAGTTGTATGTGCTTTCATTTAATAAGAGGTTAATACACGACATAGCCGGGCCGGAAGGCGATAATCGGCCCGTAAAATTAATAATCACCGCGAGGGCTTTAGCCCGAGGGTGATTATTCATGCCGGGCCGATTATCAACTTCCGGCCAGGCTCTGAAGTGTATTAAAGTCTTTAATACAATTGTTCAATTCAAAAACTCAATGGGAGTAACAACAACTCACGTTTAGTAAATTTCATGGAGATCTACAGTCATTTATGATGAAAATCTTGTACATTCATAAAATTGTCAAAGCAATTTCAACGTAACGTCATTTTAGCTCCAACATGACGTCATTATGACTCCAACGTGACGTCATTGTAACCTGGATAACGTAACGTGCGTCCGTTCAACGGGCCGATTACGATTATGAGATTGCGGACCGGGCCGAAAGGAGATAATTAATCACGTGATGGTCATAATCAGCCTGAAATCGGCTCATTTTTGTTACTATATTTAGTAACAAGTGTATGAATAGCCGATAACAACTGAGATTTAATTATTGCTACAATAGTTTCTAATAACAGTAGCTTTCAGAGAAACACAGTAATTACAAGTTATTCTTTGTATGTCGCAAAATATTATGGTCAATACACTTTACCGACCGCCAATTTTAATAACCAATGGCCGGCGATTATGCTTATCGTCTTTGTTTCCTCCTCTATTGCCCTTTAAGTACTTCTTCGACAATGAAAATGCACTATTCTATTACCAAGAGTCCATATAAACTTCAAACAACTTTTTCTGAATGTAGAAGACATATTGCCTCAGTAATGTATAAATCTTTAATACAAAACGTTACTCGATCATACCAGGCGACGCCATTTTTAATAACGAACGCCAATGACATGACGTCAGAATATTGCTATGACGTCATAACTAGTGACGTCATCAATCACTTTTTATGATTAATTAATTGGATAAGAAATTATCTTTGACCATGCAAAATTTCAATAAGCTATGTTAAAGCGTTATGAAACAGTAGAATTAGTTCACGAAATTATTGATGGGCCCACGTACTTACTAATTGTATGAGACTTACCTGTTTAAATCTTTGATAAATGATGCCAAATTTATAATCATTGGTAAGCTTATGTTCATCATAATCTACTATCATACTCGATCCTTTCGTTGTTAATACCGGATAAAACTTCTCACCGCTGTATTTTTCACACATTAACTGTAAAACAACAATATCAAAACATATTATAAAGTACACCTTTTAAAAATAAGTTCAAATAAGATTGAAAACTAGAACTCTATGGCTGTCACCAAAGGGGTATATAATAAAAGTAACAAAGGGCCATAACTCTGCTAAAAATTGACCCAGCTAAAATTCCTTCCGTTACAGTCAACTATACATTAAAGTTGTTAATTTGTGAAAGTTTGAAGAAAGTCTGACCAACATTTTGGGAGGAGTTCACACACAAGATTTATATCATTTACGGACAAACAGCACCAATGCTTTGTGCCCCACTTGTGTAGGTAAAACATTAAGGGCCTATGGACTAAAGGGTTAATCAAGTAAAGCTATGACACTAGTTTGTAAATCCTATTTTTACCTTAGCTAACTTCATTGGACTAGGAACATCACCGACGGAATTTAATGGAAATATATTATGCTGTGTAGTATCTTTAGTTCTGGAAAAAAAAATAAAAGAATCCATAATACTTTTCTTACCCTTGTGTTGACAATACTACTCAAACTTTGACAATGATCAACAACTCGCAGATACAATGCAAAACATTTATATGCTACCTGTGAGCTCTTGTGGCTAACAGACCACTGCATGGACAGCAAAGCGCTATCGAAGCAGTCTGTTGCATAAAAAAGTGCTCTGTAGCGCATGCCTAGCAAGGTGCTGAGAAACGGTATACTATCGGTGAACACTGCTCGCTAGTAGCATGTTGCTGCAAAGGCATAGAAAAGTGCTACCAAAAAGCACTAGATTGTGCCTTGGCTATGCAAAGGGCTCCAGAACTAGTTTGCTTAGCAAACACTTCATCTAATTATAATTATACATCACTTACCGTAACATAACTCGTATAATCGACTGATCGTCTATAGATTCCTCCTTGAAGGAGAGCACCATTGGTCCAACGACATCATCGTATGTATAACAATTAAAATGTTCCTGAAATAATAATCATAATAATAATAACTACTTTATTTATAGTGGATAACATATTTGGTTCAAGACCAATGTTCGAAAGCACCAAACACAGGATTACAGGATGTTATAGTGCGCCTTTGATAACGTGAAAGGCAGGAAATTTTGGTATAACCCACATATGTGGTTTAACCAAGTGTGCACAATTAATCAGTGTTATTTTAGTAAAGAACTGACCATACAAATTTACTTAAGAAACCAAATACTCAATAGTAGGCAACTCCAGTCAATGTTTGTAAACATCATATCATCCTGGGCGCACTAAATGTATTCACCCATAGCATCAATTTATACTGTTATACTATTCCTTATACCAACTATTCTAACACCAAAATGCAGCAAGAGCTTTTGGTCAAATGACAAGTTTTGATTTTCATAAAAATAGTCTTATAAGAAGCACCTTATGATGCAGATTTCAAGTATGTATCAGTCTTATAGGTCATAAGCAGTAGTTAAGACCTAAGATTCATTCTAAGCCAGCGATATATAAATGTCCAAGTGATTACTTACCCTTTCTAAGAAATGTTTTCTGTAACAATGCGATACTTCATCAAGTTCAATCATTGTACCGTCTAATCTAGACTCCACCCCTTCCAGTCTGTCTCCGCCTTCTGGCCCCGCATCAGGCTGGTGTATTGTAAAACAACATCGGGGAGGTAAATGCACCATAGGATACGGACCTTGTTTACTTAACAGCTGAAAATAAGGTTCAGGAAAATTAGGAAACATGACATTATGGCACTCAAATCATGTTGACGTACATGTGGTAACATAACTCCGTCAAAAATGGTTGAATCACAAAATCCTGACAATATGCGCTTGGGCATCTCATAGCAGTTATTCTGTGAAACTTTTGTCAAAATCCCTTATGAAATGTCGGAGGAGTTGCACACTAAAGAGTTGAGCGGGACAGACGTAAGGACCAAATGACACTAGATGCACACACATTGGAGAACATTTTTCCATTATTTGTTCTCAAAAGCAAGATCACTTTTTTGATGCGATAATATTATTTAAATGTATAAATTACCTCTTTCACTGTATCAATGTCTTTCTTTCTTGATGCAGCATCATCAGTATTTAACTGAAACAATAAAATAATAAAATACAATATAGCAATAACACTACACACAATCCTGTGTAAAATTCAAACTACTTCATAGAAATATGTACACAGTCAGAAATACCTGCTAAGTACTCCTATTTTGGATTTAACAAACTTGGCAGGTATGTTAAACAGGGTTCCCACAATATTTCAAGACAAAATTCCCTGACTTTTCCCTGATTTTCCCCTGAGTTGAGAACTGTTTTCCCAGACTAAAAAGCTCATAAGAAACAATGAAAAGGAGGGTATATTTGCTTTCTATGGAACCAAAAAGTATCAGATAACAGTTTTAAGGCTGTTGATAAACATAACCTAATCATAATTTAAAATTGTCCCGAGCGAACATAGCGAGCAAGGAATTTTTTCAGTTCTCAGTATTTTCCTCATAAGAAATGACACAAGATCTTTAATGAAGAATTTCCTGACTTTTGCTCAATTTTCAAATTTCCCTGACTAATTTCAAAATTCCCTGACTTTTCCCTGACCTTGAACAAATAATATTTTTCCCTGAATGTGGGAACCCTGTTAAAATCAGACCATTGTTGTCATACTTATAACATTATGATTTCTACTACTTGTCTGTAGATTATCTTTTTCATTTTTCTGTTAGATTTATTTATAAATTTCTATGCACACAGGTAACTGTATCATTGATAAGGATTAAAATTTATACTAAAATTTATTTTTTTTATAGACATTTTTTTTCGTTTTGTTTTCATTATCAATGATACAGTTACCTGCGACTATTCAAATACTAATATTAAATCTGTAGCTCAGTAGTTAGTTGGCCTGCAGTCTACTCTTGCGACCAGGGTTCAAACACGAGTGGTTGCACTCATATGCCAGCTACATTTCTGCAGAAAGCTGACTGGCAAATAAAAGTTATGCTCGACAAAATGTAGAGAAAAGAAAAGGGGTTAGTTCCACAAACAAACAAAACTGAGCTTCATCTAAATAAAGAGCCCTTCATATATACTCATATGGTTATGATACATTATACATTTTTTTGTGTTTCTATCAACAGTCTGGATATAATTATACAAAGGGAGATTATCAATACAAAATTTTGTATTTTTTAAAAAATGAATAGATCTATTATTTTCAAGGGAAATATCACTCTTGCCCAACTTTTCACCTTTGTTGCCAACTTTTCTCACAATTGAAATACAAGTTAAATATATAAGTTACTCTTCAATCGAAGGAAGAAATGTTATACATGAATGCATTAAGTTACTCTTCAATCGAAGGAAGAAATGTAATACATATCAAATATGGTTATTTAATCTTACATGCCAAACATCAAACAACATGCACAGCTTAAACATCTTTCTACACTTACAATATAAACTACTGTAAAATCATTTAATTTCTATGGGACAAAATTTTGTGGTTTTGGTAAAAAATACCATTCGAATGGATTTCAGATTTGCATTTCAGATAATAAATACCAGAGTCAAAAATATTATTTGATGGAATTTTAATTGTGTGGTTGAGGTGAACCTCAAAATCCACGAAATTTAATCCTCCACGAAAATTAATGATTTTACAGTTCACCATTACATTGTACAATATAACACTTGGAAACAAATAATCTACATATTTTTTAACATCTTTCAAACGCTTGTACGAATATTAACCATTACTCGGCACCTATGATAGATATTTAATGTTTTCTGCAGTTATCAAATTCTAAATTTCAATTGTTATTGCAGTTTCCTGCCATGAAATTGCAATGAAAGCACTTTATTCCTATTGTGAAATGTCTTAGTTTCGATGATTTGATATTTAATAGACATGAACAACATTTCTGGCAATTTACACAGCACATGAACTGCCAATTTGTCAATAGGTTTTTCATTCTGAATGCATAAGAGTCAGTAACTGAACAGTCAGTACATATAGCATGTTAACAGTCATATTACTATTACTAGCCCGTAATATGTAACAGTCCTATTTCTAGCCCCTAATATGTCATATTTAATATGAAATATTCATATTACTGGCCCCTTTCAAGCAATAGTCATATTGTTGGCCCCTAATATGTAACAGTCATATTGCTAGCCCCTATTATGTAACAGTCATATTACTGGCCCCTAATATGTAACAGTCATATTACTGGCCCCTAATATGTAACAGTCATATTACTGGCCCCTAATATGTAACAGTCATATTGCTAGCCCCCTAATATGTAACAGTCATATTGTTAGCCCCTATTATGTTACAGTAATATTACTGGCCCCTTAACTGCAACAGTCATATTGCTGGCCCCTAATATGTAACAGTCATATTGCAAGCCCCTATTATGTAACAGTCATATTACTGGCCCCTAATATGTATCTGTCATATTGCTCAGTTTGCTCAGGATTGTCTAGAAATGTAGATGTTATTAGTGTAAACAATCGAAACAGTGGATCACAGGGTCATGCTCAGGTGAACTTAAACATGCAACTCTATAATTGAGTTTCATGCATCAATAATTAGTTATTATTAATTTATTTAAGGGCAATTGTGAAATAAGTTTTCAAACTTATATTAATCACTCTCAACACCTCATTCCTGATGTTATCCATCGCCATGATGGTATGAGAGAAGAGAAGCCAGTTTCCCTGAGCGTCTAGCATGGGAATTTCTGGTACCTTTTTGATTTTGTCTTTGGTATGACATGGCCAGGGATCGGACCCAGGTCCTCTATAATCGAAGTGAACACTCAACCACAAGGCTATCGAGTTTAATTATTTCAATATTCTTGTTTGTTTTATAAATCATACAATATTATTATCAGAATTATTAATAAACTGCAAACTGGGCAACTAATTATACAACAAAAAGTTCTTTTACCATAAAATTAACCAACCAAAATACAGAATTCCAGAAACTCTAAGTACAGTCTAAATTCATAAGACAGCTGGGTCACACACAAAATATCACACAAAAACAACAGCAAACACAATATTACTTGGTTAAATTTTGGGAATGCATTGTTACATTTTCAACTCATGAAAAAACAAACAATCCATTCTCACTTATCAGACATTTGATTGCCCTGGTGCCAATAGGTGGAACATTAGCGACTGATGAGTGAGATCAGGGGTGGTATTCACAAAGAAAACTTAGAATTTTCACAAACTTGTAAAATTTCCTAAAGTGTGCCACCTATACAGGATAATAAAGAAAATCAACTTTTTACATCTTTTTATACGCGTTATCAGAAGAACCACAATAATCACCTAGAAACTATGGGTTATTCTGAGTTTCTTGAAAAATATGTGCAATTCAATATTTTTACTTAAGTCAAAATATTTATTAAGCTTTGTGAATACCAACCCAGGAAACAATCATGCACAACAGAAGATAACAGAAGTGGGTGGGGTAACATTCTATCAGACCTGAAGAGAGTGGGGCAAAGAACACCGCTGGTCCTCGTAACGTCTGCCCTGACATTTCAGAAGCATTTCGTAGAAGTCAGAACCCTAAACAGGTATAAAAAGCATCATATACGTCATGCAATTAGTAAGTTATATACATTTTATGCTGAAAATGATATTCAGAGTTAAATAGCAAGGATAGGTTATTTAAGCACTCTGGATACATTATGCTCTAAGCATTTAATAGCTGGATAATACACGGCACAAGTTTGTAAAATCGGGAGTACAAAATTAGAAACCACATATTCAGTATGGCAATACTACATGACTTTTGGCTACAGTGCCAAGAGTTTTGTTTTCTATGTTATTTGCAGGACCCACTCCCGGGCATTATCGCAAATTTTAGAATCCGGGTCTGATACCCTAGCTCATTCCAAACAGATCCCTGGGTTCTTTAACATGCCAGCTGCTTTTGTTTTGAAGTGAATCAAAAATCGTCTTGGCACTGTAGCCAAAAGTCACATGGTATTGCTACACTGTTATACAGACTGTTTATTGAATAGTCATACCATAAATAAGTTATATTCTGAGGTAGACAACTCATTAATGAGTTTATTCAGCATATTATGTTTCAAACAATGTCTCTTGGAGGGGGACTAGACACATTATGAGACCATAATAACATAAACATGTCTACCAAAAGCAATATAAGAATGAGATTTGTACTATTCTAGTAATAGTCATTACATTTCACATACATAAATGTGGCAGATTTACAAAAAAATATCCAATTATTATCTTGCATTGCATTGAAAGAAAAAACTTCTTTTTAAGAAGAATTATAATTATACTGAACTACACATAAAGTATGTAAGAATAAGAAAAACAATCTCAAGCTTTGATTTAAAACTTTACTTTCCCAGTATTTAATTACTGAGCTTGTAAGAGATATAATTACGTTTTATGTTAATGGACAAAACATAATAGGGCTTTATACCTTGACGTAATTTTTTTTTTTCTTAATTTCAGTTGAACCAATCCTACATAAATTTGCTATTTGCAACAGAATATTTTGTAAGATAACAATAAATAAACTCCTGGATTATTGCCCTTCCTTATGCCCTCTAATTTTTCCTTCCAGTTGTGTTGATTGAAATCTTATCATGGAAGAGAACTCCTGGGGCATGTTATTTTCACCAATCAAAGGGAAGTAACTCATAACATCAAGTCAAGAAAGATAACCCCCTGTTATTATAAATTGACTTTCAAGTCAAAAAGACAGAGCCCTGTTATAAATTTACAATCCAGGGGGAGTTAACTTTCAAGTCAAGAAAGACAACTCCCTGTTACAATTGATCAATCAAGAAGAATTGACTTTCAAGTCAAGAAAGACAACTCCTCTTTATTATTTATCAATCAAAAGTGAAGTAACTATTCAAGAAAGACAACTCCTGATTATCATTTATCAATCAAAGGGAAGTAACTCACCTTAGCGAAAGAAGAAATATCACAACGCTGATCTTCTATTCTATTATCTTGCATACGAATAATCAGATCTATGAAATCAGAACCCTGAAAAAAAGGATTAAATTATATGAGTATGTAATCCATTAAATTGCTGGCATAGAATTAAAAGGTCGTAAGTACAACCTTATAAGACTGATACCTATTTAAAATCAGCATCACAAGGCGCTTCATATGAGCCTATATTTTCATGAAAATTGAAACTTGTCATGTTATAATAACCAAATTGAAGTTGAAACAGCTTGGTTTACCAAAAGTAAAGAGTCACTTTCAGTTTTTTTTTGTTTTCTCAAAATTTTGAATTAGTACTTACGACCTTCTTGTTCTAAACCAGCGAAATGTACACCATAATCAATTGATTTAAAGGGGATTGCAAATGGAATATTCTTTACTGCAACTATCGAAATGTTCTAGGATTGTATAAGTACAAAAGTACTTAAAATGTTATAAAATATTACCAGAGCAGTTCAGAAACATTTTAATGAAACACTCTTTAAATTAAATCAGATATATCTTCATTTGAACAAAAACACTGTCCATTGACAATTTCATCACAATTTTTGAGAAATAAGTTTGTACAAACACAGAGATATTATCTGCATAATATTGAATAAACATAAGATTGAAAATTATTGAATAAAGGAATATTGAATATTATAGAATAATCAAATAATATTAGTATAAATACTAATTTATTTAAGGTTGATTGTGAAACAAGTTTTTCCAACTTCTTTTAATCACTCTCAACACCTCCTTCCTGATGTTATCCATCGCCATGAGGGTATGAGAGGGTACATGTAGGAACAATATTGAATAAATAAACTGAATAATACAAAAAAAAGAATAATATAAGACAAACAGCAAAACTTACATAATGTTATTGTTATAAATTCCATAATTGATGTGTAATAATAACGAGAGGAATACGTTCTTATATACTGACATACATCCTAACAGACACAACAAGTCAGATCACAGATCAGTTTGACGTCAGTAATGTGTCAATCTCAGACGATTCATACATCACGATTCCTCGTCCTGCATGTGACGTGTCTCCGACCCCTCTCGTTCAATCGCATATCGAGAGCTCAGTGCAAAACTATGGGGTTCAAGCCTCTATAATTGATGTAGTTGCAATATTTTTGCACCCAACACTAGGTACAGCGCTTCTTGTATCTCTGTTACGTGTCATTTATGATGTTATTGTTTACAATTTGTTGTGAATGATGTTAATATATAATATTGTTGCTATGTAACAAGACAACGCAAGTTTTTCACACAATTCGGTCACAACTCAATTAATGATTCAAACTGCACTGCATGACATTTTACCCGACATTGATGATGTCATTTATGGCATCCTTTCGGACAAAGATGAGGTCATTTTCCCTGGCATGGATAAGGTCCTCTATGACATCTTCGCCGGCTTGGATATGGCCTTAACACCAATTTACCCGACCTGCCAAATAGGATGCTTAAAGCCTCTAAAATATTTTACCTAACAGAGAACATGATAATTAACTTTTCAAAGTAATATGTCTCTGAATGCCATTATAAGTCAGAAAAGGGGAATAACTCTTATAAAATGCTACTAATTGTTAGTAGCTATCAAGTTGAAAGCTCTGAAATGGAGGAAATTCAGCTTAACTGAAAAATTTGCCACTATTTCTATGAACTTAAACGAGACAAGAGCGGATAATTCTATAGATATAGGTAAAGGAAAGGGTTACAAGCCTATTCGATATGGACCCCCTTTGTAATAGTGAACAAGTATGTTTAGTTTCAAGTGACTACTTTTGATAGTATTTGAGAAAATGACTTAACCAACACTGACACACACGATCAAGTGACAAGAATAGATGTTTACCATTCAAACTTATTCTGATTACAAAATGCATATTTATAAATGTTTAGGCTTCAGGTTTTATGTGGTAATTGATCACCAAGTTCAAATTTCTAATCATGGCTGTTCCAACATGGGAATTTCTGCACACATAAATAACATCTAATTGACGCTTAACATTACCCTCAAATAGTAATGCTAAATTTATGATGATAATTATACCCATGGGCAGAGAATGTCAAGGATCATTTTAAACTTAACAGTAAAACCTTAATTAGGAAAACCAAAAGATTAAGAGGTCTTAAACTGTTCCTGAAGAAGTCTTTGTAATAAGATACTGATGTGTGATGACTGGATGCAGTTATATATTGTGTTGATGATGTCACTTCCTGTCTATGAATGGTTGCAGCCATTGTGTTGATATAGGCACTTCCTGTCTATGAATGGTTGCAGCCATTGTGTTGATGATGTCGCTTCCTGTCTACGACTGGTTGCAGCCATTGTGTGGATGATGTCACTTCCTGTCTATGAATGGTTGCAGTCATTGTGTCGATGATGTCACTTCCTGTCTATGACTGGTTGCAGTCATTGTGACGATGATGTCACTTCCTGTCGATGACCGGTTGCAGTCATTGTGTTGATGATGTCACTTCCTGTCTATGACTGGTTGCAGTCATTGTGTTGATGATGTCACTTCCTGTCTATGACTGGTTGCAGTCATTGTGTTGATGATGTCACTTCATGTCTATGACTGGTTGCAGTCATTGTGTTGATGATGTCACTTCCTGTCTATGACTGGTTGCAGCCATTGTGTCGATGATGTCACTTCCTGTCTATGCCTTGTTGCAGCCATTGTGTTGATGATGTCACTTCCTGTTGAAATGACCAGGAAAGTTACTTAGCTCAATATCTATTAATAATAATTACACAGCATTTTTGTGTCAGACAGACAGTGCGGCCTTCACTCCTGCGATAACCCTCTAAAGGAACAACTAGATAAACGGTTCCCATAAATTGAACAAGCACAGTAATGAAGCTACTTACGGTTTGTTTTCGTATCTTCTCCTCCATCTTAGCCTTCGGTGTTGTCGGCAGATGCGACTCACAGTATAACTGTCCATCCATATTCTGTTTCCTGGAATCAGAAAATAACCGGAAATCAAAAATAAATCAACACCAGAATAATAAACAGGTGTTGGTGACAATAAGAGGGATGATATAGATGTTAGTTGTATAGGCAGGGGACTGAAGCAGGCAATTATATGGAACCATTGTCGGTTTGATAGATTTTTTGATTGCTTGATTGCCTAGCCCAGCTTCAATGAGAGAAGAGTATAATTGTACACCACTCAATTTGACCACCATTGTCATCATCGTCATTTGTTGATCACTCAATATGAGAAGCTATAATATACACTGATTGTTATATTCACATTTTTTTGTATATATTTTATATTTTATTACATATCGAGGGCTGCCTGCAGGAACGTTGTATGTCCTTCTGTAATAATTACACCAGTTACGACAGTGTTGAGGGCAACTATTATGTTGACTTTGTATAAAGCAAGCTGTGCATTTAAATATCCGATATCAAACGTTCTTGTATGTATGGTAGTATCAGG
This sequence comes from Spisula subtruncata, assembly GCA_963678985.1. Taxonomy (NCBI): domain Eukaryota; kingdom Metazoa; phylum Mollusca; class Bivalvia; order Venerida; family Mactridae; genus Spisula; species Spisula subtruncata. The sequence continues at coordinate 30,311,819 of OY787669.1, forward strand.
TTAATAATACTGTTTTATATAACTGTTGCATCAATTATATACGTACATGTGTATCTCAGGTTTTAGTTTATGCTGTAATTATTCTCGATAACTCATTTCTGATGTTATCAATTGAATCAATTGGCATGCCTCCCTATTACAAAGTAAGGGAAATTATAAAAATTAGTGTTTACAGTAGACTGTTTCTTATAGTATTAAAGTCCATTTTAGAACAGTTCACCTGAATCCTCTGCACTTCTAAGATCAAGTCTGGGTTCAAGTCTTTCATAATTTCCAACTTACAGCATAATCATGTTTGTATGACCCATTGAATTCATACAAGTTGAAATCTATTGACTCCAAATGAGTCATTGAGTGATTTGCTTCATGAGCTGTATAGCTATTGGACACAATAGCCTATATTTCTTTTGTACAGCGGCCAAGCATGCTGTCAACACCATAAACTGTTGATGAAAGGTACGATTCAAATGCCCCCATAAAGTCTTAAATCTGCATAAAAGACTACTTGAAATACAGAGTTTCAACATAAAACTTTCAATTTCAAAGCGGGGATGACAACAAATGAAAACATATACATCAGTTAATTGGTTTGGATAATGGGGAAATAAAACAGAATAAGATTTTCTCCCCTCTGGTTATGTTGTTACATTATGTCTGGTATAATCTTCTCAACACTTTGTGTGTGACTATATATGACTACTATATATCTCAGGGAATGGGGAGCATGGAACAATAAAGTGTGTCATTAATTGCTACAACTACCCACTTTTACAATTAACTAATCAGGTACATGTATCTGATTAAACATATTTAAGATTTTTCTAAAGATTTTAAAATTTATCTGAATATATTTTAGATTTTTCAGAAGATTTTTTAAGATTTATCTTAAGATTTCAGATTTATTGAACTTCTTTATGTTCCAAGAATCTCTCTAACTGAGATGCCACCATCAGTACATTTTATAGGATGACAGGATGGCAGTATAGCACCCACAGCCTGTAGCTCTAATCCAATTATGGACGGAACATTGCACAGAAGAAATCTTCAATTATCATGGACATGTACATTGCACTAAGAGATCTTCAATATTGGAGGGGATATCTTAGCACCAAGAGCTCAGAAAGAGACATAGCATAGCACTTGAAAAGATCGTTAATATATGAGGGGAATTTTATTAGACCAACAGGTCTTCAATTAAGGAGGGGGCATTTTACACTGAGCTCTTTAATATAGGAGGGGGTATTGCACCAAGAGATATTCAAAGAAGGAGGGGGAAATTGCACCAAGAGATCTTCAATGGAGGAGGGGATATTCCACCAAGAGATCTTCAATTGAGGAGGGGACATTGCCCCAAGAGATCTTCAATGGAGGAGAGGATATTGCCCCAAGAAATCTTCAATGAAGGAGGGGGCATTGCACCAAGAGATCTTCAATGAAGAAGGGGATATTTTACCCAGAACTGATTTCAGTAATAGAGAAGCCAAATCACAAAGGGATATTCAACATATTGGAGGGGATATTGCAACAAGAGCTCATCAAATATTGAGCCTACATTACATGCACCATAGGTCTCCAATGGTAAAGGGAGGGACATTTGCACAAATTTCTAAGTTCTAGAGTTTTCTGATTTATTTTCGAGCAGACAAACTTAAAACACATCTTCTTCAGTAGTACATGATCACTCAAAGTCATTAAATTCTTTGTTTTGTTTTCTTAATTCTTTGTTCACTAATGAATTAACAACATAAACATTTAATCAAAGTCCTGTAAATTGCAAACAACAGTACAGTATACAGATGTGACTTGTCTAACATGCTTGTTGCAATTATAGCTTACACAAATCACACCTGCACACAAGAACAATACAAGTCAATGACAGCTATTCTTTTTTAATACAAAGCTTTGCTTTTATTTGCCAGTCAGCTTTCTGCTGAAATAACAAAGGCATATACATAATGTGCCTGCACACAGATTTGAACCCCGGTCACTAAATGTAGACAGCTAGAAGTCAATGATTTTCACAATTTTTGTCCATCAATATATTGAGAAATTTGGGCATGAAATGCATCACATAAAGATCATGTTTCACAGCCAAACCTATGTTATATGAGCCGTTCTCCAGGAAAACCGGGCTTAGTGACAAAATTGTGAAAATGTTGATAATAAATGGTTAGAAAGAGGAGACTCTTGTGAACAGTTTCTGAAAATTTGAACGCATTATTCCATGCACATACAAAGTTAAAGCCTTTTTATACCAACCACTACCACCTACTTGATGAGTGACGTCGGGAACGTCATTTTCTACGTTTTTGACGTAATGTAAAGTGGCATTTCAAAGATCCAATATCTAATAAATATTTGACGTAAACTTTTAAAATTGTGGCACATTTTAAAATCATATTCCTATTATAATCAAATGTATCCAATTTGTGGGTGTTTGCTTACAGGGAAAAATAGCAAGTGTTATAACCACTTAACCCTAAAGTTTTCTTTGATATGAGTACTTGTTAGAAAACGATCACCATAGCAACGACAGAAGTTATTTTAACACAAATTTAAAGAAAACTTGAAGCTAAAGGATAGTACTGTACTATACAATTACATAGATATGAAATCAAAGGATATTATTTTTTTCTCTTTTTAGACATTTTTCTAAATCTTATTGCATAATTACAATACAATGTCATTAAGCCCGGTTTTCCTGGAGAACGGCTCATATATCCAAATTGAATAATTGTTGTTGTTGATGTTTTTACACACATTTAGATACTTACATCAAATTCAGTTAAATATCCAACTGCTTCCAATAAACACCATTTTACAAGGGATGTACGAAAGAATTCAGTTAATTAATTTATCACAAATAACAACAAAATGTCCAGGGTAAAATATTTACTGAACTAAACCTGTCACTTTGTATTATCACTAATATGCACATGTACCGGTGGAATTGTATATACCTAAAAAAATACAATAAGCATAAATTCCAACTTCCAATATATGATTATAACACTGATATTTAAAATCCAAAATCTTAATATAATCCACAATGATACAAAATTCAACTTCTTAACGATAAATTTCACTCTCTTACCCGAAATGCACGACAATACAACATTCAGCTTCCGATATTATGTGACCAAAATGCTTGATGATGAATTTCAACTTCTTATTGTATTATATCAAAACTTAAATATCAAAATTATACAAAATCCGGCTTCTATAACACAATGATGAATTTCAACTTCTTATTGTATTAACTAAAATATCCAAAATGATACAAAATCTTCAATATTTTGACCGGAAACTCAAATGATGAATATTATAAATATTAACTTAATATCCAAAATGACATAAAATCCAGCTTCTGTATTTAGACCAAAATTCACATTGATGAATCCGACTTCTTATTATATTAGCATAACTAGCATATACGAAATAGTACAAAAATCCAACTTTGATAAATTAACCAAAAAGCACAAATGATATTATATCCCAACTTCTATATATAAACAGAAATGAATACACGGCAGATGATAATGATGTAACGAATACGGAATTCGTGAGAAAGTTATCGGACCACTTAAATCATCGTAAGAGTACAAAACGAGAGGAGCTGGAGAAGAGATCGAGAGACAAGTGTATAATTATGTCAGCATTTTCTACTGTACGAGTACATTTTCCGTAAAAGCTCATATGACACCACGAGGAGATCTCGACACACTGTTCAATCTATCGGTATATTATCTTGTCATGATCTTCCGTTGTTGGTGACCAACAAATGATATTTGTACTCTCCGTGTGTGGAGACACCTACAGGCTTTTCTGGGAAGTAAAGGATAAGATATACCAATATAACAAGCTTGGAGGAACGACAATGACCATGTTTGGATAAATGACAACGACCACACTTGGAGAATCGACAACAAGCACGAAAAATATGGAGGAATGATAACGACCACGCTAAGAGAAATGACAACCACCACGCTCAAAGGAAGAGGATGGTCATTGAGAGGAGATATAATTATTGCTCATCATTAGATCTTACGTTCCTACATTAAAGGTCAAAGACAGGAAGCAACAGGCTACATCATTATCATGGTAAATATATATATCCCTGACTTAGAATGAGAAGGTCATACTAACAACCTGATAAGACTGATATATATTTAGAAACAGCACCACAAGGCGCTTCATATGAGACTATTTTCATGAAAATCAGAACTTGTCATGTTGACCAAACTTAGTTGAAACAGCTTGTTTTTTTAAGTCAAGAGTAATTTTCGGACAGTTTTTCTTGCTTTCTCAAAATATGGATTTTGCACTTACAACCGTCCCTGGTTATAAGCCAGCAGTATATCGCTGGCTTAGAACAAGAAGGTCGTAACTACCAAATCGATATATTGAGAAAACAAGAGAAAACTGTCTGTAATTTACTCTTTACCTTTGGGAAAACAAGTTTTTAAAACTTCCTTTTGGTCAACATGACAATTTCAGATTTTCATGAAAATGTGCTCATAAGAAGCGCCTTGTGAAGCAGATTTCAAATATGTATGAGTCTTATAAGGTCGTAAGAGGTAGATACGACCTTCTAATTCTAAGCCAGCGATATGTGAACCTCAGTTAATGTTACATTATAACTTTATTCTGTACAATAGTTTACAAAGCTTGTCAGATTCCATTGAACCAATGCTGTGTTATTTTGACAGTGCTCAATTAGTCAATTATTTTGTTCACATTAACAGTTGCTCCCAAATCATTTTGAAAAAACTATTCAGTAGCCCTCCGGAGCGAAAATTGTCTTCAAGATTCCACAAAAAAAATTGGAAGTTTCTGGTGGTATTCCAAAGGAATGTGCATTAAAATTAAGAATCCTTTTGAAAATCCACTGGTAATATAGTGGACTCAAATATTACTGATGTCCACTGCACAAAGCAATATCACTGGAGTTCCTGTGAATCCCACTGGTTGGCATTTAAATTTCACCAGAATTCCAGATGGATTTTCCAATCGGGCAATAATATGTATATCCTGTATGGTACATTTATATAATATAAATATTTAAGACATTAATCTCAAACAATACAGAAGATGTTTATGCATACCAGAATGTTTTTTTAAGACAAAATGCATCACATGACATTTCACTACAAAAACTATGAATAGAAATACCATGACAGTTTGTTTAACTTACATAAAACAATTATACAACACCATTGCATTGTGACAGATGAAACGCAGTCAAGAAAATGTAACAGCTTGTACTGTTTATATGCAAGTGTACAATATTACATATTACTGTAAAATCATTAAATTTCAATCGGACAAAATTTCGTGGTTTTGGTAAAAAAGACAATTTCGATGGGACGTTAATTTGTTGATTTTTTATTTCAGGTAATAAATAACAGGGAGAAAAATTATTGTTTGATGGGATTTGATTTCGTGGCTAAAGGACTGAACCACAAATTTAATCTCACACGAAAATTAAGGATTTTAAAGAACATACATATACAGCTAGACACATTTAGTTGACTGACTTCTGAAGGGAGTATTATCAACTTAAAACATTTAGCTGAAACTATTTAAGAATGAAAACAAAGAAAAGAACTTGTTGAATTATAATAATGTAATAGCTAGGAAATAATTTAATACTTTGGAAACATCAGGGCTTATATTCCAGTTTTCCATCAAATATAGTCATCCAATCAAAACAATCCAATACCAGGTTCAAATACAACATCTACATCCGAATCAGTACGTAAAGGGTGGTCCTCCCACAAGGCAACGATTTTATTACCTCGTTAAATCGCTCAATGTTTTTCATTGACACATATTTATCTGTATATTTATCTACTTTTTATATTATTTTTATAACCAAACAAACTTCCCGTCCAGCAAATATCAATACTATCAAACAAATCAAACAAGATTTATTTATTCTAACATGTCGGACAAAGGCACGTCCAAATCTCTATTGTTCCGTTAAATAGCTTAATCTGTTACAGAATTTATTTTTATTGCTTGGATTAGAAAGGTAATCTTGTAAAATATTTCCATAATGTCAAACAGTGACACATATTTAAACAATACAAGTATAAACTGATTTATTATACTTCAAATACTTTGGATGATTATAATGCTAATTTACAACAATAAGTCTCTTCACTAACAACATTTTAGAATTAAAACCATGTTTAATGGTGGGTTTAAGCTGACTGACGCCAAGAAAACTATATAGCCAAGCTAGTTCGCCAAGAAAACTATATAGCCAAGCTAGTTCGCCAAGAAAACTATATAGCCAAGCTAGTTCGCCAAGAAAACTATATAGCCAAGCTAGTTCGCCAAGAAAACTATATAGCCAAGCTAGTTCGGGTGTTGCTGTAACAAATTGGTCTGTGGTTTATCTTTTTGCACCTTTTGAGCAATGCAATGTCTGTTGGAGGCAGCCCATCTCTGTCTGATTTGTTTGTTAATCTTAAAATTGAGAAATAAGTGCTTAATTCCTTAAATTTTGATGTTAATTTTCCTAAAAGTACAAGAACGTAACTGGTTATAGCGTTTGAACTGGATATGACCTTTTCTTAGAATATGATGTGATTGTTACTTACTTAATTAGCTATATTTAACTCATATGTTGATTTAATCCCATGAAAATCATAAAAACATTAAATACACATTAAATAAATTATATCAATTTACCTCCAGGGAAGAGAGCTCCTGAGTATTTACAAATTTTACCTCCCACAAGAAGAGCACTGATACAACAAGCACCTGTTGTTCCTGTTGTTCCTGTTTTATTCCTTTAATTAACTGAACTTAATTATTTTAACAGCAAAGTTCAAGTTAAATTATGTTTAATTGTATTCTGTCAATTAGAGCTAATGACAATTCTGTGTACTGTCAACTGATGTTCATGAGTTTCATTAAAATTTGAATTTGATTTATCATTATACATATATAAACTAGGCCACTGTTAATTAATAAAAAAAGAATTCAAGGAGTGAATTTAAGGATATGAGTTTTATAGGTTTGACAGAAGACACCCTTAACTGACTGCCTGACTTTCAATGCCTTTTACCATTTATACAGAAAACACCGATCCGCAGCCTGACCCAGTGGCCCAGTGTCTTGTTTAGAATTGACTAAAATAACCTCATATTTTCATTTTATGCAATTAAAAGGTTGATGTTGTTGCTGCTGCTGTAAGACTCAAATCATTAATCAGAATATTTGCCAGTTAATTAGACAACCAAGTGTGTTGGTAACAGAGGAGTGAAAGGACAATGCAGTATATGATGTTGAAGCTGATATCAAAGATACTATTGTGTATGGTACAGTGGTAGATCATCTGTAGATGTACTAGAAGAATGTAAACAGATGTCAATATCATTACAGCTGATTTAACACTAACAAGATAACAAGTAATGAGCTAAGACAGCAAATGAACAAGGTATTACAAGTAATGAGCTAGGACAGCAAGTAGCACAAACCATAAGTAATGATCTAGGACAGCAAGTAGAACATAAGTCAAACTATAACTAGTAATTAGCAAGGAGAGCTAGTAGCACAAACCATAAGTAATGAACTAGGACAGCAAGTAGAACAAACTATAACAAGTAATGAGCTTGGACAGCCAGTAGAACAACCTAATCATAATAATGTTATATTTGGAATTGTATCCGGAATTGTTTCCATGATGGCATCCCGGCTTTATCACTGTGGAATGATAACACAAGATATGAACAAAGCTCTGGAATGGTTAACCTAAACACACTACTAGATCTAATTCCTTCTTATTATTGTTTTTTCCCAGAGAAACATAATAGGATTTGATGTGATAAGAAGGTGCTAAATGAACTAAACACTAAACAGAAACATCTTTGTTAGTTTTCGTCAAGTTCAATGCTTTTCCCCCCTCATTTCTTTCATCGTTGTGGCCATTTGACTGCTGACCAGTTTTCTTGGTAGTTCAAACTTGCCTTTCAGCATTAGCAATAGAAACAAATATCAATAAATATAACAACAATATAACATTTTCTTCAACAGATTGTAAAGCTTAACAAAACAACAACATTCATTATATATTTGGTTATTTTAACAACAGTTACTCTTCAATTGACCTACTGTCGATTCAATTAGTAATACTAATGAAGGAACCATCCCATTGGAAAGAATAGCAGACTACTGTTAACTCAGTTACACCTATTTAAACTATAAGATAATAACAGTTTACATGCCAGAAGATTTTATGTTTATAACCATTATCATTTAACTTTGCAGGGACTGTACCCCTTGTCTAAGTTTAAGTTCATTGATCTTGTTATATTCATAACAACAGTGCTCGTTCTGTGAATTGTCCAACTAACACACGCTCAGGTAAACCTTGTTAGAGCTCTATCTGACAGTAAAACAAACACAAATCGGTAGAGCTCATCGGACAAACAACATGTAAAACAAACACAACTCCGTAGAGCTCACATCGGACAAACAACATTTAAAACAAACAACATTACCACCTGATGATGGCTTGTATATATTCCCCCACACAACATGAGCACGATACAATGAGTATGACTAAACAACATTATGACTCAAATCTAAAACTTTACCTGGTTCATTAAATGATCCACAAATCTAATGTTAAATTCAAATCAATCACCAACATGTTATAAATGTTCCTCAAGCTTCCATTAAAAATGCCAAAACTTTTAAAATGTGTCTCATTATAAATTGTTCCATTTCCTTAAATATACCCCCCCCCCTCTCCCTGAAAAAAACAACACAACGTCCCACCAACAGTCGATGAAATACTGTAAAATCATTAATATTCGTGGGGGATTAAATTTTTTGGATTTCATGGTTCACCTTCCACCTCGAAATTAAATCTAATCAAACAATAAGTTTGACCCATGTCTTTATTACATGAAATGCAAAATTCTCGAGTTAACGTCCCATCGAAATGGTCTTTTTTACCAAAACCACGAAATTTTGTCGCATCGAAATTAAATAATTTTACCGTAAACACTGACTTGATGAAACAATTTTATGTAAAGTGTGCATTCCCCAGTATCGTTATCTAGGTCGTTAAATTTAATGAAGTAATGAAAGAAGACAGACCATTAAATCTTAACTCTGGAAATATTATTACATCTGTTTTCTGGAAACAACTGACAAGGCAATTAGGACAACCAATTTTATAAATATTTTGTGGTTCCATCACCTACAAATAGACTAAATTATTTTGACGGCTCAGTACAAAACTATGGTACATGCCGCTATAGATTGATGTAGTTACCTTAGTTTTGCACCAAGTCCTCAATTTAAATTTGGATCTTTCCTTACAGAATTGAGTGTCTGGAAATTTATTTTATTTCGGAGATAGTCTATTGATCAAATTAGCCAACCACCTGTGTCACTAATTAGCTCGCCCTTTGACAAATAATTTCTATCTTTATTTGCCTCAAATGTTTCAGAGACCTACAAAACACTATGTTTAATTCATTCCAGAAACTGACAAATAATGTTATCTTTACAAATACAGAGGATTAAAATAAAACCAGTTAAAAACTTATTGCAGAAAAATAATCTATTTTCAACTTACATTGCTTGCAAAATTACTAGACGAGCCATGTTATTTTCTACTGGTAATCCATGTATTAATTATCATTTTAATTCAAATTATTAATTCAAATTCAGTAACATGTTCCAGTCCTCGCGAGATCAATCCCTTTATACTAATGTTTTATAGAGATAGAGTAAGTCATTATGACACACCTAGTAATAATATAATTATCAATGACATTTCATGTGAGTAGTTTCATTCAGAAAAGTTACATATTCAAAATATTTTCTATTAAATCAAAACAAATCAAATTCTTAGATATACTTATGAGCAGTGTTACACCTATTAAAATAATGTTAAGTATTTTTGTAATAAGTAAAAATAATAAATTTCAAGGGCTCAGTGTAAAACTATGGTACATGCCTCTATAAATTGATGAAGTTACCATACTTTTGCACCAAGGCCTCGAAATGTTCCAAATATAGAGTATACAGAAGTCAATGGGGGAGTCACGCCCACTTCATGAATGTGAATTTGCATATTACATTACAAAACGAGTATTTAATTAGAAAACAGAGATGAGATAAAAACTGCTTAACATGCTCGAAAACTCTTCAGAGTTGTAACAAAATATTTCCTATACATTTACACAAACCTAACATCAAGCATACAATGTATCTCTTTGTATTAATTAAATATATAAATACCATTGAAGTATACTTGAGTTTCTAATTATAACATAAAACAATACATACAGTGTTTAGCTAAAGCATGATTTCGGTAGCAATAATTAAGAGAAGATATATAGACCACTTGACAGCTGTAAGCCAAGTAATTTGTGCAGTAAATATACACAATTTAGTTCAGTGCAAAACTATGGTACATGCCTCTATAAATTGATGTAGTTACAATAGTTTTGCAAGAGTCCTCATAAATTTTATGTTCTCAAAAATTTTGAGATAGATATTCAACTTGATGGTATACGGCATGCATAGTAAAAATACCAATAATATTAAATTCAAAGAAATCACAATGTATAAATGAGTCAACTTTTGGTTATTGCAATATGGCATACACTTTGAAGTATAAAGTTTCCCAATAAGAAAATATACTACAGCAACAGGTAATCACAGATGCTTCTGCTAGCAATAAGTCATATAAGATGACTCGTAGTCTCCCATTAAGTCATACAGTGATTTGGTTTATACACAGTGAAATATCTTTTTTTCATTCTGTTTTATGCCATTATTTTTAAATTATTATAGCAGTCAGTAAAATGTTTCCTTGAATTGACCTTGAATCAACAACTCACTGGTCCTTGACATTCCACCTTTTTTACTTGACACTCAATTTTTATTCATTGATGAAACTGGTAATTTTTGCTTAATCAAAATTCACATTTTCTAACCTGATTTCGACTTTGAATCTCTACAAATAATTCCTCCCGATACACATGTGTCTTTCTTTCTGCTCTTAGAAAATAAATAAATATAAGCAAGGAAAACACCACTCCAGATGCAAAGGGCAATATCAACGGTGCAAAATACTAACTCGAAAGTCACGGAAGCAACATTATTGCCTACCTTTACTTGATAATTTCAAACAATCTCAATAAAAAAACATGGGTCTATGCGGTGTAAAAGCTGTGAAAATGTCTATATTTGGAAGAAATGTTAATTGTTTATGAATACAAAAGTTATTTATATAGATACAGTAATTATCAGTATTCTGTTAGATCAACAAATAATGTGACAGTATTGTGATGAAGCAATTAGCGGTTCATGAACCCTATACTCCATAGATAAATAAATCAATATGTAAACCTGGTAAGGACACAAGGTGGATTCCATACACCATCTCCATACTTATTTACTAATTGGAAAATAATTGACAATAGATGAAATCCGAACTTTGTGCAAGGTAGTTCCCCCTTAATTAACATGTAGGTACTAACAAATCTGGCCTTAGGTTAGACTGGGTTTGTATTCATATGCAAATACAACTGCTCCACAAGAGGAGTTAATCAGCATTGTTCTTAAATTTTCATGGAAGGGTTACATCATCCTATCACAACCGAATATCATGAACTGAGATCATCTGATTACAAACAGCCAGATGAGGTAAAGGGTTAATATAAAGACGTATACATAGTACATTTGCCCTGTAGATCTAGAGTTGACTGATTATCTTTGTGGGGTCTGATAGATAGATTAGATTTGGTCAACGATTCATTTCACTTTACTCGGGATACAGGACAAACTGCACCAAAAGTTTGGTAATAAAAATTAGTGATACTGATTACAGGCATAGTGTAAACTAATTAACTGTTAACACATAGCTGCAGGGCGCTCTTTATTTAACTTTGTTGACTTTTAGTTATATCTTGTTGATTTATAGACCTACCTGGTCCAGGTGAAAGGTCATAACACTGAAACATACCCTGACCGGTAATCGTATGTGAAATATGTAGGTAATACTACAAAATCATTAATTTCATTGGGGATTAAATTTTTTGGATTTCATGGTTAATATATGCACCTTCAACCACGAAAAAACAAATCCCATCGAACAATAACTATGCCACTTGTATTTCAAATTACCTGTAATGCAAAATCCACAAATTAATGTCCCATCGAAAGGGTCTATTTTTACCAAAACCATGAAATTTTGTCTCAACAAAATTTAATGATTTTACAGTCACCCTAGAGGAAGATTTCTGTATCTTCACATCTAAGTGTATCAGTCAGTTTATGAAAATCAAATTTTGCATCCAAGTGTAAGATGTCACATTGTGTTGTTATGTTTATCTGTTGTTTTCTGTATCAACAAGATAATTACTGGTTCTTTTGATCATTAAATGTCAATATGTACAAAATGTTGCTGATATCTGAATGGTATACCCGGTATTATAGCCTTTGGCTTTAATAACATTAATAAAGCAAAATGATGAATATTAACTAAATACACTAAATTAGCCTCCACTGAGGAGAGCCTTCCCTGTAACTAAACTAGCCTCCCTTGATGAAGATCTCCTGGGTCAACTCACAGTGCACTTATTTATCTCCTTCTGAAGATCTTCGCCCGTTTGCCCTTATGTTAGCCCTTTACTCCATGAATATCCATTTTGACACAACCAAATCCACCCTTACTCCATGCACATTTATTTCAACACCATCACATAGCCACTGAGCCATGGTTCCTAAACACTTACCGGTAACACCAATACTGGGGTTTGAACTTATACAATGTAGGTATCATAGCTATAGCTAGCAGGTATCAATGCAGAATGCGGGGTTCCGTGCAGATGTTGAGTGAGCTATGTAGGTGTAGATTATGAGATTATTATAGAACTGTGCAATTAAATTCTAATACTCATATTTTGTGAAAGTTTACAGAGGTGGCTGTCAGCCAATAAAAGCATGTTTACCAAGTATTTCAACCAATAGAAAGTGTGCAAACTGTACACACTCAATTAATTTAAGTCATCACCATCTTGTATAGACAATAATTTTTATGACGCATAATGGAAGGACAGGTTGCCACTGCTATGAGATACTGCTTTTTTTTATTGAGCTGACACCTACAATATGATATGGTAGATTGATAGATCGTAATAAAGCAACAATTAAATACTTCAAAATCAACCACTTAAGTTAGAGCCATCAGTTTAGTTCCTTTATCTACATGTAGCTATTAAAACCTGCTTTGTATAATATTTTAACTATTAAAACAAGTCAACCAATTGATACCACCAGACTATGGGTGGTTAATGCTCTATTCAAAAAGTTTAATTTGAAAATGTCAGCTCAATAAAACAAAGATGTGTCTAGATGTTGTATTTTGTGTAAGTTGAAACAATAGACAAGGTAATTGATATCATCAATAAATGAGATTCTTATCTCCCCTATCAATTACAGACCAAAACAAACACCTGTGCCATGTTATACTGCACGGGCAGACCTGTTGGGCAGTCACTGGGCATGCGATTATCAAGGGGGATAACGGCACACTGGTACTGTTTCATCAATTACAGACCAAAACAAACACCTGTGCCATGTGTTATACTGCACAGGCAGACCTGTCGGGCAGTCACTGGGCATGCGATTATAAAGGGGGATAACGGCACACTGGTACTGTTTCATCAATTACAGACCAAAACAAACACCTGTGCCATGTGTTATACTGCACAGGCTGAGAGTTCGCCACTATCAAGCGCTTTCCAGACATTGTTGTGTGATGTTTCTGTACCAAGCTCTTATTTATGTGGCAGGGTTGCTGGCCCTGTGCACAACCCTGCTCTTTTCTCATCGGGACTTGGGACCAGCGATGGCAGATCGCTTTCAAGACATATTACAATTAGAGTCATCTTAAAATTCTTCATTACTTCTTAAACAACTTGAAATTGGGGACAGTAGGTGTTCATTGATTGTGACATATAACTAGTTAAGAATTATAAAACAAGGATAGCTAAACATCAGTTTGAAATAAAATGCAGGGGCAATGTGCTTGAGACTATCAAGAGCCAAAACACAGTGATACTCTTAAATTATCAAAGCTCTTTCCAGACATATGACAATTAAGTTCATGTTTAAATTGGGGACAGACATTGGAAATTAGTAGGTGTTCATCGATTGTGACATATAATAATAATTTCACACTTACTTTACCAAGAATAATGAAACATGCACACGCTCAATTATGAAACTCATCTTAATTAAGTTATTGTTCACTTCATCCTTTATGAGGCCTTTAAAGACAGTTTATTGTTCACAACAGTAAATGTGTGGCGGCATGTTCTGTCAGTGTGACTGCTGCTTGAAGTTTAACACACTTTTAATCACACTCCAGGACAAAACTCAAAATACATGTTTAATTCAATGCACAAAACCTGGCGTTCAAAACATTTCAGACAACACGCAGCCCCTGAGGGGCTACACTGCTGTATTTAATTTGTAGTTTTGAGACAATTTCGTCATTGTCAAAGCTTAATGAATTAACATGTTTTTGTAAATTAATTGTTTCAAGCAAAATAAATCGTCTTATCTTGACATAAAACAAACATTATGACCATTGTCAGTTAAATTATTATTTTATCGTTAATCGAATCAGTAGTGCGACTCTTATGGCATGTCAATTATGTGACAGAAAGTTGAATTAATTGAAATGACATGTTGTAAAGGGTTCGCAGTTCATTACAGTCGGCCCTGTCAACAAGGTTAAATAGGTGTAAATTAAAGAGTTCAATGAGGGCATAAAAGGGGTCATTAAATTCAATAAAATTTGACACGGGCCCGTGACCTTCATCTTCAAATTGACAATACACTGTACTTAAAGCTTCGTTTATCACCATTTTTTATGTCAGTATTATGGCTTGACAAGGTTGTTACACTCAGTCTCAATCAGTTCATCATGTGCCACCCTCTACAGCATATAAACTAAATCAAAGTATGACTGATTGAGAAACTGAATAATTCAACTTGTATGACTTATTGCGATTAAAAATACCTCTATCTTCCTATTATCACTGAATTACTTTTTAGGATACTAGTAATTAAATAATTCAACTTGTATGATTTGTTGAGAACAATGATACCTTCCAATCACTGTATGATTAATTGTAATACTATACATTTCAAAGTGTATGATGTATTGCGATAACCTGAAGTTGACTCATTTATACACTGTGTCTTCGATATATCTTCTTCTCAATCATTGAAGATCTCATAGCTGTAGCTTCCCAGCAGACATTTTGAAAACCATCCATTAAATAACCTAAATTCCTGACAACTCAATCAATCTTGGTCTAGAGTATTTCGTGAAGTTCCATCGAAATTCAATCAATTTTGAACCAATTACAGTGAGATCCAAGCAACCAGGAGTACATAATACAGACTCAGTGCAAAACTATGGTAAGTATAGCTTGCCCAATTTGACACGAGCCTGACTTTTTGATTAGCATAATTTAACAGTTGATATATTGCCTACATTTGTTAAACAAATTGTATGTTTTCATAATCGAGGAGTATCACGAAGATGCTCGAGATGTAATACAAACACAAATTTGAAATACCGATATTGCACGATTTGCTTGCGGAAATTGATTTATTCATAGCAAGAACCTTGTAATATATTCTTGCATATAGGTCAGGCTCAGGTCAATATAGCTAAGCTATACCTCAATTTATATAGACACATACCATAGTTTTACACTAAGGCCTCAAATTAAAGTTTGGTGTACATTTACAAAGAGGGCAGCTCCCAAGCCCTATCATATTGAATTGACATACTGTCACAAACACCATGCCTGCTGCGCAGATCATTGTCCTACATGTACATCCAATACCAAGTAGGTCACGGTGACCTTGTGGCACAGACAAGGTGAAACACAATGTATGTGATTGACATAGTGTATACATGACATCACAGCTGTCCCGATCACCGATCATGATACTAGTCGATAAACACATGCACAAGTATTGTTTTACTGTTGTGGTCACTGTTCGATTGACGTCAGTACGATTTAACACAACAGATGTGAATACCGTTGATAATTTACAAACATAAAGTGTGAATTTATATTTATTTTTTAACACACATGAAAACTGTGCCACAGACATAGTAACACATCATGTTCAATAAGTTTCATCGGAATTCCTTGAAACAGTGGAAGTATAACTGTAAACCAAGAAATTATTTCAGGCGAGTTCGCGAGAAATTCGCATAATTAAGTAACTGTAGCTGAGAAAGTGTTCAAAACATTAATATGGACATCGCAGGAGACTTAAACTCACGAAAATTTGTAGATGGGAATATGCCGACCGACGATCGACAAAACGCGAAAGTTGGTATTCGCGAAAGTAAATAGGTTTACAGTAGTTAAAATTGCTCTATAAAATTTCATCATCTACCAGTACTCTAGAATGTAAAAAATTATTGTAATCTGAATGAATTGTTTCCCTAGTGATATGATTAACAACTGTTTGGTACATCATTTAGTACCTCAAATAACACAAGAAAGAAATGAGATCTTCAATCTGAAGGCAACAATCAACACTAGCTCTTCAAAATAGGAGTAGCCATCAACAATATCAACTCTTCAAAATGGAGGTAGAACCAACAAACTATGATACAAATCCGCAAGAGAAATGAGATCTTCAATCTGAAGGTAACAATCAACACTAGCTCTTCAAAAGGGAGTAGCCACCAACACAACTCTTCAAAATGAAGGCAGAAACAACAATATAAACTCTTCATAATGAAGGTAGAACCAAAAATATCAACTCTTGAAAATAGAGGTAGAAACAACAAATTATGATAAGAATCAATCATTTTCAAGGCTGTCATGAGTGCTTCACAATATGTCCCTACCCTGATTGTACAAAAGATTATAAACTTTTTTCTTATATTACAATTAAGATAAGAATTATTATGGACTCCATTTAAATCTTATAGCAAGAGATGTTTGTAAAATGTGATTCTTCTTCTTGTACCAGTACTGAACTTGATCCCACTCTGAGGCATTGACGTTCAAAATAATTTTGGTGAATTGATGGCGCGAATTTGGAATAATTGGCTAAAAGTCGGTTTGAAATTATATACAGTCAGACGTGGCTCCTACAACAGTGCCAACCCTTGTATGCCCCCATCTGGAAGCAAAATAGTTGGAAATGGTAAGGGTCAGAGTGACCTTGACCTTTGTTTTACTGACACAAAAATCAATAGGGGTAATCTACTGTTGCTTGCAGACACCCATGTAAAGGGTGAAGATCCTATGGTAAAGCTTTCTTGGGTTATTGAACAGAAACCATTAAATTTGGTCTACTGACCGACAGACTCATATAAGTATAAGTCACAATAAAATTACACCCACATTCATGATGTGGGCAGTTACATATACAGCCATAAATGTCATGGAAAAATATTACATAATAAAATTTATAATTAAAACATAATATAAATAGTAATAAGATGCTGAAATTTGAAGAGCTATAAAAAATCATGCTCAACTTATCAGACAGTAAAGTATAAAATTAAATATACCTATGACATATATCACTAAAGGAAACTTCATAAATCCGATTCCAGGCAACCATTTAGTATAAAAAAATCATACTCAACTTACCCCAGACAATATATCATAGATATATATGTATATATTTCAAATGGAGACTTTAATCCAAGAGATTCTAGGAGGTAACAATTTATGTGACACCCTATATATCCAATGTATAATTAGTATGACATTCCGACATTCACTGACTGATACCAGGAATTGTGTGCCAGAAATATCTTTCTATTATCTTCCACTATAATGATCAAGCCACTTGATAAAACTATAACGAACACATGCAAGTAGGGATAACCAGTAACCCAAACACACTGAAACCATCTTCAAAAACACTATTGTAACAATCGGATCATTTCGTAATTCCAAGAAACAATTTGGCAAGAATCGCATTTTCCAATTTTCGTACCTTTATCATTCCATATTTCAACCAGTTAAAAGTGTGTGTGGAATTGTAAACTTGTAAACAAAATGCATGAGAGAATCAAGACTTGGAAGTGGGCGGGCGGGTCTTTGACTTTTGATGTGTAACAGACCCATGCTGGTATAATGTCGGTGGAATGGTGGAACCATACTATCATGTCTACACGAGTTATTACACAATTACCACAATTTTATTACTGTTTTATATCCGAACTGCCATTCACATATAATTCAATCCCCCCTTGCAAAAAATCAGGCCCACACTAAATTAATAACTTTTTCTAAACTCTGATTTAATTGGTTTAGGCCTATACTCATTTATGTTTACAATACGAAGTCTAAGTCTAAGACAACATTAAACTATTTTAAAGTATATATCATGCATAGATAAATTATCTTAATTTTATTTTAGTTTTTAACAATATTAAAGGAATGCCAAAGATATAGAGACTCTTGCCCACCTTTAGTAAAATTATGCTGACCTGAGGGCCGTCCAAACAGTTCTCTAATGACTCTTTTATGTCAAGCATCAAGCAAGGGAATAAGTAAGTGAGTAAAGTATTTATTCAGGTGACATGTGCATTATTACAAATTATATATACATGATATTACATTACAAGATTACAGCACCCAGACCAATGGACCTACAAGTCACTGACAATTAAACATATGGAAATTACATATTTGAACAAATAATGATATAAATACCTGGTTATATACCCAAGCACTATTTTAACAACATAATTTAAAGAAAATGTTGACTACCCAACATCAACCAAGGCAAAATAAAATCAAGCAATCTGATAAAATGATGAACACAAGTCCAGATTTTACAAATTGTTACTCACCACCTATGAAATATGATAGGTTACAAATATTACAACAAAATAACTACTTCAAGGTTGCTTTACAGTTCAAAGGTGAAATGATATACTGTAAAATCATTAATTTTCGTGGGGGATTAAATTTTGTGGATTTCGTGGTTCACCTAAACCACGAACTTTAATCCCAACGAACATTAATTTTTACCCTTGATTTATTACCTGAAATCAAAATCCACGAATTAAAGTCCCAACGAAATTGTCTTTTTTTCCAAAACCACGAAATTTCGTCCCAACGAAATTAAATGATTTTACAGTATGTCTTATTATATAGATGATAAAATAAACACCAAACAGTCGGGGAGAAGAGTTTTATATCATCTATCCCACAAAAACAACAACTGGTGAAATGTAATAAACTGTAAAATGATTGATGAGCGCTCGGAGATGATGAGGCTCTCGGAGTTGATGATGTCACTGAGTTCGTGGGAGTCAGAGACATGCAGCGCAGCGTACAGGTAAACGAAGGGAATGGTAGAATACTGGAACAGAAGTGGTTTTATTTCAGCTAAGGCCAAATATTTTTTAGTTTTGGTTTACTGATTTTTTTTAAAATTTTACTTTATGAATGGAAAGACAACAAGGCGCCCTTTGATGGTCCTCGGGCCTACGAACAACAGTAGTTTCACGCCCTAATTTCTAATTTCAAGGGGTTTGTTTGTTCCGCCAGCCATTGAATTTTGATGACGAAATAACCATTTCATTAAATAATTAATAATTATCAGCATTTATTATTCCCAGATCACCAATTAAAAGCAATTAAAGCAAAATTAAAACAATTTAATACATGTACATATACCATGTATAGGCCTACATTTTATGATTTTATTCAGCTATCGAACGCTTACATACCACTTAAGGAAACACAGCATATAAACCAAATCACTGTATGACTTATCAGATTACTATAAAATTCAACTTGTATCATTTATTGCTATTGAAAGCATATGTAAAATCTGATCACTGTATGACTTATTGCTATACTATATAATTCAACTTGTATGCCTTATTGTGATTTCCGGAAATTGACTTGTATGTATGACTAGGTAAAGGTCAGAGATGTCTGTAGTATATCACTCACGTATAAAACCTGTCAGTATGTAACCGGTATTTCTGTTAATTATCACATGACACTTGTCTCGCTAATTGCTTGTACAACAAATTGTGTACAATTTATAATGGCTCACAAATGACAAAGTGGTGAGAGCTATCCCATGTTTGTGGTGTTGTTATGTCATGGTCAAGTGGTATTGTAATGGTCAAGTTCTGACCACAATCATAAACTCTAATCATAACAGGCATTTGTTACATTCATACATTAACAGCTTCTTAATGATTTACCTGGACAGTTATTAATGCGATAGATTAAACAGTTATAGGTGTGTTAATAGTCACCTGAGTTAAGCAACCATCTGTCTTTTAATATATACCTGGGTCACAAATACTATATCTGCTGGATCGCTGTCCAATTTACCGGTAGTCCAATCGGGAATGGGGGAAAGGGTCTGGGCGGGACAAACATCAGCTAGAATAGGTCTCTTTTGAAATATGTGTAAATGCTACAGACAAGTCCAAGTACCCAAAATGCCCCACAAAAAATAGAAATTTCCACAAAACATGTAGACAAGCACATGGCTGCATAAATAATGTGAGTGTGTAACAAGTTTAAAGTGTCATTCAACTTCAGAAAAGATAATAAATATAATCTGAAATCAAAATTATCATAAAGATCCATAAATTATAAGCAATATTTGTATTAATAATTGAACACACGATTATGAAGTGCTATATTTAAGTAAATAGTTGACAATATCATATGGCCGAAACTTGGCATTTGTGAAAAGTCACAGACATTTGGCACTTTAGACAATGTCACAAACCACAAACACGTTAATAGCACAGCATTTTAAGGGATCAGTTCTTATTGTCAATTTACATTGTCATATGGAAAAAGTAATATATCAGTGTATAAACATGTCATTTTCATAATTCTGCAATCATTGTTTTTTTTTTAAAAAGTTATACAAATATCGTAAATTATGAAGTAGGCAGCTGACAAGGCATTAAAGAATTAGACCAAAGTGCCAGAGTTAATGCAGCATTAATGACCAAAGGAACGGAACAGAAGAGAACGAAACTTTGAATAGGTCAAAGCAGTTCAGCAAATTAGGGTGATCTATTCCAGCATGTTTTGAAAGAACAAAAATTAACAGAAAAACATGACATGGAATGAATTCCATATGTACCAATTATTTATATCTATTTTTTTTCTTTCAAACAGAATATACATACAATTATTTATGCCAAATTTTACAGCAAAATAGAAAAATAAATCAAGCAAGCAATCAAATTTCACTGCCTCGTTAGATCTGCTAATTAAGAGATAACGAGGTTAACTGGAAGTAAATAAGCTGTACAGATTATCTATAACCAGTTTACTCTATAAACAAACAAATCTTCAGGTAGCCAATTATATCTGACAGGTCGGGAGTTAAATCAGTGAGTCAAACAGAAAGGTATTAAACACTCACATTTCTTGAGAATTTCCTCAGAATCCAAACAAGTGTTCCAGAGTGAAATCTAGCACAGAATGTTCATATGAACATGATGATTGTTAACTGGGTGTATTGAGTTACAATGTAACTGCTAATTCTGATAATTTGAAGGCAACCCCGCAGCCACCGCATCTTGTTAATTCTGATAATTAGTTCCCTGACTGCTTGTTC
Organism: Spisula subtruncata; assembly: GCA_963678985.1. Taxonomy (NCBI): domain Eukaryota; kingdom Metazoa; phylum Mollusca; class Bivalvia; order Venerida; family Mactridae; genus Spisula; species Spisula subtruncata. The sequence continues at coordinate 30,333,476 of OY787669.1, forward strand.
TGAGATCATGGAAGAAAAATAGTTTTATCTATAATGATACTAATAATGAGGCATCATTGATTATAAAGGAATATAGAAGATAATATGATCAAGTCTCTGCAGTCAGGCTGATGATGATGAAGATAGCTGAAGCAGTTAAAGTCAATGACCACCATTTATCAGGGATCAGTGTATTTCAGTTTGTACCCAGGGATCAGCGCATTATGTTTGTACCCAGGGATCAGTGCATTATGCTTGTACCCAGGGATCAGCACATTATGTTTGTACCCAGGGATCAGTGCATTATGCTTGTACCCAGGGATCAGCACATTATGTTTGTACCCAGGGATGGGCGCATTACCATTTGCAATCAAGGGATCAGCGCTTTTTCCATAGTTATTTGAGATGCAGCCAAGAAACATTTAAAATACATTACCAGGTGCCAATTGCTAAATTCAAAGACTATCAAGGAGTAGAAAACTCAAACAGTTTGTAACTCCACAGATCAGTCCCCATGAGTAAATCAGATTGCAATACTTAATAATAGTGGCTGAGTGAAAGCCATCAGCCATCCACTGATGGCTTTCACTCAGCCACTATTATTCCGAATTGACCCCACTTGAGGGCCATCGGCGGATGCCACCAGAATAACATAATTGGAGAGTATCCCAAATACACTAGTCGTAACACACCAGCATAGACAAGCTATAGATCGCAGCAAACATGCTACTTACAAACATCTTGTCAGCAAAACAGGTTATGGCAACTGCACATTCATTGCATATGCCACTTGTCCTGAGAACACCACAACCCCACACTCGAATGGGAATTTTCTTAACCTCCTCATTATACGTGGTAGCCAAAAACAATATAGATCCCCTTGGTCTGCGCAGTTTTGGATCAACACGTTTTTAGTTCTCAGCCTAGTAGGGATCTGCGTTTCTAAGTGATATGAAGGCAACCCCGCAGCCACCGCATCTTGTCAATAGAAGATAATATGATCCTGATGATAATGAAGATAGCTGAAGTAGCAACAGTCAATGACCACCATTTATCAGGGATCAGCAAATTAAGTTTGTGCCCAGGGATCAGCGTATTTCAGTTTGTACCCAGGGCTCAGCACATTAGGGATATACCCAGGGATCAGCCCATTTATATGTTTGTACCCAGGGATCAGCCCATTTATATGTTTGTATCCAGGGATCAGCACATTACGCATTGAGTTTTTTCCCGGGATTCAGCGCATTACATTTGTACCCAGGGATCAACATATCAGCAGATCAGTGTCCCTGAATAAGTAAATCAGACTTTGATACTGAAATAAAGGATGATGACCTAACAGACAGCTAATACAGGAAAATAATTCAATACTATTTGTAATTAAAAGTTGATAATGAAATGACATAACTGACAAAAAGTCCTTGATGATGCAACTGAGTAAACAACAGGAGTAGCAGGTTTATCATTAAGTATTTAACACTACGTGTTGTAATGATGACATGCAGATAATCATCATTACGATAGAAGTAGGTGGATAATTATAGTTACAGAAACATTGAGTAAATAAAACAATCCCTAAACATTACATTATATATGCCATGTGGCGTAATGGAGTCGTAACACACCTTACTGCAGGTCCTTGATAAACTATATAATATCTATACCACTTGGTAACAAGGTGCGGGGCTCATGGAGGTGGGTCGGGGCGGATGCTGAGTGAATTACCCAGGTAGATTTTCATGTTTTTTAGTTATAAGTAAAGCTTGAAAAATATAGCACTGACTGTATGCAACTCACTGACTATACCTGTCTCCCAGCATCATACTGCACTCAATGATACATACTAGTGTTTTGTTTGTTACATTTTAAACAGATACTCTACTCATCAAATCCATTGCAAGTACTATGTGACTGACTCACTGTAGAGCAAACATAGCATTCTAAGTTCAAATGAGTCTGTTCCAATAATATTATTCTTTCAAGAATTCTGAACAATAATATCTGTTCATTTTCTGCTTGAAGTTTATTGTAAATAAAGTACCTGAACTCTGGTATTTAACCCTAATAAACCAAGGTGGACATTATCATGTGAATTTTTGGCTAAGTCTACAAGTAAAAAAATGTAAACAAAAAGTTAAAAACAACCATAAGAATCTTTTTCTTTGACCTCTTTTCACTAGACATGATTGATGCTCTAGCCAAGAATGAGCACTAACCACACTACAGATAAAGCAGTTGAGTCTGTTTCGGACAAAAACTGTGACCTTTCATTGTCACCTGTTTCATATGAGCGCTGCCTTCCCTGTCTAATTTCGAATTATCTGTAGTGGAGACTCAATGGCAGACGTACAGACTTAAGCATACTCAGGGTTGCTGGTTTGAGTCTCACATCAGGTGGTGCACTTTTTCCTCTTTTATTTACTTTATAAAAAATATCGTTTTGTATCATAATAAAGATATTTTTTTATCTTTTTTATCATGACAAGAATACAACAAGGAAAAGATGACAAGTGGAGCAATAATTTCCTTGTTTATTTTTGACCACCACACCTGTGATAGGTATGAATGCTGACAGTATGGTGGTGGTTTTAATAAATTGATAAAGAGGTAAGGTAAGGTGGTGGTTTTATGACACTAGGACAATTTGTCCGATCCAGTAGCTGCTGATGTGAATGATTTCCTTGTCAACACCCCCTTATATACAAAACAACAACATCGTGCATCTAGGTCAATCAACCATAGAAATAGGTTGGTCTTGGGTTGGGCTGTGAGTTTTCTCAGTTTTGTCACAAAAATACCACAAAAAACCCCAGTAGCTTTATATAAATCTGCATGGGCATGTTGGTTAAACAATACAAACGAGATATTGTTTTAAACAGTCAGATATTGTTTTAAACAGTGGACTCACTGTGGGAATACAGGATATATTATGTGATTTATGCACATAAGATGAACTAGACAGGAAATATCGGGTGAAATAACAGACACCTATAGTGGTGGTATTTTATTATAACATGACCCTGTGTGATGTATGGCGCATCCTGTATTACATAACCACACAATACAGGCGCTATAATATATGTGGGCCACTGGTATTGTGGTCTATGTGATTTATTGAAATAATGAAATGTAAGTTTTTAAGTCTCGAGGATATATTTCAACTTATATCTATTTATATACCAGTATAACGCCTTTGGGATCGAAATGTAACAGTTCCACTGACACTGTATAAACAATTCGATCTCCGGCAATTGCAATAAAGCGTACATGTTGAATTATACACTATAATGACAATAAGTCATACAGTGATCAGATTTAACATGTGTTTTCAATAGCAATAAAGGATACAAATTGAATTTTATAGTAATCTGATAAGTCATACAGTGATTTGGTTTATACGCTTTGATATATATATATATATATATATATATATATATATATATATATATATATATATATATATATATATATATATATATATATATATATATATATATAGCGCCTCCGGGTTTGAAATGCAACAGTATCGCTGTCAGGAATCTTCATTGTTATCTTAAAAGGGGAAGAAAAATGTGCAACCAGACCAGGGCTCGAACCCGGGACCCTTTGCTCACAGGGAGAATGCTCTACTGACTGAGCTAGCCAACTGCTTACACACGTTTCTCCCCTTTAGTAAACAGGTTCAGGCTGTGACATTATTAATTAGTTTGTTATAATCATTTAATCCCGATTTATCAATATTTGTTATACTACAAATTCTGATGAACTGAGAAACTATAATGTCAGCAAAACAGAAGCAATGCAACACTTGAGTATTGCACGTAAAGTCTGAACTTGTAAGAAATCCATAAAGAATGAAGCGCAGACTTCTTTCCAATATTGTCATTTGAGGAGAAAAAAAACTATCTCTACCCAGTGCAGGACTTGAACCCACGACCCCCTGCTTGCAAGTCAGGAGCCCTACCAACAGAGCTAACCGAGCTGCTGACACATGAACCACATTACCAAAAAAACATTTGAACTATTATTAATAAAAATTTACCCATTTTTGCCGATGGTCTTCAATGCGGACACAAAATTCTTCAAATGAACTCTGGGAGAATTTATCTGGACCTCGTTCTTCTTCTCCGACTCCACTATCTTATCCATGGTCAAACACTTTATGTGTCAATTATAAATCCAATGATCAATCTGATGTCACTCGACATCAAAATGTCAAACACTACTGAAAATGTCATATAAAACAACACGCTGGTTGAAAACACTGCAATCAATTTTTTTTACAATTTTTTTAAAATCCCATGTTTGAAACACTGATTGTTTCTAATCAATTTCTAATTAATTACCAATTAGCACTTAGTTAATCCAATCAGTTTATGTGGAGTTAATCTTTATAGTAAATCCATTCATGTATAAATGATAATCCACAAAAGTCACACAACACTGACTTAAAATCATCTCACATTTTCTCACATTTTTCCCCATTAATCTGTTAATCTACTGCATTTGATCATTTCCTGTTTTTTTAACATCCTAAAATTCAAATGCAATGACTGTATAATCAGTTATCAGTAATCTTTCAAAAGAATTATAAATTATTATCAAAAAATCCCATTAATTCAATAAACTGTATTTAATTGTTTACATGAATTTAATACAATTGTACAATTTTATACATGTACGATACTGATATTTACATAGTAGGTATCATATTTATATTAGCTCCAAGATATCACAAAATCTGAACGATATTAATTCAAGCACATGAAATAATACTTAAACGTTGTGACTTAAAACACACAATATATTCAGATATATTATTAAATGTGTCTAATTAAAATTCAAAACCATGCGTGCGGTAGCCTGATAACAGATATACTGAAGTATTAAATGCCCTGTGTACTGTTTTAATATATAAATATATAAACATCATTGCTGTGTGAAATGAGGCTTGACTTTATACTATACTATCCTAAACACCTGAGTCCCTTAGTTAACGCATATATAATTCACACAGCAAGCATGCGCCCTTGTATCTAAATGTTGACATTTGAAGTATATTTTTATATTCATTAGTCACCGTTGAATATGATCAGTAGTTTTATTATGTATATTATACACTTCATAAGTTAATTAACATATTATCATGACTAGATTATTTTAGGGTTAGGTATAAATGTTACTTTCATGGCGGGAATGTAGTTACTATAATTATAGTAAAACTTTGAGCAATAGACCTACATACACAAATATGTATGTTTCCTAAGGGCAAAATTTAGTAAACTTACTGTTGTCACCACCAAATCATGGCTGGTAAACCATGTTAAGGTATGCAGCTAGATCTAGGTCAGTAAGTCAACTCAATTAAGCAACCACCTGCCCTACACAGTCAATATAATTAAATTTAGATTTACTTATTTATTCTGTAACATTAAAATACACCTAGATTAAACAGTCAACTTCTTTAAACAGCCATTCCAATGTATTTCTTGACAGCAAACAGCTGCTTAAGACGATGATGTAACTTAAAGGTAAAAATAAGAAACTGCGACCCGCATTTAACTATAAAATGCAACCCATTTAACTATTGATTAAGTCTTTTAAGTCAAATTCTATACAGTACTTTAATATGTATACAAAATAAATATTTTAAATAAAAATTATTTTCAATAAATTACAAAATGTTAATTATAGTGAATATTATACATGAAATGAAATTAAGCCATTTATTATTAAGTATGCATTTATGCCACTGAATTTGCATTCATTTTAATAGCAAAAATCAATTGGATGAATTCTGTAATTTTTATACCTTATAATACTTATAAAAATCCCAAGTACTCAAAATATATAATATGTATCAATTAAAGTAAAAATATTCAATAAATCAAGTAATAATAAACACAAATTTCTTTAATCCAGTAACTTTTCTATCAATTCCAAATTACGCAATAAAAGATTATATGTTACACTTTTTGTATAAATACATTGAAACAATATTTACTCAACAGTTTATTTTAGCCACATTACAAATATTTCACTTTTGACTTAATTTGCGTAATTAAAATATTCACATAAGAAATTAAGATATTATTTCAAAAGACAATATAGTGCTGACACAAATATACGAGAAATAATCCGGCCCCCATACCCCAGTTAAATCCTCAATGACTGCGGAATTTCAATACAATTTTCGTAAAAATAATAACACATAATGATTTAATTATTCCCGATTTTCTACACAATGGCCTTAACACACAAGACACCCTCGCTAATCCAACGAAACAATAAAATAACAAAACCACACATATATATGAATCAGCTAAAATCACAAATATGACTTTCTATTTGTACGCAATTATTAATTCAGTCATTCACCGCAAAAATACTTTCCACCTGCAGATTCGCTATTATTACTTCCCCACAGGTTATTAAGAAATACTCCCTCCGTTTTTCTCATTCACAAATCTAAGCAAAACCACTTAATTCTTATCAGATCGGAGAATCGTGCCAAAACAATTCGTCCAAGGTGAATATAAACCATATGTAATTAAATAATAATGTTTTAATTTTATTAGTTAGTATAATATCATAGAAATATAACGGAAATCAACAATTTTTTAGAAAAGTTTATCGATGAAAATATCACAATGTTAAAAGCTTTGTTTTATATGGTTAATTCTGCATGGTAGGTTTATAAGTTTATATCCAACCATAAAAATATGAGACTGAGTAATAGTGTGTTGACATTATCTAGGCTTTGATACAGGTAATTAATTTATGATGTTTGATATGGACATTATGGATTGATACATTAAGAATACATACACATCAATCTTAGTTTACTTTGATTTGAACTTTCACAAGTGGGAGGGACCCTTTTCACCTGTGATCACTATTTATATATGACATCACCCAAATTTGGCACCTTGCATCTTCTAAATATTGGGTAAGATCTTAATGAATGCATGAATTAAACCATGGGGAATGGAACATATTTTTTATTGTGTTTATTGTCATTTAAATTAGAAATGAACTGGTTGGTCTTGCATATGTGTCAGTGCAGTACATACACCAGGCATGTTAAAGATCCAAGGAAACAAGAAATGTTTGTAAAACATGTACATGTATGCCCCATGACAGCTAAATAGTTATAAATGGTAAAGGTCACAGTGACCTTGACCTTTGTCATACTGACCTCAAAATCTTAAAGGGGTCATCTACTCTTGGTGGCAAACATCCATGTAAAGTTTTAAGATCCTATGAGAAAGCGTTTTTGAGTTATTGAGCGGAAACCATTTGGTCTACAGACAGACGGACTGACAGACAGACCAACATGAGCAAAGCTATATATCCCCGCATCAAAGATGAGGGGCATAACTATTCAGAAAGAGCTAGCATAACACAACCCAGTTCCCTGTATCACTCAGCTGTCTCATTCCTTGAAGTCGGAGGTCATTGATAAATATGGCAGAGTTTAAACACTGAATGTCAATGACCAAACATTTATAGTGGCATGTAGTGTCAACACACAGGCGATTGCAAACAAATCAGATGTTACGCAAACAAACAAAATCTTTTGCACATGTTTTAGATGGGAAAGGCACGACAGTGATTTAAACTGTAATAACTGTATCCATAATTAGAATTTCTGAGAAACACCAACATGAACAACAAGAAAAGATTACCGAGAGATTAATACCAGTAACTATCATAACCAGGAATTTCTGACATTTATCTAATCAAGTCGATAAGATAGTGCTCTACTTATGATGGGAATTCTATTCCAGTCCATTGACCACATAATGTTGTCCAATCCCCAAGACCGATCACACATAAGCCAATTATAGTTACTTAAATCCCTTTACAATAAAGCCTTCAGTCATTTAAAAACTATTTTGTGCAATTATAACAATAGTTCAAAGGGGGTGATTTACAGATCAACGTAAAACGTGAAAGTTACTGTTTTTGTGAAGTAATAAGTTAAAGGGCGGTGGGGAGGCCGGGGTGTTCCACTTGACAATTTGGCCAACAAAAAACTTTTATTTTTATACAAAGCTAAGCTTATATAATCTGATTAATGTACTGTGATATTTTTATAAATCGCAGCTGGACAGTCCGGCAGCTTAATTTAACTTTTTAAGTAAAATTGAACTATCATACAATATCAGCAAATGGATAAGTTATTAAATTTAACTCAAAAGTCGAGTGTATCAAAGCAGATATAACTTCTGTTCACACCTTAATGTCAATATTTTGATCTCCATTTAAAAACGTTTTAAAATGTGCAATTAAATGTCCAAATAAAGTACAATGACACGACTTTTATAATGGTCAAATTTTAGTATTTAAAGTTTCGTATTCTTAATACTTGATCCTTGTCTCGGTGTCAAGATAGGAGACACTTTGGCTGTTTGTAATGTTGTTTTGGACACTCAAGACAACAGAACGCACTTAATACAAACATTGTTCCTAATATGTAACAATGCATTCGGCTACTTTGGATAGGCTTCGATGTGTATACTGCAACACTTTGTACACTGATCGGCGAATAATTCCCGAACGAACACAATGACAAAGCTTTGTCCATTTTTATTGATAAATGATCGCAAATTGTTCCCGAAATGAGCAAATTGTAATCGGCATCCTTTCCACATAGCAACAGGGTCTTGTGGACAGCAGGACTTAAAACATTAAAAGGCAGATGGTCATTATGATTTATGATTAACCAGACTCGCCAAAACAATTACCAAATATTGGGGTATGTACCCTTCTTCTTCTTCTTCTTCCTTTGTCGAGACACGGTTCATAAAGCAGCATACTCGCACCCTAATTCCACCTCCAAAGGTACCAGGGTAACAAACGGTGTGATACACAGATGCTTTATGACCACATCCTGTTTTAAGCAATACAGTAACAAGTGTTATTCACATCCAGGCTAAAAAATATTTTAATCAAATTATTTAAGTACTTGACGGTTATTTTAGGGACAATGTATCTATACTTGGTTCTTAAGTGACAAAATATCAGAATCGAGGGCTTAATGAATAACTATGTTATGTGCCTCTATAAATTACTAGAGTTACCATAGTTTTGCACTGAGCCCTCGAGATGGTGAGAATGCAGGAAGTCGAGACAGAAGTCCGGGTAATCGGATTATCTTAACACTTTAACATGACATGTTTTATATCACAGCCTGTCCCACTTCACACTGAGTCAATGTTGTGATTGAGTACATAAATACACTCAGAAGCCCCACTCAATCCTTCATAAATATTACTACTAAGTAGAGATTATTCAAATATAGTCTTCATTATTTTAATCTTTAACATTGAAACGTATTTCATGCACCATCTGCCCACTGCGGCTCTTATGAAGGCTAAATACCAATATACGTCATCACCACGAGAAGAGGGCCACCTTTTTTTAAAAGCTACAGCAAGCTGCACATGGGATCAACACGAAAAAAATTCATTTTCATTTTAGTTATTCAGCAAATTCAACCTCCTACTCAAGAAGCATCAGGAGTCTGTTGCCTAAAACAAAGCCCTGGGTACTGAGCACTTTCATTCAGTAACCTCCCGTTCAAGTAAATATAGAAGACATGGATTACCTCCTGTGGAAAGTGCTACATAGCGCTTTGCTTATTTTGGGGTTATAATTTTCATAGAGTCCTGTTGCCATGGATACAAAGGTTGGTGAAGAATGAGATAATGAAAGTTAAGAACAATTTTTTTAACATAACAAAAAAATTCTAATCCTAGATTATAATATGAAGTGCAAAGCACTGTGCCAATATTCTTTTAACAGGGTCGGTTGCCTAAAGTGGCAGTCATGCAACTGCATCAGAATATTTTGATATGGTGTAAAGGGTTATATAGTTATATTGAGAAAAAACTTACAGTTTTGTATGGATCTTATAATCAGTCAGTATCATTTATCAACAATAATATCCAAATTCCGTGTAGAACACTAATCTTGCACACCAAATTCCTGATCACAACAAGAATGAGTTTAAACTGTATCCTTCCTGTTCACAATATCAAGTAGGGCTTTGATAAACTTCTGTTCTGTTATGTTCAAATAATAGAATATCAGACTCCACTGACACTTCACTTACTCAAGCCATATAGCATTGAAGTGCTATCCAAATACATGCACTAATTAACACTGGTCCAGCCTCACTAATTGAGGGCACTCATCACAAACGTCCAGTCAAACTTCCTAGAACTATCAGAAATAACTCAAACCTTAACTAATTGACACGGTTCAGTGGCTTGATGAGGGGGCATCACTTCGGGGAGTCCCGCAGTCCCAACAAGAAATTGTGTGAGTTACTGTTTGACTTTATCAAGCTGATGGAGTACTCAAGTACCTGACCAGTATTATGGTTTCCTGTTTGAAGAGTACATCTTATGATAGATATCAAGTATGAGTTTATCTTAGTTTGATAGTGTAGTGGTGTAAGTACTTGACTCCAGAAGATAAATACAAATGATACAATAATGCCCGATATTGTATTGCCGTATCTGGACATTGTTATATTGTTGTGTTTGATCATTCCACTCTGCATGTGACTGCACACTTCTGGTATTGGCAATAATTGGCTGGCTTAAAATGAGAAGGTCGTAACTTCAAAATTGATATTTTGAGAAAACAAGAAGAAAACATCCGAAAGTTAGTCTTCACTTATGGTAAAACAAGCTGTTTTTCTTTCAGTTTGATCAACATGACAAGTTTAATTTTCATAAAAATTGGTTCATAAGGTGTTGAGTAGTGCTATTTGTAAATATAAATCTGTCTTAAAAAGGTTGTAAGTAGTACTCACGACCTTCTCATTCTAAGCCAGTGATAACATCGTGCACTTCCTGTGCACTTAGTTCACACTTACTTCACACTTAGTTCTGGAGATGGCAATAATTACTGCATACACAATATTCCGGTGATGGTGCCATTAAAATGATCAGTGCCATGCACAATATTACAATACTTTCAGCATACTTACTGTCATTTAATGTTTATTATGCAATATAGTGGCATATGAGATCACAAATCTGCACTCCTGCAAGACATTGCTAGGGCATTGGCATGGCATCGTACAATATGGGCTCAATGCCACTATAGGTGCAAGCTATGAATTTATTATAAACAATGCTGTAACATTTCAGAATAGAGATTCGAAATATTACAAATGAATTTTTAGGGAAGATCATAGACTTTTGCTTCAGTTCATAAATGAGCGTAAAATTTGTACATGTGATAACTCATGAAAATCGCTCTTTACAGACTTGGCAGAAATCTTAATGCAGTGAAATAATTTCATGAAAATTGTTGTGCCATGAAATAGTCATGGTCATATTTGTTCATTAACTACATGTTATGAAATATTCATGAATATTGCTCACTTTATGTCACAAAACAAATGTTAATGAAAATTCATATTTATGAACTGCGACAATATTCTTAAAAAGTCTTCCTTGCAATTGATCAACCATTTGCTATTTTAAAATAAACTCATGAAAAGTACATGAAAATATTTCTTCATTTCATCAAGAGAATGTTTTTTTGAACTATTATGTTTTGCTATTATATTCCAAATGTTGAGATTGAAGCTGATCCAGACATTTCACAAGGGAAATTATAACATAAATCTCAAGATTCCATTCCTGATCCATTGTCGGCAAATTGAGAAGATTCCAATCTCACATAATAAATTATCATTTATTTCATAGCATGCAGATTTAATATCTTGTATGAGTGTTTTATACCACAGCCCTCCTCCCCCATTACCAACCCATGGAATAACATAAATAACATGCCGTATACAGCATAGCACACAATCATGTGGTTACAAACACATTAGATACTAAAATACAGCAAAGGGGAGTAACTCCAGGTTTAAATAAACTCAGTAATTGTAACAGTTACTGAAAAACCTTGATGTACACAAGTAGATTTCAGCCGATAGGAGAGTCATAATGATAATCTTTTTAAACACATTTGTTTATAATTATAACAATTTACATTTATAACAAATGTCTCTAATAATTTTATTATAGAACAGAACAGAACATACCTTTTATTGACCCAAGTTATAAATACGATGTATGAGTAAATTATAGATTGATTTATTATAACAGATTGATTTATGTCAGTGACTAACATATTTCAATTAACCTAAACAGACAAATGCTATAATCATACAATGCAAAGACTACTTTATGATTTATATGAGCAGGCTTTTCCATTCATTGTTTATAAGTATAATGATATATATAGCATAAAATACATTTCATAAATCCATCACTTAAAAGATGTTATCATTGCTTAAACGATCAGACTGTATCTTATATTATACATCAAGGGTGTGACATACTAAAACAAAAGTGATGTTATCTTCAAAATAATGACAAATTTTACTTTGATCTTATCTTCAAATAATGATAAATTCAACACTATTTAGAAAATGGGCATGGAATGTGTTTTCATAGCTTTTTGCTAATTTGACGAAAAGTTAATGTAAAATATAAGAGCTTTGTATAATTATTACTGATATGTCCTATGATAGTCGACTAAGTCTATACGCAAAAGACATAATCCTAGAAATAAAATCAGCAGTGGTATTATATTGTTTATTAATACACAGTGGATTATAGTTGTGCCGATAGTATTTGAGTATTTGCAGCATTAAATTAAGACCATAAATTTTCAGTTTTCAATGGAACTTTCAAAATCTTTTAAACAGGTATTTGATGTCAACTTATGTGACCGAAGTTGCCATTTACCTGGTATGCCAGCAATATGACCTGTCAACAAGAGGTCATAGTAAATTGTCCACTAACCTTTTATGAATGGCCATGTTAATTTAAATATGATTTCTGGGAAAGTAATTTAAATTTAACTCATTTTATTTGTTGCATAATAAATACTGTCATGAAAATTTCCAATGGTTACAGATAATTCCTAGTGGGGTGGGGGAGGGGAGAAGCATTAACTGATGTCTTTGCTACCATGACAACTGTAAAACTAGTCTACATCTATTATTCATACATTTATATACCAACCATCACCAGCTTCCAATAAATACATGAATCATTGAAAGACACTAACACGTAAATCATCACAAGCTCAAGAACAATATTTCACAAAAAACATACACCACACCATAACTACAAAGACGACCAGTGGTTCTTGACATATCCCATAATGCAATCTTCCAACAACAACGACAACAACAACAACGACAGCAGGACATCAATCGTTAAGGCATACTCGTAATCACCGAAATCACCGTGAGTTATGTTTTCATAATAACGACCATTTCATAATAACGTCCGTTTTGTCTGTTTATTAACAAAGGCTGACCATAATGATGAAGCTATTATACGATGAATAATATACCTTGAGATATATTACATCGTGTGTATAATGACAGTCCAGGGATAATTATACATGATTTATGTCACCTAGCCCAATAGTAGCATGTTCCAACACATCTACCATCAGTACAAATCTTGGATCACATACAAATCTTCAATCACTTACAACGTCTTCCATCACTTTATTACGGGCCTACAGACACCGGGGTTAATGTTTTATACATTATAAAATATCTACAAATGTGCTTCATTATACGAGAAATCAGTCTGTTACGATGACTAGGCAGATATTTAGTGGATATTGTCTGAAACTATGATAGTTATTTTAATAGCGACTTCATTTTAAGCTAGAGGCGACTCAGATAGGAAATTGGGCAAGCCTAGTCTTCCCTGTGAGCCACTATAATAAACCGTACTTTGCTTTTTGTTTTAATACATTCAAACTGAAAATTTACAAGTTGTAACGTTTTACTTAATTCACAGAAACATTCATACTTAAAACAACAACCAAAACAATAATTGTGACCTTGACCTTTTATTTGCAGTGACCTTGACCTTTGATCTACAGATCATGACCAATTCCATTTACATCAGCCCTTAATACTCCAACATCTCAAGCTTAATTACCTTAATTATGAATTCAAAAATCCTTTGACCTTGACATTTGACATAAACAGAATACATGATCATGAACAACATCGGCCATTTAAGGAGAGTGCTAATATAGGCTAAACCTGTTGCTCAATCAGATTTCTTTGGAAATCAAATATATATTAAACTGATTAAACTAACCAAGTACAAGTATACTGAACGGACCTGAGTTTGAGGAAGGGACCAAGTTTTCCCAAGAATCAAGTTAGCAAGAAAGTAAAAATGAACCTGACCAGTAGGTTCACTGGATTGTCATCTTCCCGGTCACTTGTATATTTATGTTTCTCCTAGTAAATCAGAAATCAAGAATTAGGTCAGATTAGCCATATTTTTCCTCCAATATGAAGAGCAGTAGAGGATTACCGGGAAACAACTATGGTATAATCTCTTGTCTATGATCAAACACTTTTAGTGAGGACAGGGAATTTATCCAATTTCAGATTTAGTTTCTTCTGAGAAAATGATACAACCAAATTATGAGACAAGATGAAATCAACAGAGGTCATTTAATACTAAAAGCTGGACACCAGACCAGTGAAACCTTATATATCACTGGCTTAGAGTGAGTAAGTGTAACTACAAAATCAAGTAACAACAAAATCAATATTTTGAGAAAACAAGAAAAACTCTCTAACAATCACTTTTTACTAATCGTAAAAAAAGCTTTTTCAACTGCAGTTTGGTCAACATGACACATTCGATTATTCGTGAAAATAGGCTCATATGAAGCGCGTTATGATGTAGTTTTCAAATATACATTAGTTTTATAAGGTCGTAAGTCACCATCTCATTCTAATCCAGCGATATGTACATTACATTTTTGAAAGCTTAGCAGACACAGATTTTACTCACACAAAAACATTTTTCAATAAATTTAAAAGCGCTGCAACAATTTGACATGAATTCATAAAATCCACAGAGAAAACGCTATGAAAGTACAATAAAAGTTCTACAACTTACATTAAAGCTGCCATGTTTGACGTAAACATCCGATCCAAAATCTCGGAACAAACTATTTTCATGACTCGGGAATATTTTTGTTCCAGTTCCAACAGAAAAAGACAAAAAAATTAGAGTTTCTAAGCAATATGACTGTAAATACATAAATAAGCCAGTGATATCTATAGCAGTAATTAGCACATGACATGCAAAATGCACACCCCTACATCATAGTTAGAGCGCAAGATTGCAGTCACTCCCACTGATATGATGTTGAGAGGTAATAATGAATGGAATACCACTTTATGACATGCTTACTGCGTATTTCTCACGCTATATTATTGTTGACCCATCACATTCTATAACTGGCACTCCCAAACATACTGTGGGACTGTGAGTGATTGTGGGTGAAGGTGGGTGATTATGGGTAATATGTGAGGGACTGTGGGTAATACTGTTAAATCATCAATTTTCGTGGGGTCATGGATTTCGTGGTTCACCTTCAACCAGGAAATCAAATCCCATCGAACAATAATTTTGACCCTTGTATTTATTGCATGAAATGCAAAATCCGCGAATTATCGTCCCATAGAAATGGGTTTTTTTACCAAAACCACAAAATTTCATCCAATCAAAATAAATTTACAGTATTAGGGGTTGTGGGTACTTAAGCTGACACATGTGAAGAAGCTTAACAATTAACTACCTGGAAAATCTGCTAATAATTAAACATTCTCAAAGAATAAATGTTCTAGAATTGTACTTAAAGAATGTGAAGGAATAACTGACAATCAATTCTGGGCAAAATTAAGTGCAGTATTAGCAATCAACTGCATCTAGCTAGCATTATCACTATTTTACCAACTTAAACCACGGGGACAGGGACTAGCTAGCTGGCTGGCTTCCTATAGGGGTCCCTCAGTTAAATTGTCAAACGTGAAATCAATTTCTAATTTGATGTTTCATTAGTACTGAGTAGAGGGTCATGATGTATAGGGCCTGATATTTATTTATAATGTTACTCTGATGTTCATCGCAATGAGTATTATTGGTACTCTAGGCACTTGTAGGTCCCTAAGATACAGCCCTGTCTTGACAGCTGCCCCCATACTCACAGCATATAAACCAAATCACTGTATCACTTATTGGTATACCATAAGATTCAACTTGTGTCACTTAAATATTGCTATTAAAAGCACATGTAACTTCCAATCACTGTATGACTTATTGAAATAGAATACAATTAAATGTGTATGCCTTATTGAAGCAACCAGATTTCAATTCATTATTACTGTAACGCAGCGATACAGCTTGTTTGTACTCACAATGTATAAACCTAATCACTGTATGGCTAATTGGTATACTATAAAATTCAACTTGTATCATTTACTGCAATTGAAAGCACAGTCATGTAAAATCAGATCACTGTACTCATTATTGCAGTTGCCGGAAATCGGCTTGTTTATACACAGTGTTACTTACAGCATACCATACCATACAGATTATCCAACAAAGAAATCAATACAGTACAGGAATGTGTTAATCAATTAAGGAACATTTTGTTTTGTCAATCATGAATTGTTTCACGGTGAGTAAATCACTTACGTTACTAAGAAAAGTCTGCACGATATGAACCTTACAGACACGGAAGTCAATCCTCCGCTGTAGTCCTGGAGCTCGATATCAGCGTGGGGGAACATAAGTCAGTGACAACAATTATATAAGTCTATCAAAGTAAGTGACATCAGATATTCATCAATACTGTAGATTAATACCTTACTAGTGTTTTTTCCAGAACCCTTTAGGGGCATGGCGTTTTCTGAGAAAAGGGCACTTTTTGGCGCGTGACCTTATGAAAAAGGGCACTTCGTTGCACCCGGCCTTATGAGTTAAGCAACCACCTAGTTCCTGGCAATTCAGCACCAGTACATTTTGGGAAGTTGGGAACCATGCAATATTGAGTCCTGAATCTAAACCAGTATTTTAGTCTTTCGTATAAGAGCAGTTAAAAACTGACAGACAGACAGCATCAATGTTATATGCTTCCCACAAATAAGTGTGGGGCTACACTAAGACTTACATATGGATTCTTTACTTTTCTGGCAAATGATTGCCAAGTTAGCAACAAACACTTAGGATATGCCACATACAGAAATGTACATCTCCAGTGTGTGTTTATGAAGACTATAAAATGAGCAAATCAATTGAGTTATTTCATTTTTATTATTTACAACCTTACACATAGATCTAGAAGAGGAGGATAAATATATAGCCTATAATAACAGGCCTACTTTGTTGTCATCAGTGGGCTTGATATATGGATTCTATGTCAGGTTTCCCACTAATGTTCTAAGGTAAAATTCCCTGACTGTTCCCTGTCAACACAGCAGTTTTCCCTGACATTTTGGAGTGATCAGACCTTTTTGTGAGAACAAAAACCCTGACCTTGAAAAAATCCCTGACCGTGGGAATCCTGAATAATATTGCAATTGGTAGCTGACATATCAGAGTAAACAGTAAATGGCATGATTTAATCATATTGTGTAGTCTTATCTGCCAGAGTGTAGCCAATAACCAACGAAAACAAACTTATCCGAAAATACGTGAATATCCGAAACTGCGTCACTCACAGTATTACAGACCTGATAAATTCGACCATTTTTCGTTATTAATGCGTTTAAACCGTTATAGATTCGTTAAAACCCCTTGGAACGTCTTAAAAGTTCGTAGAATACAAGCGTTGTCATCGGCAGAATTGTTTACATTCTCAACACGGCATATTTGCAGAACAGTTCAACACGCGCGTCACGTGACCTGTATGTCGGCATATTTTCACAAATTCTCGCACGATAAATGTGCAATGTGTTTAGGCTACTTTTAATTACTTTAAAAGCGTAAACAATATGGATTTATGCGATTTATAATAAAAATTCGTCCACTGGATTACTGTTTTAATCGCCAATTTCACGGAGCGTACATTTGCGACAGACTTTTAATTCTCGTCAGTCGTAACATAACTTTGGATATCAACAACGCACATGAGCATATTAAATAGTTTATGATATTAAAATTTTGATTAGGCAATCATCGTCAGCAGTTTTGTTTTTAATTGGAATAAATCTTGCGAAAAACATTCATTTAATTGTTAATTGCCGACGCTCGCCAACTGATAGCGACTGGTTCGTGTTTTATGCCCGTGAAAAGTCAATTGCCGACAGGTTCATGCTTTTTTATGCAAAATCATGATGCAACCAGTCTACTGGAAATTTCTTCCTTCTGTAAAAACATTGACTGGTTCACACGTTTTTTCAAGATAAAAGAAGCAACCAGTCAAGTGATTTTTTCACCCGACTGCCGAGACCCCCGTTGTGTAATATACACGTTGACACGTCGTTTCCTAGGTGACTAGTCATGATACGACAGGATGTAGGACACATCCGCTGTTCTGATGAAATTGAAAGGGCACAATAAACAATTAGCAGCTGACAAAAGGGCACTTGGCGCAAAAGGCCTTTGATAAGGGCAGCATGGCGCATCGTTACTTCGGGAGAAAAGGGCATGGCGCATGCGCCATGCTGAAAGGGCCTGGAAAAAACACTACTTACAGTCTGTTCAAAGATCAGGTCCAGCGGGTAAACTTTATTTGATTTTTATGTTTCTTTTGCTAAAATGTACTGTCGTTTTAATAAGTAAAAGTAATGAGGGAACTATCACCTTTGAAAGAATAGGAGGCCTACCATTAACTCAGGTATATCATTCAGTTAAACGTAGATAACCATAGTCCTGGCAGAAGAGTCAATGTTTACAACCGTTATCAATTGACTTTGAACAGGCAGAAAGTGACTACAGTGATTCATCAATAGTGTAGATTAATATCTTACAGTCTGTTCAAAGTTAAATGATAACGGTTGTAAACTTATACTCGTCTGTCAGGTAAACTATGTTTATCTAGGTCTATGTTTATCTAGGTTTAACTGGGTGTAACTGAGTTAACTTTAAAACCCTAGCAGCTATCTTTCGAATGGGATAGTTCCCTCATTAGTATTACTTATGGTATTGACAGTAACATCCTACATACTGGTTTGATCGGGTTTGAAAAACAACATAGTCAGTGTCATAAAACACCTGATTTACATGATATATTATCATAACAGTAATTAACACACTTATTATTAATTACACACACATACATGCATAAGCTTTCTTTCCGGAAATATTGCATTACGGCTTTCATTGAAGTTTTAATTAATGATTTCTGATTTTATGTTACTTTTGTTTTGCTAAAGTGTAAAAAAAAGTAAACAATCAATTAAGCCATTAACTGTCGATTCAATAAGTATGATACTAATGAGGGAGCTTTCCCATTATTCTTTAATTCAGGCATACCCAGTTGAACCTGGATAAATATAGTTTACCTGATGGACGAGCTAATGTTTACAACCATTATCAATTAACTTTGAACAGACTGGATTTATTTGTTTCAAAACACATTGATATATATAGAAAACATTTCATGAACAATATTTGTTGTTTAAATGTTTCTTATGTTTTGTTTTGCAACAATGTACAAAATGACATAATCAATTCAGCAATTTATTTATTTGTTTCAAAACGCATGGGTAATAAAAATTATGTAGAAAACATCTCATGAACAGCAGCCTATCCTCTCCCCCTGACTGTGAAGGAAAGTAATCAGCACGACCACATCGATCTTCAATAAGTACTTATTCATTCTGATATCTTATGATGAATTTACTGATATACAACACTTTGTATGTTATATATCCTGATGACGTTTGTGACTTTATAGCATGAGAAACAACAATCATGTCCCCTAGGGATACTTGTATAACACCATCAGTAATTCCCTTATATGGTGTATAACACCTCCATATAATACTCTGGTACGATTAGTGAAATCTTTTAGGCTTTGATCACAGTGACGCAAAAATATAGACATGTCGTTGGCTTAGAAGGAGAAAGTCGTTCCTACGACCTTATTAGACTGATACATATTGAAAATCAGCATGCCAATACACTTGTTATGAGCCTTATATATAATTTTCATGAAAATCGGAAATTGTAATGTTGACCAAACTGAAGTCGAAATAGCTTATTTTACTATAAGTAAAGATTAATTTTCGGACAGTTTTTCTTATTTTCTCAAAATATCGATTTTGAACTTACAGCCTTCTCATTATAAGCCAGCGATGTATACATATAATCCATTTGAAATATGAGATAAAAGTGTGCTCCTGGCTTTATGACAAAACATAATTTTCATATAACAATGAAGCAGCTTGAAATAAAATGTTACTGCTCATACAGAAAGTGCAAATAAAGTTCATGAAGATGGAAACAAGACAACAAGAGTGTCATTGGCTCTGTAAGTGCTCACCTAAGCAGGGTGCACAATAAAATATTTTAGCAGATTGACAATCCTTTGACAATGAGTAACTGTTAGAGATAATTTGTTGTTATTGATGCCTTAAATAGCATAATATGTTTCATTTAGTATTTACAACTTAAACTGAATAAAATTGCCCTTGATTATACTTATCCACATCTTCCAAAGGTTTTCCTGAGCCTGAAGTTAAACAAGAGTTCTTGCCAAATGATCGCCCATTTGCTGAAATAAATTTATTATGCCATCGTAAGATGTTTTCGTTTCCTTGTTGCTAATGATTTGCCTTGTGGGCACAGTAATGTTATCCAAATGGAGAATGATATTTTTGTCAATTGTTTTTGCCTTGTGCACCAGAAATAAAGAAAAAGGAAGTCAGAAACCGGAAATACAGGAAGCTGAATAATACAATGTGCTGAAAGGTATTGATTCTATACCTGGCCCCCGTCTGCCGAAGCATCTCAGATAGAAATCTCAACTCAAATTGAGATTTTGCCAAAATCAAAGTCTGAATTTGAGATAAATCTGAAGTCAGAACTCGTTAAAATTTACTGTTATTTACTAAGAACATTGTTTGCTGTTATTGACACTTAAATTTTGAGTCCATACTCCCATGGAAAGTATCCCTATGACAAATGAAAATATTTGACTATTTGAGATGAGATTTAGCTCAGAATGAAATGTTACTGGAGATTGGGGCCAGGAGATGCTTCATACAGCACATTGGTTCTGTTAGTGACACCAACAATTTAATGTGTTACCTGATAATCATGGACATTATTCTGTGAGTGCCAGACAGTGTATTTCAATGAACTAAGTAAGTCACACATTTCTGTAACAGTAATTCCATTTCACAATTTCTACATCCGATGCTTTAGCGCATTTAGGCATCTTAAAAGGAAGCTATGTTAACTATGTAGTTACTAAATGTCAAAACTATTTGCTCTCATTTAATGAAAGGGGAGATATAGTGTGCCACTGTAACTGTATGCTATTTCCGTAACACTGTAAACTGTTAAAGGTCTGATTTCATGGAATTTTGGATAAAACTGTATTTCTATGACGACATTGACATGTAAAAACCTTCTCTCTGTGACAAATGGAGGATTTAATGATCTGAATAATATTGTCTTCTCTAATTAAAACACATTAATTAAAGCAAAAAATCTTTTTTTGTCAACGCGACAGGAGAACATTTTGACAACTCTCTCTGTTGATGAAGACGTTTTTTCATAATCATGCAACATATTTGTTTTGGACATGACTGATTCAGGAACTGCACTCCTATCGTGGAATACCAAAGTACTACTATGAGAGAAAAGCTAAGAATCTAAAAAGAAGCAAATGAAATTAAGTGTCAAATTTGAATCTGATATTTGGACCAAGCAAAAAACATCCGGGTGGAGGAACATATATATGCCTGCCATGTTTCAGTAGAAATAAAGCAAATAAAGGCTATGCTCGGCAAAATTCATTTAAAAAAAAAAAAAAAAAAAAAAATGGTGGCAAATTTAAATCTGGTGACAGAACTCAATATTTGCGCTCAATACCCTATGAAGGAAGCCAGTGATGTTTCCCATATTAACTTCCAATTCAATGAAATGTTGGAGAGTGTTAAATGCATTACATGTGCTGACAATGTAAGCTGTTTTGGATATAATATGCCTGGATTTGAGTTTCAACAACTTTTCGCAAGTTTTGGTTAATATTACTTCGTACTTTGTTTTTAAATGCAAACTGGGAAATTCTCAACAATTGTTTCAAAATTTCATTCAGTTTATTGAAGGAATGAAAAAAATATATAGCGCTCATGAAAGGCAAACTAGAATCGCACTATAAGCAATGGAATTTAACATGGATAGACAACAATACAACATGAATGATCAGGAACTAAATCCCCCCTCTCTCCCCCTCTATCTCAATTCTATCATTTTCTTTAACTCTTTTCCTTATCTCATCTTCTCTATACCTACAAGATATACATAATCACTTTCGACACACAATCATAGAACAGAAAACAGAAAACAATATTAAATCACTATCAATATATCAAATGTTTAAATTCAAAATAATATGGAAATCAACAAATTACAGCAAACATTTCATTTGCAGAATATTGGATTAAAAACCAATCTAAAACAATACAAAAACTTCAAACTGTGATTTTGTAAAAACAATATAACGGAAATACTTCCAAATACTTCCGTGTAATGAGTCGAATAACTTTTTTCAAGAAACGACAAGTTAACATCAATAATCTGGAAGCTATGAAATGTTTTGTCACTTAGATTGAAAATGGTAAACGTGAATTATATTGTTGCGTGTACAAACACTTCATGCATGTAATATAGCTACTCCCGATGTCAATCTGTAGTGACACTTTAAAATCAGTGCACAGTAATATTGGTATTACAATTGACACAAAACTAGTAAAAAATTGATATAACAAGGTACAATACTGACATAACCCAGGACTATACTGACATAACCAAAGAGTATCATACTGACATAACCCTAGAGTACCATACTGATATAACCAAGGATTTCAACATTGACATACTCCTAGAATTATACACTGACATAATCCTAGAGTTTTACACTGACATAATCCTAGAGTACTACAATGACATAATCCTAGAGTTCTACACTGACATAATCCTAGAGTTCTACACTGACACAACCATAGAGTTCTACACTGACATAACCATAGAGTTCTACACTGACATAACACTAGAGTTCTACACTGACATAACCATAGAGTTTTACACAGACATAACCCTAGAGTTCTACACTAACATAGTCCTAGAGTTCTACACTGACATAATCCTAGAGTTGTACACTGACATAACCCTAGAGCACCATACTGACATAAGCCTAGAGTTGTACACTGACATAACCCTAAAGCTCTACACTGGCATAATCCTAGAGCACCATACTGACATAACCCAGTACCATACTATTATAACCATTGAGTTCAACACAGACATAACCCTAAAGTTCTACACTGACATAATCCTAGAGTTCTACACTGACATAATCCTAGAGTTCTACACTGACATAACCCTAGAGTTCTACACTGACATAATCCTAGAGTTTTACACAGACATAACCCTAGATTACCAAACTGACATTACCATAGAGTACCATACCGACATAACCCTAGAGTACCATACCGACATAACCCTAGAGTACCATACTGACATAACCATAGAGTACCATACTGACATAACCCTAGAGTTATACACTGACATAACCCTAGAGTTATACACTGACAAAACCCTAGAGTTCTACACTGACATCATCCTAGAGTTATACACTGACATACTCCTAGAGTTCTACACTGACATAACCC
This sequence comes from Spisula subtruncata, assembly GCA_963678985.1. Classification (NCBI taxonomy): domain Eukaryota; kingdom Metazoa; phylum Mollusca; class Bivalvia; order Venerida; family Mactridae; genus Spisula; species Spisula subtruncata. Next base: position 30,357,180 of record OY787669.1, read on the forward strand.
TAGAGTTATACACTGACATACTCCTAGAGTTATACACTGACATAACCCTAGAGTTATACACTGACATACTCCTAGAGTTCTACACTAACATAACCCTAGAGTTCTACACTGACATAATCCTAGAGTTATACACTGACATAACCATAGAGTTATACACTGACATAACCCTAGAGTTCTACACTGACAAAACCCTAGAGTTATACACTGACATAACCCTAGAGTTCTACACTGACATAACCCTAGAGTTCTACACTGACATCATCCTAGAGTTATACACTGACATAATCCTAGAGTTCTACACTGACATAATCCTAGAGTTCTACACTGACATAATCCTAGAGTTCTACACTGACATAACCCTAAAGTTCTACACTGACATAATCCTAGAGTTATACACTGACATAACCCTAGAGTTCTACACTGACATAACCCTAAAGTTCTACACTGACATAATCCTAGAGTTATACACTGACATAACCCTAACTTCTACACTGACATAATCCAAGAGTTATACACTGACATAACCCTAGAGTTCTACACTGACATAACCCTAGATTACCAAACTGACATAACCATAGAGTTATACACTGACATAACCATAGAGTTCTACACTGACATAACCATGGAGTTCTACACTGACATAACACTAGAGTTCTACACTGACATAACCATAGAGTTTTACACAGACATAACCCTAGAGTTCTACACTAACATAGTCCTAGAGTTCTACACTGACATAACCCTAGAGCACCATACTGACATAAGCCTAGAGTTGTACACTGACATAACCCTAAAGCTCTACACTGGCATAATCCTAGAGCACCATACTGACATAACCCAGTACCATACTATTATAACCATTGAGTTCAACACAGACATAACCCTAAAGTTCTACACTGACATAATCCTAGAGTTCTACACTGACATAATCCTAGAGTTCTACACTGACATAACCCTAGAGTTCTACACTGACATAATCCTAGAGTTTTACACAGACATAACCCTAGATTACCAAACTGACATAACCATAGAGTACCATACCGACATAACCCTAGAGTACCATACCGACATAACCCTAGAGTACCATACTGACATAACCATAGAGTACCATACTGACATAACCCTAGAGTTATACACTGACATAACCCTAGAGTTATACACTGACATAACCCTAGAGTTCTACACTTACATCATCCTAGAGTTATACACTGACATAATCCTAGAGTTATACACTGACATCATCCTAGAGTTCTACACTGACATAATCCTAGAGTTATACACTGACATAACCCTAAAGTTCTACACTGACATAATCCTAGAGTTATACACTGACATAACCCTAGAGTTCTACACTGACATAACCCTAAAGTTCTACACTGACATAATCCTAGAGTTATACACTGAAATAACCCTACCTTCTACACTGACATAATCCTAGAGTTATACACTGACATAACCCTAGAGTTCTACACTGACATAACCCTAGAGTTCTACACTGACATCATCCTAGAGTTCTACACTGACATAACCCTAGATTACCAAACTGACATAACCATAGAGTTATACACTGACATAATCCTAGAGTTATACACTGACATAACCATAGAGTTATACACTGACATAACCCTAGAGTTCTACACTGACATAACCCTAGAGTTCTACACTGACATAATCCTAGAGTTCTACACTGACATAACCCTAGAGTTATACACTGACATAACCCTAGAGTTCTACACTGACATCATCCTAGAGTTATACACTGACATAACCATAGAGTTATACACTGACATAACCCTAGAGTTCTACACTGACATAACCCTAGAGTTCTACACTGACATCATCCTAGAGTTCTACACTGACATAACCCTAGATTTCCAAACTGACATAACCATAGAGTTATACACTGACATAACCATAGAGTTCTACACTGACATAACCATAGAGTTCTACACTGACATAACACTAGAGTTCTACACTGACATAACCATAGAGTTTTACACAGACATAACCCTAGAGTTCTACACTAACATAGTCCTAGAGTTCTACACTGACATAATCCTAGAGTTGTACACTGACATAACCCTAGAGCACCATACTGACATAAGCCTAGAGTTGTACACTGACATAACCCTAAAGCTCTACACTGGCATAATCCTAGAGCACCATACTGACATAACCCAGTACCATACTATTATAACCATCGAGTTCAACACAGACATAACCCTAAAGTTCTACACTGACATAATCCTAGAGTTCTACACTGACATAATCCTAGAGTTCTACACTGACATAACCCTAGAGTTCTACACTGACATAATCCTAGAGTTTTACACAGACATAACCCTAGATTACCAAACTGACATAACCATAGAGTACCATACCGACATAACCCTAGAGTACCATACCGACATAACCCTAGAGTACCATACTGACATAACCATAGAGTACCATACTGACATAACCCTAGAGTTCTACACTGACATAACCCTAGAGTTCTACACTGACATAACCCTAGAGTTCTACACTGACATAATCCTAGAGTTCTACACTGACATAACCCTAGAGTTCTACACTGACATCATCCTAGAGTTCTACACTGACATAACCATAGAGTATTACACAGACATAATCCTAGAGTATTATACTGACATAACCCTAGAGTACCATACTGACATAACCCAGTACCATACTGACATAACCCTAGAGTATCATACTGACATAACCCAGTACCATACTGACATAACCCTAGAGTATCATACTGACATAACCCAGTACCATACTGACATAACCCTAGAGTATCATACTGACATAATCCTAGAGTACCATACTGACATAACCCTAAAGTTCTACACTGTCATAATCCTGGAGTTCTACACTGACATAACCCTAGAGTTCTACACTGACATAACCCTAGAGTTCTACACTGACATAATTCAGTACCATGCAGACATAAACAAATACTGAACTGGCATATTACAGCACCAGATATACTTAAGCAGCCTATTGGCATAATAGCCCAGCACTGAAAAACATAGTGAATATGATAGCTTAGCACCATACGCCAATGCAGTGATTTAATGATGGTTCTGGTAACAATGACTTTCAAACAGCAAGATCTGCACATCCAAACAACCTTCTTCACCATTTTCATTAATATTAAATGATACTTATTAAAGTTGACAAATATGTTGCAAACACCACAATTTCCGCCTCAACACACTGTAAACATAAAAGTGGATATAACAACTACTTTTAGTCAGACAGGTTTCAGCATTTAAAGTTACAATTTCTTGTACATAGAGGATCTATCACTCATTGTCAATTTGATATAAATTGATACTAAACAAGTTCTGGAAATTTTGTTAAGCCAGCCTGTGGCAAGATTAATAGTCATTCCTGAACCAGTTTAATATAAGTGTATCCATTGACAAGGAGTGATAGATCCTCTATGTACAAGAAATGTAACTTTTATATTTTTATGTGACTCTAATAATGCAAAAATACCAATCATTCTGTTGGAAAATAGACTCCACTATGAACTTTATACTACACATCTGAAGTATAAGAATATATTATACTGGTTATACTACCCGTGATACAAGGAAAGTCATGTGATATAATGTGATACAAAATCTTGAAATCACAAAATATTTAAAAACAAAATATATCAACAAACAAATAAACACTTACCCTTCAATCATTGTGTTTCAACTCTAAAACAATAAATCCTCCAAATTTCACTGGACAATTAACATTATACTAAACACCAACAGTGGTGGCAGCAGCTTCACTCCTTAGCAACACCAAAACACTGCATGACAACAAAATTCTAAAATCTCCACAAAATCTCAACAAAGTGTCATAAAACTACAACAAGGAGAAAAGCTCATAGAGAAAGCTGAAAGCTGGTCGTAGAAATCCCCTTAAAAGTTCTGTCTTCCGATTTATCTCGCTGACGATAAGAAGTTTTTTACCATTTTCTGCCGTAAACAATCAGCCGAGACAAGCTTTCTGCATAACCATTATATTTATCAAAGAAACTTTCGGCACATTCAAATTTTATCTTCCGCAACAAGAGTGACTACAAAAAAAAATGACAAGAAAATTTATCGATGCACTACTCTGTGTGTGTGGATAAGACGAGATTTTTGCATCAGCATTTAGTCAGTAAAGTCAGTAAATTCTCCGAGCGAACATTACAGTCACCTAGTCAACTTACGCTGTGGTGAAGAAATTGTCAAAGAAAATGTCACCTTACGTCGGAATATAAACGGACAACAAATCACTCGAGGACATAATCGTGTTTGTGATTACATTCGATACAAGAAAGACAATTGTATGAATGATTTGCTCGTAAAAACTCACCTACCAATATGGTGTTTATTGGGACAATGATGTCGTATAATACACATATAAAACACCAGTAATGTTGCTTTTATACCAGCTTTATGACTACAATATATATCACCTACTAGATATTATATTGAGTATAGCTTAACTATTTTGACCTGAGCCTGACCTTTATGCACAAATATATTACAAGGTTCTTGCTTTGAATATATCAATTTCCACAAGCAAATCGTGCGATATCTGTATTTCAAAACATTCAACCGGTGAAGTAAACGTTGGCAATATATCGACTGTTTAATTATGCTAATCAAAAGGTCAGGCTCATGTCAAACTGGCCAAGCTATATGTACAAATACTGGAGTGAACAGATCAATACATGTCACATAATAAAATTATATACTGTAAAATCATTTAATTTCGTTGGGATGATATTACGTGGTTTTGGTAAAAAAGACAATTTCGTTGGTACTTGAATTCATGGATTTTGAATTTCAGGTAATAAACAAGGGTCAAAATTAATGTTCGTTGGGATTAAAATTTGCGGTTGAGGAGAACCACGAAATCCAAAAAATTTAATCCCCCACGAAAATTAATGATTTTACAGTATGTCTGTTACAATTATTTTGGCAATTTTGTTCACAGTGTAAAAAAGAGTCAAATTCTGGTTATCACAAAAAGTTATACAGGTTAAAATGTATTATATCACAAAAAGTCATGCAGTGGTACATTTGATTTTGCTAACAATAAATCATACAAGTTGAACTGTATAGTATCCCAATAAGTCAAACAACTATAGGAAGTAACATTTGCTTGCAATAAATCATACCAGTTATATTGTATTGAATCCCATTAAGTCATACCAGTACAGTGATTTGGTTTACCAAGTGGTAGTGTTTGTTTTTAGACTATTTGTATTTAAAATATATCCTGATACTCATGACTCCTGTCCATACCAATCACCAATCAAGATGGCAAAGTTGTCCAAAATCCCCTTGACACAGACAATGCCTTTAGCCAGGGTACTCACTGTTATTTGCTAATAAAATACCAAAACTGCCTTCCAGATTTTTTCAAGATTTTATAGAAAATTCCAGGAGACCAATGACGAAATTTGAGACATTATCACAACTATTTTAAAAGTCCCTTCTCAGTCAACAAATGTTAGGCAGCCACACTAGAAATGTCAAATAATATCAAGGCCTTGTTTTAATTTCTCAGATGCTAAATGAATTTAGAAATATTATGGTGAAAATCGGTAATCAATTTCGATTGAAAGTAGAGAAACCTAAGAAGCCTGTAAATTATTTTTTTATTGTCAAATTCTCAAATTGAATTTGAATATTTCATGAAATCAGTGTTGCTTTTATCAATCCCAAAGTGGTTATAGAATGGGACTGTAAGATTTACTCCCCTTTTCAAGAAAAGGAAATCAATCCTCTTTTGAATAATGGATATGTTCTTTGCTTGGCAAAACTTCTCTAAGATAATAATCTAAAACCTCAACCATCAACTCAGATAATCTAAAACCTCTACCATAGACTCACACAGTCTAAAACCTCTACCATAGACTCAAGACAGTTAAGAACCTCTACCATAGACTCAGACAGTCTAAAACCTCTACCATAGACTCAAGACAGTCTAGAACCTCTACCATAGACTCAGACAGTCTAAAACCTCTACCATAGAGTTATATGAACAATCTACAATCTGAATCTATCATAGAACAACACATACAGTACTGTAATCTTCACCATAGACTCAAGATAGTCTAAAACCTCTACCATAGACTGGATTATTTCTCCTGGAGATGTACACAATCGGCTATAATTGAATTGATCAAGCTCTTCATGCAACTCTTACAACATCTGGTCACCCAGAGTTTTATCCTCATTAAATACAACACTTTTACCTTCACAGTACGATGGCACGAAATTGATCAATCACCGTGACAACCGGAGAAACTACAAATTGACAGCTTTTTACTTGTATTAAGTGTTATACAGTGTGTGTATAATGGATGTCAGGTTATACTGAATGGTCAAACAATATGTTTAAAAGGAAAAGTAATGTAGAAAATTTTGTCCATATATCGGTTTCCATAGCAACCGAATAAAAAAGGAAAAATCCGAGACCAATGTAAATTGAGTTTTTCTCAAGCGAAAGAAGCCGACTTTTAGGATGCATACATGCCATACAATCTTCAGTTATGGTTCTGGATATATATTCTAATTAATCTACTGACGTTCAATTAACACTCATAATCAAGGTGCCTTAATTCTATTGAGTTCATCCGACAGCCAATTAGTTTCTTGATTAGACTGAGAGTGTATCTGGGGACATATGATGGAATTGTAAAGAAATGAGAACTAAGTTGAAGACAAAACATGATAGATCTATAGATTTCTCCAAGATGAGACTAAGTACAGTAACGCAGATGGTGTGTTACGTGAACAACACTTAGTTAAAGTGATTCAATTGTTTAGCAATGTCTCACAATCCACATGCTCCTTGGTCAGCACTGTTTTCATATTTACTTACTAAGTGGCACTCGGTCTACAAGATCACGCTAGTATCTGTGATGAATGATGTGGTCCGTCTCAGGTTATCAACTACTATATAAAGTTTCTGGTGGAAGGGCGTCTCTTGAAGCCGCTTTGCAATTCGCTCCTGGTCCTTACTGTTGCATCTCTGGAGGAGGTGTTCAGCTGTCTGGACTTCTGCACCACACGGACAAGTCGGTGCCGAAGCCAGTTTGTGTTTCTTGTGAATGTGTGCATTTTGTCTGTTGTGCTTTCACAATAATATAATTTCTTCTTCTTTACTGCTACAGGGTGAGTGTAAATAGTTACGGTATGATATAATATTCAAAACCGACTTGAGCCAAAAACTGAGTTTTACCCTAGAATCCAACGTGTTACTATTACGATTTAGTGGACAATACGATCACAGTGTAAATACAGAAAACATGTTAAACACATTGAGGAATAGTTTATCTTCAAACATAATCCGTTTTGTTTGCTACAGAACAATTTCAGAAGTGTTACAGTAAACATGTTTAAACACATTGAGACCATTAGTCAATTGAATATGTCCATATTTTGCTAGAGAACAATTTCTGATAATGGTCTCAATGGTTTTTTTTGCAATGGAACAATTTCTGATATATGTTACAGAAAACATGTTTAAATACATTGGGACAAAATTCATCATAACATATTTCTATTTTTCACTACGGAACAATTTCTGCCAGTGCGGGTGATCTGAGGACTCAAACAATTTATTCATCCGAGTAGACATATCAGACAATACATGGTACACAATGTTACATTATATACATGACATAAGATTGACATCAAAGAAGGTGGCTTTCTTCAACTGTTCGGTCAAAATTAATATATTCCCATTGACAGCAAGAATCTAGTTGATCAAATTGAATGTAGAACTTGTCCCAGAATCTCTGAAATTAATTCTGTGAAAATCTGATAGAACTTTATATGTCTATGGGAATGTGGGTTGCACTTTGAGACAGTCACAGTCTATCTGTAACACTATATCTTGTCTCTGAGAGGAAACATTAGCCATGATTCCAATATGTAGTAATTATGTAATACTATGGTGTATTTAGTTCATACCAGTTTATTTTAGGTGAATTGTGAAGCCAAGCTGTATGTAACATCTTTTATTAATGGTAATTACTCTCAGGCACCTCATTCCATAAGTTATCCATCACCATAAGGGTATTATAAGAGAAATCAGTTTTCCAAATAGGAAACACTTGAACCAGTTTTATGTATTTCATATTTGGTATGGACGTATACTCAAAAATGTTGACCAATCAACCCTAGGCTGTTTGTTGGTTGTATCAGAATGGGTCAGGCTTAAGCTGGGATTCAAACCTGCAACATCATGCTCCCAAAGCTTTAATGATTCTCTGAAGTAGTCTGCCTTATAATATAAGTATAATAGGAGACAATTCATCAGCTTTGATGTTCGGTTGACAAAATACATGTATATTATCCAGTTGGTAGCCAGACTAAGCCCTAAGACATAATCCATAAGCACTATGCTATGGCTGAACTAATGTGACTGGATCATATTGAAATATTTACTTTACAGGGTCTTTAAACAATCCAGCATCTTTTGTGTTATTTTACAAAATGTTATTCAGCATATATGCACAAGATAAAATTTCATTGATGTTTTTCGGCCATAAAAATGACAGCTAGTCCATAATGCTCCTCTCAGATTCAATAATTCATAAACCAATGCCTGTAACTCAATACAATCAAAAGTAACCTCCTGTCAGTGTCATTTCAAGATAACTCAGTCTTTATATTCAACAGATGGTTACACAGATTACCTCCCCTGGTGAAACTTCAGTCAATGCAGAGTAAACTCCCTTACTTCATACAAAAATCAGCAGTGAAAAATGACTTGAAAAAAGGTTTTAATTTTTTTGTAAGGTTATGTGTGGGCATTGCTCCATGCTTTTGTGCTATGTTATGTATGCTGTGCTCAGCTGATAAAGTTGAGTGCTGCCTTCCCTGTCTTTATATCTTTGTTGACAATTTCATATTTTGAACTGACAGGAAGGGAAGAATATGTGACAGAAGATAATGTATGAATATTGAAGATGCAAGGATATAGTCTTGACATTAAAAACCATAATAAGAAATTGATCAGATTATAACAGTTAACGAAGCTGGTGCAACCATGTTTAATAATGCATGCTTATAATGTATAGATAATTGAATCTAGGCTAATTACAGACTTTCTTTAGTTAAACATACACTTTTACAACTTTTCTTTCAGAACATTTAAATGATGGAGCAAAGTTCTCTAACATATGTGATAACATAATGTGTGACATCACCAGCTTTTCGGTACAAAAACTGAATTATTGTCTGAATAATTTTTTTCTGATATTGTCATTTAAATCTGGTTACTGTAAAAATGTTTTGCACAGCCATGGTTTCTATAGCTGCCTGGTACAGCCATTCCTGGCCCTATGGTTTCTCTAGCTGCCTGGTACAGCCATTCCTGGCTCTATGGTTACACTAGCTGCCTGGTACAGCCATTCCTGGTTCTATGGTTTCTCTAGCTGCCTGGTACAGCCATTCCTGGCTCTATAGTTTCTCTAGCTGCCTGATACAGCCATTCCTGGCTCTATGGTTACACTAGCTGCCTGGTACAGCCATTCCTGGCTCTATGGTTACTCTAGCTGCCTGGTACAGCCATTACTGGCTCTATAGTTTCTCTAGCTGCCTGGTACAGCCATTCCTGGCTCTATGGTTACACTAGCTGCCTGGTACAGTCATTCCTGGCTCTATGGTTACTCCAGCTGCCTGGTACAGCTGCCTGGTACAGCTGCCTGGTACAGCCATTCTCACAATGGCACCATACATCAGGGGTTTTGAATCTCACTAAAGGTAAAATGCTGAGCTATTTTTGCTTTATTTCTACTGAATTATTGCACACATATATATATGTGTCTCCAACAGGATTTGAACCCGGTTGCCAGATTAGATGGCAGAGCTCCAGATAAGGTGCGTGAAAGCGTGATTACGCATTGAAATTAACGAATAACGCATTAAATATTCTTTTTTTGCGTCGTAAAACGCATTGAAAAAGACGATCACGCATTTCTGATCGATTCCGATGCGTCAAAGGGAAGTAACTCTTCTGTAATCCGGTCAGTTGTCTTGGTTTTAGACACTACCAATTCGGTGTACAAGTAGAAAAATCCACTGACAAATGTCACTTCGAAAACAAAAGTTTTTATCGGTAAATATGCAGGAATAAAACTCTCATATGCATGTATTTTAAACCAGATGTGGTGACACATGAGAGTATGTATGACCTTGCATATAATTTATCACGGAAGATGCTTTGATAAAAGCTTGAATGAAAACTTTCCAACACAAACTAGTTGAAAAATACATGATGCATGACAGAAGCAATTGACAACGCGAAAAATGCGAGTTTCACAATTAGTTAAAGTCGATGTTACGGATAGATTTATTGTACCATGTAATTCAATTCACAAAACAAACTTTAAAAAAAAATTGAATGCAGATCATTCAATATAAATGCTTCACAGTTCATTTACACATCATGTCATGGGAAAAAATAAGATACATTTTACTTCCACTTTGTCAATATATTGATAAGTGTTTAGCTACCGGACGTATTTCAATAAGACAGCACAGGCATTTGTAAAAAGGAACTTTTTATTGCTTACTTATTGAATGTGACTATCACTCTATGTGTTTAAAGCCGAAGTCATTGATATTTTGTCCCCGGAGTGTTTCACTCATTAGTTTTGAAAACAGGGAGTGAACGACTCATTGCACCTAAAATCTATCTGGAGCACTGAGATGGCAAACACTAACCACTGAGCTATTAAGGCACATAGGTACGATCTAATAAGCACTGTTTGATATTTTAATTTCAGGATTTCTAGTAAGACCAACTACCTGGTCAGGCCCGGTGATTATAAACATTGGAGTACTATACTCAATGCTCCAACTCATACTCCGTGCTCCAATTGGACTATTTTTTAGTTACAAAAACTGCTGTAACTTCTTTATAACTGAATGGAAACATATGAAATGGGAGTTCATTTTCTTAGTTAGATCATTTGCTACGAGTTGGTATTGTTTTTTAATGAAAAATTCTGAAAAAAGCCTTTTTTCAAGTTGGAGCTTGGGGTATGGAGTTTGATTATGAGAAGGAAAAATGTTTATAATCACTGGGGCAGGTTATCTAACAGAACAGTGTTCCAAACAGACCCAAAACTTGATGGATACAGACTTAATATAAGATGACACATCAGGGATGAGGGTAGAGTTAGCCTAGATATCTAGGATTATAGGTGTATATACAACATGACAAGTCTGATGGTAGTAGCAGCTGTTCCACTTGTTACAATCAAGGTGGACACAAACATATACAAAGTGGCAGATAATCTATGGAACTCTTCTACCAGCTCAAGACCAACCCCCCCCCCCCCCGCTCACGTTAATCATAACCGCAATTCATTAAGCTAGTGTTAAATCATTTAATTTCTGTGGTTTTGGTAAAAAAGACAATTTCGTTAGGACTTGAATTCATGGATTTTGCATTTCAGGTAATAAAACAAGGGTAAAAATTAATGTTCATTGGGATTAAAGTTCGAGGTTCAAACGAACCACGAAATCCACGAAATTTAATCCCCCATGAAAATTAATGATTTTACAGTATTTGAGTTCATATTTTTTTAGCTAACAACCTTAAAAAGAGCTTATCAAACTTTCAGTTTCCTGCCCTGTATACATGACCCTATAATCAGAGTTTTTAACTAACCTAAGGAATGGTAGGATGCCAATAGGTCAATGATTGCCTACGCTGCAACCAGAATGATCTGTCACATGTCAAATCTTCTGTCGTAGAATTCACAGTGCTTTTTAGCAGGTTCAGTCTCAGACAGTTTCAAATAGAAAGATTTAGAAATTCAGCCTTTATTTGCCAGTCAGCTTTTTGCTGAAATATGGCAGGCTATTTCATGAGTGATTCCTTCCCCCACGATTTGAACCTGAGTTGCCAAACTAGCAGGCAAGTGCAGTAACCACTGGAGCTATGGAGACAAACATGTACGGCTCCTGTACTATTTATAACCCTGACGTCCATAATGTAATACCATACAGACAGATGTATAAGTCTAACGCGATATTCTGCAATGTCAATATAAACAGAAATCACTGACCATTACATCGATTTAGGGAGAGCGGAAGTGTATTTTACCTGCTCACTTCTATTCACCAAGAAAATTAAAATAACGGTAAAGCTTGGCCACATTGAGATGAGCCTGACCTATTGATTAGCATAATTTAACAGTCGATATATTGTCTACGTTACAACACCGAGTGTATGTTTTCATAATCGGGGAGTATCACGAAGACGCTCGAGGTGTAATACAAACGCAAATCTGAAATACCGATATTGCACGATATGCTTGCGGAAATTGATATAATCAAAGCAAAAATGTTGTAATATATTCTTGCATAAAGGTCAGGCTCATGTCACAGTAGCCAAGCTATACACATTGAAAAAGATAATCCCTTTTCCAATATCCTTATATGTTGTTGTATACCTGATCTGCCTGTTTACTTTTAGTGGCACAGGTCACAATACCGCGTTAGAGTTATACATACTGACATACAGATTAGATTGGAATGTTTGACATTAATCACAAAATTGACACCTTAACCACTAATTCACCACTTGTGGTAGGTAGAATTGTAACACAACTATCAACTACAAGGATCATAACCCAGTCATTAGTTTTATGATAAAAAAACCTCATAAAATGGTAAATTTATCTCAACAAAATTTAATGCCAGATAATTTTGTGAAACCCTCGTAATTCTGTGATTCAATTACTATACCAGATACATGTTTTAATATTCATTAACAGATTTTTTTTCAAAGAAAATTTAAAACTTATGAAATTATTTTACATAATTTTGCAACTCTTAGATATTATTTCTTCGGTACATAATTTTACTTATTAATTAAATTGCCATTATTTTTAAACAGTATTCTTTTATTTAATTAGTTCAATATATATTTTACAACATTTATTTAATGGACTCTTTTCTAACAGATTTGTGTTTTCAGTTTTTTTATCAACATTTACTAGTTTTTCATAAATATACTGGATTTATAGATTATGTTAAACAACAAGAACAAAAAAAAATGAAATTTTTTGAGTGGAACAATAAATAGAGGGTGGAGGGGGCATTAAACAATGAACTTATTTTTTTGGGCCTAATTCATTGTGAATTTCTGACTTCTATAATTGCTCTATCTGGTTGAAGGTATAGCTAGCACTCCACATTTATTATATATACACCATTAGAACAATACAGCCACTGTATCCATTATCTGACTGATAACACAACACAAACCCCTGCTTTCTCTCATTTATTATCAAGAAATAAAATATCTCACATGTATTTTTATCAAGGAATAAAACACCTCTGTACAGAACTACCCTACAACAAACCGAGTATTCATGGACTCCAGGACTCTGCAATCAGTTTATACTGCATTATAACAAGCTCCCAGACTTTCACAAACTTTAATAACTTAAATCTCATGCTCTACCAAGAACTAACTATTTTAACAAAATTACATATAATTTGAATAGCATGCACGTAATGTATATACCCTTTCACTATAGAGGATCTTATATTTATTTCCTAGAATTAAAATATACAGTTACTGGCAAATTTAGATGAAATTCAAATATGATAAATAATTAAGAAGTACTAATTTGTATGCAGAAGGCGATGCACTTTCACTATATAATATCAGGAATCTAAATTATTTGTTCCTTTGGGGCAACAAGATTGTATCTAACTATAAACTAGATAAATGAGATAAAACCTTGTTTTGTTGCACCAAAAGGGACGAAATTTATTATTTAAATATTTTTAACTCATTAACATTATATATTCTTTCAAATATGTTTAACTGAGAAAAATCTGATAATAATGATATATTAATTAATTATGCCGAGCATAGCCTTTATTTGCTTTATTTCTACTGAAACATGGCAGGCATATATATGTACCTCCACCCAGATTTGAACCCAGTGGTCGCCAGACTAGAAGGCAAGCACACTAACCACTGAGCTATGTAAACATGTACAAATAGAACACAAATTTACCTTTATGTAGAACATATTATCCAATTAATGATGATATACATGTCATTAGGCATATGGTAATTTAAAATAACAGTTTCAACTAATGATCCCAGACTCTTAATGTAAGGGTAGATTCAGCAACAATGTTACCGGGCACCCACTTATATAACAATACATATCTGTAACACACCCTGCAAGATTATATATCATTGTTTCCTTACATTATGCAAAACAATACAGATCGCTGTAACAGATAAGTTGAAACAATCCATGCACCCCCCCCCCCCTCGCCCGCCGCACACCTGTTACATAACAAACGTAACAGCAACAGTTGTTTCCCCCCACAAGAAAATGAGTAACAATGATACAGAAATTGTGAAGATGACATATCATAAACATATATATTTCCCAAAACAGTTTAACCTGCTTCTTTGAAGAGGAGGGCCAAAATATTAATAAAAATTGAAACAAGTTGATGTTACTTATTTGCTAATGAATAAAAAGACTAATCATAAATATATCCTATGTATCTTCGAAGATCAATAGTGTTGGGTAAAACTTCATATTTCTTAGGAGAATAAAAGCTCTGTGAATCAGATGTGATGAGTCTGTGGGGCAAGGTAAAGTTACAGTTCTTACGCACAGAAACATGCATACAAAGTTTGAAGTCATTTGAATTCACAATGACTGTTATAAATGCTTTGGGACAAGAAATGCTATAATAAAATAAATCAAAGGGAGGTAATTCAAAGTGACCCAAAGTAGAGTTAAGGTTTATGTGCACCACACTTCAAGTAACTACAAAAAACCTGCATATGTGACTGACATGCCATTTTTGTAGGGTTTAAATTGTCAAATTTTTAACAACCATTTTTCATACACATGCATATTTAAAAAATTTTTTTATTAATGATGAAGTCGACCAGCAACTAAGTTATCAAACCAGCAAGAGCTTAATCTCCCACAAGCACACAGAAAACTTCTATTTTTTTCTAAAAAAAAATGTTTGAATAGTTTTGTGTTATTTCATTGCAACACGTGATAGCACGTCACATGGTCCGTGAATTTTACTTTACTTTCACTTTTGTGCCTTACATGTCCTTACTGTTTCTGTTGTGAGTGCTTGCAGCCTTTTCCAGTCTGTTTATTGTAACCAGTTTCCTCCACAAGTCTTGTTGTGTATGACAATGACAGTACAGCCAATGAACGACATGACAAACTTGTCACATAAACAATCCTATTACTGGTATGAAGCCACTGAAAGGATGTAACAAATTGTCTCCTGGAATGTTGAGAAACAAGCGACTCTGACAAGTTGAGTCACTCCAAGATTGTCATGATGCCATACAACATGAAGACGAGAACTGACTCCTACATCAATGTACTTGCTACAACATCTAGAAACATACAAATTGACAATTTACTCCTGTTGTCAATCAATATCTTTTAAATCAATTTTAACGATAAATTATAATCACATGGTCAATGGATTAGCATGAAAACCTTTACTAGGAATCTGTTGCCTGTAAGCAAAGCTTGAGTAGTGCTTTCCACGGGAGGTAATCCATGGCTAATATCTAATTGAATTGGAGGCAACTGGTACCTTTGTCACACAAAAAGTCACACCGATCTCTTCTCTGGTGTGACATCAATTGTAACATGCTGTATGATACATCATTTGTGAACAAGAGAATTAATTTCTGATATATTCAGGGCAATACACCATAGGATCTCGGAACGATTATTACAACTGATTCATCAGAGATATAGTGCAGCAACATCCCTGGCAAATATTTCCATCAGTATGATATGCATTAAAGAGGCATTTCCTATAACCAGAATATTTTTCTCTACTATCACATTAAATGAGATAAATGTACAAATCACTATCAATTATCATAATTTGTCAGAGGAAAGTGTGCACAAATATGTCTCTATAATGCCAAAAATATATTTAAAACACCAATAATAATTTATCGCTTCCAGCAATTTATTATTATGTGATAAAAGGGAAATAACTCATGACTATTTTGGCTCGTCACAGAAATATGTTTTCATTCTTTTCTCGGTAATTATTGGGAGCTTTTTGTTGAAATTTTGAGGAGTTTAAGCAATAATGATTCTTATTTAATGTATAATATTCCTGAATCGATTTAAACGAGCAAAGTTATAGGGAACGCCTCTTTAAGTAAAACAAAACATGAATGCCCTAGAACCAACCAAAGCATTAGAGAATTGAAACAACAATTTCGCAACATTGTGAAATAACAGAAGTTACAGAACCAAAATACAGCCTTATGACATTCACAGAATTTTAACAAGCTGTCTTCAAGAAAATCTTTACCGGATCAATCCAGAGGAGAAATATATTTAAATTACAGTATAGGAGGGTCTGTATACAGACTGTATCCATAAAGCCACTATAATTATCATGGTACCGCAATATCGTACATATTGTTTTATACGGTGGCTTAAAATGACGTGTGTACAGATTTCCCCGTACTTCCATATATGGATGAAACCAGAATAGAATAGTAGTCAATGTTAGTACATCATGATATACTAGTTACGTCATCAGTAGTATATTTGAAAACAAAATACAAAGTACATATATTATTTTAGTAGGAAAATGAGATAAAGAATGTTTATTTTGCTGTCACTCCCATATCCGAGGGAATCAGATGATTCCCCAGTCGTTTCTAAGGCACATTTTACAATATGTATGTAATGTCCACCTGGGCATTGGCCAGGCTGCTGAAAAAAATGTGCATGTAGCCATTATGTTACAGTTTAAGACTGATGGGCGGACAGACAAACAAGATGGACCAATAGTTAGTATCATAGATGGAAAGACACTGCAGAAGTCATTACAATAGGCAGTGACTTATTATATAAGTGAGAAAGCTATAATAAATAATAAAAAGTTCATTCAAACCTTTTGCGCTTGCTGCCAAAGCCATGGTACGACCAACAGCGTCTTTGTGACCATGATTTTCCCTCCGTGGTTTCTGAGCGCTTGCTAGTCAAAGAACCTACTCTAATGTTCCGTTCCAACTTATTTTGTTTTCGTAGAGTTTCGTAATTCATGATTCTATAAAAACATTCCTATGAATTCCTGTATACCACTAATTTCACACGAATTCTCACTCAATGCCAGAAATGATCATGATTATTACGAAATCAAGAGAAAACAGTAATTTCCATATTTGATTAGAATCGTTGAAGACCACAATTTTACGCAAGTTCTCAGTACACATCTTACTTCCACTAGTAAATGAACCGTCTTTTTTTCCAAACTTCATTTTATTGGACAATGTAAAGCACAAAACAATTTCTCTTACACAAGACAAGTCTCCTGAGAGTGTCCAAGAGCTCATTATTTCATGTCAAGTTTTTAAGTTTTCCCAGATTTATAGGTAATGTAATTATATCAGGCTTTTTGTAAAATTTGTCTCAAGTCATACTATGGTTTCATACATAGAAATTGTGACATAATGTCATAGAACCACTTAAAAACCACCCACACACCCAGAATGCTTCATCACATCATCATCGTAGGCAACAGCTGATATTCCAAACAATAAACATCTTCATAATTATTATGTTTGTATTGTCATAGAGAGTAACAATTTAAGGCTACTGTAAAATCATTAAAGTGTATATAGCTATATCGGAAGAATTTTAAAAAAAAAAGTTTCAAAAACTGAAAAACAATTATGCTTTCATATCCATTAGATAATTTTTCACTTCAGTTTTAACAGAATTTCTTTCTGTGATTTATTACACATGCAAACTTTCCATTTTCATACAAAAGTGTTCTAGAACACCCTATGAAACTATAAAAATCGTCTATTTTTCGATGATTGAATCAAAGTATACGTAACCCATCCGAAGTTTTAATTTGCAATTAAGGTAGTCTAGTATCATACTAAAAATGATGCAAGTAATTATTTGACATTGAATGACGGTTAGAATATAGCTCTATACACTTTAATATATGCAGGAGGTTTAATTTCATGTATTTCGTAGGTGACATAAACCACAAATTATATCGCCCACAAATATTAATCATTTCATAGTATCTTACTTAGTAGATAATGTATCATTGAAATTTAGTCCCCACGAAATGGTATTTTCCACAAAAAACACACGAAATTTTGTCCCATTGAAATTTGATGTTTTTACAGTACATTAGCTGCTATGGTTTTCACACTTCATCCATCATACCAAAAAAAGAACTGAACCTTAATAGTCATAGATAATTCCAAGCAATTTAGTATCTTCCAAGGATCACAAAACAAGGTAAGATCAATCAGAACATCTCTCAGCTAAAATGATTTAATTACATTAAAGGCGGAGTGGAATAATTGAGTTATTTCGTGTCATATGATATAACTCAGGTGTTTCAAGACTTCAAAATAAATACAAATTAAGATAAAGTTAACTTAGTTCTGAAGATTCATACTCTCTCACGTTGAGATGTATGATTTTCATTTTTTCAACACTTTCATTTTTTTCTTATTAAAAGCTCTTTTGAAGCTATTTTTAACAAACAAATATATTTTCCAAATATTTAAAGAAACTGTTCATGAAAAAATATAGTAGAGAATAATTATAACGCTTCTTAAAAAATTATACTAATATTTCTATAGTATTTAATAAGTTTTATTGAAGCGAATTATTACTCCTTTAGTACGGTAGAACTCCAGAACATCACAAAACACTTCGTAGTGATGCACCATTGCAATCCTCACATACTGATTGACATATGTAATAAGTCCAACCACTTTGCTATTCAACCTTTCCAAATAAAACTATCTACCGTACCTAATCCATGATTATCAGTTTCCAATTTTATTTCTATTTTCTATTCCTGAACTTTCCTATAAAAGACTAAAGTTGATCATTTTTTAACCTCCAAAATAGAAAAGAGTGGGAAAAAAGAAATAATTGGTATACATCCGACTCCAGATTTATATGCTGTGATATCGACACTAATACTGCCAATACTGAATGTTGATATTTCAGGGAACACCACTGCTAACCCAGGCTTTAGATTTTGACGGCCAAATGATCAGGTTTCCTTGCTAACCTTTCCTTAAAACTATCAAACATTTTACATGAAGATAAAGTTCCACTAGTAACTGTGAATTCCAACAGTAGTAAAAATCTTACAGTTGAAATTAAACTTAAAATCTAGTAAATAATACAGTTAAATTCAACTTAAATCTAAATATTATTCACTGATATTGGTTAAAACAACTTTAAACTACGAGTGAAAAATTTGAATCACATTATATTGTTAAACAATCTAATAAATATTGATCAAATTTCAATGTAGCAAATATCATCAATATTGTTCGAATAAAAACTTAATCTAGTAAATATCCTTTCTTAAAATAAAAATTTATCTAGTAAATATTGGTCAAATTAAAGTTTAATATCTATAGGAATAATTTGTACTTAGATTTAAAAGCTTGGAAACATGAGTTTCTTACAAACCTATACTTTAACTTTTCAATGGCCTTAATTTCGATAACGTCATTCATCACAAGGACTCCATTGTACCAGAAGACGTAATAGCTTGGCCAATATAAAACTTGCATGACTTTAAAATCAGGTTTTACAACAAAATAATCTCTTGCAATTTTCCGAGGAGCATTATGGCATCTCAATACAGTTACAAGACTGTTTGTTTTATTCCCAGATGAAATCATGGATTAAGGTAAATATTAAGACAATAAAAGCAGTCAGCTTTTGTACGCATTCACATTAAATTTTATCAGAAATTATGAAATATGGACAGACAGGCTGGATTATGTATTTTCTAGAAAGTTGAAAAGTGAGTCAGAGAATTTTGGAATCAAATTTTTGCATCAAAAATATCTCACAGTGTACAAACAAGTCAATTTCCGGTTATCGCAATAAGGCATACAGTTATCAGAAATCACAGATTATTTTGCTCACAATAAGTCATACAAGTTGAACTATATAGTATTTCAATAAATAAGTCATACAATGATTAGGACTATTATGCTCTGTGGTTATACTCCCAAGGACTTGAGTATGATCGACTGCTTCAGTTAGTACACATAATTTATAGGGGTCACATACTCCTTAGGGGTCATATAATTCTAAGGGGTCATATAATTCTAAGGGATCATATAATCAATCGTATTGGGATAATCGAATGAAAAGTTACATAGGATATGTTTGCTTACCATACAAACCAAATGACAATGACTTATCAGATTATTATTAAATTCAATTTGTATCATTTATGACTATTGAAAGCACATGTAAAATCGGATCACTGTTTGATAAAATTTATTGCTGTACTATATCATTCAATGTGTATGCCTTATTGCCATTGCCAAAAACCAAGTTTATTATACAAAGTGTATTTGTATGATCAGCATATTTTGCATTGTGTTCATAGAACTAGTGATATATACCATTCAAAATTACAGCCTTCGATTTTAGAAGAATTCCAGGAATCCAATTTAACCCAAATTAGGCAATTTGAAATTTCACTAACATCAATATTTGTACGCTACTTGAGGTTGTAATGTGCCTTTAAGAAAACCTTTAAGACATTAAATTGCCTCGTAAGATTCTTGCTGAGTCAGCAAATTAAAAAAAATTGAGCATGAGAAATCTTTTTTTAAATTCTAGTAAAATATTTTTTTATTTGTTATATAAAGTTCACTCAACTGTTGTTAATCTGCTCTTTACGGGTAATTTGAAAAGTAGAAAAAAATCCTATCAGCTTTAATCTGAGTACCCACAATTACATTACCAGTGTTAAAAGTGTTGGTCAAAGTCTTTTATTGGAAATTATGTATAAGGCACTGTACCAAGACTTTGTTCTCTAGAAATTCTGCTAGACCTAATTAGAAAACTAATTGTTAATTACATGGGGCATGTATCCCAAGACCAGGATAAAAATCAAAGCACTGAAAGTACTGATGTGTGGCGAACTGATGTCATTTTGACCATTCAAATAAAGACTGCACCAACATGCTGTGTCAGAGTTCTGATAAGCCCAGACTCACTCGAATGTTTGTGCTGCTCTCAAGACACCAAGCGTCAGTGTCAAGATGAGTGACTGGGTAGTCTCCATACAACTGATGAACTGGTAATTAAAACACAACAAACGAGATGCCCCCCCCCCCCGCTATGGAAACAGGACTCAGCGTAAATTCTATAGCATTCTGTCCGATATGTTAATAAAATCGTATTTAAAACAGGTCAATTATATATTTTGGAATATACTACAAGTTATTTTTTGAAAATCTGACGATTATTTATGTATTGGTTATTATTTAAATATTGCGTATTCTGTTCCGAAATATGAACTCGCGCTAATCAGCGGGTGATATTTATTATAGCTATTATGTTGTATTTAGCATATTTTTATGCACCAGTCAGTGTGCGACCATGGTCCCATCCCAGGTGATGGGCAGTGGATAGCTGATAGTTGTCAAATAGAGTATTTTTTATTAAATCAATATCAAGAAGAATGTATTTAACTTCTAAATTCTGAGTATCAAAGTTGTTAACCCTTTTTTATACCAGTAAATTTTATGACCCTAAATTCCTAACTTCTGCAGCTGTCTCCAAATCAACTAACAAGAACCCGATATAAAACCCATTCAATTAAAAATAGTTTTAACGGTCTATTTCCTGTCTCATGGTGTGTTCAATCCCTTGTAAAAACATAGATCCCTGTGTTACATGACCCCCAACTGTCCCAAAACAAGTTACTAACGACCTACCAATATACAACCCCTTGAAGTTTACCAGATTGTATGATCAATTTTCTGCCTCATGCAGCTTCAATAATTGATTACAAATTTCTTGTCAAAATATAGATCTAGCTAGGATTATGTAATGTTACATAATAAGGAGGGGCTAATTAAAAAATGCATAGATAATATTGCACAACGTGGCTTGTGGGAGGAGCTAATTAGATATGCATTAATGGGCTTTATAACTGCACATTAAGTGGGAGGAGCTTATTAATTATTTATAATTATTGAAGTATGTTTGCCCAAAGATTTTTTAGGTCTTTGGTTAAGAATTTGGTTTGCCCAACGTGTATGTACTAATTAACGGCCTTTTAATCCAATTACCGTTAACTTTTCAATTCGAAACCTTGTGAAAATATATTACCGCTTTAAAAGGCATATTAGTTCGCATGTTGCGCGTTCAAACTCGCCGTAGAGTGTTTATTAAATGAGATCTATATGAAAGTCGCACATCTTAATGAAACTGAACGTATCGTCTTTAAAATAGCTTTTAGTTGTTAATGTTACTTGGAAAGTAAAAATATAATTGGTGATTTACGACACCAGGTTGTTGCTAAAAATCGCGCAATTCATGAATAGAAAATGTAAGTGCTCGCTGTTTAACTCGTCAGCATTAGTTCATTTATTTTATAACCGCAAACTAAATTGGTATAAGTGATCTTTAATATGTCATAGTATTGACAATTTCTTTTAATCCGAAAATACTTTACTGAATTCTCGTTTATTGCTTAATTATTCTTTCTCAATTCAAATCCTAAATAGCGTTACGTGTTGAAAATAGCCGCTATGAATAGCACAATTAGTTCGCACGATGCGCGTTTAACTCGCTGTCATGTGCTTATTAATTGAGACCGATATAAATGTTGCACATTTTCTTGAAGTTGAAAGTTTCCTCTTTTCAGTGAGGTATTATTTGTTTATGTAAATTAGAAAACAAAATTGTTACTGACGATTTAAAACCTCAGGTAGTTCCGAAAATTTGCGCAATTCGCGAATAGAAAATCTAGGGACTCGCTTTTTAACTCGCCAATGTGAATTCATATTATTTTATAATTTAAATTTAATTTGATATTAATGAATTGAAATATCTCATGGTATTGACAAAATTTTTTTTGTCAAAATCCGATAGTAATTGGCGGAACTGCAATTAATTGAATATTGCGTGACAGTACTGCTAAACCAGAGATCTATTAATATACTAGTAGTAGATCCTGTCTAGCTAATCAAGTTAGTGTATCGTTCGTCTGCTAGCGGTTAGATAGACTGTATATACTGTCCTTGAACTAATTACCAGTGAAAACATGTTGTTTCTATTTATAGCATTAATGTTTGTAAACAACATAATTAGGTCATCGTCTACAAATGTTCAACGGCGGAGTGATTTTAATAGACACATTTCAGTTCACCCGTGTTCCACCAGAAATCTATTGGCTGAATAAACAATACAAACTAGTCACTGACCAATAGCTCGTTGTATATCGATATGTAAACATGAAACCGTGGGATTACTTTCTCAACCTTCTTGACGGTCCATGGCGGTTCGCAGGCCTTTAAATTGATAGTAGGAATATAGTCCATGCGGAATGATTTGCTATAAAATTAAAATATCCTCAAAAAATAAAAGTCTGATGTAATTGTTGGTCTTAATATTAATAAATGTTGGTAATGTAAACAAATCGGGTTCAATGATACGTGTAACCTGTGTAGCATGCTTGTAATATTGTTCAAATCATAGACCTATTTATTGGTGTAGGCATAAAGGCGTTAACTTCATAGTATATATAAATAAAAAAAAATGAAAGATAGTTATTACATTGTGTGGCTTTATCGCCACACAATAAAACTGAATAATTGTCTGTCTCTACTCTTCTTCCACTAATTGTTCATGCTGTCCTCTAACTCTGACCTAGTACAATTTGGCAATTTTCAAAAAAAAAAAAATATCCAGAAAAATAATTTCAATTGATTCTCAAATTTCAAGGTTTTTTAAAAAATAATATAGAAACAAAATCCCCCACACCATTTCCAGGAAAAGATATCTTCCAATAACATAATTATTATTAATTAGGTCTTACTTCATGATAATTGTTAACAGCAATATCATTTCTCACATGTTTTACACTTATTAAGTAATTTCACAATCCAATTAAAACACCATTAAAATGTAAATGTAGTTATATTTCACACATTATAACTCCAAAATCATCCAAAAACGCACATAACACTGCACATACAATCACCAATGAACTCTGCATCCTAAAAGCTAAAACCTGTATTCCACTGCACTATCCTAATAATATTTTTTTTTTTTTTTTTTTTTTTTTTTTTTTACTGCACTATCCTAACATGTATAAACCCTGAACATAGTCAATCCTAGTCCACTTAGCTACCACTGAGAGAGTCCCTACTTCAAACGAATGACATCATCGAATCCTCACTCTGTGTCTGTGGTCGTTTTTGTGGTTTTCCTACTTAATCATTCAAAAACTATTTACTGCAGCTTTTAATTATGATATCATAAACCGAGAAAGACATATCTTTAAGGCTGGAGGATTCAACAATTATGTTTCTTAGATAAAACCCTTAATCTAACCCCTAAAACATAGCACCAGTTCAGCTTACATCAAGTCACCTGTCAGTTGTCAGGTTTTCCTTACTCTTACCAATACAGTACTGTGAATCATTCAATTTCGATGGGACAAAATTTCCTTGTTTTGGTAAAAAGACCATTTTGATGGGACGTTAATTCGTGGATTTTGGATTTATGGTTATAATGCACGGGTCAAAATTATTATTTGAAAGGATTAAATTTCATGGTTGAGTTAATCCACAAATCCACGAGCTTTAATCCCCAACGAAAATTAATGATTTTACAGTATCTGAAATCAATGCTTCCCTAAGTTTCCAAACTCCATAGTACATAACACTAAAATCCATAAATGTCCAAAGATTTGTAACCTGAGTGATTTATAAATCCACCACTATCAGAATGGAATCCATGTCAGGAATCTGTATGGCGGAGCAACTCGGAGGATCAGCTGTTTTATAAAGGAGTCGGGATCAGTTGTTTTATAAAATGGTCGGGATCATCTGTTTCATCAAATGATCGGAATCAGCTGTTTTATAAAATGGTCGGGATCAGCTGATTTATAAAATGGTCGGGATCAGCTGTTTTATAAAATGGTCAGGATCAGCTGTTTTATGTACAAGGACAGTCACATATTGCCAATCAGGCTAATTAGTGTTACAATATTGTACGAGGGTCTTTTAGAACTGTGCTTGTATTACACCTCAAGCTTCTTCATGAAAACCTACCAACGAGGGTTAGATTATGCTAATTAAAGGTCAGAATCGTGTCAAATTCACTGGACCACATGGGACCAGATAATGATGTTTTTTGTATGTGACCATGATGAAAAAGGTGTTCCACCTGATTAAACAAGTTCTTCAAATGTAGCAAATGTAATCACTCGATTTCCGGCAATTGCAATAAGGCATACACATTGAATTAAATAGTATGGCAATAAGTCATATATTGATCAGATTTTACATTTGCTTTTAATAGCAATAAGTGATAATAGTTGCATTTTATAGTAATCCAATAAGTCATACAGTAATTTGTTTTAATATGCGCTGTGATTCCACCTGACTATAAGGTTCTTCAAATATATCAAGTGTTAAAGTAATAATACTCATGAACTTGGAGCCCGTTTGCATAGTCAAGGCGCTATCAAGAGCATTTTGGAAGCACTTTTTCTATGTCTATGTTCTTAAAATATAGCAAGTGTAAAAGTACTCAGATACACACGAACCAGAATTGGTTCACTGAGCTAAAGTACAAAACCAATAGTTAAGAGAAGCACTAGTAATTAAAGCAGAACATCTCTGACAATGCAATCAATGCAGAGCATGTAAATGACAGTAATCAAACATAGAATATATCTAGGACCTAGATCATCAGCTTATAGTACACATTCAGAACATCTAGCACCAAGATTATTAGCTTATAGTACACATTCAGAACATCTAGCACCAAGATTATTAGCTTATAGTACACATTCAGAACATCTAGCACCAAGATTATTAGCTTATAGTAAGCTTGTAGTAAAAAGCAAGAACAAGAGATATCTGACAATACTGGTGAAAACCTTTCTGTGTTTCATTCGGTCTCATGCAATAACCGCTATTCCGTAAATTCTAAAATTTGAGTCATCCTGCATTTTTTCAGCGGGGTCTCAGACTTTTAATTGTTTCCGTGGCTTATGTGAGGGCATTGCTCAGTGTAGTTGTGTTGTTGTGTTTTTGATTTCTGTGCTAAGCTGGTTAGGTTTAGTGCTACCTCCCCTGTCTGATTTCCTCCTCATACCTTTTTTTCTGACAAGGTATTCAATGACATCCAAATGTAACACAGATCCCCCTATACTTTGTAACAACCCCAACACAAATGGTGATATTCGAGAAAATGTTTGTTGGTGCTACCACATGAATTAGGAGCATGCAAGTACTCTCATGTGACACCAAACATTATAGGCAATACACTACTTGATGGGGTTGTATTGTTTGACCTAGACTAGTATTACAATGGAAATATGTCATTTAAAACACTTCAAGCTTGCCCCTTTGTTAAAGCAACCAGCTACTTCTTCACATTCAAAGCAGAGAAAACATTGGATGGAATATCTTAAGCCAATTGACTTCAAAATGTCCTAACCATTTTAGTCAGTGCATGACTTTTTGTAGTTGACCAGGCGTCTGTTGCCTAAGCAAAGCACTATGTAGCGCTTTCCATGGGAGGTAATCCAGGCCTTCTATATTTAATTGAACTAGAGGTAACTAAATGAAGGCGCTCAGTAGTGCTTTGCTTAAGAAATGGACACCAGTGCTCATACTCACTACTAATTGAACAGTCTGCAATCAGATCTGTTTGTTAACTTGCTATATCAGTGCTAACAACATCTGGTGGCATATCATTATATTGTTGTTAATGGTCTGACATCTATATCAGACATCTATATCAGACAACAATTCATACATACATTGGTCACATATGTCAACATTGTCAGGCAACAACATACCAAAGTGAAACAGCTGGGTGATTAAAAATCATGTATATTTTTTTTATTGCAGAGCATAGCCTTTATTTGCCAGTCAGCTTTTGGCCATAGGTGCCTCCACCTGAATTTGAACCTGGGTCGCCAAATAAAGCAGCTAGTGCGCTAACCCACTGAACTATGCAGACTCCCGATGGCAGTCAAAAACTGTAGTTGGAAAACTTGAAACTCTTATCAAGTATACCAGACAAAAAAGTGCACTTAAAGGCAACGACAAAACTGCACAAAACAGGTAATGGCATTCATACCAATAAAAGGAAAGACAATCATAGGATTTGTTGTTTTTACACCATTAAAACACCCACTCAAAACTTCAGCAACCATTAAACCAGGAACAATTTAGAGGTCATTACACGGATCTTATAATCTGTAAGACATAAAACTGGTGTTTAACAATTACTGGAAAAACAAAAGCATCCATAAATAACCTCCTAGAATTATTTCAATTCATCTGATGTTACACAATGATAAAATGAAATGGCTTGGAAAACATGACTTTGCTTGGAGATTGGATTAAAGTCAATGTTTTACACTGCAATGAGTTTATTTCTGTGTAGCTATAATGACAAAAATAAACCCATGTCATGAACCAGAATGACCCTTTTCTTATTTGAACACCATGCATGTGATACATTAAATTTGATTGGTTGATAGATCATTGCTATATATGGAAACAAATGACACATGACACATACTGACCAATCAGAGTGATTTGTAATATCACATGACCAGTCAAATGAGTAACAATTCATTCTTGACCAATCAGAGAAGTGATCACAATTTATACCTGACCAATCAGAGAAGATATGACAACAGTAACTGACCAATCAAATAAGTGCTAACAATTTAAACCTGGCCAATCAGATGAGATATATCAAGTTGAACTTGACCAATCATATGAGATATAACAAGTTGAACTTGACCAATCAGATGAGATATAACAAGTTGAACTTGACCAATCAGATGAGATATAACAAGTTGAACTTGACCAATCAGATGAGATATAACAAGTTGAACATAACCAATCAGATGAGATATAACAATTCATACCTGACCAATCAGATGAGATATAACAAGTTGAACTTTACCAATTAGAGAAGTGATAACAAATCAGATCAATAATAACAGATAGATTGTCACAAATTTTCAACATTATTGGTTATTCTATAGTTTGAAAATCTGACAACCTCAAACAACCCAATGAAAATTGATGATTCAGCTTAAATATTTTTTTTGATGAAACCAAAATTGTCATCTGAGACAGTAATCATAGATGACAGAACTAGGCCAAACTAGTATTTTGCAAATTATTAAAATCATCAAAATGTGAAGTCAATGGCCGACAGAACTAGGTCACGCCTGTTTTTTTCTGTAATTGAGGCTGGAAATTATTAAAATCATCAAAATTTGAAGCCAGTGGCTGACTATGGTGAACTATGTCACGCTTTTTTTTTTCTGTAAAAATGTGAAATGCGGCTGGAAATTATTTAAACCATCAAAATTCCCAAATAACATGAAGTCAGTAGTAAACATGAAAATACATAACACATGGTTATATATCTACTACCGGGTATTTTAAATTCAGCATCATGAGAACTACATTATTGCCATGTGAAATTCACACATGGAATATGTGAGATAAGATATGAATCATGAACTGTTTAATGATCCATCTTGTTAACATGTTTATAGTAAATATTTATAAAACATCATTCATGAAACCCTAATCTAACAAGTAGGTAGTCTGGAGCAGCCATCTAGCAGCAGTGACATGAGTAAACCCTTTACTTCATATATACCCCTCTATCTCCCGCAGCATCTCAAGTAGAAACCTCATCTAAAATTGATACTCAAACGAGTATGAATTTTAGACAAATCAAAAATGCAAACTCTTGAAATGTTACTGGCCTAAGCTCAAAACAATGTTTCTGATTAGTTGTGCTAATTTTGAGCCGAGCTTCTCATGGCATGCAATCACCTCAAAGATAAATGACAATATTTGAGATGAGATTTAGCTCAAAATGAGATTGTTAGCGAGATTTATTTACCTATCCATTAAACCATTACTCAGATCACTCAGAGGTATATTCACCTGATGTACTGAATGCAGATCTTTTGGTTTCATGTTGTCCTGACCAGGAACTGACAGAAAATATCCCAAAATTAAAATTGCTGTGAGGAACATTTTATCCTGAAGGATTTCTGAAATCCCTAATTACTGCGACTTTGCTCCCTTCTACAAGGGCTCAAGGGCTTCTGTTTTATGGTTTAGGTTGTAAAAGAAGACAGCATAATAGAATTAAGGTGAACTTTTCAGACCAGGCTGGAATGTGAATGTGGAGAGGCAATCACTAAATTTAAACAACAGACAAAGGGCATAATAGGATTAGCGAAGAAACATTGTTTGGGGGTGGCAGCAAGTTGTACTGCTTCAGTACATGCCACTGCTTGGAATGTGCAGGTTGTAACTACTACTTACTACCTTATAATACTGATACATATATGAAATCTGCAGTATATGAAGGCACTTCTTAAATGAGCCTATTTTCATGAAAATTGGAACTTATCATGTTGACCAAAATGAAGTTGTAAAAGCTCGTTTTACCATAAGTATGGAATAAATTTCAGACAGTTTTTTCATGTTTTCCCAAAATATTGATTTCATACTTATGATTTTCTCATTCTAAGCCAGTGATAATTGAGTGATGGTTTTGTATTGAGGCCAAAAGATAAATGCCAAATAATGCATCTTACATAATACTCCAGTATCAAGAAAGATTCTGCTATTGCATGTCACATTGTATTTTATCAATAACATCACTTTCATTACCGTGGAAACGTTTATTAAAAATTGTACCGTATTTCTTATTTCCTACAATGACAATTCCGGGATTTTTAATCAGAATTCTACAAAGCAAAATTTTCAATCAAGAAACTTGTCATTAATGTACTTTGATATTAAAGAAAATTAAATTTCAAACACCCATGTCAAAGACATCAAAGAATACATAATACTAGTCACATATGTCCCCGAAGTAAATCAATTACCAGGGAACTTCTAATGTTTTCCACTATTTATGGCTGAATTCCATTAGACAGACAGGAGACAAGAGGGCCATGATGGCCCAATATCGCTCACCTAATAATAAACCCTGCACAATTTTCACCCAAAGGAATAATTTGAACATCTTGGTAGAAAACCACAAGATGATGCTACATACCAATTATCAAAACTCTAGGCAGTCTAGTTTTAGGCAAGAAGATATTAATATGTTTTCCCTATATAAGTCTATGTAAAACGGTGACCCCCCGAGTGGGGCCAATTTTGACCCCAGGGGCATAATTTGAAAAATCTTGATAGAGGACCACTAGATGATGCTACATACCAAATATCAAAGCTCTATGCAGTGTAGTTTTAGACAAGAAGATTTTTATATGTTTTCCCTATATAAGTCTATGTAAGACGGTGACCCCCGGGGCTGGGCCAATTTTGACCCCAGGGGCATAATTTGCACAATCTTGGTAGAGGACCACTAGATGATGCTACATACCAAATAGCAAAGCCCTTAGGCATTGTAGTTTAAGACAAGAAGATTTTTATATGTTTTCCCTATATAAGTCTAAGTAAAATGGTGACCCGCAGGGTGGGGCCAATTTTGACCCGAGGGGAATAATTTGAACAATCTTTGAAGAGGACCTCTAGCTGAGTCTACATACCAAATATGAAAGCCCTGGGCTAAGCAATTTCGGAGAAGATTTTTTAAAGTTTTCTCTATATAACTCTATGTAAAATTAAGGGCCCCCGGGGCGGGCCAATTTTGACCCCAGGGGCATACTTTGAACAATCTTTGTAGAGGACCTCTAGCTGAGTCTACATACCAAATATGAAAGCCCTGGGCCAAGCGGTTTCGGAGAAGAAGATTTTTAAAGGTTTCCCCTATATAACTCTATGTAAAACTAAGGGCCCCAGGGCGGGGCCAATTTTGACCCCAGGGACATAATTTGAACAATCTTTGTAGAGGACCTCTAGTTGAGTCTACATACCAAATATGAAAGCCCTGGGCCATGCAATTTCGGAGAAGAAGATTTTTTAAGGTTTTCTCTATGTAAAATTAAGGGCCCCTGGGGCGGGCCAATTTTGACCCCAGGGGCATAATTTGAACAATCTTTGTAGAGGACCTCTAGCTGCGTCTACATACCAAATATGAAAGCCCTGGGCCAAGCGGTTTCGGAGAAGAAGATTTTTTAAAGTTTTCTCTATATAACTCTATGTACAACTAAGGGCCCCCGGGGCGGGGCCAATTTTGACCCAATGGGCATAATTTGAACAATCTTTGTAGAGGACCTCTATCTGAGTCTACATACCAAATATAAAAACCCTGGGCCAAGCGGTTTCGGAGGAGAAGATTTTTAAAGGTTTCCCCTATATAACTCTATGTAAAACTAAGGGCCCCCGGGGCGGGGCCAATTTTGACCCCAGGGACATAATTTGAACAATCTTTGTAGAGGACCTCTAGCTGAGTCTACATACCAAATATGAAAGCCCTGGGCCAAGCGATTTCGGAGAAGAAGATTTTTTAAGGTTTCCCCTATATAACTCTATGTAAAACTAAGGGCCCCCAGGGCGGGGCCAATTTTGACCTTAGGGACATAATTTTAACAATCTTAGTAGAGGACCCCAAGGTAATGCTACATACCAAATATGAAAGCTCTAGGCCTTACGGTTTCAGAGAAGAAGATTTTTGAAGTTTCCTTTTTGAAAATCTATTTTTAGCCTGTGTGACCTAGTTATGCGTTGGACTGGAATTTTTTTAACAAGTTTGGTAGAGGTCCACCCAAGGAACATTCCTGTTAAGTTTTATCAAATTTGGCCAAGCGGTTTAGGAGGAGAAGTCGTTTGAAGAAATTGTTGACGGACGCACGACGCACGACGGA
The DNA here is from genome assembly GCA_963678985.1 of Spisula subtruncata. Taxonomy (NCBI): domain Eukaryota; kingdom Metazoa; phylum Mollusca; class Bivalvia; order Venerida; family Mactridae; genus Spisula; species Spisula subtruncata. The sequence goes on from OY787669.1 coordinate 30,389,078, forward strand.
CATCTCGGTATGACAAAACCTCACCATGACCACATTGTGGTCAGGTGAGCTAAAAAGTGAGGACACAAGTGTTTTATAATGTCAATTATTAGTAATCAGGGGGTGGGGTACCAGGCAATATCTGAGACTTTCTGAAATCATCTTAAAACAAGTCTTAAAACAAATATTGCATACCTACAAAAACACATACACACAAGTAGTTTATAAAGTTATTTTGTTCAGATTCATCCTGCCTGCTCAAGTTTTGACTTATAATTTTATTACGTCATCAATATACTTCCATGCTCAAATGAGATGCGCGCCACTACCTGTCGTATAACTTCAGTGCGCTTAAATCGGTCGATAAAGCAAGACGTGTCTTGTGTTAAACCGATAAACTCGACGTTTAGTCGGGTCTTTATACACGACCGAGAGACTGTCGTAAAAGTTTACGGATTGAACGTTGTTACGCTGTAACAATAACAGTTATAGATATTATTTTAATATCTTTGGTAAACTAAAGGTATTTGTCAAATACCACAGTTAAATTTATTTAATTCTACGTTGTAGAAAATTTTTCGACTGTTGTCGTAAATTCCCGCGTAAAGGTTACTTTACGTTACACGCCGTTCTAGAAAGATGGCGCAAAGCATGGTACAAGCTTCGAATGCAGCTAAAACCGCAAAAAAGGTTTCTCCGAGTAATGAGAAGCAACCTGAGAAGGGGACGAGGTCGGCAAAATTGCCAGAATCTAGTCGTCCATCCACTTCGCATGAGACACCATGCCAAAGCTCAGGTAACGCCAACGCCCCATTGAACAAAGAATTGTTGTCTATTCTGACTGAAATTCGTGCCAATCAGAAGTCACATGAAACCAAAATGTTGGCTATGGAAACCAAATTATGTTCGTTTGAACAATATTACGAACCGGAATACGAGTCCGAATCTGGCTACGAGAACACGTGTGACCTTGAGAGGGACGTTCCTCCGTCCGAGGACGAGAATAACAATTCCAGTCTTTCTGTGTTCAAAGGTCTTGGGACCAAATATAATGTCCAGGAAAAACTTGATATGGAAGTGGATGACGAGTTAGCATCCTTGACAAGTACAGTATTCCGTGAGGGACTGACCGAGGAAAAGTTCAAATCCTTAGTTATGGACATAGGTAGACCATCAAATTGTGAAGGACTCACTAAAACTCGTGTAAACAATGTAATCTGGAATTTGTTGTCACCAGAAATGCATTCAGCAGATACTAAAATGCAGGGTATACAGGATGGTGTTCTGAAAGCAGCCACTTTGTTTGTTAAGATTCTTAACATGGCTAGTGATAGACTGTCCCGAGCTGAGTTAGAGATGGGTACAGATGCTATTGGTCTCCTTGGACATTCCAATAAAATTCTGAATAATAGACGTAAGTCGATGCACAAGAAAGAACTCAATAATGAGTATCATCATCTATGTTCCCAAGCAAGAGGTTTTACCGACATGCTGTATGGAGATGATGTAGGGAAAGATGTCAAAGAAATACAAGACATCAATAGACTTGGTACGAAGATCAGAAGTAATTATTACCCTAGAGGTCGTGGTCACAGGGGTGCCCACAGAGGGGTGTACAGGGGACGTATTGCTAAACCCCGTGGAAGAGGCCGTGGTGTTCCTCAATCAAAAAACCCTTCGGGGGTGTACAGCTCAAAGAAGTAGATGAACATGTAAGTAACGTTACTTTTCAAGCATGTAGATTAAAATCTTATGTTGAAAATTGGAGAAATATAACTTCTGACCCTATAATTTTAGACATTGTGCAACATTGTCATATTGAATTTGATTCAGAAATTGAATATTTGCAAAATAAAATTTTGCATCAACGATATTTTTCTTCATTAGAAGAAGAAATTATTGAAAAAGAAATTTCAAAATTTCTAGACATGAAAGTTGTCGTAGAAACCAGCCATGAGGTTGGTGAAGTTATTTCTCCAATTTTCACTGTTCCAAAAAAGAGTGGAGAGCACAGAATGATTTTAAATTTAAAAGAACTGAATAAATCAGTTGCGTACCATCATTTTAAGATGGATACTTTTGAATCCACTATTAAATTGATTAAGAAAGGTGATTATATGGCATCTGTTGATCTTAGGCACGCTTATTATTCAGTGCCAATTGCCATAGAACAACAAAAATTGTTGAAATTTTACTGGAAAGGAAAGTTATACCAGTATACATGCTTACCAAATGGAATAGGTTGTGCACCCCGATTGTTTACAAAACTGCTTAAGCCAGTTTACTCAACATTACGGCAAAATGGCCATGTCAATTCTTCTTACATAGATGATTCATTTTTGGCAGGTGATTCATATCAAGAGTGCCTTATAAATGTTTCAGACACAGTTGATTTGCTTGAATTTGTAGGATTCATGATCAATAATGAAAAATCTGTGTTTATACCTACTAAGAAATTGATGTTTCTTGGGTTTTGGGTTGATTCTGACTTGATGATTGTTACACTTCCACATGAAAAAGTAATATCTATTATAAAAGAATGTAAATCTCTGAGAGATAGAGGTATTGTGGTTGTAAGACAACTAGCCAAAGTTTTAGGCCTGTTGGTTTCTAGTTTTTCTGCTGTGGAATATGGTCCACTCTATTATAGATCTTTAGAAAAGGAAAAGACACTGGCATTGTCTCAAAATTATGGTAATTTTGATGCGACCATGTATTTATCTAATGCATCTAAAGAAGAATTGACATGGTGGATTGAGCATCTACCTCAACAAAAACGTACAATTGGACATGGAAATCCAGATCATATCATTGTTACTGATGCATCCCTAAGTGGGTGGGGAGCAGTTTTTGAATCAAAGCATATAGGTGGCCGTTGGTCATTGGATGAGTTACATTATCATATCAATCACCTAGAATTGTTAGCAGCCTTTTATGGTTTGAAGTCATTTTGCCAAAGCATGTCAAATGTGCATATACAAATTAAGTCTGATAATGTTTGTTGTGTTACATACATAAATCACATGGGAGGTATAAAGTCGATTCCCTGCAATGATCTAGCAATTCAGGTGTGGAAATGGTGTATTCATAGGAATATCTGGATTTCTGCAACTTACATACCTGGTATATCAAATATTGCGGACAAAATGTCCAGACAATTCAATGATAATGTTGAGTGGATGCTTAATTCTGACATATTCAATCAGGTTACGGCTTTATGGTCAGTACCTGACATAGATCTGTTTGCCTCGAGACTCAACAAACAAGTTGAGAAATTTGTCTCATGGCAACCAGACCCAGAAGCATTATTTGTAGATGCTTTTTCTATAAGTTGGTCTAATAGTTTGTTTTATTTGTTTCCACCTTTCAGTTTGGTGACAGCATGTCTGCAGAAAGTCAGACGAGATCAAACCAATTGCATCATGATTTGTCCATTGTGGACAACACAGATTTGGTGGCCACTTCTGATGGATTTGATAATAGACAATCCAAGAATTCTTCCGAAACGAAAGAACCTTCTAACAATTCCGGGGACGGAGAAAATTCATCCATTGTCAAAAACGCTGACTCTCGTTGCTTGCAAGCTATCAGGAAGTCATTACAGAAGAAAAGTATTTCTTCAGAATCAGTCAACATTATCATTAGATCTTGGAGATCTAGTACGCAGAAACAATATTCTTCATATGTTAGAAGGTGGTTTTCATTCTGTGAGAAGAACAAAATTGATTCAGTTCAAGCATCTTTAGGTAATGTGTTGGATTTTCTTACAAGTTTATTTAATGAAAATCTAGGTTATAGTGCCTTGAATACAGCACGTAGTGCATTGTCTGCAATTGGTTTGGTATTAGATGGTGTTTCTGTGGGCAGTCACCCACTGGTGATTAGATATATGAAAGGAGTCTACAACAGTAGACCGACATTACCACGATATTCGTATACTTGGGATGTTTCTCAAGTCCTTAATTATTTACGTTCTCTGTCACCAGTGAAGAGTTTAACTCTTAAATTGTTATCATACAAACTAGTTATGTTGATTTCTTTAACTTTAGCTTGTAGAACTCAAGCTATTCATTTATTAGACATAAGACATATGTCAAAATCAAAGGATGGATATACATTACTGTATAGTGGGTTATTAAAACACTCTAAGCCTGGAAAGGATAGTTCAACAGCCTTTCTTAAGGCGTACCCTCCAGATAGGAGATTGTGTGTTATATTTGTTTTGAAAGAGTATTTAACTCGAACTTATTCATTGAGGAGTGATGTGACGAAACTTATTATCAGCTACGTTCAACCTCATAAAACTGTAGTAAAAGCAACAATTTCTCGATGGCTACGGGAAGTGATGAAATCATCAGGTATAAACTGTGACATTTTCAAACCTCATAGTATTAGAGGAGCTTCCTCATCAAAAGTGAATCGGGAAGGATATCCCATTGAAAAGATTCTGGACACAGCAGGATGGTCCAACTCGAATACCTTCGCAAGGTTTTATGATAAACCTATTCAGGGAGAAACATTTGCTGATGTTGTGTTGAAATAATGATTGGATCGATACCATAGGTATGTTATATCTATATACTGGTATTATTTACTTGTTTTTCAATCAGTTGTGTATTTGTTGGTCCTAATCAAATCAGCTTTGAAGTCTCATTTGAGCATGGAAGTATATTGATGACGTAATAAAATTCAAAAAATAAACGAAACTTACCTTGGTAAAGTTGAAGTTTGTTTGGAATTTTATGTAGTCATCATATTACTGGAGGGATCAAATGCCCTCCCTTTTATGATTCCCACCCTGAATTTATTACTGCATTCTGTTACATGCAGCTTCAAGATAATATGAATATACAAGTACTTTGATTTTCGGTACAATATAAGGCTCAGTGCCTTCATTGGATAGGGTTCATTAGTTTTGACCCTCCATTATATGTTGGATTTGTTTAGTCCAACCGCTTTAAAATACTGAAGTTATACGACAGGTAGTGGCGCGCATCTCATTTGATCCCTCCAGTAATATGATGACTACATAAAATTCCAAACAAACTTCAACTTTACCAAGGTAAGTTTCGTTTATTTTTTGAATTATACTGTAACCTTTATACTGTATTTATGGATGATTTTTTGACACAAAAACATATCAGCAAATTTTGAATTTCAGACTTTAAGCCATAGAAAGGTCATATGTCATAGTGACCTTGACCTTTGACTTACTGACCTCAAAATGTATATGGGACATCTGATATAAATAGCCAACCCTCCTGCAAAGTTTAAAAAGTCTAGGGCAAAAAACTCTTGAGTTATTGAGTGGATACCACTTGGCCTACTGACCAACTGACTAACAAAGACGTGGGCATAATTAAATAAAGACAATACCTGCCAAGCTAGTTAAATCTAAAATTGGAGTGATAAAGCAAAAGATGTCACAAGATGCACTTAAATGTGAGTTAAAAGGTAGTTTGATGCATGAACAAGGAAGGTGTCATATACACTTCTTATGATTATAAATATGGGACAGAAAATCATAAAATGAATCAAATGTACCTTGGTTAAAAGGTAGGCAAACCTTGAAAACCACAAATTAACAATGAAAATTTGAGTAACTCCACTTTAATACTTAATAGGAGGACTTGGCAGGTATGTTAAGACTAAGAAGGTAATATAACTTACTTGTAACTCTTCAAGGTCAGCGCAGCATCACATCTGAAAATATATAAAATATTCAAACTTTTAGCATTAACAAAATACTGTAGTGCAAGGACCCACAAAGCAACACAGAAACCATGACAGCTTCTAAGTCACCACTCAGAAGATGGTGCGACATAAAAAAGTTAAAGTACAAGTCTTTATGACTACTTCCAAGACATTTGTTCGCTTAGAGGACTGTACATTTAAGTCGCAATATTCAAACTTGTATTTCAGTGGCACAACTACATGCAATTATGCACTACTGATGGTTTTCCACCATGCAGTGACACTATGAGCTGGTGGGGAGACAATAATGCCTTCAATCATCTAACAGAACACTATTATTACCAGAGAGAAGTCTTGACATTGCAATCACTAGTACCTCATCATCAAATCATCAACACCTCGTCATCGCCTCACTCTCAAATCCCTTATCAATTCAGTTTAATTAGAATGAAAAATTACACGCAAAAAGCACTCAGAAATTACCTCCCTTCATGAGATAATCTCCCTTAGTGAGATAATTATCTCCCTTTGAAGAAGGATAATTACTTCAGTGAAATCAGTGCACACTATTGCACACGGCAGACAATGATTAGCTGCACAATTTTGATTAGCTGTACAAATTCAACTAAACTGGGGCACAAGGTTGAAGTAAAATATGGTCTATACAACCCTGTCGAGATTAAGTTCATGATTTTATTAATTTCATGAACAGTTTATGATTATTCATGAAGTGTTCTTCAAAGGCTCATGATCAGTTCATAATTTATATTCATGAACAATTATTCATGATAAGTTCATGAATACATTTGTGACAGTTCATGAACTATTATACTCTATTCATGAATGTTTCATGAACTTTCAACAACATCAAAATATTCTTGAATTGTTCATACATATAGTTACACTAGATACACATAGTTTTCCTGACAGGTAACTCGACGTTGACAAACGATTCTCGTTTAATTTAGAAAGATCTGTATATAGTGAGATACATCCATATTGTGCCAATACGGGACAAACTTTTCCTCTAACGCTACAAATCTAACACACTGGTATGAAAGTACATAAACACTGATAAGCCACATTAGGGAAACAGTAATTTTCTACAATAAATTTTAAAGTTCCAGAAATTTTCCAGAACTTAACTCAGATGAGAGTATCTAGGACTATTCTTGTATCTCTTATGTCTGTCATATCTAACTGAACATGTTACATCAGGTCCGGTGATTATAAACATTTTTCATTCTCATATTCAAACTCCATACTCCAAGCTCAAACTTGAAAAACAGCTTTTTATCGAATTTTGCATCAAAACCAACACCAACTTGAAGCAAGTGGTCTAACTAAGAAAATGAACCCCACTTCATATGTTTCCATCAAGTGATAAAGAAGTTACAGCATTTTTTATAACCAAGAAATGCTCCAATTGAAGTACGGAGTATGAGTTGGAGCATGGAGTATGTAATCCAATGTTTATAATCACCGGGCCAGAGTAAATAATCCTCCCACCATTTGTCACTGAAACAGTCACTCTCAGTGACCATGTAAGGATTAGGACATGTCCATATCAATACCATATTTTAGGACAAATCTATGCTAGTGGTTAGTTCCTAAACATTAGTTGAAATTCTTGAATATTGCAAATTGAAATTACCTCCCTTAGATACTCAGTAACAAGATTGTTGGAGTTGTTTCCCTTAGATTGGCTAGTAAAACAAGTATTGCACATGTATATTTTTAAGTTATTTTCATAATTCAGGTTTATTCTCTTTTATATATGATTACTTTTATTGGGACTAAATACATTTTTTTGAAGAAAGAAATGATAAAATTAACAAATAAGTTTTGGCGAAAAGGGGATAGGTAGTGAAGAGTTTAGGGATTCGAGGAGGGGGTAGCATAGAACTTTATTAGTTTACTCTGGGAATATGTTTATATTTTAAATACATATATATAACAATTCCTTATTGTGCAGATAAGTTTAATACATCTTTAAGCAATAAAAATGATAGTATCACAATTATCAAAAGGATAACTTAACGAAAGTTACCTCCCTTTTCAACAACAGAAGCTTGCTGGAGTTGTTTCCCTTTGGTTAGGAACGGTAACTTAAAAATCATTTATAACACTCATAAGAAGAATTTATATGTATTTGTGTATTTGAATTATTGTAGAACTACACAATAAACACAGTAATAATATTACATTGCTATCATTACAGACAAAAGTCTGATCAAGTTTTACTAAAATTCAATATTCATATTTTATTTCATCTGGAGTTACACTACTATTTTTACTTTTTTGGACAAGGTTTGTAAGTACTCTGTTCTACATAAGAGGAATTCATTATACAGACAGCATCTTGATGCTAAAAATAGATAAAATTGGTCATTCATTGGGATGACTTCAGGCTTTATCACCTTGCAGGACTAGTTTGCATAGCAGCCAGCTAACCTAAGCAGATATCTTTGAATCAGCACCCATATACACACAAGTCTATACCTCTGAGATTCCAACCAGTTCATCTCTAGTTAAACATCGAAAAGTGAAAACGGTCTCTCAAATTTCCCATGCCAGGCCGAGATTCAAACCAGTGCTAACCACTAAGCCAACCTCCCTTCTACCAACCTCTGTTAAATATCCAGAGTTACCTACCTTTCTCTGTATAGTACGAACCATGTACACAAGAATAATTATCCGAATCACTGAGCTTGTAACAAAACTTGTAAACAGTATCTTACAGTAAGTTAGTGACATTAAATATGCTTCAAGAAAATGATATCTCTTAATCCAGATTGTTTAAGATACACAAATATACGCTCTAAACAAAATGTTAGCACACTTATAATATTCAGAGTTCTCGGGAACACAGTCACTGTAGAAATATTATACTAATTTATAATATATAAATGGTAACTTTGACATTTTGTGAGCAATTTGTCCGCATTTTGTTCTCAATAATGCATATCAACATCATATTTATGACATAATTATGTAATAATATAGGAACAAATTGCGGGTAAAAATGAATAAATAAATGTACAGTTCACATTATTACAACAACATAATTATTTAATTATTTAACTGCCTTGAGCACGATATCTACGTGTGACTATCTAATTATCATTGCTGAGAAGAATTTTTTCTACAACGATTGTGTTTTTCTGCATCAAATGAACTTCTTGAAATGTGTAAACTAGTGGGCTCGACTTGAATTTCACTGTTTTTTGTTTTACAAATCATCTGTTATTTTCCTGGATTTTGTAACACATTTGTTACAGGGACATAATTGTGTTAAGTAAACAGAGATTTCTTAGACACAAGATGTGTTTCCTGGAATTCCTAAGACAAAATATAGGTAAAGTAACCTAGGATTTGAAATACACAAGATAGGTAAAGTAACCTGAGATATGTAAGATACAAGATAGGTAAAGTAACCTGTGATTTGTAAGACACAATATAGGTAAAGGAACCTTAAATTTGTAAGACACAAGATATAGGTAAAGTAACCTGGTATTTGTAAGACACAAGATAGGTAAAGTAACCTGGTATTTGTAAGACACAAGATAGGTAATGTAACCTGGGATTTGTAAGACACAAGATATAGGTAAAGTAACCTGGTATTTGTAAGACACAAGATATAGGTAAATTAACCTGGTATTTGTAAGACACAAGATATAGGTAAAGTAACCTGGTATTTGTAAGACACAAGATAGGTAAAGTAACCTGGTATTTGTAAGACACAAGATAGGTAAAGTAACCTGGGATTTGTAAGACACAAGATAGGTAAAGTTACTTGAGATATGTAAGACACAATAAAGGTAAAGTAACCTGGTATTTGTAAGACACAAGATATAGGTAAATTAACCTGGTATTTGTAAGACACAAGATATAGGTAAATTAACCTGGTATTTGTAAGACACAAGATATAGGTAAAGTAACCTGGTATTTGTAAGACACAAGATAGGTAAAGTAACCTGGTATTTGTAAGACACAGGATAGGTAAAGTAACCTGGTATTTGTAAGACACAAGATATAGGTAAAGTAACCTGGTATTTGTAAGACACAAGATATAGGTAAAGTAACCTGGTATTTGTAAGACACAAGATATAGGTAAAGTAACCTGGTATTTGTAAGACACAGGATAGGTAAAGTAACCTGTGATTTGTAAGACACAAGATAGGTAAAGTAACCTGGTATTTGTAAGACACAAGATAGGTAAAGTAACCTGTGATTTGTAAGACACAAGATAGGTAAAGTAACCTGTGATTTGTAAGACACAAGATAGGTAAAGTAACCTGGGATTTGTAAGACACAAGATAGGTAAAGTAACTTGAGATATGTAAGACACAAGATAGGTAAAGTAACCTGTGGATTTGTAAGACACAATATAGGTAAAGTAACCTTAAATTTGTAAGACACAAGATATGTAAAGTAACCTTGTATTTGTAAGACACAATATAAGTAAAGTAACCTGAGATATGTAAGACACAAGATATATAGGTAAATTTACCTGAAATTTGTAAGACACAATATAGGTAAAGGAACCTTAAATTTGTAAGACACAAGATGTAGGTAAAGGAACCTGTGAATTTGTAAGACCCAAAATTGGTAAATTCACCGCAGAAATTTGTAAACCATAAGAAATGTAAATTAACCTAGGATTTTCACAACTTACCCATCATTTTCCATGTTTAAGGATCTGGCATCACTATCACCAATCGTGTACGACTTTGATCGATACATTGTTCCTAGTATAATGGTTCACCCTGTTGCTTGTACAATATGACAGAAATTTGACAGAAACTCTTGAAATTGTACCTCACAGCTGACTTTACTGTACAATGTTGTTTTAAAAATCCATAATTTCTCCATTTTAATCAACATCTCACAGCTTCCAGAATGCATCATTATAGTTATGTTCTCACTCTTCACTCAGAAGCACATGTTTTTAAATCCTAGAATTTTATATAGAACTCAATATAATTATCATCTCTGTGGGATTTTGTTATTTGTTCACTGAAATGTCAAAACCTATCCCCGGAAGATTTTATCCACATTGTCAGTATGTGTCAAATTGTCAATGTGTTGCTAGGCAAACATTTCTGGTGGAAACTATAATGAGCCATATTAAATCTATATTAAGACAAATAAGCTTAATTTAACAAGATTTAGATGAAATATTTTCCTTACACAGGAAGTAAAATATTCTAGCTATGTTTATGGCATGAGTTTTAGATTCACTAATACAAAAGTGGCTTTGGTCCACATTCAAAGTTTGGGTTTCTAGAATAATAAGAAAATTCACTAAATAGTATAATTATGAAAACAAGGAACACCACAATTACTAAGTAACAATAAAAACCCAGTAAAGTTTCATGTCCACAAACTTTTAAGTTACTCTCATGAGTTTTAAAGTGTGATGTCGCTCAACTCCCATGATTTAGACAGAGTAGTGTCCCTTGATTCTCATTTAGTTTGATAGAGTAGTGTCCCTCAATTAGCATTAAGTTTGACAGAGTAGTGTCCCTTTAATCCCATTAAGTTTGACAGAGTAGTGTCCCTCAATTCGCATTAAGTTTGACAGAGTAGTGTCCATTGATTAGAGTAGTGTCCATTGGTTCCCATTAAGTTGGACAGAGTAGTGTCCCTTGACTTCCATTAAGTTAGACAGAGTACTGTCCGTTTTAAACTAGTTTTTTACCTATAATTGCATTAACTTTATTTTACAGATATAATTAAATCCAAAATAGAACTCTTGGGAAACTTCTGTGACACTGAATAAAGGACACACAATCCCTCACTATAAATTACATCAAATTACAAATTCAAAACAGTTAAATCCATGAATGATATATTTTTTCACACAATTATCGCTTTTTTTAACGTTTCTGAATATTTCTCTTTTCGAAGCATAATCCTTACTAGAATATTGTCATGGTGATGGAACATATATCATATAATAATGAAACATGTTTAATTTCCAGCGATGCACATACACAGTGCAACGGTGCATACATCAAGCTTAAGGTCTGTAGAATGCATTAAAAGATGCATCTTAATGTATTTATCAACATGTCTAAAATAAAACCGCAGAATGCTGCAGGAATCTCAATTGTTTTTACTGTAAAATGAGAGAAAAAAACATTTTTCTCCCCATTTTAATACAACTATCAAATTAAACCTGAACACTTATGTAACAATAAATTTGTGTTTTACAGACAATTCCAGCAATGACAGATAATTCATATTAACACTGTGTTCAAATTCAATGACATTATCAAGAGAGATCAAAGAATTTACTCAAAAAAAAATTTCTGCTAAAGCTTGATATATGCGTATTCTAATTCTGACATCCACCTTTATATACCTTTAACATCCTCCATTATGTATTTATAATGTTTTATTATGCATATGTTCAAACAATTATGAAGACGTCAAAAAAATCATCAATGTTTGTTCAAAAGAACTATTAATAAGTGATCTGCCAAACGTGCAAAGTGATGTGAAAATATCCAGAGATTTTTAGAAATCTTTTTTATAGCAAAAATGATGTGTTAGAAAAATTGTTCAATTTCTGTGGAAACTATATGCATTATGACATGAGAGGAGAAGATTTGCATGATGACAGGATCCAAAGAGCTAATATATGCATTTTATGTCTTTGCATGATCTAACCATCTTTCAAGACCGTTTCCCACAATCAACTGAACTTTATAACACTTTGAATGTCAAGCAACATACAACACCACAAACGGCTTTTTCAACCAACCTAACAGTTTAATTATTAAACCTTATAATTTCCCAACACAGAATATAAAAAAATTCAAATCCCAAATTAGGTGCATATGTCACAATTAAAATGATAATATGAACTTAATCATATGTAGAAAAGTCCTCAGAAAAAATATTTAGAAGAAGTAATTCACAAACTGTGTCAAGTAGTCATGATCAATTTTAGTATATCACGCTTTAAGGCCAAATCAATTAATTTTTATGACCGCGAATGTCAAATTAATTCAGGCCTTCTATGCAAGGTGATATTTCAATTACAAATAAGATTTCACATTGCTTCAGTTTGTACTGATGTTTTAACTCAAGTTAATTTCATATATATTATTCTAGTCTGAAGCAATAATTGGAAACAAAGTTACCAAAATTAAAGTGCTTTTGGTAACGCTAAGAAACACCAATTAAAGTGCTTTTGGTAACACAAGGAAACACCGATTAAAGTGCTTTTGGTAACGTTAAGAAACACCGATTAAAGTGCTTTTGGTAACACAAGGAAACACCGATTAAAGTGCTTTTGGTAACACAAGGAAACACCGATTAAGGTGCTTTTGGTAACACAAGGAAACACAACTTACAGTGCTTTTGGTAACGCTAAGAAACACAAATTAAAGTGCTTTTGGTAACACAAGGAGACACTGATTAAGGTGCTTTTGGTAACACAAGGAAACACCGATTAAAGTGCTTTTGGTAACACAAGGAAACACCGATTAAGGTGCTTTTGGTAACACAAGGAAACACTGATTAACGTGCTTTTGGTAACACACGTCAACACCGATTAAAGTGCTTTTGGTAACACAAGGAAACACCGATTAAGGTGCTTAAATAATGGTACCACAAGGAAACACAACTTACAGTGCTTTGGTAGCGCTATGAAACACCAATTAAGGTGCTTTGGTAACGCTATGAAATGCCAATTAAGGTGCTTTGGTAACGCTATGAAACACCAAATAAGGCACTATGGTAATGCTATGAACAACCAATTAAGGTGCTTTGGTAATGCTATGAAGCACCAATTAAGGTGCTTTGGTAATGCTTTGAAACACCAATTAAAGTGCTTTGGTAATACTATGAAACATCAATTAAAGTGCTTTGGTAACGCTATGAAACACCAATTAAGGTGCTTTGGGTAATGCAAGGAAACACCAATTAAGGTGCATTGGTAATGCTATGAAACACCAATTAAGGTGCTTTGGTAAAGCTATAAAACACCATTTAAAGTGCTTTGGTAATGCTATGAAACACCAATTAAAGTGCTTTGGTTATGCTATGAAACAACAATTAAGGTGCTTTGGGTAATGCAAGGGAGCACCAATTACGATGCTGTGGTAACGCTATGAAACACCAATGAAGGTGCTTTGGGTTATGCAAGGAAACACCAATTAAGGTGCTTTGGTAACACTAGGAAACACCAATTAAGGTGCTTTGGTGACACAAGGAAACACCAATTAATGTGCTTTGGTAAGTTGGTAACGCTAGGAAACATGTATTAAGGTGCTTTGGTACCAACCAGCCGTTTACATATCATGTAATAGCAACCACTTAATAATTGTTAATTGACCTAAGCTACATGTAACATTTCAACCATTCATCACCCACTCCTCAAGTAAACGAATACTCTTAATTGATCAAATCATTCAATAATGACCTAGATTTTATCAATATATAATTACAAATATTTATAATGATAGACCAGCCCACTTAATTCATCACATGTATATTATATACAACACAAAATAACCTTTTTCTTTTCTTGTGCAGAGCATTATCTTAAATGAACCAGGATTTAAGTTGATGGTGGCTAGGCGCATTCTAACATGTAATTAAACAAAAAACGCTACATAAGTTTGGAATTCATTTAAAAGGTTGAATGTCAAAAGGTGGTTAAGCGGCTTAACAGCTGAAAAAAACCTTGAAAATTGATAGCTTTTTATTATGTATATTTTTTATTCTTGATCCCTGATCACAAATGCATATTGAGCTGTTATTTCTTTTTTTATACACATATTTTTATTTTTTCTATACACATATTTTTTTTCTTCACATATTGTTTCTTTTTGTTCACATATTATGTCTGAATATTTTGCATCCTTTTTATTTCTTAATAGTTTGCTATCTTAAATGCATATAATCCAAATCCTTTTAAATGAATGTCATCATAAAATCCTTAAAAGCACATATATTTTCTAATAAATCCAATTAAGTTATTAACCTAATGCTAGTATTTGATAAATAAGTCCATAAGAACACTGAGCAATTTCATTCTTCACATTCTAACAGCACAAAGGAAATTTTGTATGCAAGATTTTTTTCTCAAAAATCACAAAAACATAATTTTTTCCAGAAAATTTCCACTTGAAAGTTCAGCGAACAAATTAAATCAAAATCACATTAAGATGAACTTTGGTTGTGTATTCTGGAGACAATATATCCTTGCTACTTCAATCTACTAGTAACAACACATAATCTCAATGTCTTGGTAAAAATAATTCTAAGATATGTACATAATATACAAGTATACAAACACCTCTGATTGAATGTATATACTGTAAAATCATTAATATCTGAGGGGCATTTAATTTCTTTGATTTTGTGGGTCTTATCAACCATGAAATTATATCCTCACAAACATTAATGATTTATGTAGTACATGACTTAATGGAAAATTAATCCTAATCATTATGTCCCTTCGAAATGATCAGTTTCATCGAAATAACAAAAATCTGTCCCATTGAAATTAAATGATTTTAGAGTAAGCTGTAAGCGATGCTGAGTCAGCGAATTACACACCCATATACCTCATAGTCATTGCAAAAATGCATATCAATTTATTTAAATATGTGTACATACTTTCCCCACCAAAACACTTACTTTACAACATAAATTAACATAAAAACTATATTTTACGTATATTTTCGTATATCTAAACAAGTAGCGCTATTTACGATAAGAGCCTATTAATGAAGTCCAATAATTAAATATATCCAATATGACCTCCAGGCTAAACACGAAGAAACAAACAAGAAACTATATCTTATGTTAAATATAGAACTTAAAACAGGAAAATTATTACAAAAAGTTTTATTAAAACTATGTTACATATTCACCACTTTATGAATTTCAGTATTTTGTTGATGATATTAAAGCAACCACAAGGTATATATATATCACAGTGTATAAAGGAGGTGAAATCTCGATTATAGCAATAAGGCATACACATTGGATGATATAGTATCCCAATAAGTCATACAGTGATTGGAAGTTATGTGTGATTTTAACAAAAATAAGTGATACTAGTTGAATTTTTAAGTATCCCAATAAGTCATACAGTAATTTGGTTTATATCAGAAGTGACATACTGTCTACCTACTTAAGTATTTTCCAAACACAGGAACGTCGATTGTTCCACTGTAATTGGCTCTGTATTTGTCAATTCAATAAGTAATATTAATGAGGGAAATATCCCATTCGAAAGGACCTGGATAAATGTTGTTTATCTGACAGACTAGCTTATATTTACAACTGTTCTCTTTTAACTTTGAACAGAGTGTACTTACACTATCTGTGCATCACATCATAATAATGTAATTCGACACCTCATGATGTAACTGGACACCGTGTGTTTTAACTTGCCACCAAGTGTGATTACTTAACACCTCATTATATAACTTCAGATCATCAACAAAATTCCAAGAAATTAAATCCCCCTTTAATATTAATAATTTTACAGTATTATACTACTGATGACATGAAGGGATATCAACTGTCAATCATTATTTGTAGGGAACATACAAAGGGAGACAACTGGGTTACTTCATTCCTGGTTTGTATAAAATTGATGAGGAGTTACCTCCCATCAACATGAATCTCTTCTTTGTATACATATTGTCACTTCAATACTTTGACAAGCACACTTTTTTGACTCAAGACATGTAAAAATAAAACAATGGGTCAATGAATTTATCATTTATTTATCAGTACCATAAATGATTAAGCCCCAGTGGAAGCCTTGTCCATAATAACTATATAGCCAAGTCAATCAGAAGCTGTAAGTCAGTATAAATGTTGGATATTGTTACATGGCTTTTAATAATGTCAGTTGGTTATGATGGTAACTAAACAACCCTATATGCCAAGTTTGAAAGCAATGTTTTGACAGGCTTGCGTTGAAAATAGAGGAGTTTCAACAACTTGAATGTTTTCCATAGTAGTCGAAAAGACAGGCAACCACTCTCCTGCATCAGTAGATCCTGGGGCATACAAATCTTATTAAAACCAAAGATGTTTGTAAATCTTGTATGCCCATGACAGCCCTGTCATAAATGATGAAGATCACAGTCACCATGACAACAGACCTAAAAATCAATAGGGGTCATCTATTGTTGTTGACCAATGTCCATTTAAAGTTGAAAGATTCCAGGGCAAAGCTTAAGTTATTGAATGGAAACCATTTGGTCTAGTAGTCCGACCAACTTACCAAGTGACATGTGCAATTTTAGCAATATACCCCCTCATCAAAGATGGGGGCATTTAATAAAAAAATATACTGTTTTATCCAGTTTCATTTAAAGACAAGGATATCAGCCCGTCCTTCTGGCTGACGGCAGATTCAATATGTCTCTAAGACAACCCCACAATGTCGCTGCTCAATGACAATTTTTATTAAAAAAATACATAGAGGCTTGAACCCAATGCCAATTTAATACCCACATCACAGTCAAATAGTTATTACAGTAAAGGGTCACAGTTAGGGCTGTATAACAATATACCGCGGTACACGGAACACCGCAGACTGCAGTCCCGCAAGGTTCACGGTACAAGATTTCTAAATTTCGGTACGGTTCAGTTTAAGCATTCAGACAACAAAAATATCTATCAGCCTGTTGGTTATGTACAATTACCATGTATCACTCTTTTTAATTATATTAATATATGCCTCATATTGTCGAAATTCATTCATAATAGTTGATAGAGACATCATAATTGCTGTTATAGAAGCAACACATACATTGTCACTTAAAACATGAAGTATTTCAGCTGTTGTTAAAGAATATTGTATCATAGCGAAATATACTGAACCATTAGAAAAATTGACAGTAATTTGTATCATATCGTGAGGTTAGTGTACCGTTACACCCTAGTCACAGTGGCCTTGACCATTGACCTCTGACCATTGACCTACTGACCTCAAATTTGATAGCAGTGTTCAACTAAATGATGAAAGGCTTTCTATCAAGTTTGAAGATTCTATGCCTGACAGCCCATCAGTTATCAAGTTATGGATGGGAACCATTTGATCTAGCAATTCATGAGGTCATGGCAACTTATATTGACCTTAGACCTTCTGATCTAGACCTTCGGACCTCCAAAGCGACTTTAGACCTTCAGATCTCAAAATCAATAGGGTCTATCAACTGATGACAATCAACTGCTCTATATTAAACTTTGAAGGTAGATACATATCTATCAATTCAAGGAAAGTTAATTTGTAGCCACATAATTGGCAGGCACATGTTGTTAGAAATTAGTGTATACCTTGTGAAAAAATAACTCAAATTAGGACAAACATGACAATGGATTGAACATCCGTCGGTCAAAAGCTATGTATATATACATATCCTGTTGATTCAATAAGTCATACTTTAAATGAGGGAACTATCCCATTCAAAAGAATGGCAGTTAACTCAGTTACATCCAGTTAAACCTAGATAAACGCAGTTTACCTGACTGACAAGCTGATGTTTACAACCATTATCATTGAACTTCAAATGGCCGGTACATACAGGTAAAATTTGACCCCTGAGCCATGACCTCAGCTTATTCACTATATAAAGACTACTGCTAAAAGCACAGTCACAGTTCTACATTCGGACAACAAATAAATCGATGGCTTAGAACCAGAAGGTCGTAACTACCTCTTACGACCTTATAAGACTCATACATATTTGAAATCTGCTTCACAAGGCACTTCTAAAGAGCATATTTTCATGAAAACCTGAAATTGTCATGTTGACCAAAATAAAGTTTTATAAACGGGTTTTCCCAAAGGTAAAGACTAAATTACAGACAGATTTCTCTTGTTTTCTCAATATATCGATTTGGTAGTTACAACCTTCTTGTTCTAAGCCAGCGAAATATTGATATGCTTATTTGATTTGACAATGTTACATACCTTTCTTTTTTCTCCACCGTCTGTTCTTCCGTACACCAACAGCAAAAACAATGCCACGCCTTGGACGAGCCAACAACATTGTAACGGGAACCCATATTGTCCCCTTCGTTAAATTCCAATCAGTAAAAATTCAACTTAATCCATGTTTAACCGAGTCACAAATTACTCTCCATGTACAGTCCTTTTTATATCTCTAACCCAGTCACAAATTACTCCATGTCAAATCTGGTTTTTATCCTTAACCGAGTCACAAATTACTCCATGTCAAGTCTGGTTTTTATCCTAATCGAGTCACCAATTTTTTCACTGCATGTACAGTCCGGTTTAAATCATTACCAGGTTCTCAATGGATAAACTCCATTACATATTCACAGTCCCCTTCATTATGCCTAACACATCATTGTCACAAAAACACAATTTGTTGATCATAATATCTATTAAAGTCACAATAAGGTTCCGAAACGACCTATTTTCTATAGATAGAAAACACAAATCTTTGTTACTGATTTGAAGACTGATACATAATTAACACATCAAGCTTTTAAAACACGCGCTTACTGTCACATATGTGAAATAATCTTTCCTTGAACATTGGCATAACGATTCCAGTTTGTTTACAAATACGGCGTTTAACAGCATCTCCGTCGCTATCCGGAGACTACCGAGAATCTTTCGCCAGTTTCTGATAACCAATGGATGGATAGCACACCTGTTGATGAACAGGCGCATACTTCAACCCGGTATATACCAGTACCTTCCGGTATCGTATCTAGTAGCCCTGTAGCTGAATTCTGGGGATTTTTATTTGATTTTTTTTTGCATTTTTGCTGGTGTAAATTTGAGATAATTCAATTTGAATGTTGTCGTTTAATTTTTTTGGATTTAGTACCTAATGAATTTAAATAAAATACGGAGTTGTCTTTTTCCGATTTGATACTTGTAGTCAAATGGGCGTTGCCATCAAAATGAATTTGTGCGCAAGGCGAAGTTTGACGTCGGAATTTAGTAGATGTGTTTCATGTTTTATTTTGTCATCGAAAAAAGGTATTGAAGTAGTGTCTTGCAGCCCGTTTATATTTTTTAATTGTTTTGATAACATTTTGTTGACGGCATACATATGTTTATCAGTTAACCATTTATCTGATTCTATGCTTTTCTTATCATTTAAATTAAATTGAAAGCCACGGAACTAGATTTTGTGACATGTCACTTCTTTCTGTATTGCAGTCAATATATATTGGTGATTTTATTGGTGACGTTAAATGTGGAATTTCAATATTTAATGTTTCTGGAGAAAAGTTATAATCAGGTTCATGTTCAATCTTGATTCTCTTATTTAATTGGGTTCGGTAGTCGTTGATTGTCTCTTAATGTCATTGTCTAATTTTTCAGGCAATTTTGGGGTTGGTACAGTTGGCTAGTATTTCGCTAGTCGGTGATACATCATTTGATTCAGAGTTTGTTTTCAATAGTTCGTTAATAGCTATTCGTGAATCTGGTGCAGGGAGGATGTTTTCATAGTCGGATGGCTTTGGTTTCTTCTGGCCAATTTTTATATTTTAAGTACACATTCAAATGAAGAAATTTGGACGATTTGTTTTTAACAGAAACGATGGCAGTTATTGAAACATTCAATGTATAATAATTAGCGGTTTCAAATAATTAGAGCAAATTAAATATAGTACAATAAATCCATTGTATCTATTACTGAGGTCAACGTAGCAATTAAAAAATGATAACAATATCAAAAGAATAACTTTATTTTGTTTTTACATACTTCAAAGTAGTTTTTTGCACATGGAGAACATATATATACGAGGGTTGTCCCAGAATAGCGTGTATTGTTTTTATTTATTTACTCCACCATAACGATACAGTTATGAAATTTTGTATGTGCATTTCTACAACAATACCACGTTTATTTGACGAATTTATTTTACATTAGCATACGTCGTATTCGATAATTGGATGCTTTTGTAACCCATGGTAACGGTATACGGTCCAGCACGAAAAAAAGTATGTATCACAAAATTGAGTTTATATATTTAATGGCAATAATACTTAAGTAGTTATAGCCACAACACCCCAAAATATATATAAGAATAAGTGGCATGTTTTGGTGAATTTGTATACAATGATTCACAGTGAAGATTTAATAATTTCTTTAAAAGTTAATTATAATTTGGGCATACAGTACTTGCTAATGTTCAAGATAAAGGTAGAGTTTAGTTTGGTATTGAACTGTTAGTATTATCCTTTATACTTGTTTTTACACCGTACTAGTGGATTGTTCCACTGCGTCACTGGATTTTTATCCTAACTGGACTGTACTTTAATTTTCCATTCATATGATCATGTGTGTACGTTGTATATTGCTATTAAAAGAAAAGACCACCTCTTTGATCTTCATATAATTGACACGTGTTTATGAAAATTAAATAACTCACAACATTCGTGTATATTGAACATGCAGATTTATATACTTACAAGTAAACAATTATTATTTTATTGTAGATTCTACGGTACATGAAAATATAAAGTAATAATTATCGGAGAAATTAAAACATCTGCACACAGCCAGGGATTCTATATAAACAATATATAAATAATGTATACAAGATCCTGACACACACCCATTCGCACTATCTATATTACACACGCATAGTAAATCCCCCGCCTCTGGCATGTCAATATACAACGTGATTAGGTGTCAATACTACGGGTGTAACGGTACGCTCACCTCACGATATGATACGTACCGTCAATTTTTCTAACGGTTCGGTATATTTCGGTACGGTACAATATTCTCCAACAGAAGCTTAAATACTTGATGCTTCTATAGCAGCAAAAAGTATGTGCCTATCAACTCTTTTAAGTGGATTTAGACAATATGGAACATATCTCAATACAATTAAAATGAGTGATACATGGTCATTTTACATAACCAGAGGGCTGTCAGGCGTTGTCGTTGTCTGAACATTATTATGCTCATCAAAAAGCTTATACCGAACCGTACCAAATTAAGAATTCTTGTACCGTGAACCGTGTGGGACTGAAGTCGGCGGTATTTCGTATACCGCGTTATACCGTTACAGCCCTAGTCAATACCGGGCTACTATGTACGATACCGGAAGGTACTGGTATAAACCGGGTTAAAGTGTGCGTCCGTCATACGTTATGCGTACTTCCGATCATTGACGAAATATTCGGAATTGTTCGGAAAATTTAAACGTAAACACTATTGAGTATTTTGTACGGAGGACAAAATACTAAATAGCGTTTTCAGTTGATTATTTCTCAAAGAAGGAACAGCGACCTGAGGTCAGATATGGGTCCCTTCTGCACCATTTTTAGTATAATTTAATATCTCAATATTTCGATATTCTTTGTAGATAGAAAATACTACCATTTTAAACCTTATTGGGACTTTAATATTCCAAGTTTATTATCACATCTCATTACCAATCTATATATATAATATGTTACGACAATTACTGTTCATCATGGTCTGGTTACCATAAATGCTTGATTTACTGTATACATTATTCAAGCACCCATCATGTTTTCCCTGTAACGGGTCAATCAATTATATCCGCTCATATTACACAATTAAAATCCAATATAATTCATACATATTTCATGTTTTGTAACTATTCCTGTTTACATTTCACAGGAGGGAAATGACAGTTCCATAATTCAGCATGTTAATTCATTGTCTACCATTACAGATGACATTCAGTACAACATTATCAGCGACGCCCACAAAATGTCATGTCACTTACAGAAATAGTTATCTAGTTGATTTTTCAAGTGTTAGTACCATATGTTTTATTTTCAACAATCCAAGATCTTTGATTAATAAAAACCATAGTCATAATAAATTTGTCTCTGGAAGATCATATTACCTGTATATTCAATATTATATATATTTAGTTTGTATATTCAGTGGAATCTTCAACTTAAATTATTTTTAAAAGTAACTTAATTAAAGAATTAGGAAACAAATGTAGCGACAATTAAGTGTTGTGCAACAATTAGTGTCACAGTATAAACATTTCAAAAGTTCTGCCAGTATTAATAACACTTAAAACTTTCATTTTTTTTCTAGATTTTCTTAAAACAACATTTCCCCTATTGAGCAAACACATACATCTACCCCTGAACCATCACAATTGAGAACTACAAGACAATGATATGGAAATTTGTTCACAATATAACCCAAGAAGTTTGGTGCCACATAATACAACATAAATCACAAGAGCATCAAGCAAGAATCATTACATAATAGAAACAACCTATCGCAAAATGCATTAACCATGGAAGCTAATAAATAATTGAGCTATATTCCAAACCAAATGTCATAAGAATACCAAAATGTATGAAAATATTGGGCAATAATACATGAATGTAATCCATGCACTTACACTACAAGAAGGACTTTCTTCTTCTTCTGTCAATCCTCAACTTGAAACAACAGCAACCTACTTAAATATATAAATCACAAGCCGTTAAGTGCTGTCTGTGCACCTCATAAACAATATCCTGAACCTCAGGGACATGGCAATTAACAATTGTTAATAAAGTCCATCAATTAAGCAACACCACTTTGAATAAGTTTAGAAGTTAAAAATCCAACACATTTATTACTGACGTTTAACAATTCCAGTAGTAATATCCAAACCAACAAATCACAAGACATTTATGTTGCTGTATGTACCTAATAAGCAATATTCTTCACCAAAATGTTTACAATCATACTTTTTAACAATTTCAGTAGTAATATCTGAACCAACACATTTACAATCAAGACTTTAAACAATTTCAGTAGTAAAAAATCGAAGCAACAACACTTAGAACATAACTTCAGTAGGTAAAATCGACATTTACATATTTACAAAGTTCTAAAAATTTCAGTCGTAAAATGCAAACCAACAACACTTGGACTATAATTCAGTAGTTTAATAATCCATAGAATTTCAGTATTTAAATGGAAACCCAACACATTTACGATTATACTTTTAACAATTTTACAGTAGTAAAATCCGAACCAACGCCACCAGGAAAGCAACATGTTAACATTGAGAATCAATACAATATATATATATATATATGTGAGTATATGAGAGTATGTTACTGTTTACTATATGAATCATCACATAATATAGTAAGTAATTCCTATAAACATGTCAGGTAGATATGTCGGTACAAATCAAAACTTCTCACAGATTCATGCCAGAGCTACTGAAAATTGTTAGTGCCAGACCCAGCTAGTGATAACGTTAGTGACCATAATTTCACTGCATTTTCATGCCGAGCAGCAGAGCTTACTGATATGTATCAGTGTTGCTAGTGACAATCTGACTGCTGTGCTTGTGTACTAAAACAAGAGGGCTCAAAGGGCCCTTGGTCGCTCACCTGTCCATAAAATGCACTTATCGTAACCTAAGAAATCATTTACAACTTTGATCTAGATATCAATGAGACTAGTTCTACTAGTAAAACTCAGATGCTCGCGGTATGAATATGCTCCTATACTGAGTTTTATAGCTCTATTAATAGCTCTCCATAGCAAAGTGTAATTTGCAAACTAAACCACCTATTCTGTATTTAACAGCTAACATGGTCATAGTAACGCTTATTTCATTCATAAAATACAAAAACATCATTAAATATACCTTTACACAACCAATATTAGATAAAACGTTTTTCTGACAGCCGCCGTGAATCAATTTCAGTTGACTCCATTTTGGTTATCTAATGTAGACGCACGTGTCTTAGACGAAATAATTAATCTGTACAGAGTAGTCGTTCTTGATTATCGTTCCGGATTTTATGTTCCGGATACCGGGTTTTAGCCACTTTTTTCGTCTAATAAAAATTCGCCATATTGTTGTTTGTCAACATTCTGAAAATTTCAGTAATTTGGCAGTGGAAGTGAAACTGGATTAATTTGTGCATCAGTGAGGTTAGTGTTCTTGCAAATATTGGTATTGAACGATAGGAAAGGTATTTATGAAGGCATGTGTGGTGTGCTTTAACTGTATATTGAATTTAAATGCTCTAAATCGGTCACCAAACAGCGACAAAGAATCGTGTCGCAAAAAGCTATGCACATCTAAGAGCCACTATTTAGCACCCAAGTTTGTGAAACATAGTGTAGCATACCGTGAAGCAATCGCAGGGTCTATCATTAGCACTACAATGAGACTAACATTCTGACCAAGTTTTATGAAGATTGGAACAAAACTAAAGTCTCTAGAGTGAACCTAAGGGTTTTTTAAGATTTCACAGTGACCTCTATAGTGCACACAAACAAATTGTTGATAGACAAAAGACAACGGAGGAAGAGTGATCACAAAAGCTCACCTTGTCATTATGTGACAGGACTGGTGAGCTAAAAAAATAAAGTTGTGGAACTCTCCAGTGACTTTGGGTAATACCTGTGAGCAATGTTTCATGAGCAATGTTTCATACCAACAAATCAGATGTAACAGTATGATATGACCAGGAACATCATCATGATCTACATCAACAACATAGCATCAACACCAGAACATCAACAAAGGTATGCAATCACACTGACTGCAGCTTCTATAATCTCATTGCTATCTCATTGCTTCTATCCTAATCTGTCGTAATTGATCTCACGATAACTCTGTCTACTGTCATGCACTCATAGAATGCAGAAAGCAGGGACTCCCAGAATGCATGAAGCGCTCACAGAATGCAAGAAGCATTTAGGCTAAAAAAACATGTCCTTCATGCCTGTTTACCTATAGATATTTTTGGTACTACTATTAACAATGTGCCTGGTATCTCAGTGGTAAGTGTGCTTCAAGCCGTCTTATCTGGTGACCGAGGCTCAAATCCGGGTGGAGACACGTATATGCCAGCTATATTTCAGCAAAAAGCTGACTGGCAAATAACGGATATGTTCCGCATTTTTTGACGACAAGGTGTGTGTTAATTCCATAAAACCAGATTTTAAATGAAGGACTGCTTAACTGAGTCAACAGCAGAAATTTGGTTCCAATGAAAACTCATAAGATTTTTTAGAGTTATTTATATTAAAGTATATTAGTCACACATATAATACAGTAATCAAAAGTTGAACCACACTGCCTTTTCAGATATAACTATCATTTGAAACCTGCACCATTGACAACTTTCAAGTATACTCGACAAGACAACCATTGAGTACACTCTCCATGACCATAGAGTACACTGCCTGATAACAATTGAGTACATTCAATTAGCAGGCATTTATCAAACAATCTAATCTAGGGGATAAGTAACCATCCAGGAATAATTAACAAGTCCGAAACAACACTGATAAGGTTTTAAAAAAGCTACAATTGGATTAGTTCTGCTAGTAAATTATAAGATAGCATTCATCAGCTACAGCCAATTAATTTCTAATTAGGGAACTGAGCCTGAATTAATCATGGAATCAGCAGGCTATAACAATATACTGTAAAATCATTTAATTTCGAAGGGACGAAATTCCATGGTTTTGGTAAAAAAGACCATTTTGATGGGATGTTATTTCATGGATTTTGCATTTTGGGTAATAAATACAAGGGTCAAAACTATTGTTTGATAGGACTCGATTTTGTGGTTAAAGGCGAACCACAAAATGCACAAAATTTAATCCCCGCACGAAAATTAATAATTTTACAGTAGCTTTTTATCTAGTAGACTTCAATTACATGTAACTTATAAGCTAAACTGCCAAGTGCTGATAAAGTCGATGAGGTCTCGTTCAACAAAATCGTAAATCATGGAATATTATAGGATAAAATCTTCCCCTTATATTAATGAAAATAAATAAATCATGATAGTTTGAAAGCATAAAACATATGTGGGAGTTCAGTATACTGGCAATTCACTTCAATATATAAATAACCTACACAATTAACATATCAATTTCTCCCCTGGAACAAGATAACAAATCAACAAATCATTTGTTTCTCAGAAATATTCACATAATGGAACCTGCCAACTGTAAATGTTTTGACATTTTATCGATAGTGATCATATATCCTGTAACATTGTATTAGTGTACTTGTAAGAAAATTGATCCACTAAAGTTCACATCTCTGACAAATCAACTACTTTAAAATTATTAATTTCCATGGAGACTAAATTTCAAATGTTAAATCCCATCAAACAATAATTTTAACCCATGTATAATCTATTACCTGAAATGCAAAATCCACAAATTAACGTTTGATCAAATTGTTTTACCAAAACCATATAATTTCTTCCCATCGTAATTAGAAGATTTAACAGAATGCATGTAAGTTATCGTATGGACCAGAATAAATGAATTCCTCAACAAACAACCAACCTACCATATTGTTGTAATGCTGCCTCGAAATATTTTATTTTGCTAAAAAATAATTAAATTCAGATTTCCACTAAAATGAGTGTTTTTTCTGTTTTTGAAAATTTTGCACCATCAATAATTTGATTTAGCTCAAAGTTGGCAATTGGTCAAAAACTGAAAACAAAAATAATTATGCGAATTTTGATTGCAAATACAATATTAATCGCGCCCTGAAATAAATTTTCAGAAACAATTGGATGATTGATACTCCAGCTTTTATTTTGTAACGGCCTTAACGAGGAGAAATGACCGAACATGTCAATTAGTGCAGTTGAAGTCATCGTCCTACACATATTTTGAATATAACTAGATACTTCAATGGAAAACAAACATTATAAATCTATATATTATATGTCCATAATCCAGCATGTGACGCATAAAGTGCACGTCGTATTTTACGTGCAATCCGTATTAATTAAATAACTGATGATCAATCGCTAATTATATAATAATTATCGTTAATCATTATATTTTATGCACTTAAATCAGTACGCAACACCTATCATTAATCATCTGTTAGGTTAAGGTGACTTGTATAGAATAATGCACATTTAAAGTTGTCATTATATAACATAATTAGTTTGGAAATGGAAACAGTCAACAGAAAAATGTTGGAAACTAACAATTTAAACGGCTCAATCAAAACTCTGAATACAACAAAATAAAAGTAAATTATTCCATCTAAAATCCACACCGTTAAAATCCATCAGAATAAAAGCAACTATATCATTGATCTAAATCACTGAACAATACACATAATTTTGTTATCAAAGTACTGGAAATATTTAAATCCATCAAATTTCATTTATAAATTAATTCAAGATAAAAGTCCATGATTCAAGATGATAAAGTCCAAATTGTCTTCTGAGAAACTAATTTAGATCAGTTGAACCGAAAGCTTTTAAAAGTTTTAAAATTCAAAATGTCTCCAGAAAGTTAATTTAAATCAGTTGAATCGAAAAACTTTTAAAAGTTTTAAAAAGTTTTCAAACTGATATGGGGAGACTTTGAAGTGTTTGTGTGACTACCACACCTTCATTTGCTATTCTGAGGTACTTGAACCTGAGATTGAGGGTGCAACATTTAAACACGATCATGCAACAATTTTGTAACAAGTACATATTTTTTTGTTTTTGGATTTAATTCATGGGAAATTTAACAGAAATTTGAGTTCATGAAACTGCATAATTTATGTATGAGAACAATTAAAACCTATTCTATATTGACCCCAGACATGGTTGTCCACGCATAGTCTCAGATTTTGAAAATATTTGGCCACTTTTTTGGTATTCACCCATAAAAACGATTTCAGGGCTCAAAACTTCATTTTTCATACCGTTGCTATGGCAACGGAGGAAATTTGATTTTTGCTATTTTTCACATTTTTTAAAAATGCTTTTTGCCATTTTTACGCTTTTTTAAGAAGGACTCGAGACAAAAATGGCCATCACATAACCTAATACTTCATAAATTATGTTACATATACTATTTTAGAACTGTTTTACAGTAAAAGATATGATCCAAGTTGATCAAGTATTTTTTTGTACTCATTTTGTTGTGACCCCTTTTCTCAAATCTCTGTTTTTCTAAAAAATGAAAAAGTATGGGTTTTTAAAATTAATTTAAATGAGTTAGCACGCGGTTCCAGATATCACACATATATTTTTGAATACAGTTAGTATAGGTGTTCATGGCCTTAAAGTTTTTGTCAGGGTGCAAATGAGAATTTTTTTGAAAAAATGTGCCAAAGAATGGCTTTTTTCATTTTTTAACAAAAATCTATTTTGATAGATTTTATCTTTATTCTAAACAATTTCTAATAAACTCCATAATTAAGTGTAACAGGTACATAGGAAGTTTACAAATTACAAAATAAAGTGTTTGTCAGTAAAATAATGATTAATGGTCAACACATATCTGAAGAAAACAATGTTAAAATCATACCCCACCCACTTTTTTAACATGTAGGACCTATTTTGTACAGTATTTCCGGTATAAATAGAAATATGCACTTTGTAATGGTGAGATATTTGGTAAAATATGTCCATTAGACATTCATGTTTCAATTTAGTTAAGAATAAAATAAATAAGCATGTGACTGTTGCCTTGGTTACCAAGGAAACGTTGTAGAAAAAGGACGAAGTTTTCGAATGAATTCCCAAAAACTTGAGATTAAAGTAGTGCATTTTCTAAATATATTGATAATAAATAATCAAGTGATTTTAGATAGGACAGCTCTTTCATTTTATATGACGCATGGACAAGTTACTCAGATAGTTGCCATGGTAACCAATCATTGAATAGTGAAAAATCCACTTTTTTACCATATTTTCACAATTTTCAAAATAATGCTGCATGCTAGTAGATATCTGGTATGCATGTGGTTTGTAAATCATCCCAATTGAGAAGTGCTACATTACTAACTGACGTATGACCATGTTATCATTGTAGTTACCATGGTAACGAAGCAAAGAAGGTAGAAAAATCACTTTTTACTGTATTTTGTAAGTAATTCTGCATATTCGATTATCATCCTAATTGAAGTGTGCTCATTTTCTAACTGACTTATGATCGTGTTGGTATGGTAGTTACCATGGCAACCAAGCATCAAAAAGCGAAATTTTCACTTTTTAACTGTATTTTCATAATTTTCAAAATAATGTTGCATTTTAATTGTTGCATATATCTTGTGTGGATATAGATTGTTAATCATGCTTATTGAGAAGTGCCCCATTTCTAACAGTCCTATTACGATGATATGTTGGTAGTTACCATGGTAACCAAGCAAAAAGAAGGAAAAATCACCTTTTTACATTTTCAAAAGAATGTCTGTTATTAGTAGATATCTGGTACTGATATAGGGTGTAAATTATCCTTATTGAGTAGCGCGCCATTTCTAACTGACGTATGATATCGTTATTATGACAGTAACCATGGTAACTAAGCAATAAAGAACGAAAAATAACGTTTTTACTGTATTTTTAAATGAAAGTTGCATGCTAGTAGATGTCTGGTATGGATATAGTATGTAAATCATCCTTATTGAGAAGCGCCCCATTTCTAACTGACAAATGACCATGATATTGTGGTAGTTACCATGGTAACCAATCAAAAAAGAAGGAAAAAACCACTTTTTTTACGTTTTCAAAAGAATGCCTCATGCTAGTAGATATCTGGTACTGATATAGTGTGTTAATCATCCTTATTGAGAAGCGCCCAATTTCTAACTGACTTAAGACCTTGTTATTATGGTAGATACCATGGAAACCAAGCAAAAAAGAAGGAAAAAACATCGTTTTTCCTTCTTTAACGAGATTTTTTCTTCTTTCTTGCTTGATTACCATGGAAACTACCATAATAACGTGGCAAAACAACTGTTCAAATTGGAGCATTCTCAATTAGGATGATTAACAAACCATACTCGTACCAAAAATGCTACTTGTATGCAACATTCTTTTGAAAATACTGTAAAAAGCTAAATTTTCTTCTATCTTGCTTGGTTACCATGGTAACTACCATAATATCATGGTCATATGTCAGTTAAAAATGGAGCGCTACTCAATAGGGATAATTAACAAACTATATCCATAACCAATATCTACTAGTATGCATCATTCTTTTGAAAATACAGTAAAACGTGACTTTTCCTTCTTTATTGCTTGGTTACCATGGTAACTACCATCAAATCATGATCATACATCAATAAGAAATGGGGCGCTACTCAATAGGGATGATTAACAAAATATATCGGTAACAAATATCTACTAGTATGCGATATTCTTTTGAAAATACAGTAAAACGTGACTTTTCCTTCTTTATTGCTTGGTTACCATGGTAACTACCATAATATCATGGTCATAGGTCAGTGAGAAATGAAGCAATTCTCAATTAGGATGATTAAAAAACTATATCCACACAAGATACCTTTAAGAATGCAACATTATTTTGAAAATTATGAAAATACAGTTAAAAAGTTGAAATTTTCCTTTTCGAAGCTTGGTTGTCATGGTAACCACTATGCCAACACGGTCATAAGTCAGTTAGAAATGGAACACACTTCAATTAGGATGATAATCGAACTATACCAAGAACTAATATCCTCTAATATGCAGTATTACTTACAAAATACAGTAAAAAGTGATTTTTCTACCTTCTTTGCTTCGTTACCATGGTAACTACAATAATAACGTGGTCATACGTCAGTTAGAAATGTAGCACTTCTCAATTGGGATGATTTACAAACCACATGCATACCAGATACCTACTAGCATGCAGCATTATTTTGAAAATTGTGAAAATATGGTCAAAAAGTGGATTGTTCACTGTTCAATGATTGGTTACCATGGCAACGATCTGAGTAACTTATCCATGCATCATATAAAATGAAAGAGCTGTCTTATCTAAAATCACTTTATTATTTATTATCAATATATTAAGAAAATGCACAACTTTAATCTCAAGTTTTTGGGAATTCAGTCGAAAACTTCGTCCTTTTTCTACAACGTTTCCTTGGTAACCAAGGCAACAGTCACATGCTTATTTATTTTATTCTTAACTAAATTGAAACATGAATGTCTAATGGACATATTTTACCAAATATCTCACCATTACAAAGTGCATATTTCTATTTATACCGGAAATACTGTAAAAAATACTTCCTACATGTTAAAAAAGTGGGTGGGGTATGATTTTAACATTGTTTTCTTCAGATATGTGTTGACCATTAATCATTATTTTACTGACAAACACTTTATTTTGTAATTTGTAAACTTCCTATGTACCTGTTACACTTAATTATGGAGTTTATTAGAAATTGTTAAGAATAAAGATAAAATCTATCAAAATAGATTTTTGTTAAAAAATGAAAAAAGCCATTCTTTGGCACATTTTTTCAAAAAAATTCTCATTTGCACCCTGACAAAAACTTTAAGGCCATGAACACCTATACTAACTGTATTCAAAAATATATGTGTGATATCTGGAACCGCGTGCTAACTCATTTAAATTAATTTTAAAAACCCATACTTTTTCATTTTTTAGAAAAACAGAGATTTGAGAAAAGGGGTCACAACAAAATGAGTACAATTTTTTTTTCTATCATCTTGCATCATATCTGTTACAGTAAAACAGTTCTACAATAGTATATGTAACATAATTTATGAAATATTAGGGTGTGTGATGGCCATTTTTGTCTCGAGTCCTTCTTAAAAAAGCGTAAAAATGGCAAAATTCATTTTTTAAAAATGTGAAAAAAAGCAAAAATCGAATTTCCTCTGTTGCCATAGCAACGGTATGAAAAATGTAGTTTTGAGCCCTGAAATCTTTTTTTTGGGTGAATACCAAAAAAGTGGCCAAATATTTTTAAAATCTGAGACTATGCGTGGACAACCATGTCTGGATTTGCCTGGTTTGAATATAGAATTACAATTAAGTACAAATACACTGTATATTATAAATGACTGCAAAATTTCAAATTAGAGTACTTTTTTCTAATCCAAATAAATTTCATAAAATATAGGCTCTACATACACATGTATAATATTATGTATATGTCCTTGGTTTTAGTAAGATATGTAACAAATATTGTATCATCAAAGTCTATAAAATTTGTCTAGATGAAGAAAGTTCAAACAATCTATAACCCACTAAACACATACATAAGATATACAGAGTGTTTAAATAGTGTAAAGAACGAATTTAAGCTTCAAGTAATATAAATGATTCACATGTAGATAAACCATAAATTATTATGTAATATCCATGCATGTATTATAAAACATGTTTGTTTGTCAGTATAAATTCACTGGCCTTAGTTGAAAAAGAATGCATCCCTGGGAAATACAAACTTTTCCTGAGTGTGTCTTTTTGACTAATTTCCCTATGTGACCATTAACCGAAATACCAATATTTCCCCTGAATTATCATCTGTAGGCATCATTTAAATAAAGTCAATAAACCCCGACCCACTAAGAAATCATTGGCACTACCTTAAATATTCTGACCAGTTTGCTTAGCACTACCTTAAAGCTATTAATCCCCACCCTCTAAGAAACCTTTCACACAACCTTAAAGCTATTCTGCCAGATTGCTTAAATAGCACTACCTTAAAGCTATTCTGCCAGATTGCTTAAATAGCACTACCTTAAGCTATTACCTTAAGCTATTCTGACCAGATTGCTTTAATAACACTACCTTAAGCTATTCTGACCAGATTGCTTTAATAACACTACCTTAAGCAGCTATTCTGACCAGATTGCTTTAATAGCACTACCTTAAGCTATTCTGACCAGATTGCTTTAATAGCACTACCTTAAGCTATTCTGACCAGATTGCTTTAACAGCACTACCTTAAGCTATTCTGACCAGATTGCTTTAACAGCACTACCTTAAGCTTTTCTGACCAGATTGCTTTAATAGCACTACCTTAAAACTATAATTCTGACAGATTGCTTTAGTATCACTACCTTAAAGCTATAATTCTGACAGATTGCTTTAATAGCACTACTACCTTAAAACTAGCTATTCTGACCAGATTGCTTTACAATTATGATGACTGGTCTGTGCGCATTACGTCAAAACAAAAAACTGTTCTCTTTTCATTACAAGAGTCGCTGCAAACTAAGAGCCATGGGATGGAGATAAGATTGCTTCACCGTTTCTCCAATGGTGCATTTAATTTAAAATTCTCTGTAAGGAGGCAAACTTGTTAACTCTGACAGTCTATCAGATGCACACCAATCAGCTTTATCATTATAAATGCAAGCGTAACATTCTGCAAGAAATGCCAACATCAGCATAAACTGCACACACATGATTCTTGGTATAAAGGTAGCTAATCATGTGTTAGCAAACCACATTAACAACTGAGACCAATCAGACTTGAATGAGCTTCGCTTCGCTTCGCTTCGCTTCGCTTCGCTTGGGTAGTTCCCCACTCTATTAATAGTGGCACCTGTCTTCAGACAGTAGAGTTGATTCTTGTAGAATCCGATGAATAACAAGTTAAATTGTTCCTGCGGCCAATTGTTTTACAGACCAGTATTGTGAGAGACATTTTTTTTATAATTTTAAAAACTAGAACTTTTTAAGATGTTAATAAGGCTTGATATAAAGGTATGAGGAACTCGGACAGCAGGGGAGGCAGCACACTTTACCAGCTGAGCAAAGACTCGCATCAGTAACAACACGATACGTGTACAATGAGCAATGCACACACGTGAGCCAAAGAAACAATTTAAAGTCTAAGTCCCCGCCGAAAAATGCGGAATTTTACAAACCTCTCTGATTGAGTAGGCTTATGTGTGTTTGGGTATATTTACCTAGTATAATTTACCGAAAAATGGTGCTATTTTCATTATTAGTTATTCAAATGCGTAATATAGTTTATTTACGACAAATTGTTTATTAAATACAAGTATTTGGGTAAAAACGTTCATACTTTTGTATATTTGATATCGGCGCCCGTAGAGTCAGAAAGTAAAATAAAGCGATTCTCACGACGTGCAAATATTATGGACAAAACGCCGGTTCGAAATGATTCTGGGCCGAGTCTTGCCGAAAAACTTGCTAGTTTACGTTTATTTAGTCATCACTGGTCATTAAAATGCGTAATATAGTTAATCAACCCCATATTGTAAGTTAAATACAAGTATTTGGGTAAAAACGTTACTATTTGGTTGAGATTTGGGTAAGATTTGGGTGTTTAATGCCGACGCGTTCTGACCTAGTTAACGGAGATCTAGGAGAGGTAATCCAGACTGCAGGTGCACGCCAAAACACATATCGAAACACATTTTTTTCTAAAGGGGTAAAACAAATAATTATAGTTATTAACTTACATTACTTTATTTTAAATAAAAAATAAAATAATAGTGATCGATCTAGTCTGGTTTACGACATTCGCACAAAGTGCTTCATTTTTTTGGATTTAGTTTTGAACGCGTGAACCAGACTAACGAAATGTCAAGTGCGCGTTAAAACACATTTCGAAACACATTTTTTTCTTATTAATTATTACTTAAAGGGGTAAATTAAGGTTAATACTTTATTTTAAAATAAAATAAAATAGATCTATACGAATCTCAATAAAAAAAATTAAAAAAATGGTATTAGTCGGGTTCACGACATTCTTAAAAAATGCTGATTTGTTTTGGATTTTTTTTTTGAAATGGTAAACCATCCAGAACATGTCACGTGCCCCTACATGGAAATTTTTCTTGTTGCATACAAATATAACCTGCGGCTCAAGGCCGCAGGTTAATAAACAGTTTAAACACTGAACGGTCGAACATAATAACGGTATAACAAGTTAATTCATTCATTCGTATTGATTCCCCAATTAAACGAAACTTACCTTGGTTGAGTTGAAGTTTGATTGGGATTTTATGCAGTCATACACTCCAAAGGGTATCAAATGAGATGCGCGCGCATCCTCTCGGTGATATGTCAGTTTTCAAAGTAAGAAATCTCGCTTTTCAAAAACTTAAAAAGGAGAATCAAATGTCATGTGACTATCAAGCACATCAGATTCATGTAACATTATAGGGAGGGCATAGAAGGGAGGGCATTTGATACCCTTTGGAGTGTATGACTGCATAAAATCCCAATCAAACTTCAACTCAACCAAGGTAAGTTTCGTTTAATTGGGGAATTTTATTTCGTCATACACTCCGTTGGTTCTCAAATGAGATTTCAAAGCTAAGTTTTTGTGAAGCAGCCAGGATAGTACAGCTTGTGAACTACACGTTATAAACCATAACGCCATGATTGTACAAATATAAACATTTTACCTATTCATCCAGTACTGCATTGCTGTAAACATTCTTCTGAATAGGCTTGTGATAGAACTTGGCGAAAGTCTGGCTACTTGACCATCCAGCTGTTCTGAGAATATCTTCTATAGGCACTAATTTTTCAACTGCCTTGGAAGTACTCGCACTTCTAATACTATGACTTTTGAAGTTTCCACAATCTATCCCAGCGTTTTTCATAACTACACGTAACCATCTGCTTATAGTGTCCCTAGTAACTGCGTTGTGAGGTTTAATGTAACTTATAAATAAACATGTTTTATCCCCTCTAATGTCTTCAGTTCTTTTAAGGTACTCTTTTAATACAAATACAACACAAAGTCTCCTGTCAGGAGGATATGCAATCAATTCCGCAACAGGGTTACTTACCCCTGCTCTAGTTTGCTTCAATAACCCACTATAATACAGTACATATTTAGTATAACATTTCTTCATGTCTTTTATATCAAGTAATGATATCGACTGAACCCGGCTAGCCAATGTCAATGCTATTAACATACACAACTTCATAGATAAAAGTTTCAATGAAAGTTCACTAATCGGAGAAAGTTTCTTCAAATAATTTAACACTTTAGATACATCCCACGTCTCATGGTACTTAGGAGCAGTAGGACGCAAATTAAATATGCCCTTCATATATCTTATAACAACAGGATGAGATCCAATCGAAAAACCGTCTTTAACAATTCCAATAGCAGAAAGAGCACTACGTGCGGTATTAATCGCACTGTAACCACTACCACTTTCATACAAACTTGTAAGAAAATCCAAAACAAAATTTAAATCTGTTTGAACTGAATCACTCTGTCTGTCATTACAGAATCTGGTCCAACGGTTAATATATGACAAATATTGTTTTTTCGTACTATTTCTCCATGATGCGAGAATAATATTGGTAGAATTAACTGAAATGTTCTTGTTTTCGAAGGATCTCCTGATATTCGACAAGCTATCAACCGAAGTTTGTTCATCAATGGATGTATCTTCCCCGTGTTCACTATCGATAATATATCTTCCTGGGGTAGCATTACCGGGTAGTCTATCAACATATTCATCAACATTGGGTAATAATTCTACGTTTCCCACGCAGGAGCTATCAATATACACTCTGCTGTGTCCTGCAGTATCTTCTGCAAACATCTTCCAACCATACTGAAAGGTGGAAAAGCATACAAAAATACATTAGACCAACAAGTTGACATACTGTCAATTATTTCAGCCTCAGGGTCTGGATGCCATGAAGCAAATCTCTGCACTTGTCTATTTATTCTTGAAGCAAACATATCAATTTCTGGGGTACCCCAATATTCTGTTATTTTTCTGAAAATGCTTATGTCGAGCATCCATTCAACATTATCATTGAACTTTCTAGATAAGCAGTCTACTTCATTTTGAATTCCGGGTACATGTGTTGCAGACACCCATATGTCCCTTTCAATGCACCATAACCAAATAGCTTTTGCTAAATCATTCAACTCGACAGATTTCACACCCCCTTTTGAGTTTAAGTAACAAATTGCTGTTGTATTATCACATTTAATTTGAACATGAATATTTCTTTTCTCTCTACAAAATGCTTTTATTGCAAAATAAACAGCTTTAAGCTCCAGAACATTGATATGCTTGCTTGACTCCTCAACTAGCCAGCGACCTTGAATTTGTTCTCCAATACATTCTGCACCCCATCCAACAAGAGATGCATCAGTGGTTATAATATAATCTGGATTACCATGATTAATGTGCCGTTTTTGAGAACTCAAATTTTTAAT
Source organism: Spisula subtruncata (assembly GCA_963678985.1). Lineage (NCBI taxonomy): Eukaryota > Metazoa > Mollusca > Bivalvia > Venerida > Mactridae > Spisula > Spisula subtruncata. The sequence goes on from OY787669.1 coordinate 30,426,680, forward strand.
CCACCACTGAAGATCTTGCTTCATAGCATCAGAAATAAACATTTTTGAATTAAAATCACCTTGAAACAATCTTAAGGCTGCAATTTTTTCCCTTTCAATGTTTCTATAAAACAGTGGTCCATATTCCACTGCAGAAAAAGTAGACACCATTAACCCTAAGACGTGTGCTACTGTTCTTATAATACATGAAGTTTTGCTATACAACTCTGAGCAAGCAAGTATTAGTTTTTGTACTTTGTTATGAGGTAGTGTGACAATCATCTCAACAGAATTAACATCATTCCCCAAATATGTTATATTTTGAGTTGGTTCAAGAACTGATTTTTTGTCATGTTTTATAAACCCTAGGTTTTCGAATAATTCTACTGTATCCTCTAAATTTTTCTTACATTTCTGATATTGTTCTGCTACTAACAGAGAATCATCAATATAACCACTGTTTTTGTGACCTAGCTTCCTCAGAGCTGCATAAACTGGCTTTAACAGTTTTGTGAATAATAGGGGAGCACAACATAGCCCATTAGGGAGACAGACATATTGAAAAATATTTCCTTTCCATTCAAATCTCAGATACTTCTGTAATTCCTCAGCAATAGGCACAGAATAATATGCATGTCTTATATCTATAGATGCCATATAACAGTTTTTTGACACTAATGTCAAGGCTGATTCAAAACAATCCATCTTGAAATGATGGCATTTGATGAACTTATTCAAATTTTTTAAATTTAATATCATGCGGTGTTCTCCATCTTTTTTCGGTCTAGTAAATATTGGAGAAATGAATTCGCCTTTTTGGTGATCAACCTTTTTTATAACTTTCAAAGCCAACAATTTTTCTATCTCTTGTTCAATAATTTTGCATTCTATTTCATTTACATTTGTTGACCAATTATGAGATTCTTTATATTCAATATTATTTATATCAATCTCAAAGTGACAATGTAAAGCAATATCTATAATATTTGAATCTGAAGTAATTTTTCGCCAACATTTTTCGAATTTTTTCAATCTGCCTGCCTCAAATATTAAAGGTTTACATACCTCATTGTCTATGATCTCTTGCTGTTGCTCCCCCCCCTGGGGTTTTTTGTCGGCTGAAAATAACTGTTAGTCATTGGTTGTTGGTACCTTCCACCACGACCACGACCTCTACCACGATAGCCTCCATATGGACCTGGGTATGGACGAGGTCTTCTACCACCTCTACTAGACCTTGACAAGACCGACAGCTGCTTACTGACCCTGCTCATGTCCTGAATTTCTTTCACGTTCTTACAAACATCATCCCCATATAATTTGTCAGTAAATGGCACATTAGCAGAACATAACTGTTTGTATCTATGGTCCAAATCAGTTTGGTGCGATTCTCGACGACGAAAATTAATCAATTTATGAGCATGGCCCAAAATGCTTAAAGCATCTGAACCCCATTGCAACATTTGGCCATCCAAAGAATCAGAGGACTTGTCCATCATCTTGGTTAAATTGATAGCGGCTTTCACCACAGATGATTGGATACTTTGCATCTTTACATCAGCCGTCTGTGTCCACGGTTTCATATAAGACCATATTTGAGAGTTGACAGTGGTTTTTGTGAGGCTGGTGCAATTAGATGGCCTGTGAATGTCTTTAGCAAGATTGGTGTATGCCTCATCAGGCATACCACCACGAAAGCATTCATTAACGAATGACGCCAAGTCATTGTTGACCTCGTTGTCAACACTTTCAGAATGTTTATATTTATCCATTAAGGATTTAAATATTCCTGGTACAGAAGCCGTCTCATTCTCAATGTCCTCGGCCTCAGACGGGATATTCATATTGTCAACATTATCATTCGAGAATTCATCGTAAGGAGCTTCAACAGTGTCAACACCCTCATACTCATAGCCATATGTCTCATGGGACAATGTCTCTACTTTTTCGGCTATTTTTTCCACTTTATCCCCTAACTGGGTTTGGTTTTCTCTTAGTTCTTTCATTATAGCGGCCATTTCAGCGGTGAACTGTTTCAAATTTACCTCTGGCGTCGAAACGACCGGAGCTTGTGCCTGCTTTACATTCGTCGAAGACTTATTCTTCCCAGAAGAGCTTGAACTTGTGCTACTAGCCTTGTCCGTAGACTTTTTCCCCGACTTGCCGTCGCTGAATTCAGGCGTAGCCACACTTTTGTGTGCCTTCTGCAACATTGCATCCGCCATGATTGTAAACCTTGTAAATCGCACGTGTGAGTGACGGACGGACTGGTTTTACTGATACACGCAGTAAAGCGATGTACCCAAATATTGTAAACTAGTCGCAGTCTACAACTAACGACAATGTCAATATGTAGGATTATATTTAAACGAACGAACGTCTTAAACGAAATAATATTCGATATATTTCCGCCGCACGGACGGTTCAGTAATAATAATTTAACTGACTGTAGTATTGTTACTGCGTAACAATATTTTATTGTAAGCTGTATTTATTTAAAACAGCGTTTTTACTATAACTGTACTACGTCGTAGATACAGTATTGATAAATTGAATCACCTGGAGAGGAATAGACCACGTCCTTTCTCTCCGAGATTTTGCAACGTACTGACATATCACCGAGAGGATGCGCGCGCATCTCATTTGAGAACCAACGGAGTGTATGACGAAATAAAATCAATATATATAAATCAAGTCTTAATCACTATGTACATGTTAGTATGGTCCGTACTATACACTTCCGCACTAAAAATATGGTCCGTTTCTTATTCATTATAATATAGCAGGGTTTACAAGTGTGACTTAATTTTATTTACTGCAGTATAGTTTATTATTTATTAGGAGAACTAGTGAGCTTTATATTGTAAGTTTGAGCACTCGTTCTGTATGAAGGTGGAAACAATAGCATTGTGAGGCTCGTTCCACAGCTTTCATTTGGTCTGCAGTCATCTTTACTAAATCCTGCACCTCTGTATGTGTGCAATCCATTAATAGTTGAATTATTTTTCCTGCTTTCAGAATGTGGTTCAATCCGCTTGGATGTATCTGGCTCATTGTCTTTTCTATGGTACACATACCTCGCTGCCTGGTTTCTTCTAGGCTTGAACAAGTCAGGAGGAAATGTTCTAGGGTTTCATCCTCAACTTTGCACAACTGACAAATTCCTGTGATGCCGACTTTACTAAACTTCTGCAATTTAGTTTGAAGCATGTATGTTCCTGTCAATAGTCTGGCCTTGACTTCGCCCCGCTTAACTTCATGTTCGGCTGGATTCACTGCAGCCCAGAGGTTATGTACTCCTTTTATAGGATCCTTAGGTAACTGCAGGTATTGTAAGCTGGATAGCACAGGGAGTTGACACGACCATTCTTGAAACCAGTACTCTGAAACTGCCCGATCAACCATGGATTTCCACAAAGCCTTTTTCGGTGGGTGCTTCAAAGTCTCAGTTTAATGTGCTCATGCAGGTAACATAATTGCTGCAGTTTGAACACAAGTATTCTGAACAAGAACAAGAGAAAGGCAAATACGACGAATGGCACTACACTAGTGAACAGTTTATATTAGTAAAAATCCACCAAATACTGATACTTTATATCATACTTCCACATTGCCGACTTAACTGCTTATACTGTTCCAGACATTTTGGGAAGCAAAATAGGTATGAGGTAATCCGATAGGGAAGACAGCACTCAACTTCACCAGCTGGGCGCAGAAAACTGTAACATCACAACTACACTGAGCAATCGCCAACACACAACACAAACAAATTTCACAAAGAATTTTCAAAATCGTGATGGTCCCAAGAGACCAAATGAAACACAGCTAAGACCCGACCAAGTTCCCCAAGTCCCTGCTGAAGGACAACCTAGTTTCACAAAATTAATAAACGCCAAAACAATGACCCATGCATGCAAGCAGCCAAATGAGGCGTCACTGTGACTTGACCTAGTTTACAAACACAGAATTGATGACTTGACTGTTTTACCAGTTGGTAGACATTTTGGGAGAAACACAGAATTTAACAGATTTTAATTGACATAAATTGGTGACCCAGTCTGGTTAGGTTATTTTTCTAGGACTGTACTTAGACAACATGGTATTGAACAAGTCAGAACTTGAAATTACAACACATTACATTGTGAGCGATCTTATAAACAATGACATTGAGACAGAAAGTAAGTGTGTCATGATGATGAGACTGTACTATATATTACAGAGAAGGTCACAAGACAGATTAATTAGTCTTGGCATTCTAAGGATTCCTAATGGCTTGATTCTAACTTTCATAATTACAAATGTTGGTCTTTCAGAGAAATTACAATAAACAAATGCATTTAAATTGTGACTTTGGAGAAAAAAGTGTTGAGTACCATACCTGGACTTTTTGTATTCAAGCATGTCAAAGAATCGTATGGATTTAAAGATATATACAAGATAATATATAATTGTCTTTGTACATTCAATATGTGTAAGTTATCTTGTTCCTTTGCCAAGATACTTCATGGAAATTGTTGGCTTTCTGAGAATCACTTTCTTGCTTTACATATTTAATACTGAAAAATTGTAGTTACAGATGTATTGGAACTAATGTCTGTACAGGTTTTGCATATTGCATGGAAATTGTGGCAGAAAGTGGTTTATGCATGCACAGCTTTCTTGGAATATGGAAATGATGAAAACTAAAGAGTTTAATGCATGATTTCTGAGAGTGTGTGCTTTTTGTATCTGAAGGCACTCTGCAACAATATTTGCACAAACACTTTTATCATTCTTAGACACTATGCAGCAAACTGACGAATACCAAACATCATCTAAAGATTGCTTTAAGAGAACACTGTGTACAATTTGCATTATTTATGCTATCAAGTGCATTGTTTGCTTTGTAAGTTGATAAATCAAACATGAATGTGTTTTTATTGCTGGTGATGGTAAAAAACATTCTGATGGAATAATGGGAACAAACATTCTGGTATCCTAACAAATCTGCATTCTGTGACACTAATTAATTCAACCAAACGCCCTCCTAACAAATCTAGGATTGGCAATTCATTGTTTCCATTTTTGCTGTGGTTAGTCTTTTGAAGGAAATTTGTTATTATGTGAATAGTCAAACCTTAGTTATATCTCTTTTATGATGATGACTTAAGTTTTCTGAAGTCTAACTTAAAATAACTACTTTATTTAATTTTCATAGTACACTAACATAATTTATATCAAAATGATTGTTGGTTGTTCAGGAATATGAATTTGATAATTTGAAATAAAAACTGTTATTAACTAATTCTCAATATATTAAAAAGTTTATAAAATTAACTTAAACTCGGATATAGTTATTTCTAGCAATGACAGCCATAGGACATTGTCATAAGATTTCACATTAAGTATTGTTTCAGATCTTATCTGGTTTTTTTATATAGACATTTGATCTTTTTAATATCCTCATGTGTCAAAGATTGACCATTTAAGTTTTTGTAATGTGAAACCAAAGCAATATTATAATTTATCAATGTCATAGGAAATGCAATTAATATGTCTGACTATTTCAAAATTGTATTTGATGTTTGATTGCAATTCATTGGTCAAATACAAAATGTATTAAATATTTTGACCAATGAAATTAAAGTATACTCTGAAGCAGAGAAAACCAAAAATATATTTTATGAGTTAGAAATTAGAGCTCTATGTGAAAGAACTTACTTTGTGAAAAATTAAATAATTATTACTTATACACCTATACTTTGTGACTATAGTAACTTTGTGCTTTTGATTGTTTCCAACTTTGAACTCTGTGGACATATATCTCATGTACAAAATAAATATTGGAAACCACTTAGGAACTTTGTGATCCGTTTTAAATTATATCTACTCATTGGAAAACAATTATTGGGACATATCCTACAATATACGGAACAGACTCCCCATTTACAAACTCTTCCATGTAGGGGCTGTAAGGAATCATCAACTACTACTAGACCAACACTCTCCGCAACATACCACACCACATACACTCAACATAAAATCTCCATCTTGCATGTTTCTTATTACATTTTCTTTTGAACATCTGAATTCAGTATTTCTAAACATAACTTCCCAGAGACTTAAGGTTACATGATGAACGTCCCATAAAGTACTATTCCATATAACTATGAGTCATGCTCCAAAATGGCCAGACCAAAACCATGCTCATTCATCAGTTATGACAAATGATTTACGATTCTATTAATATGGTAGACAGGGTGCTACCAGTTCCTTTTAGGCAATTGTAAAGAATGAATTGTGATTTCATATTTTGGAAATGATGGATGACTTCACCAAGAACAAGATAATTGAATGTTTTGGAGACGTATATCAGACTGAAATCTCGCGGCTTTATTTGGTATTGGCATGTAGATATAGTTAAGGAAGTATAGATATGGCTTTACTGATGGAAATTTGATGTATTAGTGTGTCTATGTCTACCTTACATGTTGTTTTCTCAGATTGGGTCCCTTGTACAAGAAAATACTAGATTTTGTGTCTTTCAATATATATTTATAATTTTATATTAATTCGGACAATCAATAAATTTTGAAATGGATTGCTTTGTGGTACTTCATCCAAAATTGTCATTAATATAGCAATGTTTTTGGCCAGACGGGTACGGTAACTAAGAAAGTTGTGTATGATCTTGGTTTTCCTTGCCAGATAGATCCATGAGCCTCAAACGAATAAACACCCACTGTAAGGCAGTACCTTAATTTCAGTTCATTCTAAAATATAATTAGTGTGTTTTGTGTAAAAGATAAAAATTTGGAACAGCATTGTTACGTCATACAATGTAGTTGCTGTGACAGGCACACATTTCATCGATTTAATAAACTTGCATGAAAAAAGAGCTGCCATAATCTCAACCAATGGAAGTGATGCAATCCTAGTATCTATTTACCGGTACCCTGACTGCGCGCTCCAATAAGCTTACATGCTGGGAACCATATACTTTGAATAATATTTAAATCGAGAACGGTTCACTTTAATAAAATAGGCACCCTACTAAACATAGATAAAAATAGTTTACCTGATGTTTATAACCGTTATCATTAACTTTGAATGGACTGCAATGTCCTCCATTGGTGTATTATAGAACATATTTGCTTGATAGTATAAATTCATTGGCCTTTAATAGCTAGTAAAAGAATATATTATATTCTGTTGGCACCATTCAAATTAAGTCAATGAATCACCACCCTCTAAGAACTCTACTTTAAATATTCTGACCAGTTTGCTTTAATAGAACTACCTTAATGCTATAATTCTGACCAGATTCCTTCACAATAATGATGACTGGTCTGTGAATTAGTCAAAACAAAAAACTGTCAAAACAAAAAACTGTTCTCTTCTCATTACAAGAGCCGCTGCAAACTAAGAGCCATGGGATGGAGATAAGATTGCTTCACTATTTCTCCGATGGTGCATTTAATTTAAAATTCTCTGTAAGGAGACAAACTTGTTAACTCCGACAGTCTAACAGATGCACTCCAATCAGCTCTATCATTATAAATGCAAGTTGAACATTCTGCAAGAAATGCCGACATCAGCATAAACTGCACACACATAAAATCTTGGAATTAAGGTAGCTAAACATGTGTTAGTAAACCCCATTAACAACTGAGACCTATCTGCAGATTTGAATGAGCACAAGCTCAAAGGATCAGTTTAATGTGCTCTATTCCAGGTAACATGTTCGAACACAAATACTTTTGAACACGGACAAGAGAAAGGCAACCCCTGCAAATGTTGTAAATGATTTCATGAACACGTCACTTCTCTCCCCCCTCAAAGGCTATGCAAAAACATTCCCGCCAAATTGCTCAAGTTAAGCAAGACCTAAATTGGTCTGATCCCATATACATCAATAACAACCATGTAATATCCCGGATTAATGTTCGTTTGGCACCAAATATACCAGAAGAAACAGAGAACTCCCTATAAATAATAATTAATTCAACATAAATACGGAACGAGAGATAAAACTGAACTAGAAATGAGAAATACTAAACGAGACATTAAAAATGCAGAACAAGAGAGACTGCACTAGCAATACAATCGATGATTCTTCGTCAAAACACTGAGATTTATTTCCATGGTAACATAACCAACATGCGACCTAACCATAAACAGTACAGAATGATTTGATTAAAAACTATTGTAACCGTTGAATGAACAAGTAATTAGGAAGTGCAAGCAATACATAAGTCCCCTACCTGGCTATCAGTGTTTCTGTTACCATGGCAACTAAAATTTAGTCCAAAAAATGACATGCATATTCTCCTGATGGGTCTCTCTACCAATATACCAAGTTTCATAAACCTAGCTGGAAAACTGTTTGAGCTATGACAGGATCCAGAGGGCAAACCTGCAATAGTCCCCTCCGACTAAAACAATTTCAAGACAATTTCCTGTATTGATACATTTCAGAGAAGAGAATGAATTGGTTTTTTTATTTCAAATAAAACAACAAATTATTGACAGAAAATAACCCAACTCAAATTTGTCATTAATAAAAGCTTCATGGTCTTTGTAAAATTCAGAAGTTGAAATTTCGTACAAATCAATCACTGACACAAAGCTACCAATGGCAACAAGTTTCACACAACACGACTAGCCTAATATAATATAGCCATGGCATCAATATGGACACATGACCTATCTCTCTCTCACCAAACATCTGTCAGAGACATCTTGCATCATTGGTATGCATAAGCTGAGACACACTCTCATCCATATATGGTAATTTACAGAACAAACATATTACAAGAGATCTAGTAATGTGCAATAAAGCAGCATAAGAAACATATGTGACTCGCACATCAGACATATATTATACGTCAACAAATTACATTCAGTTTACCGATATTGTATTCCCAAGACTAACAGTGTTCGTGTTAGGAAACAATTAGGCTATACCAAATTGTATTTTTCGTTTAAAGTCTGTTCCAAAACCTATTTAACTATTCTGAGATAAAAAAAAACAATGCCCTGACCTAGGTGTTTGGCATGACACTCTGCCTCATGAAGGTGAACATTCATGCTAAATACAAGAAAAATTTGTCAATGCATGACCAAGTTTTGGTCCAGACGCTTCATCATGGAAGTGAACATTCATACCCAATATAAGCAAGATTGGTCAAAGCATGACAAAGTTATGGTCCGGACTAAGTCTTGCTCTCCGCAAGATGAACTTAAATTAAAGCACTGCCTTACAATGGGGATTTATCCCTTTGGGTCAGTGAGTCTGAAGAATCTGGCAAGGAAAAACAAGACAATAAACAACTGCCTCAGTTGCCATACCAGTCTTGCCAAAAACATTGCTATATTAATGACCATTTTGGACAAACTACGGCAAAGTAATCCATTTCAAAATGTTTTTATTGTCTGAATTATATATAAATATTTAGAAAGACATAAAATCTACATCATTTCTTGTACAAAAGGCCCAATCTTAGAAAACAGCAAATACACTAGACAAAGACACACTAATACATCAAATTTCCATCAGCAAAGCCATATCGCTATACTTCCTTAACTATATCTACATGCCAATACCAAATAAAGCTCCGAGATTTCAGTCTGATATAAGTCTACAAACATTCAATTATCTTGTTCTTGGTAAAGCCATCCATCATTTCCAAAATATGAAATCACAATTCATTCTTCACGATTGCCTAAAAGAAACTGGTAGCACCCTCTCTACAATATTAATAGAATCGTAAATCATTTGTCATAACTGATGAATGGGCCAGGTTTTGGTCTGGCCATTTTGGAGCATGACTCATAGTTATATAGATTAGTACTTTATGGGACATTCATCATGTAGCCTCAAGTCTCTGGGAAGTTATGTTCAGACAACATGAAGATGTTTACTTCAGACGTTCAGAGGAAAACGTTACAAGAAACATGCAAGATGGAGAGGTTTAACTGCTACAAATAATATCAAATATTCCTTTAAACAAGACTGTGTTCAGTAACCACTTATGCCCTGGTGGATTCTGTAAAGCCTTGTCCATAACAAAAAGTTAAATCATTCAGGGGCATTAATTCTGTTGAAATGTTTGATAGTGTTACATGGCTTTGATAATGTAATGGGTTTATGATGGTGAACATGCATGCCAAGTTTCAATTTGCAACACAAACACAGCAAAAACAGAAACAATTGCTGATCCTATATTTGTTAGGAGGAAGTTTGGCTTAATTAGTGTGACAGAATGCAGATTTGTTAGAAAACCAGAATGTTTGTTCCCGTTATTACATCAGAATGTTTTTTTACCATCACTAGCAATACAAAGACATTCATGTCTGACTGATCAACTTACAAAGCAAACACTGCACTTTATAGCATCAATAATGCAAATTGTACACAGGGCATTCTCTTAAAGCAGCATTGTGATAATTTTTCGGTGTTTGTCAGTTCACTGCATAGTGTCTAAGAATGATAAAATTGTTTGTGCAAATATTTTTGGAACTTGCAGAGTGTCTACAAATACACTCTTAGAAAGCATGCAATAACCACTTTGTGTCTCAATTTCTATACAATATGCAAAAGTATTTAAAAATGATAAAGTTTTTGGGTTAATTTTGTTGCAGAGTGCCTTCAATACAGAAAGGATTCACTTTCAGAAAGCATGCATAAAACTCTTCAGTCTTCATCATTTCCATATTCCAAGAAAGTTGTGCATGCATAAACCACTTTCTGCCACAATTTCTATACAATATGCAAAACCTGTACAAACATGAGTTGCAATACATCTGTAACTACAATTTCTCAGTATTAAATATGTAAAGCAAAATGGTAATGCTCAGAAAATCAAGAATTTCCAGGAAGTATTTTGGCAAAGGAACAATATAGCACACACACATTGTATGTACAAAGACAATTATATATTCTCTAGTATATATCTTTAAATCCATATGATTCTTTCACATCATGCTTGAATATAAGAAGTCGAGCCATGCTATTTACCCAACAAATTTTTCTCCAAAGCCACAATTTAAATGCATTTGTCAGTACAATGTAGCTTCCCTAAAAGAGCAAATATTTGTTAAATATGATAGTTAGAATCAAGCCATAAAGAACCCTTACTAAATCTGCCAAGACAAATTAATCAGTCTACATTCTCTATATAACAGTCTCATCATGTGACACACTTACTTTTTCTCAATGCCATTGTTTATAAGATTTCTCACAATGTAATATGTTGTAATTTCAACATCCTGACTTGTTCAATACCGTATCTTCTAGTACAGTGGGACATAAACATACCAATCTGGGACACCAATTTATGTCAATTAAAATCTGCTCAATTCTTTGTTGTTCCCAAAATGTCTACCAACTGGTAAATCAGTCAAGTCATCAATTTTGTGTTTGCAAACTAAGTCAAGTCACAGTGATGCCTCGTTTGGTAGCTTGTGTCATCATTTTGGCAAATATTTGTGAAACTAGGTCTTCCTGTTTAAGTAACATAATTGCGACCAATGGCAACGTATTTTAAACAAATCACTGACAGAAAGCTACTAATGGCAAATAGTCATTTTTGACACAAAGCGATCCATGGCAAATAGAAAATTTTTACACAAAGAGACTTACATTATATAGCTATGGCATCAATATGGATGCATGACCTATCTCACTCTCACCAAACATCTGTCAGAAACATCTTGCATCATTGGTATGCAAAAGCTGAGACATACTCTCATCCATATATGGTAATTTACAGAATAAACATATTACCACAGATCGAGTCCTTGGAGATTGTAACGTGCGATGAAACAGCATAAGAAACATATGTGACTCTCACATCAGACACATATTATACATCAACAAATTACATACAGTTTACGGATATTGTATTCCCAAGACTAATAATGTTCGTGTTAGGAAACAATAAGGCTATATCAAATCGTATTTTCCCTTAGCGTCCAGCCCAAGTACAAAAACCTATCTTAGGCTATCCTCAGACAAAAAACAATGCCCTCAAGAAAAACAGGTCATAACGACTTCTATCCTGATCATTTTTGGACTTACTTATACATATTGCAGGAATTGTCAAATCTGAAAGGAGAAGAAGCATAGCAAAACCTGTCATATTGTCAATTTATAGTGTTCAAGCAAACAGCAACTTCATTAAATTAAGGTACTGCCTTACAATGGGATTTATCCTTTGAGTCTGAGGCTCACCAGGGCAAATCTGGCACGACAAAACAAGATCATTAACAACTGCTTCAGTTACCATACCAGTCTTGCCAAAAAAAATGCTATATTAATGACCATTTGGACAAACTACCACAAAGTAATCCATTTCAAAATGTTTTTATTGTCGGAATTATATATAAATTGATAGAAAGACATAAAATCTACATCTTTTCTTGTACAAGGGGCCCAATCTTAGAAAACAGCAAATACGCTAGACATAGACACACTTATACATCAAATTTCCATCAGCAAAGCCATATCTATACTTCCTTAACTATATCTACATGCCAATTATAACCAAATAAAGCTCCCGAGATTTCAGTGTGATATACGTCTTCAAACATTCAATTATCTTGTTCTTGGTGAAGCCATCCATCATTTCCAAAATATGAAATCACAATTCATTCTTCACGATTGCCTAAAAGGAACTGGTAGCACCCTCTTTGTAGAATATTGATAGAATCGTAAATCATTTGTCATAACTGATGAATGAGCATGGTTTGGTCTGGCCATTTTGGAGCATGACTCATAGTGATATAGATTAGTACGTTATGGGACCTTCATCATGAAACCTTAAGTCTCTGGGAAGTTAGGTTCAGACAACATGAAGATGTTTACTTCAGACGTTCAGAGGAAAACGTTACAAGAAACATGCAAGATGGAGAGGTTTAACTGTTACAAATAATGTCAAATATTCCTTTAAACAAGACTGTGTTCAGTAACCACTTATGCCCTGGTGGATTCTGTAAAGCCTTGTCCATAACAAAAAGTTAAATCATTCAGGGGCATTAATTCTGTTGAAATGTTTGATAGTGTTACATGGCTTTGATAATGTAATGGGTTTATGATGGTGAACATGCATGCCAAGTTTCAATTTGCAACACAAACACAGCAAAAACAGAAACAATTGCTGATCCTATATTTGTTAGGAGGAAGTTTGGCTGAATTAGTGTGACAGAATGCAGATTTGTTAGAATACCAGAATGTACCATCAGAATGTTTGTTTTTACCATCACCAGCAATACAAACACATTCATGTCTGATTGATCCACTTAACAAGAAAACACGGCACTTTATAGCATCAATAATGCAAATTGTACACAGGGCATTCTCTTAAAGCAGCATTGTGATAATTTTTCGGTGTTTGTCAGTTCACTGCATAGTGTCTAAGAATGATAAAATTGTTTGTGCAAATATTTTTGAAACTTGCAGAGTCTTAGAAAGCATGCAATAACCACTTTCTGTCTCAATTTCTATGCAATATGCAAAAATATTTAAAAATGATAAAAGTTTTTGGGTAAATATTATTGCAGAGTGCCTTCAATGCAGAAAGCATTCACTTTCAGAAAGCATGCATTAAACTCTTTAGTCTTCATCATTTCCATATTCCAAGAAAGCTGTGCATGCATAAACCACTTTCTGCCACATTTTCTATACAATATGCAAAACCTGTACAGACATTAGTTCCAATACATCTGTAACTACAATTTCTCAGTATTAAATATGTAAAGCAAGATGGTAATGCTCAGAAAATCCAACAATTTCCAGGAAGTATCTTGGCAAAGGAACAATATAGCACACACACATTGTATGTACAAAGACAATTATATATTCTCTAGTATATATCTTTAAATCCATATGATTCTTTGACATCTTGCTTGAATATAAAAAGTCGAGCCATGCTATTTACCCAACAATTTTTTCTCCAAAGCCACAATTTAAATGCATTTGTCACTACAATGTAGCTTCCCTAAAAGAGCAAATATTTGTAATTATGATAGTTAGAATCAAGCCATAATTTAAGGAACCCTTACTTAATCTGCCAAGACAAATTAATCAGTCTACATTCTCTATAATATATATAACAGTCTCATCATGTGACACACTTACTTTTTCTCAATGCCATTGTTTGTAAGATTTCTCACAATGTAATATGTTGTTATTTCAACATCCTGACTTGTTCAATACCATATCTTCTAGTGCAGTGGAACATAAACAAACCAGACTGGGACACCAATTTACGTCAATTAAAATCTATTCAATTCTGTGCTGCTCCTAAAATGTCTCTAACTGTATAAACAGTTAAGTTGGCAATGTAGAAGTATGATTTTTGACAATGTTACTAAATTCACTATAGAGATTAGAGACTTTGTACAATTGCTAAATATCCTCTGTAAAATGATATTCATGAATTTTTCATGTTTTTAAAAATGTTCATGAACACATCTTCATTAATTCTTAAAGCCACTTTGTGAAGATTACAGAAATAACCAGCCATATAATATTATCCTTTCTTGAATATTGAATCCAAATGCACCTTAACCAGAATGTCTTTACCACATTTAATTTGTATGAAGCTGCCTGTGACACAGCACTCCTTTAATGCAACATCGCAGAAACTCTTAACAATTCTTCACACTATTCTAACTCTACAAGACAGCAATACTTTTCCCTTGTCCCCAATGAGACCACATAATGTATGCAATCTAACACTTTCTTCTCAAAATCAATACCAGAGTATATATTTTTCACAAGAAAATTTCAAATTAAAACTAGTTCAAGAAAACTGCAGACAAATGTTCTTAGCAATTCCAGAAATAAACGTGATACATCTATACTGCCGGTGTAACCTTAGATGTTCCACAAGAAGACAATATTGCTGGTGTAACCTTAGATGTTCCACAAGAGGACAATTTCAAGCCATTATAAAAGTGAAGTTAAAATTTGAAAGACAACACTTGACAATATCTATTTCACATTCAGTAAAGTGATTTTTAATCAAAAACATATTATGCAACACAATATATTTTTATTAACATGTACAGTTGGTTTGACTTGGTAACAATTGTACCTTCAAGTCAAGACAAATCATTTGCACCTTTGATATAAAACAGCATTCAAACCTCTAAAACAAGGCAATATTTGCAGTTGGAAGAAAACATTGCATTGTTGGGACAAGATAACATTTGCCACTTTGAGACAACAGAACATTCCCCTTTTGATGCAAGACAACATTTCCCCTTTGAAACAAGACAACATTTCCCCTTTGAAACAAGACAATATTTCCCCTTTGAGACAGGACAACATTTGCCCCTTTGAGACAGGACAACATTTGCCCATTTGAGACATAACAACATTTGCCCCTTTCAAACAAAACAACATTTGTCCCTTCCAAACAAGACAACATTTGCCCCTTGGACACAAGACAGCATTTGCCCCTTTGACACAAGACAGCATTTGCCCCTTTAAGATGAGACAACACTTGCCTCTTTGAGATGAGACAACATTTGCACCTTTGAGACAAAGCAACATTTGCCCCTTTGCAACAAGACAACATTTGCCCCTTTGACACAAGAAAACATTTGCCCCTTTGAGACAGGACAACATTTGCACCTTTGAGACAGGACAACATTTGCACCTTTGAGACAGGACAACATTTGCACCTTTGAGACAGGACAACTTTTGCACCTTTGAGACAAAACTTCATTTGTACATTCAATAGAAGGCAATATTAGCACCTTTGATACGAGATAGTATGTACACCTTCAATAGTAGACAACATTAGCACCTGTGAGACAAGAAAACATTTGCCCCTTTTAGACAAGAAAACATTTGCACATTGAAGACAATGCAGAATTTGCACATTTGAGACAAGACAACATTTGCCCCTAAGAGATAAGCCAGAACACTATTAAATCAAATTAACTTTCACTGTCAATTACATGATTTACTTGGTATTGTTATTAATATTCTTCTGGCACCAATGCTATTACCTTGCATGAGAATTGAGGCTTGCTAATTAATTCGGTGGCAGGTAATTGGATAATTAATCCAGTAATTATGTGCTATCAGTATACAGAGGCTGGTGATAATTGTGGAGCAATTACCTTTCTGACACAATCATGAAGAGGTATAATACACAATGTCATGTATATCAGACAAGAAGGGGTGATGGGTATGTTTTACTCACCCAAGTATCATAGCACTTTTACCAAGACTGTAGAGGGCACAGTCCAAGAAATATAGATCGGAGGTATATGATTTCAATAAATAAATACCCAATAGGAAAGAAGAAAAGTGAAAGAGTGAAAGTTCTTGGATGAGACAGGCGAGAAAAGACTAAAACAGTAATCTGTTGATAAATACCAGTTCAGGAAGTACCATAACTCCTGCAAATTTGGTTGTTAAAGTGAATAGGTGTTTGGCATGACACTCTGTCTCATGAATGTGAACATTCATGCTAAATATAATAAAAATTGTCAATGCATGACCAAGTTTTGGTCCAGTCGCTTCCTCATGAAAGTGAACGTTCATGCCCAATATAAGCAAGATTGGTCAAAGCATGACAAAGTTATGGTCCGGACTAAGTCGTGCTCTCCGCTTGCGGGCTTGACAAAAATGAACTTAAATTAAAGAACTGCCTTACAATGGGGATTTATCCCTTTGGGTCAGTGAGTCTGAAGAATCTGGCAAGGAAAAACAAGACAATAAACAACTGTCTCAGTTGCCATACTAGTCTTGCCAAAAACATTCTTATATTAATGACCATTTTGGACAAACTACCAAAAAGTAATCCGTTTCTAAATTTTTTATTGTCGGAATTATATATAAATATTTAGAAAGACATATAATCTGCATCTTTTCTTGTACAGGGGGCTCAATGTTAGAAAACAGCAAATACGCTAGACATAGACACACTAATACATCAAATTTCCATCAGCAAAGCCATATCTATACTTCCTTAACTATATCTACATGCCAATACCAAATAAAGCTCCGAGATTTCAGACTGATATGTGTCTCCAAACATTCAATTATCTTGTTCTTGGTGAAGCCATCCATCATTTCCAAAATATGAAATCACAATTTATTCTTCATTATTGCCTTAAAGGAACTGGTAGCACCCTCTTTGTAAAATAGTAATAGAATCGTAAATCATTTGTCATAACTGATGAATGAGCATGGTTTTGGTCTGACCATTTTAGAGCATGACTCATAGCTATATAGATTAGTACTTTATGGGACGTTCATCATTACCAAAAGTCCCAGGGAAGTAACTTTCAGACAACATGTAACCTTCAGTCTAGGAAGTAATGTTGAGACAACATGAAGATGTTAGTTCCAATGCCTGAATGAAACATGCAAGATGGAGATATAACTAAGGTTTGACTATTCAAATATTATCAAAATTAATACTCCTTTAAAAGACTTGCTCAATTGCATTGGACATTGGACTATTTTCTTGTGTGGGCACAAGCATTCACACACACAGCACTGAGATAACAATAATAATTCATTTGTGTACCATTGTCGCCTCTAAATGTTCAGAAATGATAAATATAAAGGGTAAAGTACTAATTTTTGTAATGCAATTTTTGTAGACAAGAACTTTAGAAACAAAACAATCACAAGCTGTTGTAACCAACACTGACTCAACAGCAAAATCGGAAACAATGGCCAAACCTATATTTGGTAGGAGGGAGTTTGGTTGAATTAGTGTCATAGAAGGCAGATTTGTTACAATACCAGAATGTTTTTCTTCAATGATTCCATCAACAATACAAACATATTCATGTCTGATTGATCCACTGACAAAGCAAACACTGCACTTGATAGTATCAATAATGCAAATTGTATGCAGTGTTTTCTTAAAGCAATATTTTGATAACTTTTAGTGTTCGTTCACTGCAACGTGTCTAAGAATCATCTGAATGATAACCATGTTTGTGCAAATATTGTTGCAGAGTGCCTTCAAATACACTCTAAGAAAGCATGCAATAACCACTTTCCGCCTCAATTTCTATAGAATTTGCAATAGTGTTTAAAAATGATAAAAGTGTTTGGGTAAATATTGTTGCCTTCAATTACATAAAAAATACACTCTCAGAAAGCATGCATAAAACATATTATTCTTCATCATTTCCATATTCCAAGAATGTTGTGAATGCATAAACCACTTTCTGCCACAATTTCTATACAATATGCAAAACCTGTACAGACATTAGTTGCAATACAGCTGTAACTACAATTTCTCAGTATTAAATATGTAAAGCAAGAAAGTAATTCTCAGAAAATCAAGAAATTTCCAGGAAGTATCTTGGCAAAGGAACAAGATATTGTTACACATGCACATTGTTCGTACAAAGACAATTATATATTCTCTAGTATATATCTTTAAATCCATATGATTCTTTCACATCATGCTTAAATATAAAAAGTCAAGCCATGCTATTTACCCTACAATTTTTTCTCCAAAGCCACAATTTAAATGCATTTGTCAGTACAATGTAGCTTCCGTAAAAGAGCAAATATTTGTAATTATGATAGTTAGAATCAAGCCATAAGGAACCCTTACTAAATCTGCCAAGACAAATTAATCAGTCTACATTCTCTATATAACAGTCTCATCATGTGACACACTTACTTTGTTTCAATGCCATTGTTTGTAAGATTTCTCACAATGTAATATGTTGTAATTTCAACATCCTGACTTGTTCAATATGGTATCTTCTAGTAGAGTGGAACATAAACAAACCAGACAAGGACACCAATTTATGTCAATTAAAATCTATTCAATTCTGTGTTGCCCCAAAAGTGTCTACCAACTGTTAAAACAGTCAAGTCATCAATTCTGTGCTGCTCCTAAAATGTCTCTAACTGTATAAGCAGTTAACTCGGCAATGTAGAAGAATGATTTTTCACAATTTTACTAAATTCACTATAGAGATTAGAGACTTTGTACAATTGCAAAAAAATCCCCTGTGAAAAGATATTCATGAATTCATGAATTTTTCATGTTTTCAAAAAATATTCATGAACACATCTTCATTAATTCTTAAAATCACTTCATGAAGTTTACAGAAATAACCAGCCATATAATATGATCCTTTCTTGAATATTGAATCCAAATGCACCATAACCAGAATGCCCTTACCACATTTAATTTGTATGAAGCTACCTCTGACACAGCACTCCTTTAATGCAACATCGCAGAAACTCTTAACTCTCACACTATTCTAACTATACAAGACAGCAATAATTTTCCCTTGTCCCCAATGAGACAACATAATGTATGCAATCTAACACTTTCTTCTCAAAATCAATACCAGTGTATATATTTTTCACAAGAAAATTTCAAATTAAAACTAGTTCAAGAAAACTGCAGACAAATGTTCTTAGCAATTCTAGAAGTAAATGTGATACATCTATACTGCTGGTGTAACCTTAGATCTTCCACAAGAAGACAATTTCAAGCCATTATAAAAGCTAAGTTAACATTTGCAAGACAACACTTGACAATATCCATTTCACATTCAAAATTTAAGTGATTTTTATTCAACTAAAGCATATGATGCAACAAAGTATATTTGTTATTTTAAAACATGTAAAGAGTGTAAGACTAAATAACATTAAAATTTTGTACCTTCATGGCAAGAGATTAGCTGCCCCTATGAGGCAAGAAAACATTTGTCCCCTTGAGAAAAGGCAATATTTCCCCATTTGATACAAAACATCATTAATTGCCCCTTTGAGATGGGACAACATTTGCCCCCCTAGAGACAAAACAACATTTGCCCATTTGAGACAAAACAATATTTGCCCATTTGAGACAAAACAACATTTTCCCCTTTGAGACAAAACAACATTTCCCCTTTGAGACGAGACAACATTTGCCCCTTTGAGACAGGACAACATTTGCACCTTTGAGACAGGACAACATTTGCCCATTTGATACAAGGCAACATTTGCCCCTTTGAGACGAGACAACATTTGCCATTTGACACAAGACAAAATTTGACTCTATGAGACAGGACAACATTTGCACCTTTGAGACAGGACAACATTTTCCCCTTTGACACAAGACAATATTCGCCCCTTTGACACAAAACAACATTTGCCCCTTTGAGACAGGACAACATTTGCCCCTTTGACACAAGAAAACATTAGCCCCTTTGACACAAGACAACATTTTCCCCTTTGAGACAAGACAACATTTGCATCTTCAATAGTAGGCAACATTAGCACCTGTGAGACAAGAAATTATTTGCCCCCTTTAAGACAAGAAAACATTTGCACATTGAAGACAATGCAAAATTTGCACATTTGAGACCAGACAACAATCAGGGGCGTAGCTGGGTCAATTCAGAGTGTACGCCCGTTTTTAGATTTAGTTTTTGAGGAGTAAATATACAGCAACAGACTTCACGGGAAATCAACTGAGATAGGTATTGTGCGAGCAAAGCGAGCTAGAAAAAACAATTGAACTGAGCAGTAGAACCGCATACTCATTCTCAACTTGATGATATTCACTTATTACAGTACTTTAGAAGCGAGCAACACGAGTAAGAAAAAACTATGTTCGCCTGAGCAGTAGGCATACATATAGGCTCCCTACTTAATGATATTAACTTCATACAATTATATATATATTAAAGTACTGAGCGAGCGAAGCGAGCTTGAAAAAACACTGTTTGCCTGAGCAGCAGATCATACATACATGCTCCGTACTTGATTATATTTACGAAATACAGTACTGAACGAGCGAAACATGCTAGAAAGAACTGTTTGTCTGAGCAGCAGGTCATACCTACATGTTCCCTACATGATTATTTTCACTTAATACAGTATTGAGCGAGCGAAGCGAGCTAGATAATACAACACTGTTTGCCTGAGCAGCAGGTAATACATAAGTATACACGTTCTCTACTTGGTGGTACTCGTTTATTAATTAAAATAGCACAGTCATATCTGAGCAGCAGGCTATACCTTCAGGTTATCTATTTGGTGATATTAACTTTGTAAAGTACATGTACTGAGTGAGCGTATTTGGGCAGCATGTCACTCAAACTATATGCTTAGTATATTTGATAAATTACTAGATTCTAATTAAAATATAGAGCGAGGTTGTACTGTTTATTGTTTTGACAGCATGCAACACAGACTCGATCTCTTTCAGATGAAATTCATTTTGAAAGTTGATGAGCGAGCGAAGCGAGCTAGAAAATATCTAGAATATAACCTGAATCCAAAAAAAAAGAAGACTGTCTTCATTAATGACATTTATGCCTAACCATAGGGAGGCATCGATTTTTATTGCATTTTTGCGTCAGTTCGTTTTATCATTTTTTCCATGGAGCGTACGCCCGGGCGTACGGGCGTATGCCTGGCTACGCGCCTGACAATTGCCCATCAGAGAAAAGTCAACAGTTGCATCCTGAACACTATTAAATCAAATTAACTTTCACTGTCAATTACATGATTTACTTGGTATTGTTATTAATATTTTACTGGCAACAATGCTATTACCTTGCAGGAGAATTGAGGCTTGCTTATTAGCTTGTTGGCAGGTAATTGGATAATTAATCAAGTTATTATATGCTATCAGTATACAGAGGCTGGTGATTATTGTGGAGCAATTACCTTTCTGACACAATCATGAAGAGGAATAATACACAATGTCATGTATATCAGACAAGAAGGGGTGATGGGTATGTTTTGCTCACCCAAGTGGCATGTCACTTTTACTGAGACTATGGAGGGCACAATTCATGGCATGTATATATATCGGAAGTAATGGTTTCAATAAATAAATACCCAATAGGAAAGAAGACTAATTGTCGAAATTGGTAAAGGTTACAATGACCTTGACCTTCTACCTCAAAATCATGAGGGTTCATCTACTGTTGCTGTCCAACCTCCATGTAAAGATTGAAGATCCTAGGGCAAAGTGTTCTTGCGTAAGAACAGCAACCATTTTGGTCTACCGACAGACCAAAATGTGCAGAAGCAATTACCCCCTCATCAAAGTTGGGGGCATAAAAAGTGAAAAAGTTCTGGGATGAGACAGGCAAGGCAAGTTTAGTCTACAACAGTAATCTATTGACAAATACCAATGCAGGAAGTTCCATAACTATTGCAAATTTGGTTGTTAAAATGAAAGTGAATATAATAATCCACTGCTTTATTGGGTAATGAGAACAAAATGCATAGACTTTTTAAAGTCAATTGATTAGGGCCCAATGTTTTCTTCAAAAGCAAATATTTTTTCCATAACAAACTACCATCATATGCTTTAAAATGTTTTGCCAAAAGTTTGCAAACCTCTCGAAGTTCAGCCAAATAAGTTTTTGCTTAGATATAAATAAAGTCACTTCACCAACTGCAATTTAGAGTACAGGGACATTTCAAAGACATTAATCTATCAATCAAGTTAGAGTGTTTGCCAATCTGAGAGAGTGAAAGCCAATCTCTGGACAATTCCGAGAGACTTGAAAAGCAACTTAAAGATTTCATTAAAACAGACATTTCAGTTTAATGCAAACTGTGGCGAAATTTCAGTCAGTTTGTACTTAAAGTACAGAAATACCTGTATATTACTTCTATAAAAGATGTAAGAGTAAGCACACATGAGCCCCAAAGCTGTATCCCAACATGAGGAGAAGAAAACAGCAGTTTGAGAAATCTCTGGTTGAATAGGGAGCTTTAGCACCCTGGTCAGTGTAAGCGTTAAAAATATACTGAAGAAGATTGCAAGCTAAAAATAGATGGAATTGCGCATTCCGCATGATGACTTCGGACTTTATCGCCTAATCTTTAGCCGAGACAGTTGCATGATGACTTAGCCCTTTATTGCAGGAAGCTAATATATTGAGACAGCTATTGTATTATGTTATGTAATCTAGGTTACCATCCGGGTCGGTGATAAACGCTCAAAGTTTAAATACTGCGAGTAGTATAGGCAGTAGTGGTAATAATGTATTAACTAGATGCTGGAACATACATATGGCGTTGGGGTGGCATATGCCCTTATATGCTTTGTGACAAGAAAAATATTTTTCTGACGACAGGAACAATCCCTGTCCTTCCAGTGCCATCGGCACTTTGATTTTATAATGGACATAATATCCAACATCGAAGTTGGCCACGTAGAGAGTTTGAGTATGAATAATGAATATGCACCAACTCATACAATAGTTATAATAATGATGAAGTCAATTATGACTGAATTGTAACTGCAGTCTGCACGAAAACAATATCAATAAAACATGAAGTCCACCCAACTATAATAGGCAGCATTTGATAATAGCGTTTATCTTATTATGACCATCACCATATAGTGCTGTTGTCACATACACTTAGATCCTGAGACATGGTCTCATCATAACATTATAAATGACAACATCTAGACATGGTTATCAAACCATAAAATAACAACATCATCAAACACCATAAACCACAAACTTATTAACAGGAAAGTAAATGCATGTCTACCTAAATGTTTTATCACATTAACTATAAAGTCTGAGACACACAACTTCCTGTCCACACTGATTGTCTTTAGTTTATGATGCTATAAAAGTATGACGATTTTAAGATCTGATCATTAACACACAATAAAACAATAGCAACTCATTTAATCAACCATGTAACAAATGGCATTAAGTACTGTAGCCACAGACAATCTAGTACCACACATAAATGGTGACAGCACCTAAAAAATGCCAAGCATAGCCTTTATTTGCTTTATTTCTACTGAAATATGGCAGGCATGTATATATGCCTCCATCTGGATTTGAACCCAGGTCGCCAAAATAGGGCACAAGAGCACTAGCCACTGAGCTACGGAGGCACCTGAGTAGCCACTCAAACAAGATTCAGACATGGAACCAACGATCTCCATTACCTCCGAAATTAAAGTCTTGTAACATTATGTTGCCTAGCAATGTATGAAACTGGTTACAGTTATTCATGGAAACTAATAATTTCCTTATACTTAGCTTTTAATATGTTCACATATTAAACTTTAGCATCTTCACGATGTGTGAATTTTAAGATACAATTAAATAAATGGTGTAAACAAAAGGTATGTTTGAATCTCAAAAATATTTACTTCTTTCAAAGCCACTCATTTTATGCCTGACGAATGGATATGCACATATTAGAAGCAGCTTTCAAACAGCATCGATCATATCCAACTAAGGCTAACTTTAGATGAATAAATTACTCAAATAAGAGTAGTTTGGCAACACAAAACTTTTGTGAAATCCAAACAAATCAGGTGGTCCAAAAGGGGTTCAGTTTTCTCAGATAATAGATCTAACCCTGTATTACAATCAGTTTTACCAATAACAAAATGTAATCAATATAAATATAATGGAAATAGGAATCTTTTATGTATCCTATATGTTACATTCACGTTTTTTATGTGATTATATGAAACTAAGAATATTAGATATTAAAGCCCCACACAAAAAACTTAGTTAGACATTATTTTGGAATTCTAACCAAATCCCAATATAATTGAATTTGCAGAGTGATATTATGAAACAAATCCCAATATTATGTAAATCCAGATACTATTAAAATAACAAATAAAATAAAATCCTTAAAATATTCCACTGAATTCACAAACTTTTATACACATACACTGCTAGTTGAGTTGATAATGTTATCATTTTACTCTCGAATTCAGCACTCAAGAATAAAATTTAAATGTTCCAATTACATTATAAACAAACAGGTTTGAGAGGTATCAAAGCAACACCCTATTTCCCCCTGCACTACAGGTTACAAACGACTCTAGGTTTTACTTCAACAGTAAAACAGTAAAATCTCCAATACAAGGCATCATGAGGCATCTGTTCAGTCAGCCTGTATTCACATTAGAAGTTCTACAGTTTATTCAGCCTCAGTGCCTACAAGAAATCAATTTATATCACCAAAGGTTCCTCTGCTTAAACAAAACAGGCTGTTTTCACCCAAAAGAGGAAATGTCTATCATATCCCTTGATATGCAATGGTTTTCTTGCAGAAAGTATTTTCAATATCTTCCAGACATGTAGTATAAAAGCAACAATGATACAGGCAATAAGTTCAGTAAGATTCGTCAGAGCAATGTAGAGGGAGCCATTTAATAAGCTAACCAGAGATTGCTGTATCAAAATGAGTGCCATGTCAGAGAGGTTTTGCACAATATAGCTAGATAACCATACCAGTTTGGACAACTTGTTTTGTCAAGAGAGTGCCTGGGTGACATTTGCTCAGAGATTTTGAGCATAAACTCTGACAAGCCATCTATGGAGGTTGTTGCTTAAGTAAGAGAGTCTTGCAAAATCTCGAGAGGTTCAGTTGCTCATGTCAGGTTGTGACAATATTGGGAGGGATTGCTGCTCACGGGATCACCTATGACAACATTGGGAGAGATTGCTGCTCAAAAGAGCACCTGTGACAACATTGGGAGAGATTGCTGCTCAAGAGAGCACCTGTGACAACATTTGGAGGGATTGTTGCTCAAGAGATGACCTGTGACAACATTGGGAGAGATTGCTGCTCAAGGGATCACCTGTGACAACATTGGGAGGGATTGCTGCTCAAGAGAGCACCTGTGACAACATTGGGAGAGATTGCTGCTCAAGAGAGCACCTGTGACAACATTGGGAGAGATTGCTGCTAAAGAGAGCACCTGTGGCAACATTGGGAGAGATTGCTGCTCAAGAGAGCACCTGTGACAACATTGGGAGAGATTGCTGCTTAAGAGAGCACCTGTGACAACATTGGGAGAGATTGCTGCTCAAGAGAGCACCCGTGACAACATTGGGAGAGATTGCTGCTTAAGGGAGCACATGAGAGCATGGTATTGAGGTCTGTGGACAACCTGAAGGATCCTTCAATAACTGGAACACTGTGTGAAGGGTTGCTCAAGAAAGATTGGCAGGCAAGGTCTGCAGAGGTTTTATAGCACTGTACCATTACAACAGCATATAAAAATGAACATGGATAAAAAATAAGAATTCCCTTCAGGGAAAATCGTGCAGTATGCAGCGGCATCAATATTATTAATGTAGAAGGTCATACTATTTCTGAATGTAATTTGGAAGCAAAAATAAGACAAGAGAGCTTTGTAATAAACAATATGTTTCTTGTTTACGGTTGAGAGAAATAACATAGACAGGAATAATGTGATATAGATATGTGCTTAATATGCTTTATCTTGACAACCTGAACAAAGTGGAATAATATAATGAAAATGTGCAGACTGCAATATTAGATTGAAGTATCAGGATGAAGATCTATAGCCTCATGAAAGAAAATTCTGAAATTTTTTCTGTATTTTGTATGAAAGAATAATGAATTAAGTCTGAAGCCAAATGAGTGACTGAATTTCTGAATTGGAAATCAAAGACTCCAAATATTGTCTGAATAAGGACTGAATATTGTTGAAAAAATGCTGAATATAGCCTTATAAGCAATAGTAATGATTACAGCAGGTTCACCTTATTCTCATTACATGACTTTCTTTGAGGGTCCAAGGTAACAACCTGTCTTTTATTAAAATTGCAAATTGTATGCTCATGGCAATGACCTAGGAAGAAATATACAAATATACAAATAAACAAGAAATCAAGGTCAATTTGTATGAAATACTGACCAATTACAAGTTTGTAGGGTAATATTAATACAATGTGACATATTAGTACCTCAACAGACTGGTCTAGTTATTAATGTTGATCTTTACAGACATCTCAATCACAGTCTGTGATACAAACCAGTCTGGTACTAGTCTGGTTATCATTAGAGGAAGGAAACAGTGACTCTGGACAAGAGCAATAATCTGGACACAGTCTACAAGTAACAAATCAAAGCACTGAAATCAAATCCAAGCTCTCGATTTACTGGGAGCATAATATGGTAAAAATATCTTGATATTTTTTGACAGGTTATCTTTAGAAGAAGAAACTACATAAACATTTAGTCATTACATAAAATTGCCAAGCAATACAGAACTTATGTCCTCGTCCGGTTTAAAGCCATGACCATATATTGATATCGCAACCCTAATATTTTTCAAAATCAAAGATATTTGAATGTGCATCCTATTGATCCTTGATATTGACATCCTCAAACATGCTATTAGTAGTTTCATAAACCAAGCTTGGAATGGAAACTGTTCCAGCTTTGGAAGGTGCAAGATCCTTCAAAGACGGACATGGTTGGCAACACCAATACTGACTGACTGATATTGTGTGATTTTGTCTGGTTAATTAAGTTTGTCACATCCCATAACTTGCAACCTAGCCTACTGCTTCACACCCCTCAACTACAAAAGTCATGTGGATACCTACAGACAGAGGGCAAACCAACAGGTTGAAAACTGGTACATTGCAACTTAACAAAATAATATACATCCAATGACATTCTCTTCTCAGACAACTTTTCAGTCAATGTCTAAATATAGACTGCCACAGTAATCAAATTCAAATTAACAATAGTACATTACCCGTTTAACGACAAACAAATGCAATTTTGCAATTTAGAGAGTTTTAGAATGACAATAAAATCCCG
Source organism: Spisula subtruncata (assembly GCA_963678985.1). Taxonomy (NCBI): domain Eukaryota; kingdom Metazoa; phylum Mollusca; class Bivalvia; order Venerida; family Mactridae; genus Spisula; species Spisula subtruncata. The sequence continues at coordinate 30,454,230 of OY787669.1, forward strand.
CAGACAAAAGGAAACTTTATGGTGACATGTCACTTAAAACAACAGTTTTATTGATGTCGGGAAACCAATATTTACAGTCAAGCAGCAGCACAATGCTGATGCTGCAGAAACATAAAAACAACAGAAAATTAAGATCGGAACAATATTTATAACACAACATTTTCCTGAGCCAAGTGTTCCCCTGGTAACAATCAACTATTGTTACAAGTTATAGCATCATATTATCAATTTGTGTGAAATTAACCCAATTACAGGACTATATCAAAGACCTGCATGAAGTGATAACATAATAAAACATGAAGCTATTATTGGTAACTTCACACAGAATAACAGACAATATGTACAAGTTCAATGATTGAATTGTAACAAACCTGTATTGTATTGATACAGGCCAACTTGTCTTCTGGATTTACCTAACCAATTTTCTTTGACTGTAGTTTAAACTTACCCTTCATCTACAAGGAAAGAGAATCTGCTCCGACAACAAATTGAGGAAAATCAACACTTTTGTTACTGCTCTCAGAATCTGATGAAAACTGCCATGGAGTAAACCATGGATTAACAAATGAAAACTGCTTAAAAACCATGGTTCTTCAGAATTTGATGAAAAGTGCCAGCAAAAACATTGTTCAACAGATAAAAAGATAAATACCAGCAAAACCATTGTTCAACAGATAAAATGATAAATACCAGCAAAACCATTGTTCACCAGATAAAATGATAAATACCAGCAAAACCATTGTTCACCAGATAAAATGAAAAATACCAGCAAAACCATTGTTCAACAGATAAAATGAAAAATACCAGCAAAACCATTGTTCACCAGATAAAATGAAAAATACCAGCAAAACCATTGTTCAACAGATAAAATGAAAAATACCAGCAAAACCATTATTCAACAGATGAAAACAGCCAGCTAGTTTTCAACAGATGAAATGGAAACTGCCAGCAAAAAGTTGAAATGAAAACTGCCAACAAAACCATGGTCCAACAGATGAAAAATGCTAGCAATCCATGGTTCAACAGATGAAATGAAAACTGTCAGCAAAACCATGGCTCAACAGGTGGAAACTGCCAGCAAAACCATGGTTCAACAGATGAAATGAAAACTGTCAGCAAAACCATGGCTCAACAGGTGGAAAATGCCAGCAAAACCATGGTTCAACAGATGGAAACTGCCAGAAAAACCATGGTTCACCAGATGAAATGGAAACTGCCAGAAAAACCATGGTTCACCAGATGAAATGGAAACTGCCAGAAAAACCATGGTTCACCAGATGAAATGGAAACTGCCAGAAAAACCATGGTTCAACAGATGAAATGGAAACTGCCAGAAAAACCATGGTTCAACAGATGAAATGGAAACTGCCAGCAAAACCATGGTTCTACAGATGGAATATGCCAGCAAAACCATGGTTCTACAGATGGAAAATGCCAGCAAAACCATGGTTCAACAGATGAAAACAGCCAGCCAGTTTTTAACAGATAAAATGAAAAATACCAGCAAAACCATTGTTCAACAGATAAAATGAAAAATACCAGCAAAACCATTGTTCAACAGATAAAATGAAAAATACCAGCAGAACCATTGTTCAACAGATGAAAACAGCCAGCTAGTTTTCAACAGATGAAATGGAAACTGCCAGCAAAAAAATGAAATGAAAACTGCCAACAAAACCATGGTCCAACAGATGAAAAATGCTAGCAATCCATGGTTCAACAGATGAAATGAAAACTGTCAGCAAAACCATGGTTCAACAGATGAAAACTGCTAGCAATCCATGGTTCAACAGATGGAAACTGCCAGAAAAACCATGGTCAACAGATGAAATGGAAACTGCCAGCAAAACCATGGTTCAACAGGTGAAATGGACACTGCAAGCAATCCATGGTTCAACAGATGAAATGAAAAATACCAGCAAAACCATGGTTCAACAGATGAAATGGAAACTGCCAGCAAAACCATGGTTCCACCGATGAAAACAGCTAGCAAAACCATGATTCAACAGATGAAAACAGCCAACAAAACCATGGTTCAACAGATGAAATGGAAACTGCCAGCAAAACCATGGCTCAACAGGTGGAAAATGCCAGCAAAACCATGGTTCAACAGATGGAAAATGCCAGCAAAACCATGGTTCAACAGATGAAATGGAAACTGCCAGCAAAACCATGGTTCAACAGATGAAATGGAAACTGCCAGCAAAACCATGGTTCAACAGATGGAAAATGCCAGCAAAACCATGGTTCAACAGATGGAAACTGCCAGCAAAACCATGGTCAACAGATGAAAAGAGCAAGCAAAACCATGGTTCAACAGATGAAATGAAAACTGCTCACAAAACCATGAATGGAAACTGCCGGCAAAACCATGGTTAAACAGATGAAATGGAAACTGCCAGCAAAACCATGGTTCAACAGATGAAATGAAAATGCCAGCAAAAACAGTGTACAACAGTTGAAATGAAAACTGCCACCAAAACCATGGTCAACAGATGGAATGAAAACAGCCCGCAAAACAATGGTTCAACAGATGAAAATAGCCAGCAAAACCATGGTTCAACTAATGAAATGGAAACTGCCAGCAAAACCATGGTTCAACAGATAATGATATCCACATCTCTACTCAGATTTATACAAGGAGAGCGTGCAGCATAAATGCAACAGTATATAATAATTAGGTCTTCAACCTCATGTCGTTTAATGATTGCGTGTCATCAATAGTGATTATAGTTAATTGCATACTGATCCTTGGCCCTCTGTTATTTTTAATTTATGTAAATGACATGTCTGCTGTCGTTAAAAACAAACTTTTACTGTATGCCGATGATTCCGGTATTTTAGTATCTGGAAAAAACAAATCTCAAATTGAGACCTCTTTGTCAGATGACTTAAACACTGTTAGTCAGTGGCTTATCAATAATAAACTATCTCTACATCTTGGTAAAACTGAATCCATCCTATTTGGTTCTAAGCACAAATTGAAATCTAACCCCAATCTACATATTTCCTGTAATGGTTGCAATATTGAATCAAAGTCATCTGTTAAATATCTTGGTGTCACATTGGACCAATCCCTCTCCTTTTCTGATATGGCAACTTCAATACTCAAGAAAGCCAATGCTAAGCTTAAATTTCTATATCGTAAACAAAACTATTTGACTCCAGATACCAAAAAGCTCCTTATAATGTCTTTAGTGCAGTGTCATTTTGACTATGCATGTTCAGTTTGGTATAATAGCTTAACTAAAGTATTCCAAAATAAATTCCAAACTACCCAAAATAAAATGATAAGATTCGCTTTGGACTTAGATTATAACACGCATATTGATAAGCAACATTTTAAATATTTAGGATGGCTTCCTGTACAGAAACGTGTCGAACAAATTATAATAAGTCAAGTTTTTAATATAAATAATGGATCAGCTCCCAAATACATGAACGAACACTTTAAATCACAACTCTCAGTACATACATATAATACACGATTTAGAGAGAAAGGTGCATTTGCCATACCTAAAGTCAAGAGCTGTAGTGATAATTCATTGTGATAATATTTATAATTATTCTTACTATAACCTATTAACTATCTCACTGTGATATATATATATATTTGTATGCAATAATTCTGTGATATCCTTATTTTATTTGTATTCTTATTTATCCATTATAGACAGTAAATTACTTTTGCCTCTCTATGTCATGACATTAACTCAAGGACCACAATGGAAATAAGAGTTTTCTCTTTTTTGTGTAATCCTTGGTGTTGGTGTGCATGACATGGTTATTAATAATCATGCTATAATTTATTTTTAATTATATCCATGTTTGTTTTATTATAACCATGTATATGTACAACCTTTACCGAAATAAATCTATCTATCTATCTCTATAATTAACTTCATTAAAATCCAATCATAATCATTATAAAGTTAAACCAAAATTCATTACTGGTTAACGACCGACTAGAACATCATATCGCAGACTATTAATGAAGTATTTATAATGCACAAAAACCAAATCTGGCATGACATGTGATTTAATCAGTTACTTGGCAACCATAGAATTGAATAACTTTCAGCAGAGAATTTAGATGCTGTGCAGTGTGGCACACTGTGCAAAAGAGTGCATGCAATAATATTGTCAATGTGAATTTAGTTCACATGACAGTTGGTAGTCAACACAGTTCTTTTATGATAAATACATATGAATGGAAGAGTTGTCAAGTGTTGTTATGGTAAAAGCAAATGAATGCTAGAAGATGCACAGAAGTTACATGTATACAAAACAATTATAACTGTATGTGAATCATTGGCATCTTGTCGTGATATTTGGAACCAATAAATATTTAATTTTGGGTTTGAATTTATTGAATCAAAACACTCACAATACTGCATACTGGCAGTGAGTGGTGCCAAGTATCAAAGAACTGGATATTGTCCTAGGTTTCAATTTATTGAATCAAAACACTGTACACTGCAGTGATGCTAAGTATCAGAGACAACTGGATACTGTAACATGTTTACAGAGTATCATGTCTAACACTACAAGACATAGAGAGCCGTGAAATCAATCTAACATGATAACAAAATCAACAAACACAAGCACAGGGATAATCACTTACATGTTCTGGACACCATCATCTGTCAGACTTAATTATCCCTGGAAATTAATCAACAGCCATCATGCCTCTCAGTTATAGTAGTTTATTGTTTGGCAATGCTATCACATGACCTGAGCTAGAACAGTATGACCACCATGCAAGTATAGATATGAATCTTTGTACCATGATTGTCTACATTTCAGCCTCAGGTGTTCATCAGCATTATATGGTGTAACTAATGCCATGACAGAGGAATCAAAGTGCTGCATGCGCTGCAATATTCCATCAGAGACATCATAATGTCTCACCTCCATATTTAATGTCACTATTGTCACATTGGTGCAATGCATCATAATGTCACTATTGTCATATTGGTGTATTGCATTATAATGTCACTATTGTCACATTGGTGTATCACATTTAAATGTCACTATTGTCACATTGGGGTATCACATTTAAATGTCACTATTGTCACATTGGGGTATCACATTTAAATGTCACTATTGCCACATTGGGGTATCACTTTATAATGTCACTTTTGTCACATTGGGGTATCACATTTAAATGTCACTATTGTCACATTGGGGTATCACATTTAAATGTCACTATTGTCACATCGGGGTATCACATTTAAATGTCACTATTGTCACATTGATGTATTGCATCATAATGCCACTATTATCACATTATAATGTCACTATTGTAATATTTGTGTATTACATTATAATGTCACTATTGTCACATTGGTGTATCACATCATTATGTCACTATTGTCATATTGGTGTCTCACATCATAATGCCACTATTGTCACATTGGTGTCTCACATCATAATGTCAATATTGTCACATTGGTGTATTGTATCATAATGCCAATATTGTCACATTGGTGTCACATTATAATGTCACTATTATGACATTGGTGTCATATTACAATGCCAATATTGTCACATTGGTGTCACATTATAATGTCACTATTATCACATTGGTGTATCACATTATAATGTCACTTTTGTCACATTGGGGTATCATATTTAAATGTCACTATTGTCACATTTGAGTATCACATTTAATTGTCACTATTGTCACATTGGGGTATCACATTTAAATGTCACTATTGTCACATTGATGTATTGCATCATAATGCCACTATTATCACATTATTATGTCACTATTGTAATATTTGTGTATTACATTATAATGTCACTATTGTCACATTGGTGTATCACATCATAATGTCACTATTGTCACATTGGTGTCTCACATCATAATGTCAATATTGTCATATTGGTGTCACATTATAATGTCACTATTATCACATTGGTGTCACATTATAATGTCACTATTGTCACATTGGTGTCACATTATGATGTCACTATTGTCACATTGGTGTCACATTATGATGTCACTATTGTCACATTGGTGTCACATTATAATGTCACTATTATCACATTGGTGTCACATTATAATGTCACTATTATCACATTGGTGTCAAATTATAATGTCACTATTAACACATTGGTGTCACATTGGTGTATCACATCATAATGTCAATATTGTCATATTGGTGTATTACATTATAATGTCACTATCGTCACATTGGGGTGTCACATTATAATGTTACTACTGTCACATTGGTGTATTGTATCATAACGTCACTATTGTCACATTGGTGTGTCACATTAAAATGTTACTATTGTCACATTGGTGTCATATTATAATGTCATTATTGTCACATTGGTGTCACATTATAATGTCACTATTGTCACATTGGTGTGTCACATTATAATGTCACTATTGTCACATTGGTGTATCACATTATAATGTCACTATTGTCATATTGGTGTATCACATCATATTAAATGTTACTGTTGCCATTTTAGTGTATTGCATTATAATGTCACTATTTTTACATTGGTTTATCACATTATAACGTCACTATTGTCATATTGGTGTATTGCATTATAATGTCACTCATATAACATTGGCTCTCATGCCGATACTTTGGTCTGTAGGATATGATAATAAACATAAAGGTGCAGTATTATGCATCATTGAAAATGAGGAGCGGTTTAATATTACTACAATGCCATTATTTAATCATACTGTTGTATGATTTGTTTAATGATGCAGTGATTGTTTAAAATGTTTGATAAATGTTTGCACTGGAACACCCATCATATCATGATTAAATAATAGAATCTGATTTCAAACAGAATCATAATATTTGCTGTTTCAATCCCATCACACTGCATGAACCCATTCTTACCATTAGATACGTTATGCAGCTAATATGATGCACAAATTAAATAATAACTTGAGAGAAGTTGCATCATAATCATAATGTGGTAATTATTTTGATTTTCTGTTATTCTATGCTACAAAACAATAATAAAAGTCTGTTCTTATTTTTTGATTGATAAAAATATAACTTCATTGATCAGGCTTAAATTAAAGTAATTGGTGTTGCTGGGTTTTGTCACAATAATACAGTACCCCTGAAAAACAAGAGGACCAAAATGGTTAATAATTACTTTTCTTAAATAGTTTCATACCAACGAACATGTTATAAAGTTTCTTGTTATTCGAACCTTACATGTATTGATATGCCCTCAGTAAGTGAAGTCTGTATAACTACAGTCTGTTTAAAGTTAAATGATAACAGTTATAAATATTGGCTAGTCCTACAGGTAAACTATGTTTATCTAGGTTTCACAGGGTGTAAGTGATTTTACTGTAATCCTTGCTATTCTTTCGAATTTAATTTTAATTGGATAGTTCCCTCCTTAGTATTACTTATTGAATCGACAGTAGCAGACTAGCCGAAGAGTACCTAACCAATATAGTAAACAAAGAATTTATGAAATGTCAAATGTGATATTGCAGCTGCAAACATATCACATGACTGAATGGTAATTGAGATCACTATGGTAATTATAGAACTTAAAGAAATTGTGCAGCCACTTCTTCTAAGATTAAAAAATAAGTTATTGTTGATTCAATAAGTGATACAAATGGGGAACTATCCTATTTGAAAGAATAGCCGGCAACTACAGTTAATTTAGGTATATTCCCAGTTAAACCTAAATAAACATAGTTTACCTGACCAATGAGCTGACGTTTACAACTGTTATCATTTAACTGTGAACAAACTGTAACTGTCTATAAGATTCAACAGACGATGAGTCAGCAAGTTACTCAATAGGGAATTCCATACTCAAAGTTTGTTTTTGAATTTATTGATCAAAAATGCAAACATAGTTTGAGAGAACTGTCAGTATATTGCTGGAAACACATTTATTTGTTTCTTAATGGATTCCTGGAGGGACATTGACACTTTGCAGGACAGACAATGTTGCTAGAGAGACTCAGTAGCCATAAGGACACACATGCTGGAGGGTCACTGTCTATTACTGAAAACAGTCTGTCAGAAGAACTCAATAAACTCAGGATATAGTGCCACTCTGTCAGTACAAAATTGCATCAAGTTAATCAGTTAACTTAATTAGTGTTTTCCAACAAGCATTTACAAGTGTGGCAACAATGCTGCCCAAGTAGGCACAGTGACTCACAGTCAGCGCACTGTATAAAACCATTATGATCTTGGCTCACCTAAAAGGTCTTATCAGAACTGGGTTCTCATTGAAATCAACCAGGGCAACCAATGTGTCACTAGGACAACCAGTGTGTCACCAGGACAACTAATGAGTCACCAGGACAACTTATGTGTCACCAGGACAACTAATGTGTCACCATGACAACCAATGTGTCACCAGGGCAACCAATGTGTCACCAGGACAACCAATGTGTCACCAGGACAACCAACATGTCACCATGGCAATCAATGTGTCTCCAGGACAACCAATGTATTACCAGGACAACCAACATGTCACCAGGGCAATCAATGTGTCACCAGGACAACCACTGTGTCAACAGGGCAATCAATGTGTCACCAGGACAACCACTGTGTCACCAGGGCAACCAATGTGTCATAGGGCAACCAATGTGTCACCAGGACAACCAATGTGTCACCAGGACAACCAATGTGTCATAGGGCAACCAATGTGTCACCAGGACAACCAATGTGTCACCAGGACAACCAATGTGTCATAGGGCAACCAATGTGTCATAGGACAACCAATGTGTCACCAGGACAACCAATGTGTCACCAGGACAACCAATGTGTCATAGGGCAACCAATGTGTCATAGGGCAACCAATGTGTCATAGGGCAACCAATGTGTCACCAGGACAACCAATGTGTCATAGGACAACCAATGTGTCACCAGGACAACCAATGTGTCACCAGGACAACCAATGTGTCATAGGGCAACCAATGTGTCACCAGGACAACCAATGTGTCACCAGGACAACCAATGTGTCACCAGGGCAATCGATGTGTCACCAGGACAACTAATGTGTTACCAGGGCAACCAACGTGTCACCAGGACAACCAATGTGTCACAAGGACAACCAATGTTTTATCAGGACAACTAATGAGTCACCAGGCCAACTAATGTGTCACCAGGACAACAAATGTGTCACCAGGACAAGCAATGTATAACCAGGACAGCCAATGTGTACAAGGACAACCAACACGTCACCAGGACAACCAATGTGTCACCAAGACAACCAATGTGTCGACAAAACAACCAATGTGTTGCCAGGGCAACCAATATGTCACCAGGACAACCAATGTGTCACCCGGACAACCAATGTGTTACCAGGACAACCAGTGTGTCACCATGCCAACCAATGTGTCACCAGGATAACCACTGTATCACAAGGACAACCACTGTGTCACAAGGACAACCAATGTGTCACCAGGACAACCAATGTGTCACCAGGACAACCAGTGTGTCTCAAGGACAACCAATGTGTCACCAGGACAACCAATGTGTAACCAGGACAACCAGTGTGTTACCAGGACAGCCAATGTGTCACCAGGATAACCACTGTGTCACAAGGACAACCACTGTGTCATAAGGACAACCAATGTGTCCCCAGGACAACCAGTGAGTCACCAGGACAACCACTTTGGCACCAGGACAACCAGTGTGTCACAAGGACAACCAATGTGTCACCAGGACAACAAGTAGGTTACCAGGACAACCAATGTGTCACCAGGACAACCAATGCGCACCAGGACAACCAGTGTGTTACCAGGACAACCAGTGTATCACCAGGACAACCAGTGTGTTACCAGGACAACCAATGTGTCGCCAGGACAACCAGTGTGTTACCAGGACAACCAATGTGTCACCAGGACAACCAGTGTGTTACCAGGACAACCAGTGTGTCACCAGAACAACCAATGTGTCACCAGGACAACCAATGTGTCACCAGGACAACCAGTGTGTCACCAGGACAACCAACGTGTGGCCAGGACAACCAGTGTGTCACCAGGACAACCAGTGAGTCACCAGGACAACCAGTGAGTCACCAGGACAACCAATGTGTAACCAGGACAACCAACATGTGGCCAGGACAACCAGAGTGTCACAAGGACAACCACTGTGTCACCAGGACAACCAGTGAGTCACCAGGACAACCAATGTGTCACCAGGACAACCAGTGTGTCTCCATGACAACCAGTGTATCACCAGGACAACCCATGTGTCACCAGGACAACCAATGTTTCACCAGGACAACCAATGTGTCACTAGGACAACCAGTGTTTCACCAGGACAACCAATGTGTCACCAGGACAACCAGTGTGTCACCAGGATAACCAATGTATCACCAGGACAACAAGTGTGTCACCAGGACAGCCAATGTGTCACCAGGACAACCAGTGTATCACCAGGACAACCAATGTGTCACCAGGACAACCAGTGTGTTACCAGGACAACCAGTGTATCACCAGGACAACCAATGTGTCACCAGGACAACCAGTGTGTCACCAGGACAACCAATGTGTCACCAGGACAACCAGTGTATCACCAGGACAACCAATGTGTCACCAGGACAACCAATGTGTCACCAGGACAACCAATGTGTCACCAGGACAACCAGTGTTTCACCAGGACAACCAATGTGTCACTAGGACAACCAGTGAGTCACCAGGACAACCAATGTGTCACCAGGACAACCAGTGTGTCACCAGGACAACCAGTGTATCACCAGGACAGCCAATGTGTCACCAGGACAACCAATTGGTCACCAGGACAACCAGTGTTTCACCAGGACAACCAATGCGTCACCAGGACAACCAGTGTGTCACCAGCACAACCAATGTGTCACCAGGACAACCAGTGTGTCACCAGGACAATCAGTGTGTCACCAGGACAACAAGTGTGTCACCAGGACAACCAGTGTGTCACCAGGACAACCAGTGTGTCACCAGGACAACCAGTGTGTCACCAGGACAACCAGTGTGTTACCAGGACAACCAGTGTGTGGCCAGGACAACCAGTGTGTCACCAGGACAACCAGTGTGTCATCAGGACAACCAGTGAGTCACCAGGACAACCAGTGAGTCACCAGGACAACCAATGTGTCACCAGGACAACCAACGTGTGGCCAGGACAACCAGAGTGTCACAAGGACAACCAGTGTGTCACTAGGACAACCAGTGTGTCACCAGGACAACCAGTGTGTCACCAGGACAACCAGTGTGTCACCAGGACAACCAGTGTGTCACCAGGACAACCAGTGTGTCACCAGGACAACCAGTGTGTCACCAGGACAACCAGTGTGTCACCAGGACAACCAACGTGTGACCAGGATAACCAGTATGTCACCAGGACAACCAATGTGTCACCAGGACAACCAATGTGTCACCAGGACAACCAATGTGTCACAAGGACAACCAATGTGTCACCAGGACAACCACTGTGTCACAAGGACAACCAATGTGTCACCAGGACAACCAGTGAGTCACCAGGACAACCAATGTGTCACCAGGACAACCAGTGTGTCACCAGGACAACCAGTGTATCACCAGGACAAATAATGTGTCACCAGGACAACCAATGTGTCACCAGGACAACCAGTGTTTCACCAGGACAACCAATGTGTCACCAGGAAAACAAGTGTGTCACCAGGACAACCAGTGTGTCACCAGGACAACCAGTGTGTTACCAGGACAACCAGTGTGTCCCCAGGACAACCAATGTGTCACCAGGACAACCAATGTGTCACCAGGACAACCAATGTGTCACAAGGACAACCAATGTGTCACCAGGACAACCAGTGTGTCACCAGGACAACCAATGTGTCACCAGGACAACAAGTGTGTCACCAGGACAACCAGTGTGTCACCAGGACAACCAGTGTGTTACCAGGACAACCAGTGTGTCACCAGGACGACCAATGTGTCACCAGGACAACCAATGTGTCACCAGGACAACCAATGTGTCACCAGGACAACTAATGTGTTACTACAAGGACAACCAATGTGTCACAAGGACAAGGAATGTGTTACCAGGACATGGAATGTGTTACCAGGACAACAAATCTGTCACCAGGGCAACCACTGTGTCACCATGACAACTAATGTGTCACCAAGACAGCCAATGTGTCACCAGGACAACCACTGTGTCACCAGGACAATCAATGTGTCACCAGGACAACCACTGTGTCACCAGGACAACCAATGTGTAACCAGGACAACCTATGTGTCACCAGGATAAATAATTTGTCGCCAGGGCAACCACTGTGTCAACAGGACAACCACTGTGTCACCAGGACAACTACTGTGTCACCAGGGCAACCAATGTGTAACCAGTGTGTCACCAGGACAACCAGTGTGTTACCAGGAAAACCAATGTGTCACCAGGACAACCAATGTGTCACCAGGACAACCAGTGTGTCACCAGGACAACCAGTGTGTCACCAGGACAACCAGTGCGTCACCAGGACAACCAGTGTATCACCAGGACAAATAATGTGTCACCAGGACAACCAATGTGTCACCAGGACAACCAGTGTTTCACCAGGACAACCAATGTGTCACCAGGAAAACAAGTGTGTCACCAGGACAACCAGTGTGTCACCAGGACAACCAGTGTGTTACCAGGACAACCAGTGTGTCACCAGGACAACCAATGTGTCACCAGGACAACCAATGTGTCACCAGGACAACCAATGTGTCACAAGGACAACCAATGTGTCACCAGGACAACCAGTGTGTCACCAGGACAACCAGTGTGTCACCAGGACAACAAGTGTGTCACCAGGACAACCAGTGTGTCACCAGGACAACCAGTGTGTTACCAGGACAACCAGTGTGTCACCAGGACAACGAATGTGTCACCAGGACAACCAATGTGTCACCAGGACAACCAATGTGTCACAAGGACAACTAATGTGTTACTACAAGGACAACCAATGTGTCACAAGGACAAGGAATGTGTTACCAGGACAAGGAATGTGTTACCAGGACAACAAATCTGTTACCAGGGCAACCACTGTGTCACCATGACAACTAATGTGTCACCAAGACAGCCAATGTGTCACCAGGACAACCACTGTGTCACCAGGACAACCAATGTGTCACCAGGACAACCACTGTGTCACCAGGGCAACCAATGTGTAACCAGGACAACCTATGTGTCACCAGGATAACCAATGTGTCGCCAGGGTAACCACTGTGTCAACAGGACAACCACTGTGTCACCAGGACAACTACTGTGTCACCAGGGCAACCAATGTGTAACCAGGACAACTAATGTGTCACCAAGACAACCAATAAGTAACCAGTGTGTCACCAGGACAACCAGTGTGTTACCAGGACAACCAATGTGTCACCAGGACAACCAATGTGTCACCAGGACAACCAATGTGTCACCAGGACAACCAGTGTGTCACCAGGACAACCAGTGTGTCACCAGGACAACCAGTGTGTCACCAGGACAACCAGTGAGTCACCAGGACAACCAATGTGTCACCAGGACAACCAATGTGTCACCAGGACAACCAATAAGTCACCAGGACAACCAGTGTGTTACCAGGACAACCAGTGTGTCACCAGGACAACCAGTGTGTCACCAGGACAACCAGTGTGTCACCAGGACAACCAATGGGTCACCAGGACAACCAATGCGTCGTCAGTACAACCAATGTGTCACCAGGATAACCAATGTGTCACCAGGACAACCAATGCGTCACCAGGACAACCAATGCGTCACCAGGACAACCAATGTGTTACCAGGACAACCACTGTGTCACCAGGACAACCAGTGTGTCACAAGGACAACCAATATGTCACCAGGACAACCACTGTGTCACCAGGGCAACCAATGTGTCACCAGGACAACCACTTTGTCACCAGGACAACCACTGTGTCACCAGGACAACCAATGTGTCGCCAGGGCAACCAATGTGTCAACAGGACAACCACTGTGTCAACAGGACAACCACTGTGTCACCAGGACAACTAATGTGTCACCAGGGCAACCAATATGTAACCAGGACAACTAATGTGTCACCAGGACAACTAATGTGTTACTACAAGGACAACCAATGTGTCACAAGGACAAGGAATGTGTTACCAGGACATGGAATGTGTTACCAGGACAACAAATCTGTTACCAGGGCAACCACTGTGTCACCATGACAACTAATGTGTCACCAAGACAGCCAATGTGTCACCAGGACAACCACTGTGTCACCAGGACAATCAATGTGTCACCAGGACAACCACTGTGTCACCAGGACAACCAATGTGTAACCAGGACAACCTATGTGTCACCAGGATAAATAATTTGTCGCCAGGGCAACCACTGTGTCAACAGGACAACCACTGTGTCACCAGGACAACTACTGTGTCACCAGGGCAACCAATGTGTAACCAGTGTGTCACCAGGACAACCAGTGTGTTACCAGGAAAACCAATGTGTCACCAGGACAACCAATGTGTCACCAGGACAACCAGTGTGTCACCAGGACAACCAGTGTGTCACCAGGACAACCAGTGTGTCACCAGGACAACCAGTGTATCACCAGGACAAATAATGTGTCACCAGGACAACCAATGTGTCACCAGGACAACCAGTGTTTCACCAGGACAATTAATGTGTCACCAGGAAAACAAGTGTGTCACCAGGACAACCAGTGTGTCACCAGGACAACCAGTGTGTTACCAGGACAACCAGTGTGTCACCAGGACAACCAATGTGTCACCAGGACAACCAATGTGTCACCAGGACAACCAATGTGTCACAAGGACAACCAATGTGTCACCAGGACAACCAGTGTGTCACCAGGACAACCAGTGTGTCACCAGGACAACAAGTGTGTCACCAGGACAACCAGTGTGTCACCAGGACAACCAGTGTGTTACCAGGACAACCAGTGTGTCACCAGGACAACGAATGTGTCACCAGGACAACCAATGTGTCACCAGGACAACCAATGTGTCACAAGGACAACTAATGTGTTACTACAAGGACAACCAATGTGTCACAAGGACAAGGAATGTGTTACCAGGACAAGGAATGTGTTACCAGGACAACAAATCTGTTACCAGGGCAACCACTGTGTCACCATGACAACTAATGTGTCACCAAGACAGCCAATGTGTCACCAGGACAACCACTGTGTCACCAGGACAACCAATGTGTCACCAGGACAACCACTGTGTCACCAGGGCAACCAATGTGTAACCAGGACAACCTATGTGTCACCAGGATAACCAATGTGTCGCCAGGGTAACCACTGTGTCAACAGGACAACCACTGTGTCACCAGGACAACTACTGTGTCACCAGGGCAACCAATGTGTAACCAGGACAACTAATGTGTCACCAAGACAACCAATAAGTAACCAGTGTGTCACCAGGACAACCAGTGTGTTACCAGGACAACCAATGTGTCACCAGGACAACCAATGTGTCACCAGGACAACCAATGTGTCACCAGGACAACCAGTGTGTCACCAGGACAACCAGTGTGTCACCAGGACAACCAGTGTGTCACCAGGACAACCAGTGAGTCACCAGGACAACCAATGTGTCACCAGGACAACCAATGTGTCACCAGTACAACCAATAAGTCACCAGGACAACCAGTGTGTTACCAGGACAACCAGTGTGTCACCAGGACAACCAGTGTGTCACCAGGACAACCAGTGTGTCACCAGGACAACCAATGGGTCACCAGGACAACCAATGCGTCGTCAGTACAACCAATGTGTCACCAGGATAACCAATGTGTCACCAGGACAACCAATGCGTCACCAGGACAACCAATGCGTCACCAGGACAACCAATGTGTTACCAGGACAACCACTGTGTCACCAGGACAACCAGTGTGTCACAAGGACAACCAATATGTCACCAGGACAACCACTGTGTCACCAGGGCAACCAATGTGTCACCAGGACAACCACTTTGTCACCAGGACAACCACTGTGTCACCAGGACAACCAATGTGTCGCCAGGGCAACCAATGTGTCAACAGGACAACCACTGTGTCAACAGGACAACCACTGTGTCACCAGGACAACTAATGTGTCACCAGGGCAACCAATATGTAACCAGGACAACTAATGTGTCACCAGGACAACTAATGTGTTACTACAAGGACAACCAATGTGTCACAAGGACAAGGAATGTGTCACCATGACAACCAATAAGTAACCAGGACAACCAATGTGTCACCAGGACAACTAATGTGTCACCAGGACAACTAATGTGTCACCAGGACAACTAATGTGTCACCATGACAACTAATGTGTTACTACAAGGTCAACCAATGTGTCACCAGGACAACCAATGTGTCACCAGGACAACCAATGTGTCACCAGGACAACCAATGTGTCACCAGTCACCAGGACAACCAATGTGTCACCAGGACAACCAATGTGTCACCAGGACAACCAATGTGTCACCAGGACAACCAATGTGTTACCAGGACAACCAATGTGTCACCAGGACAACCAATGTGTCACTACAAGGACAAACAATATGTTACCAGGATAACTTATGTGTTTATAGGACAACCAATGTGTCGCCAAGACAAACAATATATTTATTTTATAATCCCAGGAAAAAAATATGCTGAGAGCCAACGTGCCAGAACAGTTCCCAGGAGAGAATACTTCTAATGTCTCAACTCCATAGATTTCCCAATGGTAATAACTAAATTGAAATTGATGTTAATGCTTTTACTGTCAAAATTTCTCAGAAAACTCTTATGTTTCCAAACAAATTGTACAATCTTGGTTTCCTTACTAGTACAGTGAGTACAGACATATATATCATCAGGTTATCTGGGTGTAAATTTCTCAAATCACTAGTAAAATAATCATACCAGTATGTATACATGTTGGAGTTCTGTGATCTCATACAGATAGAATCAACCCACCAGACATAAAGGCTACTAAGGACTTTTTCAATGAAATCATGGGAACAAGAAATAAGTTACAGAACATCCAAAGTATTCCATCCATTACCACAACCAAAAGGAGATATTGTCGACTGAGAATAAAAAGGTCATAAGTATAAAATTGGTATTTTGAAAAAAAAACAAGAAAAAACAGGGTCTGAAATTCACTCTTTACTTATGGTAAAACAAGCTTTTGTAACAACTTCATTTGATCATCATGATGCAGACTTCAAATATGTATCAGTCTTATACGGTTGTAAGTAGTAGTTACGACCTTCTCATTCTAAGCAAGCGATATCATCTTCTTTCATACGCTGATATGACCTTGTGGCTTCCAATAGACATATTATTATTCGTGGTGAATAAAAAATGTATAAAAAACATGAGTGAACATGACACCAGTTATATCAAATCTATATTTATAATGGGTTTAAAATAACTTTGCTATCAGGGAATTTTTCATGAACCAGTCCCAGTTTTACCTTAGAAATAATATTATTATCTTATCAACATATTTCAGGGAGCTGAGTCATTTACCACCAAAAAACTCAGTATTTGAGTATATACATTATTTAGAGTCTAAAGGACTGTATCCAGTGCTCAGTGCAAAACTATGGTATGTACCTGTATAAATGGATGTAGTAACCATGGTTTTGCACTGAGGCCCAGATATAGAAAGTATGAATCATGATGTGCTCATCTCAGAACATCATTACCAGTATATAGATAGGGATCATGACTAGGGTCTAGAATAGTATTACATCTTATCATAGTGCAGTTAGGTATCCCAGCTGTGGGAAATGCTGAAACTGATAGAATTTCTAGATATCACCAGATCTACCAGGTACCAGTATGTATGTTGTATGTCATTCTGCAGGTATACTAAACCAGAATACCTTGTAAATCCATCACAGACACTATAAATGTTGAATCATTTGTGACCATCAAAAAACATATGTCAATTATCAACATTGCAACATAAATAAGATACTGTAAAATTGTTTAATTTCGAAGGGACAAAATTTCGTGGTTTTGGTACAAAATACCATTTCGATGATCCTATTGGACGTTAATTTGTGGATTTTTCATTTCATGTAATAAATACAAAGGTCAAAATTATTGTTCAATGGGATTTGATTACGTGGCTGAAGGTGAATCTCGAAAAAAATGAATTTAATGTATGTGAAGACTCCAGTTTAACCCTGACTTATAACATGTACATGTATTTGAAGCTGCACTTCTCTATGACAACTTGCTTTACATTCACTCATTACTAGGTGAAATTATTGTCAGATTTGAATTAATTGCTAACGTCGTAATTATGATGTAAAAATATTGTGTTGAAAATAGCATTCAATTAACGCAATGGTTTTACTAATTAACTTTCTGCTACATCTTTATATATCTTCATTAATTAGATTGCATAATCATTTATAGATACCAGTTTTACTAAAAATATGAAATAGTAATCAATTAACATATTTAGGCCCTAAATTATGTTTTACTGGCTTGATTTCCATCCATATTACACAACAGGGGTATTACTATATTGTGTGTTTTTTTAGATAAAAATGTGTAATATTAAAATATAAGTAGCTATGTATTTATATTGACCAAAATCTATTTTCAACAGCTTTAAATAAGCAATTAGTAGTTAATTGAACCCAATAATTGATGCACCTGTCAATTACATGTCATTACATTCAAAATAGCAACCATTAATTTCATAACAAATTAATTAAAGGTTCATCATATAAATTTTATATTAATTGAAAATGGCCATCATTCGTGGAGATATTAACTCGAATGGCTTTAAATATTATCCAAATACAAATACATGTCATTTGTATAGCGCAAAAATTATGAAATCATATTCTATTGCGCTTTACACTAATATACATTCACTTGAAACATTCAATTTAAAACCTGAATTTTAGATCTGGATCCACTCAACAGGTGCCACGATTTCATAAAGTTTTAACCATGTCCCCACAGTAATCCAGGAAGTTATAAACATGGCTTATAGTTCTATGAAACCATAATATATAATATGCAAATGCTACATACAAGAAATTTATGTGTCCAGACAAATAACAAATTTAAGTGGTACTGTACTTTACTGGTATATCTCCTTTGGTTGAAGCTCATCATTATAATGTAAGTTGTGGTTTGGGTTTAAAAATATGCCAACCAAAGCCTTTATTTGCCAGTCAGCTTTCTGCTGAAACACGGCAAGCATATGCGTACCTCCACCCAATTTGAGCCCAGGTTTGCAGATAAGATGACACGCATGCTAACCACTGAGCTACGGAGGCAACATACTTAAGACACCAATCAACTGAGCTAGTGCTAGCACCACTGGTGAACCATTTTGAGGACTCGGTGAAAAACTACGGTACATGTAGCTACATCAAGTTAGAGAGGCATGTACCATAGTTTCGCACAGAGCCTTCGAAAATTTGGCTCTATGAGCCAACATTCATCTATTTACAATAAGACAACCAGTGTTGATGCAAGTTAAGCACAAGAGTCTAGTAGATTGGTATCACTTTCACCTCTCTTCTACAAGTGTGGGTACTCAACAACTCACAGTAAGTTCTCACAGATCTTCAACACCAATCTCTCAATATCTTGTTGTATATAATGTCAGACCTACAAATTAAGCCCTGTCATTCAAACATTTCACACTATCTCACAACCTACCAACAACCTGTCCAGGAGTTAATGAACATACAATATTATACATCAACTTGGCAACATGATGATTTCTCACAAAAACACCCAACAGATCCGAGTATTTTTGTGATATAAAAACTTGCACAAGAACACCTAGTTGGAGACAAGAATGTATTTTTTATGCTGGTGTATTTTTATGTTGATGTATTTTTTATGCTGATGTTAGATAGTAAACATGTGGATTATCTAACACTGTATCAACACATGTAATATAGCAGAGTAATATTGTAAATACTGACAAGAAATGAAGGGAGACAACTCTTACTAAATGCTTAAATTTTTTGGTTAAACCAAGGGAGACAACTCTTCCTAATACACAAGATAAGACAAACTGAGTTACTGTTCTTGTTATGATAAGATAGCAATATGTGGATTATCATTATATCAATACATGCTATATATGAAGAACTATCATAAATACTGACAAGAAATGAAGGGAGACAACTCTTTGCTAGATGCTTGGTTTAGTTAAACCAAGGGAGACAACTGTTTTCTTTTTATGGGATAAGACAGACAGAGATACTATTCTTGTAATGATGTTATATAGCTAGATTTCGAGCATTGAGCCATGACTGCTCTTTTAAAGTTTAATCCATTCACCGATAAACTGTAAATTGATCAATTACACACAGTAGTAAGTAGCACATCTTTAAATAATGACTTTTGAATAAATCACGGGTTACCCGCCCAAATAGACTCGTCTGCAAGTTCATGGTTCAAAATTGAACGATAGTAACATGTGGATTATCTATTATTATATCAACACATGTTATATACAAGGTAAGATATGAAGGGAGACAACTTTTTGCTGGATGCTTGTTTTAGTTAAAACAAGGAAGACACTGATTTCTTAACATTGGATAAGACAGACAGAGTTACTGTTCTTGTAATGATAAGATAGCAACATGTGGATTATCTATCATTATAACAACACTTGTAATATACAAATTAATATCATAAATACTGACAAGAATCGAAAGGAAACGACTCTTTTATACTTGATGCTTGTTTTAGTTAAACCAAGGGAGACATCTGTTTTCTTTACATGGGATACGACAGACAGAGTTACTCTTCTTGTAATGATGCTGCAGATTTTGATCATACCAATGTAGCATGAATGATTAGACCAGTAACTGTTGTTTCAAAAGCACTGTAGCAAAACAACTTACGTTTGGTAGGGGTATAATTATATACCTTAGTCTCACAAAAAGTCAAAGATCATGTGGAGGCAAACAGTTGTGGCAGAACTGAAGACCATAGGAAAAGTCCTGGGGAACAGTAGAAAAGTTGGCCACAGAAAGACGTCAGTCGAGGTCCTTTGTTGCTGTTTTACATGCCTGAGGGCATAACGGGCAGTAAGTATAAGTCATTCAGGGCTCAAACACTGAGAAAAAACACTCAACATGAGTCCTGCGTCATTATACCAGAATTGTTAAATGATACCAGTATATAAACAACATTTTTTTTAATTTCAACAAAATAATCTTACCTGTTTTTCATCATTACTATGTATAATACCTGAACACTTCATTCAGTACATGTGTAAGAATGATGTGCAGTTTCATGATTTACGTATCAAATCATGAACATGCATGTTACGGGTTAATGTAGGTAGTGCATGACTCTGCATACAGTTGTTAAACAATAAATCTGTCATGAATTTCTAACTGTTTCAACTTATTCATTATTCACAGTAGCATTTTCTTTGAATGTAAATGCAATAGTTAAAGGGACAGTGTGAAGACCAGGGTACTGTTTCATCAACAGACTTACGGAAATTGTAAACTTACTTTCAAATTTAAATTCTGTATATTTCTTTAGCTACAGCAACTTGGGGACATTATATTGTTTGTAGGAGTGCATTAAATGAAAATTTGATTAGTATTGCAGCTCCATTTATCACGTTTTTAAGTTGTAAAAGTATTATAAAACATTAAAATTTGATCGTAAGTTTAAGATTTGCGTAAATCTTTGATGAAACAGTACCCAGGAGCATGTTGCCTATGAATATACTGTAAAATCATTTAATTTCGTTGGGAATTTCGTGGTTTTGGTAAAAAAACCAATTTTGTTGGGGCTTGTATTCGTGGATTTTGCATTTCAGGTAATAAAACAAGGGTCAAAATTAATGTTCGTTGGGATTAAAGTTTGTGGTTGAGGTGAACCACGAAATTTAATCCCCCACGAAAATTAATGATTTTACAGTTACCAAAGCCCCAGGAAATAGCACAATCAAACTCTTTACCTAGCCTATGCAATGACAATTTTTCAGTGTACTGAGTTCCCTGAAAGCATACCATTTCTCAGCACTAATAATAAGTCAATGGACAGCTTGGTAGTCCTCGATTGTGCTTTGCTGTGCGCCTGTCTGCTATACTGTGATTGCATATCATTAACATAATTTTTTCACTTTTTAAAGCAAGCAGTTTTCTTTTACTACAGATCACTCTGTAGGGCTTACGTTAAAGATAAGAGTGATAAGTTAGAAAAAGAGAAAACTGCATATATATTTCATACTTGTAAGTAACAATTGACATTACGCCAGAGCAGACATCACTCCACCTGATTGTTTTCAAAAGCTGCTTGGCGAAGGTTTTCAAGTTAATCCATTGGACCATGTGATTATGATTTACCATTATAATTGATTTAAAGGGTAATGATTGACAGCTGGTGTAATGTCAATTGGTAATGACAAAGTGACCATTTATTCATTCATGTAGACATATGCTGGGAAACATTGTTCTTAGAAATACAACCGACTCTAACACGCTGTACATTTCACAGAAACAGTACACACACAATACTACTCATTGTAAACATTCTTAGTAAAAGTGACAACTTTTCAAGAACTTTTTACTGGTTAGATTATGTAACGTCCATCCCTTAACCGATACAACTTTTTCATTTTTATCATTTTTCTTTTTTTTCAACTATGACAATGACCCACCAAAACACGAAAATACTATAATAAAGTAATGGTAACGCGTACTTACATGCAACATTTGAAGCACTCCCCATGGTATAGTTTCCGTTTCCCGGTTTTGTTGGCCACAGAGATTTGATTATCGTCCTTGAATGGAAAGCCACAGCCACTGCAGATATCAAAATGTATTGGTTCAGAATTCCTGGAACTTCGTAAAATAACAGATTTCCGTAACGACACTGGTGATAATACATTTTCTGCATTTTTCTTCTTGCGACCAAATGTAGGTGACAAGCTACAATATCGCTGTAACAATGGAGCCTTGCCGCTTTTCCTTCCTGTTGCCGGGGAGCTTGTTAGCGATTGCGTATCCAAGCATTTTCTTGCATTGACCATTTCTGGGGAGGAGTCAGTGGAACTGTTCCCGCCAACACGATCAAATCTTCCCGATATATTAGTTGGCCTGTGTGAACGCCAGACTTTGTTCTTATTAAGACTCTGAAGCTCAGCTGGAGTAGTTACAGGTCGAGGCAGGCGGCGAACATTCTGACGCCTCTCCACCAGCGGAGACTCCTTTCTTGGTGTCACACTCTGCAACTTGACATTTGATGAAGAGTCATCCAGGTATAAATCCCCTGAAAAAATCACAAACTATCATATAGAGGGCTCACTGTAAAACGATGGTATGTGTCTCAAACAATTGATGTAGTTACCATAGATTTGCACTGAGCCCATGTTATTGAGTCTGACTTCTTCTAGATGTACAAGGTTTCCTAAACATAGGGCTAATATCAGTACAACGAGCACTATCATTCTGTTACCTCCCTTTCAACTAAATATTGAAGTCATTGATTACCTCCGATGGAAAGCGCTGCATAGTGCTAAATTGCCTGAGAAATAGACTCCAGCTGTCATGGTACAAATAGAACCGTAACACCCAAATTTAAACTTTTATACTTTTTTAACAATTACACAGCAGACAAGAACTTTATTACACGGTTTGTAAGAACTCATCATGTGAAACATTATCAACAAGACAAGATTCATTTTAAACATTCAAGAATTATACAAAAAATAAGTAAATAATTACTTTACAATTCCCAAAAATTCATGAGCTTTGATAACACAGCACACAGGACTCACAAATCATTATGAAGACATTAAAACTACACAGGACTTGCACCTTCAATGACATGCCAAATTCAAGGCCAAAATATGCTCAAGTTTTATATTGATCGTTTGATGAAACATTCATTTGGAGCTTATGAAAACTTGCCTGTGTTAGGACGAATTACTATTGGCCATTCAAAATGCAGGATGTTGCATCTAAGTTTGTTAGAACATAATTATTAAATAAATGTTAATGTCAACGTGGGCAAGAAACCTAAGCAATGAAACAGAACTGGCCTTAATATTTATAACAGAATTGTAACGTGTTAATTGTGGAACACATACACAAATACTGTTTTCACAAGACAATCAACATATTTAAAATCTATTGTCAGGTTACAAGTCAGAATGGGTTAACCCTGGCTAAACGCCCACTGACTACCACTCCCGCCCGCGAAATGTTGCCATACAGTTCATGAACTATTCACAAATAGTAGATGAGAAACCCATTAAAATTTGTCAAACATCTGGACACATGTCATGCTGGCAGCCATTTTGAAAATCTGTGATGTCATCAATACAGCCCCCCATCCTCGGTGAAATTGCCAGGAAAGCGGCCGGGTTTTAACCTTCCAGCTGCCCTGGAGATTTTACCATAAAACTGTCCCCCACAGGGCTGTGGAATGGCCATGGTTTTGACAACTCAAAAGTAAAATTCCGGCCCATCCCAGGGGGTGGGGGTGCGGTAGATGCAACTGACTAGTGCATTAAAGTAGTTAAAGGGCTTTAAATGTGACGTAAATGAAAGTTTTCTGTTGATTAGATGGGATGTAACAAATATCTATGGTATATTCGTTTTGTACTTTTGTTTAGGAAGGAAGTAAATGAACAAGTAGGACAATTATAAGAAGTCACGAAATATAGTCACCAAAAGGATATAAGCCATCAGTGATTATCAGAAGATATATAAGTATGTGTGAGTAGGTTACACATATACAGATGTACATGAGTTCATTATGTATTACAATTATATATATGTCTGATACTTTACACTTAAATATTATGGTATCCATCGTACTTGACAAACTATCAGGTGAATTAAGAGCCAATGAAAACTTGCTTGTCTTCTTACGTTTGAGAATTGTTCACATTCAAATAAATAATGAATTTCATCCCCAATTTTGTTTCTACAATAGTTACAAGTTCTTTCAATAATCAATATTCTTATCCTGTTTCCAGTCTTACATGTTTTGTAACTTTTTAACCAATGGAACGCTTAGGCCACAACAAATTGATCATGCGTTCGTCGGGAGCGCCCGCTCCTGATTTTTCCAAAATGAAAAATAAATATTTAAATTTAAATTATTGCGCCCGCACCTGAGAAAACCACGCGCATGTGATTTTTTCCTACATTTTTTTTTTATTATTTTGCCGCTAGCATCAATATTTACAAATTACCAAAAATAAAGCCAACTTGTTTATAATTTCGTCACTCACTCACTGTTATTACAGAATATGTTCTGGGAAAGCGCGCTCTGCTGAGGATGTTAGTTACTCGATTAATTTTAGCAGTAAATTGTTGCACACTAAAATCGTGTGTAACTTTTTACGCAAGCGTCTGGTGAAATGATGAACCTGTCTGAATATTATGCCCTTTACAAAAAACACGCATAGGTGTATAAACGTAGTAAAATGGGAAGAATTGCGATTGCGGAATGAACCAACAAGCGTGTCTAGATATGTTTGTATTCATTATTATTACTAGTATTCCGTACTACCGACGAAATCATGAATTGTCACCCATTTTCGCGACAATGCCGTCTCGTTTATACATGGTCCGTGGTATGTGATAATAACAGTTTTATGCGTCCCGGACACGCAACGCACATGTTAATAAGTTTCTATACTGTATCCTACATAATTTCATCAGGGATTTTAAATACTGTTCATAGAGAAACCTTCAGAAGGTCCTACTTTCATCAGAGTTAAAAAAAATTGATAAAAATAGTTTGCTCTAATTTTTGCACTAAATGCTGTACTTTTCAGTCACTTGCTAAAATTCCAGCTAGATCTATTACAAATGGATAAATAACAGCTTATGTAAGATTTCATACTGCAGTTCTCAACATCTGTCATAACATTTTACCACGGTGGTCGAGTGGTAAGATGCTTAACTCCTGATCGAGAGGTCCCGGGTTCGATTCTCAGCCGTGACACTTGGTCATTTTTAGAAACGCTTTTTAGTGTTTCCCAACCAGCTAGAGGTGATCCTGGTTGGAAACCCAGAGGTAGTCTTGCGTGTATCGGTGCTTTACACCGGGCACGTTAAAGAACCAAGGAATTTATTCGAAACGAGCTAGGGTATCACACCCAGATTCCTTGTATCTCGCCTCTGTCTCTAACATTTGCCATAATGCCCCAGAGTGGGACCTGCAAATTACATGGAAGAAAGAAAGGACCTTGTATATCCCTAAGGGAAGTGTGTTTGATGTGGGGCTAGATCCTATGACGGTAACCTTGCATAGCATTATGCATCGGTGCGCTACTAACAGTGCTAAATAAACAGCCGTCTGAGCATGATGTATCATTACAAGAACAAAACTATACAGCTTGATGCTTAGTTGATGTGAATCTTTAAGTTTAACCACTGGTCACTCAGTGCATTTGTGTTCATTATAATTTATATGTATGTGACAATGTCTGCTCACAATTACCTTGAATACCTGTATTCCGGTAAAATAATTTGATAAATCCTACACAACATAACAAGAAATGTATAACAATCATTTATGTGGCCTTATTTCTTATTTAAGCTGTTGTAATAGACACTATTTCCTAAAAATGGGTGCATCAGAAATGAATAGGGCACTTTTGCTCCTTCACACGCTTTCAAAAATGGCATTTTCAAAAATAAATTTATAAAAATTTATTTCGCTCCTTCGCTCGCTCTCAATTACGGGTTTTTCAAAAATAAATATTTAAATTTATATTTCGCTCGCTCGCCCCTAATTTTTGCCAAAATAATCCGTAGAACCAAAAATTAATTTGGTGTGGCCTTATAAACAACTTTTGAGGTGACAAGCCAATGAAAACATGTTTAACAAATGTTTGACCAATGGAATGCTTATAAACAAACTTTGATGTGGCCAGCCAATGAAAGCATGTTTTATAAATGTTTGACCAATGGAATGCTTATAAACAAACTTTGATGTGACCAGCCAATGAAAACATTTTTTATAAATCAGCCATTCTCCAGGAAAACCAGGCTCAGTAACAAAATTGTGAAAATGTTGATACTCTATGGGTAAAAAGAGGAGACGCTTGTGAACAGTTTTTGAAAAATTGAACAAATTATTCCTTACATTTACAAAGTTAAGGACTTTTGAAACCAACCACTACCGCCTACTATATAAGTGACGTTGCGATAAGTGATGTTAATCTCTCCGTTTTTGACGTAACGTCAACTGGCAATTCAAAGATGACGTAAACTTTTATAATTGCGGCACATTTTTGTCATATTCTTATTTTAATAAATCACGTCCAATTTGTGAGTGTTTGCTTGCAGGGAAAAATAGCAAGTGTTTTTAGCTATTTAACCCTTGTTAATTCCTTGATATGAGTACTTTCTAGAAACCGATCACCATAGCAACGACCAAAGTTATTTTAACACAATTTTAAAGAATATTTGAAGCCAATGGAATGTACTATATTATCCAATTATTTAAATATGAAATCAAAGGACACTTGTTTTTTCTCATTTTAGAAATTTTACTAAATTTATCTTATTGCATAAATACAATACATTGTCATTAAGCCCGGTTTTCCTGGAGAACGGCTCAAATGTTTTACCAATGGAATACTTATAAATCCAATTTGAGGTGACCAGCCTACAAACATGAACCATTGGCTAATAAACTTTTGATGAATGGTACCATTAAGTTTCAACATGTATGAAATTTGATAGTATTAATACCCTATAGAATTTTGGATGTAAAAATACTTAATAATTACAAAATGCTAATGTTTAACAAGTTATAGGGGATTTAATTGCGCCGCGTAGCGGGGCTATTGAAAATACCCAGACCGGTAATAGGCGAACGTGCATATCTTCGTTGAGTTTCTGCAGGTACTAATGCTTTCAAAAAAAAGTTATTTCCGGTAAAAAATTTCAGGCAGTTTTCCGAGGTGAATAGTCCTTGGAATATAAAAAAAATAGTAAGCTGTAAACGGTTGAGCATATCGTTCTCTTTCGATTAAATATCATTTTTAAAAAATGTGTAATAAATAAAACAAAGGGAAGTAAGAAATACCCTGTACTCTACTGTACTCCGCTTTACGTGTCACTAGCCAATTGATTGCAAGCGTTTGCGAGATTTTCATGCGCCCATTCCACATGGAAGATGTTTTAAGAATCATCAAAAATAAAGGTGAAATTTTCATTTAAATAACCGATTTATCATGACAGTACTCGATCTCCGAGGAAAATGGTCTTTGATAGACATTTTTACGTAGTTTTACAATGATATCAACACTCAGATCATACCAGATGCTTGAACGTAAGTAGGCTACAATTCGTTCCATGTCAACAATGCAAATCAACAATTCTATGTCTCAATGTATAGCTTGTTTGAAAGCAATGTTTATAAGATTATTTTGTTACTGTCAGTGTGTACAGGGTGTCCAAAAAGAAAGTATACAGTTTCGGGGTATTTTTATCAACGCTTAATGTTCTGCTATCGCAAAGAAATTTTGCACATGGTTAGACAAAAGATGTAAGTTTTTTCTGGTACCAGGTTGAAAATTGTACCTCGAATAATTTTTAAAAAATGTCAATTTCCAAAAAATACCTTATTTTGACCGTGACGTCATTTTGACGTAATTTACAAAGTTTTCACAATTTCTGTCTGTCTCATGTTTCCCGTCTTTAAAAGTGTTGTTTACATTTACACAGATTCTACATACTGGTCTTCTTAAATTGCATTTTGATGTTGATCAGAAGAAAAGTTGTGTATATTAGCATTTGATTGCATATAAGTGATCTCGGATAGTCCAAAAGAAAAACAATTCCACATGAATTAAGATTCGGACTGTGGGTGGGCCATTCCACCCTACAGTGGGATTTGCTAGAAATTATTTTGACACCAAATGTTTCTTGTAATTCACCCAACACCGTACATTTCCATGTGTCACTCTGGCTCCACTTGCATGAACCATACAAGATTCAAAACTAAGGTTTCGCTGCGGAGTTCAGAGAGAACTTGTTTGACAAAGGCAAGTAACACAATGAGTTTACTTCTTTCTAGTTTGTTATCGAAATCGCAAGTGAATAGCCTATTAAAAGCCATCAAACATGCCCATGCTCGTGAGACACATCATATATATATATAATATCAGTTTAGACATTTGTGAAATGCAATGCAAATTTCCAAGAATTCCTGCAAGACGGGAAACACCAGAAATACAGGAATTGTGAAAACGTCGTAAATAACGTCAAAATGACGCTACGGACAGAATACGGTAATTTTAGAAAATTTACTTTTTTAAAAAAAGTATCCAAGTTACAAGTTTTAAACTGATGCCAGATAAAAATTTCATCTTTTGACTAGTCATGTGCTTAATTTCTTTGCGATAGCAAATCGTTAAGATTGTATTATAATGCACTGAAACTGTATACCGGTACTTTCTTTTTGGACACCCTGTATAAGACTTATGTACCAGTAAGTTTCATCCACAGCACCTCAGCCCCGGGTGAAGGGGCGCTCTGGGATTTTGAGTTGTCAAAATCAACAGCCCTTCTACGGCCTGCAGGGGAAGCTGATGGTAAAATCTCCCGCATTTCCCCTGACATCTACCGGTAAATATTGTCTCTAGGCTATTGGTTTTCGCAGAAAAAATCCTAAATTTCCCCTGCCTTGCAGGGGAAGCTGGATGGTAAAAACATGGCTGTCTCCCTGGCTATCCGCCATGGATCTCGTGGTCGGGGGGAACTGTGGATGCAATTGACTGGTGCATTTTTTATTTGTGGTGGACAAACTTGTGTACTGGGAGGGTCCATACGTTGTCGCTTATGTAATACCTTCGATTTTCCAAGTGGATAAGGACGAAAGACAAACATGGGAGGCTGTAAATTATCTATATTCGAAATATAAATAAACCATCTAATAGTACAAGGTACGTCTTTGATTTTATTGAATTGGAATCATATTATGACAATTTGATTGATTGACTTGTGTGCTGTATAAAGATTACAATTCACAATGATTGCATGCAACCTAGCAGTTATCTAATATTTATTAAATACCCATTATAGGCAATGCCTTAGTTCATATTATTTAATATCAGTTTGCTTGTTTATGGGATATATACAGGTATCTTTACCAAAATTAAGTGCATATTTGACAATGTTATTGTTGTGCAATAAGCCTTAATGTGAGGCAGTCATTTTAATGCAGTTATTCCATAATTCAAAGGCCCACGCTCGCTTCAAATATTTTTATTCAACTTGAATTGAATGTCCTCTTCATACATCACCTCTTAGGATAAATTCTGCCCCCCTATGTTCAAGGTAGAATCAAGTGATAGAATGGTCCCAATGGCAAACGCTTTCATACAGTTTTGTAACTGGTACAAAACGTAACATTTCATCACGTGATTCTACCTTGAACGCAGAGCTTGGGTGGTATTAAATATTGATCTTATTTATTTTGAGATAAGTATAGCAGTACCACATCATATCACATGTTACTGATCAGGAGTTTATTAGGGTGTGATCTGATTGGTCACCCTTAACTTTGATTAAAGTAAGATCAATATAGAATACTACCCTAAGTGTTCATAATTATTATAAGGATTCTGAATATTTACCTTTCACTGACATATCTCAAATAATCCGGATTTCTAGAAGACAAAATTTTCTTCGCTTTCACCAAGTAAAATTTAAAAATAACAGCCCTCAAAAATTGGTAATTTTCTTTTAATTATTCAAATCCTTAAAATTCTTAAATACTTAAAAGTATCTAAATATTCATCACTTAAATAATATCCTGGTTTAAAGATATCAAGTAATATTCGAGATGACACTAAAATGATGTAATGATGCACATTTAATATCCTGATGAAATCACTAACAAAATACCCTGAGAAGTACTTAACACTCAAAATTAGTACAAAAAGTTACAATTTTGTAAATAAATGTTAAAAACAACCAAAATACCCAGAAGTACTTAACACATTAAAATGCTACTAAAAGTAAAGATCTTGCATATAAAATGTCAAAAACATAATCTTTATCACAATACTATAAACTGATTGACACAAGAGTCAAGTAGATGAAATACTTGCAAACAATAGGGTTAGGAGAATATGACATGATCCTTGACCTTCTATTGTCACCATTTAACAGCTACAATAATTATATTGTCTATATTTATAACCCCGTTATAAGGACCTTTATTGCACAATTTGCATGTGGAAGTTAATATATCCAACATCAAGAACCATGTAATATTGGTGGCTTAGAATGAAACCTTATAAGACTGATACATATTTAAAATCTGCATTTATAAGGTGCTTCATAGAGCCTCTTTTCAAGAAAATCAGAACTTGTCATGTTGACCAAACTTAAGTTAAAAAAGCATGTTTTTCCATATGAAAGAGTAATTTTCAGACAGTTGTTTTTTCTTGTTTTCTCAAAATAACGATTTTGTACCTAGGACCTTCTCATTCTAAGCCAGCAATACATTCATACATAAAGGTCAAGAGTAGGCCTAGGTCAAATTCTCTATTACAATATAAGAGGATGATTATAATTCTCACAAACAAACTGATTCAGAAGTGAAGAGGCCGATCTGTAATGTTCGAGGTTTATCTATGTATAATTAAGTTTTAATAAAGCTATGGTGACCAGGAACTGAGACAATGGTGCACCATATTTGGTATGACCACACTTGACATGACTTCCTCCTGGTACTTAAAGAGGACTAGCTATGTTAATTAGGCTAGCTTTAGTTTTTCACCATTTTATCTGAGCTACTGACCATGCAGTGTCATTTGATTTCTTAACTGCTGAGCATGGTTTTTATTTGCTGGTAAGCTTTCTGCTGAAATATGGCAGGCATATAAGAGTGTCTTCAATCGGCTTTGAACCCAAGTCTCCAGATTAGAAGCCAATAGCACTAACCACTAAGCTACGGCGTGCATATACCTTTAATAATAGGATGAAAATGTTAGGCAACACAGATGTACTGTAAACCTAACCATTAATTTAACCTTGCCTCATAACAACATGACTATAAGTATTCTGGAAATGATGACAGTATTTAACTTCCTTACACTTCAAATATCACTTATACACACAAATGACCATTATGTTATATTGTATTAATTGTGAAAGTATTTGTTACAACTTTGGGGATGGGGAGGTTGTTGATCTACAGAGAGGGGTGGGGAAGGGGTGACGGAAGAATATAAATATTTTGGTAGCATGAACAACATATTTCTTAGAGGTAGTGTTCAGTTTTGTGGATAACTGTAAGGCTTTTACAAAGTTTGACTTTAAAGATTCAAACTAACTTTTTAAAACTAGCTCTAAGAGAAAGGAAATCAGCAAAAAATAAGCATAGATTGAAAATCATAGGAATCTTTGAAACTGTAAGCTCAATAATCATTGTACTGAAAATGTAGACAGACATAAGAAAGATTTTGTTAGTTAAGAATGCTGGTGGTCATGTATATACATTTTACAATGGACATGAAATCACCATCAGGAAATTATCCTCCAAATCAATAAATGGTTTAACAGAACGAGATATACATTTCATTTCCTGTTTTTACATTAACAAGGAAAAGGTCAATTCAAAACTGTTTGATAACTGCGAACTCAAAGATAGAACAATGTTCAACACTTAATCTAAAGCAAAACATTAAGTCAGTAAAGTATTTTCCACTATTTTAAAGGGAGACAATCATAGCATCAGATTTCACAAAGATCTGTTTGAATTAGCTCCCTTGGTATGAAAGTCAAATTAATTTTGTAAATAATCACCTCATTTTGAAGGAACTCTTTAAAACGTTAACCAGTTCTAAGAAGAAGAAAATTCAGACAAAATAAAGTTTAGAAAATCAAAACCAAAAAAAACCAGTAATTTTTTGAAAATGAAATTCTCCTTGTCAGTATTTCTTAGTAATTTTTAGATTACATTCTAGCAATCAATTTATATAACTGGCTTACAACGGGAGATAATATATACCTTAAGTGCCCACCAGCAATCTATTGAATGGATGTTACAATAAAAACCTGCGAATAGACACATTTCAATATGACAAAACCATTCACATGTTAGTGGCCATCCTGGTGGTCCACTGGTAATTTATTGGTTGAACAAACTAGTTACTGACCAATAACTCACTGTATGTCACTTTGCGTATGATTGCCCCAATATGTAAATATGAAATGTGTCTTTATTGTCAATTCAATAAGTAATACTAATGAGGGAACTATCCCACTGGAAAGAATAGCGGTGAATACCCAGTAAAACCCAGTATATTTACAACCGTTCTCATTTGACTTTGGAAGGACTGTAGCTAGCTAGCTTGTGGGCATACTAGTACATAGAATACCTTTGCATACAAAATATGATCCAACAGACAAGTTTAACAAATGAGGCATATATAAAATACCTGAACACTGGGTTGGAGGACTGCTACTTCTATGTACCCAACCAGTAGTGCGAGGTGAGCAGCCATTTAATGATTCCACCAATCTTCTCTGTTCATACTTGTACATATCCTGGGTATGTAGATCTATATCATACATGTTCTGGGCACACTGTTGTATCCATTGTAGATCAATCGGATTGGAATGTTTCCCTGGTTGCCACGGAAACCCATTTTCGTTTTGATCATACCCGAAATGTGGTTCTGTTCTATTCTGTACTGATGAGTTATTCTGCAAAAGATATATTGCTGGTTAAGAATGAGAAGGTCGTATCTACTTACGACCTTATACGACTCTTAATACATTTTTGAAATCTGCTTCAAAATCTGCTTCTTATAATAGGCTAGTGGCTAAACCTCAAAAAGTGGCTTAGAAATGGGTGCAACCCCTCCCCATGGTAGAGCATTTCACAACCTGTTTTTCATTGAAATGGGTGGTCTTGGGCGTCGGAAAACGATGGTTGTGAATTTTGGATCAATGTAGGTCATTATGAAAATCGACATTTTATGTGTGTTTTTAAGCGTTTTGAGAGGCAATTTTACGACACATTTTGTCCATGTACAGAACAAGGCAGATACCATTTTACTCAGGAAAAAAAATGCACATACATAATTATTGTTGTATCATATCACAATATGGTTGTTTTATAACATAATAAAATTATAACTCCATACTAGCTTGTAAAAACCTATTTTGGGGGTAAAAACATTAAAAAATAGAAACGAAAAGTGCAAATTTTAGGAATCGGTGTACCACAATTTCATACATCGATCTTTTCGAAATACAATCACTTGGGTGGGAAGGTAGTAAACTGCAGTTTGATATATCAAAAATCTATTCATCAACTATTACTCAAATTGCGATAATTTTGGGGTTAAATTGTTAAAACGCATAAACGAAAACTGCGAATTTTAGGAATCGATGCACCACAATTTTTTATATCAATATATTCGAAATAAAATCATTGGGGTGGGGAGGCAATAATCTGTAGTTTAATAAATCCAAAATATAAAGACCAGCTATTACTCATAATGCGACAATTTTGGGGTTAAATTGTTAAAAATCATAAACGAAAAGTGCGAATTTTAGGAATCGGTTCACAACAACTTCATTTTTCGATCTATTCGAAATACAATACCTTGAGTGGGGAGGTAGTAACATGAAGTTTAATATATCAAACATCTATTGACCAGCAATTACTCAAAATGCGATAATTTTGGGGTTAAATTGTTAAGAAGTATCAAAGAAAAGTGCGAATTTTTGGAATCGGTCGACTTCAATGCCGTCTTTCATTTCATTTGATAATTAATCACAGCGATATGTAGGTATGAAGGTCAGGTTTAATACGCCGAGGTCCTACTTGCTGAATTATGTGCAAAACTCACTAAATTCGGGGCAAAATGACTCAAAAATAAGCGAAACATGCGAATTTTTGGAATCAGTAGATTTCAGTTTCATTTATGGTGTAATGTGAAACCAAATCACTTCCATGAGTACATAATAATATGTAGTGTAAGATATTAAAATATCTTAAGCATTGGTACACGGCAAAATGAGATATTTTTTGGTAAAACATCACGAAAAGTGAACAAAGTCGTGAATTTTGAGAATCGGTAGACGTCAATGTCATTAATGATTTTATTTGATGTTGAACAATTATGGCGTGTATGTATAAAGTCCAGTGTGAAACATGACATGTAGCGTCTGGTTTTTGTTGAAATGGATATATTTTGTTCAACATCCTCTAAAATATAAACGAAATCAGGGTGTTTGGAATCAGCAGAATACAAATTCATTCATAGTTTAGTATTCTGATTGGAACAAAGTAAATTTAGTTTAAGATATCTTGAATTAAGTGAATTTGCAATTGTATACAATTCAATGTTTTGTGGTTAAGTCGTACAAAATGTACGACAGACGAAAGGCAATCAAATAAGCTCATCATGAACAATTGGTGCCCTAATGAGCTGAAATATTACCACAACATCTGAATTTCCAAGAAATGTTCCAATGTGTTTTCATTAGTAGATTGATCTTCCTAGCGATAAAGGATACCAAAATCGCCTATTGTTACAACCATCATGAGTCCTACCGGATGCTCAACAGTAAATACGTACATGTATATGAAATATTGTGCTTAAGAGTTTCAAACCGAGTATACCAATAAAACTATAAATATCAAATGTCACCACAGGTATACGCCAAGACATTTTAAAGACTGCAACTATTTAACCGAACCTAATTATTATCTATATAGAACAAATATTAATTAATTGGTACGTCCCACTGAGGAAATTCTCATCAGCGACGTGGATTTAAAATTTAATGCATATCATTGGAATATCCCGGTGTAGGTCTACTCGCGATGTAAATGTACATTTCTCATAACTTTCAAGAAACTTCCCCTAGTCCAGAGCATCCACCCGAAGCTCATTTAGTTTCATCGAGAGTACATCGCCACCGAGACTAATATGCTCTAGTCGTAATTTCTGAACCACTGCAGGTTTAAATTACAATCATAGCTGCTTCGTTAGGCAGGTTTGAAATAGCTAATTGGTTTATTGCTCTTATAACCAGCGCTGGTCCACATCAGATCATGCGCATGACTTATAATTATATGTCTGTACAAATACCTACATATTCATGTACTACTTGTTGGTGGTCACCACCCCCATAACCCCACAATTGAACCCTACCATATTGCATACATGTACGGATATATATTTGTTCACATGATATTTACAAACAAGATATGTTTATGTTTAGTTCGATTCGGTTCGGCTTTGTTTCGTTCTGTCCTGTTTTGTTCCGTTTGTTATAGATTGATATTATGTTATTTTATTCAACTGGAGGTAATGATGTTGTTTAAATTGTTTAATGTTGTTATATGTTACCCTTGACTATGACACCAATAGAAAATGGGTGTTTTAGTAGATTTAGAACTATCGAC
This sequence comes from Spisula subtruncata, assembly GCA_963678985.1. Classification (NCBI taxonomy): domain Eukaryota; kingdom Metazoa; phylum Mollusca; class Bivalvia; order Venerida; family Mactridae; genus Spisula; species Spisula subtruncata. The sequence continues at coordinate 30,490,592 of OY787669.1, forward strand.
ATTGATTAAAACTTACATAATTCCACAAAGTATCGGGTGTGCGACATGTTCCTCGTCAACACCTTCATATCATGCTTCTAATGAACTATTGTAATTAATTTGTTAAACACTTCGTGGCTGGACTTGTTGGGTTAATTATGTATACTAAACTTATATCAAACGTGTTCGAAAGGCTAACTAGCATAGCCTGGAGAGTGGGAGGGCCAATTCAGAGCTCCACGTAAACTGTCCTTTTCCGTATAGTCGATTACATGAGCAGTACAATGACGGACATAATACAAGATATGATAACAAACGTATATTCAAAGCCCCAGTGTCATTGTTGTTTGATGATCCTGACAGACCTTTATTATTGCGAGTAGTAAAATTCGAAACCTGCTTTTTAAGTGACATCAAATGTTTACATTATGACATCTGCCTACCCATTCGGATGATGGTCAAGTACGCCCCCCCCCCACTTCCATTACAGTCATACTATATTGTTCGATATGTTAGTATAACGTTACTATGGTCATAAAACATACAGTAAGTTTACTATATGTTCTTACTGTGTAATTTGATTAAATTATCATGAATCAATTTTCCTGCATCAATGCCGATAGTCACATTAGGTGATCCCTCGTTTTCGTTACATCATAGCATGACCTATCGGTGAAGTCAATGCATTGTAGTTGACTCAATCATCAATTAGAGAAAAGTATCCAAACTACAAAGGTCGTTTTGAACGAGCATGATCCATGACATGGAGCGTATACATAGTCTTCGCGAACACACATCTAACTCCTTTGTGAAGCATTGACCAAAATTATTATTTTTGAATTGGATGAAATGAAAGCTGTTTGCGTTGTTTTGGTTAATTCGAAGTAAGGATCATGTGTCAGAGAGCTTGAATCATTAGATCAAGCTGCCATGGTAATCTATTTTGTCAACACCGTGTAGTACCGCCGATTTCCATGGACGGGTTTTCACTGGTTGAATACCACAGACGAACCTTACCTGGCAGTGAGTAGTACCTCACTCATTATGAATAAGTTGAAGCTTACACCAAATGTTTTTTGTACCCCAAAAAATTGCCCATACTGTACGATAGACTGGGGCAACAGTTTTGAAAGCTTAAATTACATATTACTTAGCACATTTTGTTGTGATTTGTTATCAAATCATATCATGACACTGTATTCAACCAATTCCGAAACTTTACAGTCTTAGCTTATTTTTTCGCCTTTTTATCCAAAAATATCTCAATTAAAACAATAGCCAAATGCTATATTTCTGATGTTTTAAATTGTATGTTATTTAAAAAAATGTCACAGTTCTTCAACGTCAAATAAAATCATTAATGCCATTGAAGTCTACTGATTCTCAAAATTCAAGATTTTGTTCATTTTTCGTGATGTTTTACCTCAAAATATCTCATTTTGCCGAGTACCTAGGCTTTAGATATTTTAAGATATCTTAAACTACATAGTATTTTGCACTTTTGAAGTTATTTGTTTCAAATTACATCATGAATGACACTGTAATCCACCAATTCCAAAAAATCGCATTTTTCGCTTATTTTTGTGAAGTTTTGCCCCAAATTTTGCGAGTTTTGCACAAGAGTCAGTAAATTAAAGAAGGACCTCGACGTATTCAATATGACCTTCATACCTATATATCTCTGTGAATAATTATCAAATAAAATGAATGATGACATTGTAATCGACCGATTCCAAAAAATCACACTTTTCGTTGATACTTCTTAACAATTTAACCCCAAAATTATCGCATTATTAGTAATAGTTGGTCAATATATTTTTGATATATTAAACTATAGGTTACTACCTCCCCATCCAAGTGATTGTATTTCGAATATATCTATATATGAAGTTGTCGTGGACTGATTCCTAAAATTCGCACTTTTCGTTTATACTTTTTAACAATTTAACCCTAAAATTATCGCATTATGAGTAATAGTTGGTCAATACATTTTTGATATATTAAACTATATGTTACAACCTCCTCACCCAAGTGATTGTATTTCGAATATATCAATATATGAAATTGTAGTGCCTCGATTCCTAAAATTCGCAGTTTTCGTATATGTTTTTTTAACAATTTAACCCCAAAATTATCGCAATTTGAGTAATAGATGGTCAATAGATTTTTGATATGTTAAACTACAGATTACTACCTTCCCATCCAAGTGATTTTATTTCGAATAGATCGATATATGAAATTGTGGTGCACCGATTCCTAAAATTCGCTTTTTTCGTTTCTAATTTTTAATGTTTTTACCCCAAAAATACAATTTCTCAAGCTCGTATTGAGCTGGAATTTTTTTATGTTATAAGAGACCCATGATGTGATACGATTCAACAATAATAATGTATGTGTATTGTTTTTCCTGAGTAAAATGGTATCTGACTTGTTCTGTACATGGACAAAATATGTCGTAAAATTGTCTCTCAAAACACTGAAAAACACACATAAAATGTCGATTTTCATAATGACCTACATTGATCCCAGATTCACAACCATCGTTTTCCAACACGCAATACCCCCCTTTTCAATAAAAAACAGGTTGTGAAATGTTCTACCATGGGGAGGGGTATCCGACCAAAAAGCACCCCTCGGCCACTAGCCTATAAGTGTATTGTCATGTTGACCAAAATGACATTTTAAAAACTTGTTTTTCCATAGGTAATTATGGAAGGCCGGTGCGCCATGCTAAATGGGAAATGACAATTGCTAAATGCCAATTGCGAAATGCCAATTTATGTGAAATGACAATTACGAAATTCCAAAAGCATAACTTTTATAAGTGGAAAAAAACCATATAAGGAAAAATGTCAGTAATAATAATAATATCAGCTTGACAAGCTGGTACAATATTTAATATAATAGGAAATAATTCTAATAATAAATCTCAGGTGCTTTATAGTACAGTCCTTTCTGCTAATTGCTAAATGCCAATTGCTTAATGCCAATTGCCAATTGAGAAATGTTAATTGCTAAATGCCACAGTTTCACAATTGGTATATAGCAATTGCTAATTAGCAATTGGCATTTAGCGATTAGCAGAAAGGAAGCACATGAGATTTATTATTAGCATTATTTCCAATTATATTGTACCAGCTTGTCAACCTGATATTATTATAATGCGTGCCTCCGTAGCTCAGTGGTTAGTGTGCTTGCCATCTAATCTGGCGACCCGGGTTCAAATCCGGGTGGAGGTACTTGGCATTTCGCAATTGGCATTTCACATAAATTGGCATTTCGCAATTGGCATTTAGCATGGCGTACCGGCCTTCCATAGGTAATGAGTAAATTACGGAAGTTTTCTCTTGTTTTCTCAATATATATCGATTTTGTAGTTACGACCTTCTCATTCTAAGCCATCGATATGCATTGTCAATAATATGCCATCCAAAATTTAGCATGTACATATAATTTTAAACGATTTCCTATCATCAGCTTTTATAATTCTGTAAGCCTTTATTTGCACTATTTCTACTGGAATATGGGAGGCATATATATGTGCCTCCACCTGGATTTGAACCCAATGGTCGCCAGATTAGATGGCAAGCACACTAACCAGTGAGCTACAAAGGCTCATAATGAAAAATGTTTCAGTAGTCTTGGATTTTTTTATTTTTTATGCAAGCAAAAAGATCTTGTTCTAAGCTTTAGAGAAAAGTGATTAAACCAAAGAATAGTTGTCAGTTATTGTAGTCAGTTAAAACATGATGTTATTGCTAAAAATACATGGTAAAGGGGTCAAGCCACAAGTTCCCAAACTTAGTTTCAACTTGTTCCTAATTGGATCAAATATAAGCTATATAACATTTCAAGGTATGTGAAAATGGTTACAATGAAATATACAGGCACTATGTTCATTGATCGTCTCGTTAGTGTCAATTTCTATTGTGTTTCATTGAATTCTGACCAGTGGTTCCCGTGTAATTGTGTATTCAAATCTTGTCAACTTTGCTTTGATCATGCAACACCATACTGTGAATAAAGTTAAATAAGCAGATTTGATTATTTCATTATCTACAGTATTGGTAAGCCATTCGCCACTTTTAATCAAGCAGCTAACTTCTGGAGAGCTGGTATGCAAAGACTGATAGGCAAAGTTAGCCTAGTGGTCACAATTATACCGTCGCTGGAAGTGCAGGAGGTCCTGGGTTCGGTTTCTGCATGCCATACTATACCCATGAAAGAGATATAAAAATGGTACCAGTCATTAATTTCCTTGCTTGACGCCTAACATTAAAGAAAAGCAGGCTTTTCTTCTCTCATACCTTTGTAGAGATAGACAACATCATAAATGAGGTGTCGAGAGTGATTGATATGAATTAGGAAACTTGTTTCACAATCGAGCATAAATTAAAGTTAAACAAGACTGCGTTCAATAAATGCTTATTATCCCTTGGAAGCCATTTCAATAAGTCTAAGTCCAAAATTAGGTCAAGGTGAAGGTCAAAATGGAGTCAGGTGATACAGGCGTGTGGAGAGTGGTCATATACAACATCCATGCAAGTTTGAAAGCTTTGTAGCAAGCCATATTAATGCTAGAAGAAACGGTCAATTTGGGTTAACCAGGCCGGACGGACTAACGGACGGACAAATGGACAGGTGAATCACTATATGCCTCTCGATCTATCGATACGGGGGCATAAAAATCGCAAAACATAACACCACTTATACTGATGACTGTACCTGGTAGCTGTCGTATCCATTCCCTTGCCATTCATAATTTGCCTGGCTGTCATTGGTTACCATATGGTTTCCATTCTGTGTCATGTAATAATTGTCGTCATAGAAACTGTCCGGTACGGATGACCTTGACCTGTGACAATGTGTCGAGTGAGTCTCTAGACGTCTACGATAACTTTCTATCACCTCAATGAAATTGTTCTCCACTGAAAATATAAAACATTTTTATTGAAAATTGGTCTAGAACAAAATATTTTATCCACTATAAATAAAGTTGTTTTAATATTATTATTATATGCTCAGTACATGTGGTATAATATTTCTAAAACAGCCAAATAAAAGATGTTGAAAATTTATTGAAATGAATGATGAAATAAAAGTTGGTATATTTTCAATGGCATTTGTATACCATACTTTTTAAGAGGTAAGAAACTGAGTTCCACACTCCAAACTCAGAAGACTAATAAAAATACTTTTATATTTTATGCTAAAATGCAATAAAATATACCTACAATAAAATGTTTATGACTCTAATTAAAAGACTGAATATTCACTTGACCTAAAATTTGTGCACTGAGTGCATGACATCCCAATCCTGGGTTATGTAATTCTGAGTCCCAGACACTGGTTCAGCCAAACCCCGGATTAACCCCTAAAAACAGCCTATCATGTTCTTGAAATCAAAATTCATTCAACTTACTGATGATCAATTCTTCCACAAAGGGAGCTAACTGTTATTTGTAAAATGCAAGTACTACAGGAGTTGTCTCCTACAGAACAGTAGAATAATTAGGCACCTTTCCAACCAATAAATAAAAAAGCTGTATGTGGTCTAATTCTGTCTAACAGAAAGGTGATTTATTAGCTTTGACTTGACTTCTTTGCAGTTCTTTTTTCCCCTGCTAGTGCGTAAATAAGCAAAAATCAACATACAAAAACTAAACAATTGCAAGTATGTGCTAATTGGTACTTAATTGGCATTACGACATGCAGTTGTCAATCACTGTATAATGGTATATTAAAGCTCCAGATAAAAAATTCATAAGACAAAGTGCAAAACTATAGTATATGCCTCTATAAATTGATGTAGTTACCAGAGTTTTGCACTGAGCCCTCCGGCTCTAATGAATTCACTTCAAAACTGTTGGTAAGTAACTTTCAACAATCACCAAGGGGGAGTAACTCTGCTTTGGTGTAATGTCAATTTCATCAATTGGCTGAACAAACAGATAAGACCTATAATTACTGCTTGAAATTGTTTAGAAGACTCCAGATTTGCATATTTTGTTGGCATACATTTATCAACCAGTCTGCAAAACGTATCTAGGTTACACCTCAAGAATTTTCCTCACAATCACGTTTTTTCTCCAGACACGTTTCCAACTGCAGCCATCAGTGAATGTATCTGACTCCAATAATTGCTCATGCATCCATCTATTCAGGTTAATTACTACACCCCTTATCTATTTTTGAGATCATTTTAAAAACAGCTGTTACTATGGTTATTAACTTTTGCTAGATGATTATTACCACATGTTGGAACATGGCTTATTAGCCGCCCTAGTGAAAACATTCTCACAAGTTGATGAGAATTTCATAAAAAATAAAAGAAAATTCAAAGAAAATTTATCCATCCATGAAATCTGACAAAATTGCCTAACAGCTGAGCTGAGAGGGTAAGAAGAACTTCTGAATAGATTTTAGCAAAAAATATAATTCAATAAATATTAAAATAAGGCTTATATGATTGTCAACATGGGAATTTTACAAATAAATTAAGGGCTGAATAATCATCAATTATTTCTTTAAACAAACGGGGATAAAAATGGTATAAAGAAGTTTAATAATTATATTGATCAATTTTCTTTCTTTTAGAATAGTTTTCAACATTTGAATGTTTCCAGCACTATGACTTTAATGCTGCAATTGTTTCCTTAGCATGCTAAGTTGCATAATTCAATAATGATGTATTCAAAACCTTTAACTTTTACAACTAAGGGGGACTATAAGTTTTATTACCACATATTTTTGCTTTGGTAAAAAATACCAATCATGGACATACATAAATATTCTGTGTCTATCTAATTCCATGGTACAATGTACTGTGATAATGATGGAAAATACTGTATCCCATGATGCATCACTAAGAAGACAAATACAGTTAACTACTAGAGTCTCAAATAATCAGGAGTAGCATCTCTGCTCTGGCTTTATGTCAATTAAACACACAGTCCACTATGCCTAAGGTTATTCAATTAAAAACCTGTTATATACTTCTAACTAGATATTGGAGTCTGTCTGGGTTTGGAGTCCACAGGATATTTATGTACTGGTATGTAAGCTACATTATCCACTCTGTCAGCAACAGGCTTCAATCTGACTGATAGATGTACATGCTTCATCAACTATGTGGTTTGATTCTTTCCATTTGTTCCATTATACTAGTATACGTTTATATATATCTACCTGCTGGTTTCAGAATTTACATAATGGACTGGTAGAAAGTGTACACCACTGGAAGCACTGGTGTCTGCCAGGGAAAACTCATGGTACCAATATTTCTGAAGGCGTTTTTATAATTATAATAATACCCATGCCATATTTCACATGGGGCGATAAAGGGCCCTAGGTTGCTCACCTGTCACAAAAGTGAAAACAGGCTCCTACGCTGACTTAACTTGGGTTTTCTATGATTTAACCTCATAACCTATAGTTATAGATCAAAGAGGAACTTTCAAAGTTAACTTCAGTAACATCTTAACAATCATTCTAACTCATTTGTATGAAGATCTAGTAAATACAACAACCAATAGCATGCACAAAGCTTTTCTATTAACTGACCTAGTAACCTAGTTTTTACTCCTGGATGACCCAATTTTCACATTGACCTAGATTTTGTTAAGGTGGTCATTATGTCCATGTTTTATGAAGATAAGCCTGAGTTTGTGACCTCTCGAGATTACACAAGGTTGTTCTATGATTTGACATAGTGACATTGATTTTGATCCTGGATGACCTAAACATGACATAGAGTTTGTTACTTATAATTATTAAGATAACCATTGTGACCATCTTTTATAAAGATCAAGTGATAGTTGTGACCTCTTAGTGACCTCTTAGTGACTTCACAATGCTTTTCTAGCTATAAATTGAACTATTGTTTTTGACACCAGATGACCCAATATCAAGTTTGACCTATATTTTGTTGAGATGATCATTGTGACCAAGTTGCATGAAAAATAGGTTTGATTGCTTGGGACCACCGTCCTTGGCAACAGGAACTTTTCTATGACTTGACCCATTGACCTAGTTTCAGACCATGCCTAAATTGTGGCATCTAGAGCCTACACAACTTTTCTCTATGATTTGGCAAAGGATGACCAAATATCAATTTTAACCTAGATTTTGTTGAGATGATCATTGTGAGCAACTTGTACCATAATTAGGCCAAAAGTGTGACCTACATGTAAAATGCATGTAGTCTACAGGACACAAGCAAATTTAGAACTGATGGGCTAAGAGTAATCACAAATGTTTACCCTTTCTGAGACTTGTGACAGATGTGCTTTTAAAAAATAATCAGTTATATCTGAAATATTTGTAAAATGTCTGTTTGAATGAATATAATAGATTAAACAAGAGATGCTTGAAATATCCATGTTATCAACCTGTCATATGTCCACGGCCTAAAATACCTTTGAAACCTAGTTATATTTGAAACATTAGGGTTTTGTGCATAATTCTAAACCGTCGTCATTTTCATCCTATCTTTGTATTATGCTTATTTAATAATTAGATCTACATGAACAATTAGATCTACATGAACAATTAGATCTACATGAACAATTAGATCTACATGAACAATTAGATCTACATGAACAATTAGATCTACATGAACAATTCATAATATAAGTCTATGTTTACCTAGTTTGACGACAATACAAACAAGTCTTCGGTTGTTTAATACAAACCACACCCTGTCACAGTTTCCCGCCAATAATGCACTCGACAGAAAATTGCTTCAGCAGCCTATATTTGATAGACACATGAATAACCATAATTAGATCAAGTAATATTACAGTTTTACATTCGGTTTTGTCTGGAGTTACCGGGAGAAAACATGCAATTTTGAATGGGTTAATAGCACCATTTGTTTCATATAGTTGTCTTTTATGAAATAAATAGTTATGGTTGTCAAGGAAACAAAAGCACCATGCCAATTATGGCAGATATTACATAAAGCCTTGTCCATATCGAAGCAATATTCTCTGCAGATTACTGGCTTATCTGATGGATTGACTTGTCTACAAAATCTGCCGGTCAAATAATGAATATATCCGATATTCCTAGCTTCTATGGTGTATATGCAAATGATATGATATGAAATCTCAATAAATCAAACGTGAATTTATTGGATTTGACATGCTTTATCAATGCCATATTTGATTAGAATCATCTCATAATCAAAACCACATTAGCATCCATGTCCATGCCACTCTTTTACAATATATTGTTCAAACAAAATTATACGTTTCTAAGATTCACAAATTTGATCTGTATCATTTTATGTCAGTGCCGAAGATGGTAACTTGCACCGAATATATCTCTTCCAGTAATTCCGAAGCATCTTCTAGAGAAGGTATTGTGCTGGTTTAAATATCAGTCTTATAAGGTCGTAAGATACTACTTCTCATTCTAAGCCAGAGATATATAGAATCTTGTGTTATCTTATCCTTGATTGCGATTTCCAGATTTCTGAATAATAAGCTGTTAGAGAAATGTATTGTCTTCCAGATAATCAGACTCCATAAAACTGTTGTCATTGACAATTTATGTATTTCCGTTTTTAGCAACAGAATATTGAGAATTTATTGATGTTCGAAATGGCTGTCTGGAATATTGTCGTTCATGAACAAGTGCTCTCCTAATCCGGCAAAGTTCCTGTTTCTTGGAATATGCATTAAACGAAGTCGCACATCTATACAATTTTGTCCATCCACACAGTATATCGATTGGGCGATGTAGGCATTCGTTTTTATGTAAGCATACCATTTTGCTTACTTCTTTTTATCTTTACTTCTCATGTTTTAAATAAATATCTATAATTATTACTTCGTTCTCTTCACTGTATCTGTCTCGCATTTGTGTTGGTTAGCTATGTAATGGTAGACTGCTATCTATATTTGATAGATAAATAAATCACTATAATCAAATCAAGCCATTTTGATGTTTTTTGCATTACCTTGTTTGGAGATGCCGGTAGAAAACATGCAATTTTGAATGGTTTAATAACACTGTTCGTTCCTTAGTTGCCTTTTATGAAATAAATATCTAAGTTTGTCATGGAAACAGCAGCATCACGCCAATAACGGCACCGATATTACGTAAAGCATTGTCCAAGTCGAAGCAATATTATTTGTTTGCAGATTACAGGCTTAGCTGATGGATTGACTGACTTAGCTACTAAACCCGCCGACCAAATAAAGAATACATCCGATTTCTAGCTTATATGGTGTAAATTGGCAATGGCCAACGATATCAAACTCAATAAATCAAACATAACTTCATTGTATTTGATATGCTTGATCAATGCCATATTTGATAGGGACCATCTCAATATCAAAACCACATTAAACTCTATTGGCATTTAACTGTTTTATTATATATTGGTCAAACAAGATATTAGAACCAACATATTGTAAAATGTCACAAATGTGAACTTCATCATGTCGAGATGGTGACACTTGCACCGAATATACCTCTTATATGTCCAGTACATGTTATAACTCCGAAACATCTTTATTGTTTTATCATTACTGCAAAATATGCATGAACATATGTAACGATTATCTTTGCTTTATTTTCTTGTTAGATACCTTATCTATGTCTGTGTTTATAAAACAATCATTATTTATATTTTGTTGTTGCAGTTTACGATTTGATATCTGGCACACTGATAACAATCAGACAGAAGATATATTCATATGTTTCGTACTAATGTAAAGTAAGGTGAAGCAGTTTCGTAGGGAAAGCAATTCACATTCACTAAATATTCAGTTCATGGTATTTCAGTTCGTATAGAACATAAACTTTTAACAAAAAAAATGATTAAATATTTACACAGAAAGCTATGCTCTAAAAACCACATCACTGAAGCACATGTAGAGCCTCAGAACACACATACGAGTATCACAAGGGAGGGCCTCAACACATACGTAGTACAAGGGTGTGAGCACACATCAACACATTCTATACAAGAACATATATCAGCATAAAGTACAAATGGGTGATATGAGAACATGATTTATGACAGGACTGCACGTTTGGGTAACATTTTACGACACCCAAACTTTGTACAGACAAATATATTGTAAGTATAAAGGAAACATTTTGTAATAGTACGGCCATCATTATGTCTCACTGCAAGTAATATTTCCAGCTTCAATTATGTCAAACTTTTTTTCTTGTTTTCTCAAAATATCGATTTTGTACTTACGATCTTCTCATTCTAAGCCAGCGATTTGTATGTGCCAGTCAGGTAATATAGCTGATACAATTCTTGATATTCTAAGGATAACCTAACCTTTTTTAACCCGGATTATGTTTAATGTTTACCCGAATAGTGTCACATGACTTACATTACTGAACATAATAATAACTCGGACAAGGGAAGCAACAGTCAAAAGACACAACCGATCCCAATGAAACACGACAATAACATGTATTTACTCCCTGACAACCTGCAACAACATTCAGTCAAATACAGCCACTGCATAATCTTACAGAAATACAAGCATATCACCGGCTGTGCGTTTTCAGGCATTTTAGACTGAGAAGGAACAAATATATTCACAATGTCTAAACTTGTTATGCTTTTTATTATACCATTAACAACCATTTTTTACAAGTGTCAGTCATATGCACAACATTGCCCTTTTGTCCTCGTTCTTGATTCGAGATTTCAGAATAATTCAAGAATTGGCGTGAAATGTATTGTGACAGCGAAGTGACTTCAAGATAATCAGACTCCATAAAACTGTTGTCATTGACAATTTGTGTACTTCCGTTTTTAGCAACAGAATATTGAGAATTTATTGTTGTTCGAAATGGCTGTCTGTGATATTGTCGTTCATAAACAAGTGCTCTCCTAATGACATTTCCTGTGGAGTATGCATTAACGAAGTCGCACAACTATATAATTATGTCGAACCAAAAAGTATATCGATTGTGCAGACGTAAGAATTAGTTTTGTATATGAGCTCACCAGTACGCTAGTACAAAGCAATATGTTTCTTACTTCTTTTTATATTTGCGTTTTACGTCTGAAATAAATAAATACGTATATATATATCAGTTCTATTCACTGTATGTGACTCGTATATGTGGTGTCTTGGTTAGCTCCATACGATGTGATACTAAATAATTATGACTGTCCCGTAGTGATTTGATATATATATATGTCTATGGTCGCTGTATTTCTGGTTATTTCCTACTTTAACGTATTTAGTTCTATGAAATCACCGAGTCATAACCATCGAGGCGTTGCACGAGTGCCAAGCATATCTAAGATATAAACACTTGTCTGATATTATTTCAAAGCAACACTGTTGTTTTACGGGCACTTGTCAATGTTTACAATCTCTAATACCATAATGTTATATAACAATGCCCATGGTGCCATTTGTCGTGTTTTATACGTCGGAAAATTGACACAACGTCATTCTCCTTATTCTTGACACATGCGATTGGAAATCTTATAAATGTAAAAGGCACTTTCACGTGTATAAATGTAGGCTTTGTGACTGCTTCAGCAACCTATATTTGATAGAGAAATAAATCACTATAATTAGATCAAGTCATATTTCTGTTTTGCATTACTTTTTCTGGAGTTGCCGGTAGAAAGCATGCGATTTTGAGTGGTTTAATAGCACAATTCGTTTCATAGTTGCCTTTTTTTAAATAAATAAGTAAGGTTCTCAAGGAAACAACAGCACCATGCCCATTACGGCATTGATATTATGTCGAATTTTTTCCAGATCGAAGCTATATTCTCCGCTGAGTACTGTCTTATCTGATGGATTGACTTGATTACAAAACCTTCCGGTCAAATAATGAATGTATCCTATTGTCCAGTAATTTAGCCAAAAGAAAATAAGATCCCAAAAGAGATCAAGTTCTATAATGTAGTCTGAAGTTCTCCGGTTAAATTTTTTGACACAAATGATGGCGCTTAATATACTGGTCCCTGCTGAGAGCATACATCCTTTACCCAGAGCTCTGATTTTTTTTAAATGGCGCAATCGCATCAATTGTAGTTGATACAGCATTAAACGACTTGGATCGACAGCAACAACTAACGGAAATGCGACGTCACTTAACAGTATCAGAGCAGACAAATCCTAATCTACTACCATCTGAAAAAGTGGTACAGGTAAGTTAGATAGGGCCTTGTAATTGCAAGTACCTATGGACTATATATTGTTCTCACTCCTCACAAAATCTTTTCTTTGTATGACGCATAGTATGAATGTTATGACAAAGGTCAACGTAATTCTGGGACACTCCTCGTACATATTTTACAGCGTTTTTTGTGACGAAGAACAACGATGTCAATCAATGTTGTACGTGACGTCTTAGTATTAGGCCTTGCTTCGCCATGGCATTCTCAAATTTAAGGCAACATCAAAACCAAACATGTAACTTTCATATCACTGTTTCACTAGGTTTTATTCGAACTGAATATTAAAACCAACATACTATTTATTATACAAGTTTTCGAGGATTAAATGTGATCTTATTGAATTTATTTAGTAAATATTTCAAAATATTCACCTTCTATGAGCTATTAAAATACAAAACATCTTCAAATTGACCATGCATGTGTCCTCTTATGTCAGTAACAAAGATGGAATGCCCGGTCTTGACACAGGCATGAACTGAATAAAATACTATAAATTTTAAAGTATTTCCATATTATAGTGTTGATTTTACATTACAACAAAGTACATAACAACTGAGCGAACATATGTATCAATTATCTTTGATTTATTTTCTTGCTAGATGCCTTATCGTATGTCTGTGTTTATAATTGAATTATTTATATTTGTTTGTGTATTTTACGATCTGAAATCTGGCACACTGATAGCAATCAGATAAATGGTACACTCGTGTTTTCTGTACGTATTATTTGAAGAATGTTTGTAGGTTAGCCATTTTATATTTACTCAATTGAAATGTAAATGCAAAAAGGTTAGTTTAGAATATGACTTATGCCTGTAGATGACTGTCAAGATCTATAACTGCACGTGTGGGAAACATTTTACAGTATCCACTCTCTGTACAGACAAACATATTGTAATTATGAATGAAGGATGTAGTGTCAAATAGATGATAATACCGTCATAATTATGTCTTGCTGCAAGTAATGTACCCACCTCTTTTAGCTCTGTCGGTGTATATGCGACTGTGACACTAATATAGCATAAAACCACACAGAAACAGTGGCAACGCATAGCATTAAGACTACTCTATAACGCGCTACATTCCTGTAATTTTACGTCGTACCAAATGCACACAGAAGGAGACCAAGACAAAGTAGTTAACTTTTCTACGAGGACTTGTTTCAACCATTGATTTATAATATACGATTGTATCAGTTTAGTTTTATTTGTTTATTCTAAGGAGGCTTACTGTTGACGTACATGTATGATTGGTGATGTTGTAATAATCACATGAAACGAATGATATTAAACATAAGCAGTGAACTTAATATAATAACAACTTTCACATGAACGGCAGCACCCGAACAAAACAGTGGAGACAAACGACACAAACGGACTACACAACAATCTCAAAGAAGCAGGTACATACCATAATGTCAAACATAAACCTGTACAAAAAATACGAACAGCTACATCTATATTAGAATGTCTTCGTATATATGATACATCGTATGAATTCGTAACAGATCAAGTATTTGTCTGCGAACCTACATATACATATAATCAAATTATTCGGAACATAACGTATGCATGCTTTTCATCAACAGAAAACAATATTTGTGTTCATATTTTATTGATTTTTTTAATTCTGTCGGTTCAAATGTACATCTGAACAAATCATCCCGTCACATATTGAATTAGATCTATCGGTCTGTAGCAACAAATTCAATATGTAATGACTACTCGAACAATATCCTGTACATTAAATACGAGAGCAGGCATGTCAAATGAGCGACGTAGAGTGGCACTTGGCATTGTACAGTCATATCATATTTGTCGTATTTAGAACTGAAGCACATCATTGTCAATGTAGATGAATAACTTGAACAAAAAAAGCCCTATATTATTATTAGATTTATTGCCCATTCGTTCAGTGTTTTAAATAAGATTAATGTCCACCTTGTATAACGGCAATCGATAAAGTGTATGATCATTTGGAGGTATATCAAGAATGTGAAAATGTAAACTCTGAGAACGCAGTGGAATTAAAGCAAATATCTAAAATAGAATCCCAAACCAGCAACAAGCAGGTGGGTAGTAAAGCAGTTTGTTTAGATATGTCCAAGTAAGAAAAACGACAGGGTCATTTATAAGTGTTGGGCAATGCAGCTGATTCTATTATTGACCTACATCTACCATCGTTAAGTAGTTGAACCACAGTCGCAATATATGCATGTAATTCGAAAATCTTATATGCTAAAACTATAGGTTAAAACTATGCATGTGTATGTGGTTCCGTTGACCAAGACTATTTTAGACCGATCCGAATATTATCTAATGAAATCTAAAGAATTATTACAACATTTAACAGGACAGGGAAAGCAGAAAACATTGACAAAATATTATTATTCAGCACCAATAAGTCATATATTCTGGTAGTCTGAGTAAAAGCCAACAACAATAGCTGTCATTAAGACAACCACACATCTAACCACATGGACAACTTTCAATAGAAAAGGCACAGTGTTTGCGCGAAATGTACTAGGACAGTGAATTGCTTCTATAAAACTCCATAAAACTGTCATTGACAATCTGGTAACTTCCGTTTTTATCAACTGAGTGTTGATGATGTATTATTCAAACGGTAACTTCATTGTATTTGACATGCTTTATCAATGTCATATTTGATTAATACCATCTCATAATCAAAACCACATTCAATCAATGTCCATGTCACTGTTTCCATGTAGATTCTACGTTTGTATATTAGAACCAACAAATTGTACAAGTGTTCAAGGGTCACAAATGTGAGCTTTATCATTTTATCTCAGTGCCAGAGATTGCGACTTGCGCCGAATATATCTTTTCCAGTGATTCCAAACCATCTTGATTGATTTTACATTACTGCAAACTATGCATGCACGTATGTAACAAGTATCTTTGATTCATTTTCTTGCTAGATACCTTATCGATTCCAGTGTTTATTATAACATTATTTATATTTTGTTCTTGGTTTTTTTACGATCTTACTATATCTGGTACCAGATAACAATCAGACAGAATATACATTGGTATATTTTGTATTAATGTAAAGTAAGGTAAAGCATGTTTGAATAATATGACAAATAGTATAAATAAGCTCTGCTGTGCGATTTCCAACCTGATTTCAAAATTTCAAATCTTCTTATTTTGGTAGGATTGTGTAGAGTAATGTTTAAGGATTCCAAAAAGGTATACCTTTTCAAAATCGTCCAACATAGTGACATGCTGTGACAAAATGAAAACTAGAGGCATGAGATTACAACTGACGTTCAAAATGACGTTATTGACGTCACAAAAAATAAACAAATATGGTGACGTCATATAATTAGTACAGGTTCTATTATAAACGCCCTGTAAGAAAAAGGAAATAAAATACATGTATTTAATTTGTTGGATAATGACACTTCAATGATGTATTGTAAACGAAGTTGATATTTGATTTTTTGAGTAACGCAACAAAATAATTCTCCAATTCTCAAAATTCTCACTTTTTGTTTATGTTTTACACTATTTTAGCCCAAAAATACAACCATTTAGCAAAATATTCTGGCACTACATATTTGATATCTTAAACTACAAAGCGCTATGTACCTACCACAATTAAAATAAATCAAATATATTTGTTTATGACATTGTTATCAATCGATTCCCAAAATTATCGCTTTTGTTTAGACTTTGACAGGTTTTGTTGGATTTTAGACAACGGTCTGGAAAATGATTTTTAACATCGTTAACTACAAGTAACAACATACCTAAAACAATCTTTTTGTATCCCATAAAACTGTAAATGGACTTTTACAAACATGTAAGGACCTAGAATTTTAATTTTTTACAAAACAAAAACAGTGAGATATAATCAAACAAAAACTATTTTTTCGCATTTTTTTTCACAAAAATATGTGCTCTGGACTAAATATGGGTTTCCCAAAAGACAGTATTTTATCAAGCGGTTGGAAATCGCACAACAGAGCTCAAATGCACGTGTGGGAACATGATTTTTTACAACAGCCACTCTCTTTACAGACAAACCTATTGTAACTAAAAACTTTGAAATAATGTAATAAGTGATAACTAGAACTGTCATCATCATGTCTCACTACAAGTAATGTGTACCAGCTTCCATTCGGTAGGTACATGTATGAATGATATCCATTTTTTTTCTAACATATGTGCGGTCGATGTAGTATACTAGTTAGTGATACTCAATAATAAGCTACATTCTCATGCAAGTGTGCATCGTACCAAATACATTTTTATACACAAACAGGAAACCCCGAACAAGTCGCCAGTCACACCATTTACTTCTGGCATAATATAATTGATTAAAATTTCTCAATAGTGCCTCCGAGGCTTAGCGGTAATTGGGCGACCCAGGCAGAATGCTGACAGTCAAAGTCTGGCTAAACCTGTTATTGATAATGCTGTCATAACCATATAAAACGAATGTTATTAGAACAGAAAAGTTAACTGATAAAGATAATAACAAATTCGCATGACCAGTCAGAATCAACACAAACCTTTCACCGCAAACGGAATATATCGTGAAATAAAAAATATCACTAACAAGAAATTATAAAATCAAAGAATCAACAACAAACACATAAATGAGCAAGATGGCATGGAACTTAACTGCTACAGTGTGCGCAAATATCACCAGAAACTCATACGTTTTAATGAGTCAATGTTCAACAACCAGTTCCTGCGCATATGTACCGACACATAATAAAGGCATTCAGGACATAACATCAGAAAACATAATCTGTACCAATCTTACAAGGTCCTTTCTCATTCTGCGATGTATTTACAATGTTAAAACTTGTTACGCTTTTATTCCACCATTAACAAACATTTCATGCAGCTACTAGTCATAATTTATTATATTGCTGGCTTAGAGTGAGAAGGTATTGTGCTGAATTTAAATATGTTTCAGTCTTATAAGGTCGTAAGACACTACTTCTCACTCTAAATCAGAGATATATAGCATCGCCCTTGTACTATCTTATCCTTGGTTGTAAATTCCAGATTTCTGAATAATAAGGTGTTAGTGAAATGTATTGTGACAGCGATGTGACTTCCAGATAATCAGACACCATAAAACTGTTGTCAATGAAAATCTGTTTATCGAATTAGTTTTGTATGTGAGCTCACCAATACGCTAGTACGTAGCAATATGTTTCTTACTTCTTTCTATATTAACATTTTACGTCTGAAATAAATAAATACTAATAATAATAATCAGTTCTCTTCACTGTATATGACTCGTATGAGTGGTTTCTTGGCTAGCGCCATACGATAGACTACTAAATAATTATGACTGTCCCGTAGTGATTTGATATGTTTGTGTCTTTGGTAACTGTATTTCTGGTTATTTAATTCTATTAAATCACTGATCATGAGTCATAACGATCGAGGCATTGAACGAGTGCCAAGCATATCTAAGATATAGACACTTGTCTGATGTTTATTCACAGCAATACTGTTGTTTTACGGGCACTTATCTGTGTTTACAATCTCTAATACCATAAGTTACATAACAATGCCCATGGTGCCGCTTGTCCTGTTTTATATGTTGAATAATTGGCCCAACGTCATTCTCCTTAATCATGACACATGTGATTGGAAATCTCATAATTGTAACATGCACTTTCACGTGTATAAATATTCAGGCTTGTGACTGCTTCAGCAACCTATATTTGATAGATTAATAAATCACTATAATTAGATCAAGCCATTTTGATGTTTTGCATTACTTTGTCTGGAGTTGCCGGTAGAAATCATGGTATTTTGAATGGCTTAATAACACCATTCGTTTCATAGTTGCATTTTATGAAATAGATAATTAAGGTTGTCTAGGAAACAACAGCACCATGTCAATTACGGCGGGGATATTACATAAAGCCTTTTCCAGATCGAAGCAATATTCTCTACGGATAAGACTATGCATTGACTTTGCTAAAAAATATATAGGTCCAATAATGAATGTATCCTTTTGTCCAGTAGTTCAGCCAAAAGAGATCAAGTTCCATAATGCAATCTGAATTTCTCCGGTTAATTATTGACACAAATGATGGCACTTTTGTAAAATGTTTATTTTTAATAATAAAGTGACTGAAGTGGTGCACCGCAATTATTCGAAGCAATACCTTTCAGTTTATTGAATACCCTGTGTGAAAGAGGCATATATTTTATATTTGCACATACATATTTTACAGCGCATTTTGTGCGAAGAACACACATGCCCAATCAATCTCACGTGACTTCGTAGTCGTTAGCCTGCCTTCTCCATGGCTAAATGTACAATCTCAAAATTAAGACAACATCAAAATCAAACATGCAACTTTCTTATCACTGTTATACTATGTATTGTTCGAACTAGATATTATAATCAACATAGTAAGTATACGATGCTTCAAGGGTCATAAATGTGGTCTTGTTGAATTTCTATTGTAAATATTTTAAAAACCTTTGCATTCTTAGTGTATAGCATTAAAATACAAAATACTTGGTAGCGATATCTCACAAAACCGACGACCATTTAAAACTTTATCCTTAATGCCTGTACCAGAGATCGAAAGCCCGGTGTTGTAACAGACATGTACCGCATAATTATATATTTCAAGTAATTCCAAACCATTTTGATTGTTTTTACATTGCTACATAATACATTACAACTGACGAACGTATGCAACAATTATGTTTGATTTATTTTCTTGCTCGATAACTTATCTTTGTCTGTGTTCATAATTACATTATTTATATTTTTTATTGTATTTTACGATCTTATATCTGGCACTCTGATAGTAACCAGGGGCCTTATTCACCAACATTGTAAGTCTAAAATGTAGACTTAGACTTTTCATCGTCAAATATTGTATTCAATCTCATGTTGTTATAAATGTACCGATTTTGATATAAATTGGTTTACATGTTCAGTGGGTAACAAACCAATAGTCACATACAAATTCACATGGTTAAATCTAGTTTCAACGAAATGCCAGTGATTATGAATAATGCCAATTATTAGTCTAAGTTTGAGTTTTAGACTTACAACATTGGTGAATAAGGCCCCTGGTGAATGGTACACTTGTATTTTCTGTATGTAAAGTTAGATGAAGCATGTTTGTAGGAAAGTCATTTCACATTCACTTAATTACAAGGTGTGGTTTTTATATGAATTCTGTATTTATATATTATAAGCTTGCAGACAAAATCGCGGTCTCGAACAACACGCATATCATACTATTTATGTAGCTATTCAACTCATTTATCACAATGGCATAGGGTCTCTCGACACAGGTATCACAAGATATCGACTCAATACATTCATAACAAGAACATATCAGCATAAAATACATATAGGTGATATCAGATCATGATGTATGCATGTAGATAACTGACTAGATCTATTACTGCACGTGTTGGAAATTATTTGACATTATCCACTCTCTGTACAGACAAACATATTGAAATTATAAATGAAAGATTTAGTTTTAATTTGCGACAGTACTGTCATAATTATGTCTTTTTCATCATCTCTGTTGGCTTACATACTATCTATATTACGACGACTGTAGCACTAATACAGCCTAAAGCCACATAGAAACGGTGGCAACGTATATCATTAAAAAAAACTCTATAACGCGCTACATTCCAGTAATTGTACGTCGTACCAAATGCACCAAACTCTTTTCTTTGATGATTTCTTTCATCATTGATTTATGATGTATGCGTGTATTTGTTTTAATTCTAAGTAGACTTAATGTTGACGTATGATTGATGATGTTGTTATATCCACATCAAATGAATACTATAATCAATTTACTTAAAATATAATAACAAATTGCACCGGGAAAGCAGCAATCGGACAAAACAGTAGGAACCAAGGACACAGACGGAATATACAATAATGTAAATCTCACTGACGAAAAGTAAAAACCACAACGACAAGCACAAACATGCATCAGACAAGAACATATTTGCTACAGTGGCTATCTTCATTAGGGTCGTGCTTATATTATGATATATTTTAAGAGTTCATTTGACAAAGCACCATCACAAGTCTTTATGGCTGGAGGTATGCTGTGTTGACTCCCCGTTCTACTGTTATAGTTTATCCAGTTTGCTGGGGGGGGGGGGGGTTAAATTAAGTCACAGTTATTTATGTCTCGTTGGGTCGATAGGCTCACCGTGTTGGCATATTTTAGATCTATATATATGTATATAGAATTATGTTATGTTATGTTTGCTGGTGAAGAATTTATTAACGTTATGTCTCTGTGCATGGTGTTCGGAATCATTAACGTTAGGTCACTATCCATGGTGTTTCAAAACTAGGTCAAGTCGTAAGTATGACTCATTTGGTCGCTTCTGTCACCGTTTTGGCATATATTCGTGAAACTTAGTCGTCCTGCAGCGGGGACTTGGGGGGAACTTGGTCGGATTTTAGCAGCGTTTCATTCGGTCTCTTAGGAGCACCACTATTTTGTAATTTCTTTGTAAAATTGAGGCATCCTGCTTTTTTGCGGCGGGGACTTGGACTTTTAATCTTTTCTTTGGCTTGTGTGTCGGCATTGCTCCGCGTAATTGTGATGTGCTTTAGACATACGCACCGACATATACCCAAGTTATTTACTTGCAACCAACTGAAACTACAATTTGAGTTTACATTTAATTGAATCTAGATATCTTGTCGATGCAAATGTACATACGAACAAATCATCCAGTCACATATTGAATTATCGCCTGAAGCAACGAATTCAATATGTAATAACTACTCAAGCAAGATCCAGTGTATTGAATAAGAGAGCAGGCCTATAAAATGGGAGATGTAGAGTGACATCTGGCAGTGTGCAGTCATATTATATTAGTCGTATTTAGAATTGACGTACATCATTGTCAATGTAGATGAATTACTTGAACAAAAAAGTAGCCCTATATTATAATTGGATTTATTATCCGTTCATACAGTGTTTTAAATTAGATTAATGTCCACCTTGTATAACGGCAATCAATAAAGTGTCTGATATCTTGGAGGAATATCAGGAATTGTACGTTTAATCTAATAATACAGTAGAACTGAAGAAATCATCAAATATATAATGCCACACTAGTAACAAGCAAATGTATGAAATGTACTTAATTTCAATGCGTCCAAGTAAGAAAAAGGACAGGGTCATTTATAAGTGTTAGGCAATGCAGCTGATTCAATTCTTGCACTACCATCGTTGAGTAGTTGAATCAAAACTGCAATATAAGCAGGCAATTCGAAAGCCTTCCATACGGAGGTTAAAACTGTAACACATTTACTTCCGGTGATCAGAAATACCAGACATAGTTTAGGCCAATCCACACATTATCGAATAATGCCTACTGAGTAATTTACATGTATAATAATCAACCGGACAGGGAAAACAGCACTTCACAGAAACATCATAACACAAAGACGCACAAAGTTCTATGAAAGAAAGCATTGACAAATATTGATAGACAATATTCCGCACCAATAAGTCATATATACTGGTAGTCTGAATGTAAGCCAACAAACAGTAGCTATCATATTGACAACCACACAGCTAACCACACAGACAACTCTCCAACGAAAAGATACAGTGTTGGCGCGAAATGTACTGGGACAGTGAAATGCTTCTAAAAAAACTCCATAAAACTGTCATTGGCAATCTGATTACTTCCGTTTTTAGCTACAGAATATTGATAATGTATTGATGCTCCTGTTTGTTGGTAATACATTATACAATGTCGCAGAACTATACAATTATGTCGATTCAAAAATGTTTCTTGATAATGCTGATGTAGCTTTTTGATGTAAGCACATCAGTACGCTAGCACACTATGTTTCCTTATTTCTATACCAAATTTCATGTATATTTACGTATTTTTAAAGAAACCAAATCTGTCGATCTTTGTCCTTTTTTGGTATATTTGCCTTAAATATTCATCCTGTCTTGGTTAGCTAGGTAATTGTTGACTGATATTTAATTACTAAGTATGTTTGTCATGGCGTGACAAGAAGTGTCTGGGTCATAAGTCACAATGTATCCTGTTATTTCCTGCTGTGACGTATTCAGTTGTATGAAATCACCGAGTCAATACTAAGCCATTGATTCATCGATAGAATGCTAAGAATATCCAAGTCTGATGTTTATGAGTAGATAATTCATTAAATTTCTTTCGAACTATTTGACAAAACATTTGATTTGGAAGCAACCACTGTGATTGCGTCTGGTGAGAAGCAAGCATGACGACTGCATTGCATTTCGATAAAATAACCAAGCATGAACAGCCTTTCCATTATAAAAACAGAACATCTAGTTAAGTCGGGGATTTTACTATCCATAGAACAGTTCCTCGTACATTCAGTTGAAGATACAAAGATAAATATTAGCATTAGAAATTACCTCTGTTTCAACTCTGTATAGAATGCTGGTATCAAATTCGGCATAGAAGTGCTGATGTGCTTAGCTGTCGTAGCATTAAATTCGATTATTCATCAATACAAATACCTTGCCAACTCCAAAGTCCTTAAAATATGTATTTGCCTTGTATATACAATACTGTTTTTTCTGTTTTACTTTTATGTTGTTGTGTGCTGTTGCGAGGCCAACATGCTTGTATGTATACCTGACAAAGTTGCACATTTATCGAAGCACTTCTAATAAGTTTTGAACCATAGTGATCATAGCAAGAAATACGTTCAGCTTTGAGTACATACGAATAGCGTAAGTTGTATTCATTTTATTCTTATCATGTAAGAATTCTTGGTAAGAGTACCAAGCTATAAGACACTCTAAGACAATTAACCCAACAATGTTTAAAGCATGAATGTATATTACATCAAGGAAAAATAGTCAGTGGTCCGTATCCTGCAATTCGCGTTTCTTGCATGGTATTTTCACCATCGCATTTTGGCATGTGCATACTGTGGGAACAATTCTACATTTCATGAATGAATGTGTAAAATTACAACAGCTGTTGAGAATTCATAATGATGGTGAGAGAAGTTAAGTTGGGATCTTCATAAAATAGTTCCTGATTAAGTTTAGTTGCTGAAAATTATGATATTGTTGATTGTATTATACTTGTACATGGAATCATCTATATAAAAAGAAGCCATATTAGCGAAACGTTTAATCGGTTGAAAAACTTATTTTCAATTTCTCACCACTACATAGCTGTTTTCTTATATTTGACGATACAAGATACAAATTTTTATTTACAGTCGGTAGACATATACTAAGTTACAGAAAACATTAGCTATGTAGATCTATTTACACGAGTATATATACGAAGGCGTGATCAATATATTCAAATACTTTTGAAATATTGAGTCTAGAGTAATGAAATTACCAGCTGATTTAGATCAATCAATTATTTCGTATTTCATTTACTAATTTTATAATGACATGATATTTTCTTGATGATGTCACTTATTGTCATCAAGTTACGTGTTTACAGTGATAGGTGCTGCTCAAACGTTGATACTTAGAATGACGTCACTTGACGGCCAAAGTCACGCGCACCAAAATTCCAAGATGGAAAGTTCTTGAATATATTGATCACCCCTCGTACATGTTTAAGCCACACATCCGAGGTAAACCACTTCCCTTACGACACTGATCATTTTATTACTTTATATTGATTGACACGTCTTTCTTCCAATTCATCCTAACCACGAGGTTATTATGTTTTATATTTGATCGATACCTACATGCTATGTTATGCCTGTCGGTCGTCTGCTGGATAGAATGTACAATTATTAGTGAACGTCTGGTACCCATGCGTCGGGATCACTCACAATGTTATTCAACATAAAGAATAATACAGCAACATCTCGTATTCTATTGACACTTAATTTAGTAATGAAGATTCATATCACTTTTAACAAGCCAGTGGTAACCACCAGCTCAAAAAGCACATACCCCGAGGATAACAAATATAACTTTTAATTAATTGAATAGCATTGTTTGTCTGTAAGTCCACCAAGTATTACAAAAGCTATCCAATACAATAAAGCGACATCCGCAAATTACATGAAATACATGTTTATTATATCGACTGATTAGCTGTTTCAAGACTTTATTTGTCGGTAAATCAAACTTACTGTGTGTCATTTCTAGAAATGTCAATCGTAACATTACGACTGACAGGTCATTTCCACTGACTGATTTAATGCGTCTGAACAACCAGATTTATATACTATATATTCCGAGGATAGTAAAACATCGAGTATTAGTGACTAAAACATAGGCTTCGGTATTCTAGTCAACCCATTTAAAATCAGATCCAAATATTTGCTCCATTCCTTTCCGCCGTTAGTTAGTGTAAAGAAGTGGAGTATCATATTGGTCCGATCTAAAAGATTGGTCCAAGTAGTTTTATTAGTAAATTGCCTCATTTGCACTTAGTGTTGTGAAGGAAGATCGTACACTAATATTAACTAGGTCATGGTTTGATATTCTTGTATTGCAAGGAAAGTGTCACATTTTACGAAGTATAATGTAATCCAGCTGCTCTACCAAAGGATGTGGTTGATACTGGTCAATTATCCGACATATAAAACAGGACCAGTGGTATGGTTGTTATAAAACATATCGTATCAGAGATTATAATCATTGAAAAATTGCCCGTAAAACAACAACCTGGCTGTGAATAACATCAGACAAGTGTCTATACCTTTGATATTCTTAGCATCCTATCAATGAATCGATGGTTATGTAGTGACTCATTCATTTCATAGAACTAAATACGTCAAAGCCGAAAATAACGACAAAGACACAGGCATTTCAAATCACAACGGGAAAAGGGTAACTATGTAGCAGTCTACCATTACATAGCCTAACCAAAACAAAAATACATACGTGGCACATACAGTGAAGGCAATGGAGATAGAATGATATTTATTTCAAACAGGAGAAGTAAATACAGAAATAAGTAAACTATGTGTTAGCGTACTGGCGTGTTCACATAACGAAATCTTACGTCTGTCCGATCGATTTACTTATTTTGAATCGACATAATTGTATAGATGTGCGACTTCGTTTAATACATATTCCAACAAACAGGAACTTCACCAGACAGGTCATTAGGAGAGCACTTGTTATGAACGCAAATATCTCAGACAACCATTTCGAACATCAATAAAATCTCAATATTGTGTTGCTAAAAACGGAAGTTCACAAATTATCAATGACAACAGTTTTATGAAGTCTGTTTATCAGGAAGTACTTCACAGTCACAATACCATTCACGCTAATACTTGTACTATTCTGAAGTCTTGAATCACGACCGAGGACGAGAGCATTATTTTATATTTAAAATACACACAGGGGATTAATCCATTCAAAAACTCTCCATTATTTTTCAGGAATGGAGAGTTGTCTTAACAATAACTCTCCATTATTTTGTATACACATTTAATGCAATGTGTATACAAAGTTATTGTTAAGAAAATTCTCCATGCCTGAAAAACATAACACACATGTGTAGTGTTAATAAAAATGGAGAGTTGGTTTTATTCAATGTGTTGACAGGTAATAGAGACTTATTGTAAATAATTTCTATATTATGCACCAGTCAGTTGCATTCATTGCCCGCAAGCCCCGGGGATTGGCAAGGAAATTACTCCTGGGTTCTTAAAACCCCACCCTTCCACGGCTGACAATTAAATATTGTACCAAAGAGATTGGTCGGGTGAAAAAAATCCAACGTTTCCCTGACAGTACGTGGGAAGCTGGAAGGTAAAAAAATTGCAGCCATAACCAGAGGTTGGGACCGTGGATGCAACTGACTGGTGCATAACAAAATGTATGTGTTCACAAAAAGGGCAATACAAATCGCAGGAAAGGCAGCACTCAACTGAAAGAGCCGAACACAGAAAAAAGAAAACAAAACACAGATAAAATGCTCAACGAAACTAGAAAATGAAATAATCCCGCTGGTACTAAATAGCTATAAACATGACATAATTTCAGTTATTAAGGGTGTACGCGCGCAAAAAAATAAAGAAATCAAGAAAAAGGTTAAGTTACCAATTTACGAGGGCTGTTTTCAGCTGTTCAGTCGCTCAATCACCCTTTAGCTACACCTAGTCATTGGACTACCTAATGAAACATTCGAGTCTCACTGGGGATACTATTTCTCTCTTGTGGGCGTGGCAGCCAACATCGATCTGATAGACACTGCCCTCACAAATATATAATATACCAATTTTGAGTACATTCATTAATACTCTTTTTTACTAATAAATGAATGAGCAAATACAGCACTAGGCTTAATAAAAACATGTTAAAAACATTGTAGTTATATCCATCAAGTTGCATATCGATCATAAATATCCATGTATAGTTTATGCACGGAAATATATCCTCTGACTGAAACATTCATATTCTTTATAATGTCCACCGTGTTATAACATCAAGTGACACTGGGTAAATGACCATTGCATGATCGTGTAACACATAACTCACAACTTGTGTTTGCATGGACTACACACCATTATTAAAGTATTTGAGAGTTATTGTATTAGTTCACTGGTTTCATGTAAAAAGCATGATCTTCTCGCTCAGACATGTTCATATGTTTAATCTTTTATTTACAAGAAGTACATTAGGGGTGACTTATTTTGGAAAAATGCATTTTCTATCAATTTTGCTATTTACAGCATCTTTACATTGGACAGTATTGGTGTATTTTAAGTCAGAGAAAATCCGCGTATCTGTCCATTCCTGAGAAATAATGAATATTCGGCCCCTTCGGGGCCTCGTCTCCATTATTTCGCAGGAAAGGGCAGATACTTGGACTTTCTGCTTAACGTCATATGATTGTTAATGGTAGATTATAGCTCGTAATAACTGCTTAAAAGATATGAGGAAATCCGACAGGGACGGCAGCACTCCACTTAACCAGCCGAGCACAGAAAACAGCAACAACACAACATAACACAACATAACACAATGTCCACACATAACCCAACGAAATTAGTAAAAGCCCAAGTTCGCGTTGTCAAAACGCGTAAAGTAAACGTACATGTGTTCTATTTTGAAAAATATTTTTTCAGTTTTCTTTATTTAAATGCATTTTCATATTCTTGATATTCGTCCGGAACATCAGACTCAAATTTCTTAATTGACTGTCGTTATAAATGTTGGACATTAATCTAATTTAAAACATTGAATAAACGGGTAATGAATCTAATCATATCAATCTTAGTATAGTAAAGTGCTACTTTCTGTTCCAGCAAATAGCTGTTCGTGTCTGTTGCTTGTGTATGTGTTGTCTGTGTTTATTCTATGTGTTTTGCTGTTCCTTTTGAGGCGTTAGCAATCTACTGCTTCTATTGAATGTTGCATTCCAAGTGCAATGTGTTATTATCTTTTAGTTTACCGTTTATATCTAATTTAATATTTGATTTGTTCATTAACACCATCATCAATCATACGTTAGCCGTAAGACTACTGAGAAATAAAACCGAAACATTCATAACTATATCAGAAATCAATGATGTGACAGGTCTTGTAAAAGTACACTTGCTATTGGCTTTCAGTTTGTATATTTTGTACGATATGCACTGGTGTTACGACTGGCCAAACCATTGTTAATAGGTTTAAAATAATACGAATCTTTTAAAAATTTAACTAATTTTCTGCCTTTTTATCAATGATACAGTTATATGTACCCATTGCTTGTATTCGAATGCAGCTCATTGTTGATTATTGTTAAATGCCTCACAAACAAGTAATGTATGCCTACCAAAAGTACTCCATACACCGTGGAAATGTCAATATCATGTATACCTACAGAGTTGATGAAGATGGTACATTACTTGCCGTGACACATAATGATGGCAGTAATAACACTGAATTCATAATTACAGTTGTTTTGTGCTGCAAAATGTGCATAAATAATGAACATTATCACCGTATAACGTCAGATATCTACATTCAGAAGTCATGTTCCAATATCACATTTGTAAGTATATTTTATGCTGATGCGTTCTTGTGGTATGTGTGCTGCTCAAAGCTAGCATAAAGTTTTATAGACGACATTCTCAGTATATTTATACTATTTCTGTGTGAGCTATATAAGAATGTATGTATTCTATGTATAAGTCATTGGCATGAAAGGGAATGATCATACACTGTTATTTTGAATACCGAATGCCTATACTACAAATTCCTTCACATAACTTCACACACAGAAATTACGTGTGTACCATATACCTGCTTGCCATCAGTTTATCAGATATCAGAACGTAAAATACACAAGAAATATAAATAATGTAATTATAAACACAGACAAAGATAAGGTATCTAGCAAGAAAACAAATCAAAGATAATTGATACATGTGTTCGTTCAGTTATATTGTATTTTGTAGTAATGCATCAGCAATCAAGATATGTTGGAATATTTTAAAGATATATTAGGCATCTGTCGGTTCCAACACTAGACCTGCCATCTCTGGTACTGACATAAAGGATAAATGTTTGGAATGGTGGTAGATTTTAAGAGATATATATAAAGCGTTTTGTATTTAAGTGTCTAACACGAAGAAGGAACATAATTTGACATATCTACAATACAAATTCAATAAGACCACCTTTGTGACCCTTGGAAATTTGTATAAATACTATGATGTTGTTAATATTTAGTAAGAACAATAATTCGTTAAACAGCGACATGAAAGTTGCATGTTTGATGTTGATGTGATTTCGAAGTTGACCCAACCAAACACATCATTAAATCTGGAAAAATCAATCCGAATACAATGGATTGATTGAGCATGTTTGTTCTTTGCACCAAATACGTTGTAAAATATACATGTAAAACATGCATGTAAAACTATTTATGGCCCCATGTCACAAGGTATTTATGTATGCAATACATGCACTACTAAGGATGGACGTGTGGCTCAACCTCATTATACATTTTGCATAAAGAACTATATCAGATATATATGTGCCATCATTTGTGTCAATAATTGACCACGGAAATCAGATTACACATCATGGAACTTGAACTCTATGGGGATCCTATTTTTTTCTTGGTTGGAATTGCTAGACATATAGAATACTATATATTCATTATTGGACCGGCAGAATTTATAGCAAAGTCAATAATCAGACAAGTCTGCAATCTGCAGAGAATATTGCTTCGATCTGGACAGAAAGTTACGTAATATCGGCGCCGTAATTGGCATGGTGCTGTTGTTTCCTTGACTACCATAAATATTTATTTCATAAAAGGCAACTATGAAACGAATGGTACTATTAAACCATTCAAAATTGCATGTTTTCTACTAACCTAATGTAAAATATCAACATGACTTAATCTGATTATGGTGATTAATTTGTCTATCAAATACGAGGGTCATTCAATATATTCGTGGACAATCGTTCTCATTTTATTATATTTGTGTTTAAATAATAATTTCTTATATCATTATAAACATTTATCTTTTACCTACCACGGATACAAATTTATCTTCAATTATGCAACACAGTAGCATGTCATCAGTCGCTGTATAACCATAGTAACGCGCTACCACCCCCGACCGACGTAACGTGCCATTTTCACTAGTTCAACTAGTTATAAATTCCGAAATAATTCATTTACATTCCCATATATTTGCCAGATTATTGCAAGATATTATCATAATATTTTGTGAAATTATTAAGTTTTTTTTACGTTTGAGTTTGAATTGAGAAGTATTTGATCTATGCCTGTCACGTTTTCATATTTAAGTCAAAATGCCGATGAATTTACGCAAGGAAATTCATGCAACTATCAAAGTGTGCACTTGTCTTGGAAATACACAACAAACACACATAAGCTGCTAGTGAGAGCAAACGGAGAACATGCAATATTCAGTATCCCTGTGTTTTAGTGACAAAATCCCATTTCTGAAGAGCAGCATGGTATTAAAAATGATTCAGGGATCGAACGAAATTAGCAAACGAAGGGACGTTAAAGGAAAATTTGTGAGGCGTTTCAATTTAGCATACAACCATTAAGTCCAGCTTAATTCTTAACTTTGAATGCATAAAATGTTGTAGTAGATCTATTTAATAATATATAACTTAAATATTTGTGTTCAATTCTATATAAATGACATAATAATTTAATTTCGGGTTTACCATTTGAAATATAGCAAAACGTCAATAACGTCGCTGACGTCATCATATATTTTGCGTTGTGTGGTGGTTGCGGTAAGGTGATAGTTTTGTTTTACCCGTATTTTCTATAAAAATGCGCCGATTCGTGTAATATTTTCTGCACTTGTGTCCGAAAGACTGTAGTTAAGTGTGGTATAATTAGTTATTATCTTTGTAAATGTGTATGAAAACGGCGAGTCTAGTCCACGAATTTATTGAATGACCCTCATATAGATCGCTGAAGCAGTCTTCTGCAAGTGAGTGGAGGGAACATGGTTGGAGTTTGCCGTTCGACGAATAAAATAATCGCATTACCAAACTATATGCCAATACACAGAGTTTATCAAATGTTGATATATTGCCTTTAAAATCATGCAATGGAGACTCTATAAACATCATGAGTACATTTTAAGATTTATATGCATTATATTCCTCCCTAGTCTGCTTAACATACCCTATGTTTATAAAGACAACTCCTTTCAATCTACTCTTAAACTATGATTTAATGGGGTTGAAATGCAATTTGTTAAACTATTTTTTCCTTGAGAAATAATGCATTCAAATACACCGAATTCTTTACACTCACGAATATTATATCCTTTATAAGATCAAAGCGTAATAAAATTATCATTTCAGTTGCAGCAATAACAAAACATTTTTATTTTCGATATCAGCTATGCATCAGCTCTGTATAAAACTGCTAATTTCAAATATTCAGATAGATTAGTTGATAATCTCATTATTGAATTATAGGCTAATACTAGTACATAATACATTGTCAAGTTCAACAACCTTTAAATAATTATGGAGTTACTTTTGAGAAATCCGACTATTTAATTTTCTGTTACATTTCTGTTACACTCTGCAAATACATTATGAGCCATAATAAACTTAACATGGAAAAAACACAGCCATGAGTACATAAGCAATGGCATAAAATGTATGAATGGCTGAATTTCATGTTATGTATGAAAGCATGTTCATGGCACCAAGTTCTAAGACACTTGTGATAATTTACAGAACAGTGTTTAAGGTATTAACGTAGAAATACCTGAGTTCTTATGCATATATCTATCCAATCAGGCCCCAATCTTCCGAAACATCTCAATGTGAGATAAATCTCGTCTCAAATATTGCCATGCATGGTTTGGATAAATTCCTAGGGAAGATGGACTCATAAGTAGCATTAAAAACAGCAAATGTTATTCTTTGCTAATTGCAGTACATTTTAATGAGTTCTAGCTTCCGATTTATTTTAAAATCAGACTCTGATTTGGACAAAATCTCAATTTGAGATGAGATTTCTGCTTGGGATGCTTCGGGAGATCGGGGCCTGGCATGTGTTCCTAATTCTGCATTCCATGCTGCATGTTGGGTATGCATACTGTGGGAATATTTCATATTTTATTAATGAATGTGTGTGATTTTACAACATCTGTTGTTCATTTAAATTACGAGGAAAAATATTACGTAAGAAGTATGAAATCTGGAACCTCGAAATAAATGAGTAAAACATTACATGGTATATGTTTTGCAAACTATGTCAAGTCAGTGATTGTATTATTTATATCTTGATAGTTCCTGATCTATTTGAGTGAGTCAAACTATTTTCGTTGATAACAATATTGTTGATCGTTGTGTGTACACTAAATACAACTGATTTGAATCACAATTGAATACATTTGATGCCAATACGAGATTGAAAAAAAAGTCACTTTCGATTGCCATTAGTATCCAAAATCAGAGGCAAATACTGTGCAATGAATACATAATATGCAATTGTTTCGTTGCAACATTTCAAACGTCCGAAGTAAATCACTTCCATTACGACACTAATAATTTTATTACTTTGTATTGATTGACATGTTTTTATCCAATTCATCCTAACCATGACTGGTTATTATGTTTCACTAGTATATTTGATCATTCAATACAAACGAGATGTTCTATTATGTGTGTCGATCGTCTGTTAGATAGAATGCATAATTAACCATGAACTTCAGGTTCCGGTGCTTCATGAATTACGCATGACTATAATACAACCATTAACAACTATACAGCAACACCTCAGTTGACGCCTACATTAATATAAAGATCATCTCAAAATATAAGAACACTTCTCAGTAAGCAAATTGAAGCTTTAAAAATAGTATTGCATGGTGCATAATTACTAGTATCGAGATTTTAGAGATTAAAATAACAATGGAAGATCAAACAGAATCACAAGTCAGATTGTTATATAACATATGGCATCATAGATCGTAAACATTAACAAGTGCCCGTAAAACAACAAACTGGCTGTGAATAAACATCAGACAAGTGGCTTTATCTTAGATATGCTTAGCATTATATCAATGGCTATGAAGTGACTCAGTGATTGCATAGAGCTAAATACGGCAAAGCAGCAAATAACCAGTAACACGGTGACCAAAGACACAGACATTTCAAATCACAACTGGACAGACATAATTATCTACGAGTCTACCATTAAATCGCAAACCAAGGCACAACACATACAGGGTAATGCACATACAATGATGAAAACGGAGAAACATACTAGATATTCTTTTGAAACATGAGAAGTAAATAAAGAAAGAAGTAAGCAAACATATTGCTATGTTTTAGCGTACTGGTGTGCTCACATAACGAATTCTTACATATGTCCGATCGAGTTACTTATTTTGAAACGACATAATTGTATAGATGTGCAACTTCATTTCATATTCCAACAAACAGGAACTTTGTCAGACATTAGGAGAGAGCACTTGTAATGAACGAAAATATCCCAGTCAACCATTTGAACATCAATAAATTCCCAATATTCTGTTGTTAAAAACGGAAGTCCACAAATTATCAATGACAACGGGTTTATGGAGTATGGTTATCTGGAACTACCTCACTGCAACAATACATTTCACGCTTACACTTGTACTAGTGTGAAATCTCGAATCACGACAGAGGATGAGATAACACGAGAGCATTATATGACACTTGCATGTCACATGTTTAATTTTAAGACTTATTTATTACTAAAACGTACATGCGTTTTATTTCGAAAATTCTTGTTTCAGTTTTCTTTATTTAAATACAAATGTACATTTCCACATTATTGATATACCTCCAAAACATCAGACACTTTATTGACTGCCGCCGTTATACAAGACGGACATTACTCTCATTTAGAACACTGAATGAACGGGTAATAAATCGTAGCAATTTAAGTATATAAAACTTTTTCGTTCCGGTAAAAAGCTGCTAAATTCACTTTTTCCTGTTTTGCTGTTCCTATTGGGCGTCAGCAATCTACTGCTTCTATTGAATGTTTCATTCCTAGTGCAAAGTGTTAGTATCTTTCAGTTTACCATTTATATTAGTAAATATCATCTTTTTATGTGTTCATAATAACATCATCAATCAAACGTGAGCCGTTAGTCTACTGTAGAAATAAAACCGATACATTTATGATTATTTATATCAGAAATCAATGGTGTGTCTGGTCTTATAGAAGTTACCTTAGTTTAGCTTTCCTGTTTGTGTGTATTTGGTACGTTGTACCCTCGTATAGCGAGTTACAATATCATTGTAAATAAAGGAAAAATAAGATATTTTATAAAATATTCTGCAATGTCAATATAAACACAAATCACTTGAGGGGGAGCAGAAGTTTATTTTACATGCTCACTTCTATTCGCCAAGTAAATTAGAATTACGGTACAGATTTAAAAGATAATCCCTTTTCCAAAAGCCTTATGTTGTTATGCCAGATTTGCCTGTTTACTTTAGGTCCCAATATCGCGTTAGAGTTATACCTATTACTGGTATGGGAACCTAGTTCATGATTGAGTATTGTTAAAAGCCTCACAAGTGGCCTTACCTCACTATACATTTTGCATAAAGAACGATATCAGATATATATGTGCCATAATTTGTGTCAATAATTGACCACGGAAATCAGATTACAAATCATGGAACTTGAACTCTTTGGGGATTCTATTTTTTTTCTTGGTCGGAATTGCTAGACATATCGAATACTATTTATTCATTATTGGACCGGCAGAATTTATAGCAAAGTCACTACATCAGACAAGTCTGCAATCTGCAGAGAATATTGCTTCGATCTGGACAAAATGTTACGTATTATCGGCTCCGTAATTGGCATGGTGCTGTTGTTTCCTCGACTACCATAATTATTTATTTCATAAAAGGCATATATAAAAAAGAATGGTGCTATTAGACCATTCAAAATTGCACGTTTTCTACTAACTTATGTAAAATATCAATATGACTTAATCTGATTATGGTGATTCATTTGTCTATCAAATATAGATCGCTGAAGCAATCTTCTGCAAGTGAGTGGAGGAAACATGGTTGGAATTTGCCCTTTGATGAATAAAATAATCTCATTGCCAAACTATATGCCAATACACTGAGTGTATCAAATATTTATCTGTTGTCTTTATAATCATGCAATGGAGACACTATAAATATCCTGTGTACATTTTAAGATTTATATACATTATATTCCTCCCTAGTCTGCTTAACATACCCTATGTTTATAAAGACAACTCCTCTCAATCTACTCTTAAACTCTAATTTGATGGGGTTGAAATGCAAGTTGTTAAACTATCTTTTCCTTGATAAAATAATGCTTTCAATCACACCAAAGTCTTTACACTCGAGAATAAACTATCCTTTATAAGAACAAAACGTAATAAAATTATCATTTCAGATAATCTTTAGCTGGCTCGTTATTGCATTATAGGCTAATACTAGTACATTATACCTTGTCAAGTTCACAGACCTTTTAATATGTAGTTATTTTTGAGAATAACATTTTTGCAAATAAATTATGAGCCATAATGAAAATGTATAACATGGAAGAAACACAGCCATGAGAACATAAGCAATGGCATACAATGTATGACTCGGTTGGTTTCATGTTATATATGAAAGCATGTTTATGGTACCAAGTTCTAAGACACTTGTGATAATTTACAGAACAGTGTTTAAGGCATTAATGTAGAAATATCTGAGTTTTTATGCATATATCTACCCAATCAGGCTTGTGTTTCTCATTCTGCATTCCATGGTGCCTGCTGTGTATGTTCAGCATCGCAGATTGACATGTGCATACTGTGGGAATATTTTATATTTTATTAATGAATTGGTGTGATTAACAACATCTGTTGTTCATTTAAATAGCTAGTAAAATATTACGTTAGAAGTATGAAATCTGGAACATCGGAATAAATGAGTAAAACATCCCTCATCGTATTGGAGAACAAGTATGCATGGTATATGTTTTGCAAACTATGTCATGTCAATGATTGTATTATTTATATCTTGGTAGTTCCTGATCTATTTGAGTGAGTCAAACTATTTTCGTTGATAACGATATTGTTGATCGTTGTGTTTACACTAAATACAACTGATTTGAATCACAATTGAATACATTTGATGCCAATACCAGATAGAAAAAAGTCACTATCGATTGCCATTAGTATCCAAAATCAGTGGAGAATACTGTGCAATGAATACATACAATATTCAATTGTTTCGTTTCAACATTGCAAAAGCCCGAAGTAAATCACTTCCATAACGACATTAATAATTTTATTACTTCGTATTGATTGACATGCTTTTATTCAATTGATCTTAACCATGACTGGTTATTATATTTTACTAGTATATTTGATCATTCAAAACAAACGAGATGTTATATTATGTGTGTCGATCGTTTGTTAGATAGAATGCATAATTAAACATGAACTTCTGGTTCCGGTGCTTCATGAATTATGCATGACTACAATACAAACATTTACAACTATAAATCAATACCTAAGTTGACGACTACCTTAAAATAAAGATCATCTCAAAATATAAGAACACTTCTCAGTAAGCAAATTGGAGCTTTACAAAAAGTATTGCATGGTGCATAATTACTAGTATCGAGATTTTAGAGATTAAAATAACAATGAAAGATCAAACAGAATCACAAGTCATATTATATAACATATGGCATCATAGATTGTAAACATTGACAAGTGCGCGTAAAGCAACAATCTCGTGGTGAATAAACATCAGACAGGTGTCTAAACTTTTCTTAGCATTCTAGCAATGAATCAATGGCTATGTAGTGACTCAGTGATTGCATAGAGCCAAATACGGCAAAGCAGCAAATAACCGGTGACACAGTGACCAAAAACACAGTCATTTCAAATCACAACGGGACAGACATAATTATCTACGAGTCTACCATTAATCGCAAACCAAGACACAACACACACAGGGTAATGCACATACAATGATGAAAACGGAGATACATAATATATATGAGCCATTCTCCAGGAAAATCGGGCTTAATGACATTGTATTGTAATTATGCATTAAGGTTTAGAAAATATCAAAAATGAGAAAAAAATTGTCACTTGTTTTTATACTTAGGTAATTGGATAGTATAGTACTATCCATGAGATCCAACTTTTCTTTAAAATTGTGTTAAAATAACTTCTGTCGTTCCTATGGTGATCGGTTTCTAAAACGTACTAATATCAAGGAAATCAGGGGTTAGGTGGCTAAAAACACTTGCTATTTCTTTCTGTAAAACAACACTCACAATTTGGACACGTTTTATTAGAATATGATTCTAAAATGTGCCACAAATTAAAAAGTTAACGTCAAAAATGTAGCAGATACTAGATCAAAAACGTAGAAAATGACGTTCGCGACGTCACTCAAAAAGTAGGCGGTAGTGGTTGGTTTAAAAAGTCTTTAACTTTTTATGTGTACGGAATAATTTGTTCAAATTTTCAGAAACTGTTTACAAGAGTCTCCTCTTTCTAGCCATAGCTTATCAACATTTTCACAATTTTATCACTAAGCCCGGTTTTCCTGGAGAACGGCTCATATTTATTTGAAACATACAAAGTAAATAAAGAACGAAGCAACAAACATATTGCTTTGTGTTAGCGTACTTGTGATCACATAACGAATTCTTACATCTGTCCGATCGATTTACTTGTTTTGAATCGACCAAATTGCATTGTATAAATGTGCGATTTCGTTTAATGCATATTCCAACAAACAGGAACTTTGCCAGACATGTCATTAGGAGAACACTTCATGAACGACACTATCCCAAACAACCATTTTGAACATCAATAAATTCCCAATATTCTGTTGTTAAAAACGGAAGTCCACAAATTGTCAATGACAGCAATTTTATGGAGTATGGGTATCTGGAACTACTTCACTGTCACAATAAATCTCACGCTAACACTTGTACTAGTCTGAAGCCTCGAATCATGACCGAGGCTGAGATAACACGAACTCATTATATGACAATTACATGTCATATGGTAAATTATAAGACTTATTTATCACTAAAACGTACATGTGTTCTATTTCGAAAATTCTTATTTCAATTTTCTTTATTTTAATACATTTCCACATTCTTGATATTCCTCCAAAATACCAGAAACTTAATTGACTGCCGTTATACAAGACGGAAATTATTCTTATTTAAAACACGGGTAATAAATCTTAGCAATCTTAGTATATTGGAATATCGTTCCAGTAAAAAGCAGCTAATTTTGTTTTCTTGTTCATTTAAGTATCTGTGACATGTGTACTAGTAGTCTGTGTTTTAATGTGTATTGCTATCCATTTGTGGTGATAGCAATCTACATGTACTTCTTCTTTTAAGTTCTGCCTTCTCGGTGCCATATGATACCTTTCAGTTTGGCATTTATATTTAATATCATCATATTTTATCTGTTCATAAGAACCTCATCAATCATCAGAAATCAATGGTATGACAGGTCTTGTAAAAGTTCACTTGTTATTGGTTTCCTGTTTGTGCATATTTTGTACGACGACACTGTTATGACGAGTAACCATGACATTTCAATGACAAAAAAACATTTCCGGATTCTTTCAGTGATACATATACTCGTGAACATCACTTGTATGGAAATCTAACCCATTACTGAGTACCGCTATAGTAAGAAGCCTCTCAAACAATTATATACAAATGTACCTACAAAATGTACCCCATACATCGTGGAAATGTTTATATCCTGAACACATACAGAGTTGATGAAGCTGGCACATTACTTGCCATGAGACATAATGATGGCAGTAATAGCATCAAAAAGATAATTATAGTTGGTTTGTATGTATAAAGAGTTTGTGCTATAAAATATTCACCACACGTGTATAAATAATGAACGTTATCATGTCAGTCAACTACATTCATATGTCATGTTCCAATATCACGTTTGTACTTATATTTTATGTAGATGTGTTCGTGTGGTATGCGTTCGATTCTAGTCAATTGTGGCCCCTGGCTACTGCTGGGAGTGTCAGGCTGTCTTTTTAGTAGAGTATTTGTCACAGTTCGTCTAAATTCTCTCATGATTGCGAACTTTTGTGTGCAGATGTTTCAACTGAATTTGTTCCTTCCACTGTTAAGGTTGTTTAATATCAGTGTATGCCATACATTATGTGATAGACAGCTTTCCCTGAATACCTGTGCACTTTCTACATGAGATATGTCTGTCGAAATATATGTATTCAATGTACGTATATGGAAATGGCATAACACTGAATGATCGTGCACTGTAATTAAGTGAATACCAAATTGTTTTACTATAAGGTTACTTCACGTAATTTAACACACAGAACATACGAGTGTATATTTTACCTGATTGATATCAGTGTGTCAGATATCAGATCGTAAAATACACAAACAAATATAAATAATGTAATTATAAACATAGAAAAAGATAAGTTATCTAGCAAGAAAATCAATCAAAGATAATTGTTACATGTGCTCGTTCAGTTGTAATGTTTTGCAGTCATGTAAAAACAACCAAAATGGTTTGGAATAACTTGAATGCTATGGTCGGGGCATATCTATTCCTACGTCGGACCTGCCGTCTCAGGCACTGACTTGAAATGATAAAGGCTTGAAACTTAACTTTGGTCACTGTACGGCTATGCCTCGTTTGGTCGCTTGTGTCACGGTACTGGCATATTGTAGAGATGCATGTATCTAGAAATATGATATGCCCGCCCGTTCCTCCCTTGCCAAGTTTACTTTGGTAGAAACTATTAGCGTACGGTGTTCAAAATTATTAACGTTAGGTCACTGTACATGCTGTTTTAAACTAGTTCACGTCGTAGTTGTGCCTCATTTGGTCGCATTAACGTTAGGTCACTGTCTATGGTGTTTAACCTAGGTCACGTTGTAGCAGTGTCTCATTTGGTTGCTCGGGTCACCGTTTTTGGCATACGGGGGCTGTCCGAGTAAATCGTGTACTTTGCTAATTATTTTCTTGGTTGACGTCACATGATTATGACTTTTTGTCGTTACCTTTATGAATTCATTGTTGAACTAAAACAAGTGAAATAATTTAATGGATATGTGTATGGAGCATATTATCGGTGATTTACCAACCACATGTACGCAAATGCGGCGCAACCCATAAAACGCGCCGTGATTTTTTAAACGTATTTTCAA
This sequence comes from Spisula subtruncata, assembly GCA_963678985.1. Taxonomy (NCBI): domain Eukaryota; kingdom Metazoa; phylum Mollusca; class Bivalvia; order Venerida; family Mactridae; genus Spisula; species Spisula subtruncata. The sequence goes on from OY787669.1 coordinate 30,531,466, forward strand.
TAAAGTTGTAATTCTCATATTTTCAAAACGTTATTGCGCATAATTATCACGTCGGCATTAAGGACTGTCATCACAGTTAATTTCAAATTAATTGCATCTTATATGCGAGAAATATGCATGTTTAAATAGCAACACTAAAAATAAAAACGTACGAATAATGTGACGTCAGAAGAGGAAACACTCGTAGAATCACAGTACACTTAATATTTTTGGTTGGTTTGCCGTCGAAAAGTTGTTTATGACTCTAAACTGTACTGGATGATATGAAGTAATGTTTCTAGAACACGTATACATGAATGACGACGAATATGTAATGATGTTTGTGACATCAGGGCACTGTACACTCACGTTATATACTGTGTCACGCACCACAAGGCTTTCACTCTTCTCTCAGTAGAAAGGATATGTCCGTGCTAGTTTTAGTCCCACTATGAGGGTTGGTTGTTTCGATGAGACAGCTTATCGATGGTGCATTCGATTGCGATTAGTTCGCAAATGCGTATCAAGAAACAATTTAATGCCATCGTAAGCATATTGAATAAAAGGAACAATAACTTAAAATACAGAGAAAAATGTTCCGCGGCATGACGTTCTTACTTTGACGTCACTGTGCGCCGCACTTGCAAACCATGTGTATTAGTAATGCAAACTGACTAATTATTTCCTGATTTATTTTCATGAAATTTCGTATACCTTTTAAGAACATATTCATTAATCATCAGTGAAAATTTGAAATGGGTGTTTTGGCTACTTTTTGTGTTATGGGCAAAGTACGGACAACCCTCGTATATTTGTAAAATTCAGTCGTCGTCCAGTGGGGACTAGGGGAACTCGGTCGGGTCTTGACTGTATTGCATTCGGTCTCTAAAGATCAACGCTATTTTGTATTTTCTTTGTGAAATTGGGTCATCCTGGTTTCATCAAGTTTTTGGCTTATGTTTAGGCGTTGCTCGGTGTGGTTGTGGTGTGGTGCTACCTTCCCTGTTCGATTTCCTCACACCTATTTTTGAGTATTGGTCGATTTTATTAGATATCTTTACCAATTTTCTTTGTATTTAAATGTAATAACACTTAGAAGACACATAATTTGATATATTATATTTACAAATCAAATAAGCCTACATTTGTGACCTGTGAAAACAAACCTGTATAATATGTATGATGATTTAATATTTAGTTCGAACAATATACATTGTACAACAGTGACATGAAGGTTGCATCTTTGATTTTGATGTGATCTTAATTTTGAGGTGATCGTATATCACAACAACATTGATTCAGCAGGCCGAATACACGTTGGATTGAATGCGCAGGTTTGTTCTTTGCGCCAAATGCTCTGTATAATATGCATGTGCAACAATTTATGGCAACTGGTATTCAATAAAAGCACTACTTAGAATGAACGCGTTGCCACCACCCCTATCCATTTGTAAAAAGAACTGTATCATCTATATGTGTGCCATCATTACTTTTGTGTCAATAATTGACCGGAGAAATCAGATTACATATTATGGAGCTTGATCTCTTTTGGGATATTATTTCTTCTCGGTTTATAGAACAGTTAGACATATCGAATACTATATATTCATTATTTGACCGGCAGATTTTGTACCCAAGTCAATGCTTCTGATAATTCTATCGTGTGTGGAGACTATTGCTCCGATCTGGACAATGCTTTTCGTAATATTGATGCCATAATTGGCATGGTGATATTGTATCCTTTGATACCTTAATTATTTATTTCATAAAAGGCTACTACGAAACTATTGGTGTTATTACACCATTTAAAATTGCATGTTTTCTACCGGCAACTCCAGTCGAAGTACAAGACCAAACAGTGCAATGGCTTAATCTGATTATGGTGATGTATATGTCTACCAAATATAGATTTGCAGAAGTGACTAGAGGGAAACATGCTTGGTGTTTGTCGTTTGATGAATAAAATAATCGCAATGTCTTGAACTATATTCTGATTTACCAATTTTATCAACTTCTTATCTATATCTATTGTCCTTGAATTTATGCAATGAAGACACTATAAACAGCAATAGTACATCAAAATGTGTAAAAATACTCCCAGATATGTCATTTCTTAACAATTGAGTTTCAATATAAGTTTGTCACATTGGTTTTATTTCGTTTGATAGCATTTGTCCCAACATATTCAATACCTGTTTCTGTTGTTTCTTATTCCATATGAGTTTGTCCTTGGTTGTGCCCCCTTTGACAATTCATACATACACATAATATTCTTCTCGTACAGCTACTAATATATGTACACAATTCCAGAGAATCTGTTCATGTTGACCCGTTTGATAGCACATCAATGTTATCCATAATTGCGTACATACGGTTTAATTATTTGTATGTTTTCTGAAAATTATGCAGTCAGACCATTAAATGTTTGGGAACTTCATAGATCTTTAAATATGTAGTTACTCTGCAAAGAAATTCCTAGCCACAATTACTATGACATGGAAGAAACACAGATATGAGAACATAAGCAATGACAAAAAGCGTATTCGCTTGTGATTTCTTGTTATATAAGAAAGCATGTTTATGGCACCAAGCTCAATGACACTTGTGATGATTTACAGAACAGTTTTAAAGGCATTAATGTATGTAAGAATAATAAAGATTAATTCACCTATGCATTAATCTAATTTATTACGGCGGAATTTCACGGGATCTCCGGGTATTATATACACATGGTGCGTTTATCGCTACCCGGCGACGCTATCGTTTCCATGGTAATTCTCGCGAGAATACGATATTCACTGAGCGTGAACTCACATGATTGCCACGTCGGCTCACTTGCTTGTTCGGCAGCAAACGACGAACTTTAAACCCACCCTACCGCACCCTTCAGGCAATATCAGTCATTATTATTAATTATCAATGTTAATAGTCTAACTATGTTTAATGGCAAATAGCAGTTACTATTATTATGCTGTATGAGTCATTTTTCTGCCGATCCGTTTGTTGTTATTTCAGTTTGATATTGAGAGAGTCAGTAACATTGGCATACGTATGTTGGTCAGAACAGACACATGGTCACGTTGAGGTTGTACTGGAAGTTAACTACACAATATACGACACAAGATGGTTCAATATGGTAACTATGAGGACAGATCCGGCATCAGATAGCATCCAGTCTTCATGGAATTCACGTATATGAACTCTTCGTGTGCAAGGTGATTCTTACGTACGGGAATAATGCTGATAATGTGTTTTTGTGTTGTGATTACCATGGTATCAGTGTTAATTATGATAATATTAGTGTTTAATATGATGTTCTTAGTGTCGTGAATGTGTATATATTAGATGCTGAAAAGGAAAAGACATGAAGCCTATAATGTGAAGTTCAAAAAGTACATTTGTAGCAAAGGACGTGATAGTAGTCGTTCTACCAGTGACCAGAACTGTGTCTTAACGGTGATTTAATAGCCAATAAACAATTAATAACCATATCTAGATATAGCACTTGCCTTACTCATGCATTTATCTAATTATAGTAGATATTTTATCATTTATTACATACATTGTCATGTTGGCGTAAAATTCTGTAGTGGGGATGCAACCGAGGGCATATCTATTATTTTTATTAAAAATGAATCAATACAAAACATATATTTTGCATTCCCATGGGTTTTCTCTCGGTTTCGACAGCTGTTACCAGTCGAGACTGAGGTTCCTGTGGTTACAAAATTCAGTCACTTGACTGTAGTTTTTTATGAGCGTTTAAGACTTGTCCGAGCGTTGACTCAACTAGAAAAATGGCATCTCTTAAAAGGTCTCATCTGTTTAGATAAGTCACATTTGGTTAAAATACATACTTACTGTAGACATGGTTCTTTATATGGTGCCTGGAGCGTACCTGGTTTTATTACGTGGTACCTGGAGCGTACGTCCCGGTATTTTATGGGTACTCGGAGTGTACTCGGTATTTTATGAGTACCTGTAGCGTACTCGGTCTCTTTTATGGGTACTCGGAGTGTACTCGGTATTTTATGAGTACCTGTAGCGTACTCGGTCTCTTTTATGGGTACTCGGAGTGTACTCGGTATTTTATGAGTACCTGTAGCGTACTCGGTCTCTTTTATGGGTACTCGGAGTGTACTCGGTATTTTTTATGAGTACCTGGAGCGTACTCGGTTTCTATGTGTAATCGGAGTGTACTCGGTTTCTTGTTACAGTAAATTAATGTTAAAGTTTGATAATAAATCTTATATGCCCTCGGTTGCTACCTTGCGTAAGGCGTTTTCACCTCTAACAGCGTTACCTGTTAGAGTACAAGTCAACATGGCCATTCTTCGCCACTTTAATTTAATTCATAATCGCAATAAGGCAAGCCTATATATATTACATGTATTATAAACAATATTCGCTAGTCATTTTGTATATAAAGATAGTTATAAAATTAAATTGTTATTACTGCTGTCAGTTGTTGTTTTGAAATTCTATCTTGGAATAATTATGCATACATCTACCACCCCATCAGGCATGTGTTCCTTATTCTGCATTGCATGTTACTTGCTGGGTGTTTTCATCATCTCACATTGGCATGCGCAAAATGTGGGAATATTTTATATTTTATTAATGATTTTTTTGTGATTAACAGCATCTGTTGATAATTCAAATTACTTGGGCAAATATTGAGCAAGATGTATAAAATCTGGAACATCGGAATAAATGAGTAAAGCGTCCCTTGACGTATTGGAAAACAAGCATGGTATATTTTTGCAAACTATGTCAAGTCAATGATTTGAGGACTAAGGGAACTCGGTCGGGTCTTGGCTGCGTTTCATTCAGTCTCTTTTGATACAACTACGAGATAGAAAAAAAATCACTTTCCATTATCCAAAATCAGTGTAGAATATGGTGCAATTAATACAATATTAAATTGTTTCGTTGCAACAATGTAAATCACTTCCATTTTGACACTCATCATTTTATAACTTTATTTTGATTTATTTATTAGCTAATTCATCCGAACCACGTGGTTATTGTTTTTTTTCTTTATATCAGATCGATATTAATGACATTTGTTATGTTAAGCGTGACAGTCGTCTGTTATATAGAATGCATAATTAACAGAGAGCTTCTGGTTCCAGTGCTTCATGAATTACTCATGAATATATGTGACCAATAAACAACTATATAGCAAAAGCTCAGTTGATGACCAAATTAATATACATATCACCTCACAATAATTATTAGGACACTTCTATAATTTGAGCTTACACTGTTACACAGTTGTAAAATTGATCCAAAAAATGCATTTTGCACAGTTACCGAGATATAAAAGAATAGAACAACGATAAAAGATCAAACAGAAACACAAGTCAGATTGTTACATAACATATGGCATCATAGATTGTAAACATTAACAAGTGCCTGTAAAACAACAATTTTGCTGTGAATAAACACCAGACAAGTGGCTTTATCTTAGATATTCTTAGCATTATATCAATGAATCAATGGCTATGTAGTGACTAAATACAGCAAAGCCGGAAATAACGAGAGATACTAGAACCAAAGACACAGACATTTCAAATCACAACGAGAAAAGAGTAATTATGTAGCAGTCTACCATTACATAGCCTAACCAAAACAAAAACAACATACGTGGCACATACAGTGAATGCAACGGATGATATTTATTTCAAACATGAGAAGTACATATATAAAGAAGTAAGCGATCATACAAATGTATTGCTATGTGTTAGCGTACTGGTGTGCTCACATAACGAAATCTTGCATCTGTCCGATCGATTTACTTATTTTGAATCGACATAATTGTATAGATGTTCGACATCGTTTAATGCATATTCCAACAAACAGGAACTTTGCCAGACAGGTCATTAGGTGAGCACTTGTTATCAACGAAAATATAACAGACAACCATTCTGAACATCAATAAATTCCCAATATTCTGTTGTTAAAAACGGAAGTCCACAAATTGTCAATGACAGCTGTTTTATGGAGTATGGGTATCTGAAATTACCTCACTGCCACAATACATTTCACGCTAATACGTGTACTATTCTGAAGTCTTGAATCACGACCGTGGACGAGAGCATTATTTTACATGTCATATGATTTATAGCTCGTTATAATTGCTTAAAATATATGAGGAAATCGGACAGGGACGGCAACACTCCACTTAACCAGTCAAGCACAGAAAATAGCAACAGTACAACTTAACACAATTAAACGGAACAATGTCCACACATAACTCACCGAAATTATTAAAAGCCCAAGTTCGCGTTGTCAAAACGCATAAGTAAACGTACATGTTTTCTTTATTTAAATACATTTTCACATTCTTGATATTCGTCCGAAACATCAGACTCTAATTTTTTAATTGACTGCCGTTATAAATGTTGGACATTAATCTAATTTAAAACATTGAATCAACGGGTAATAAATCTAATCATATCAATCTTAGTATAGTAAATTGCTACTTTCTGTTCCAGTAAAAAACTGCTAGATTCTTTATATGTTCATGTTCGTGTCTGTTGCTTGTGTACTTGTTGTCGGTGTTTATGTGTATTGCTGTTCCTGTTGTGACGTTAGCAACCTACTGTTTCTGTTGAATGTTACCTTTCCAGTGCAATGTGTTATTATCTTTTAGTTTACCGTTTATATCTAATATAATATTTGATTTGTTCATAACAACATCATCAATCATACGCAAGCCGTAAGACTACTTAGAAATAAAACCGAAACAATCATAACTATATAAGAAATCAATGGTGTGACAGGCCTTGTAAAAGTACACTTGCTATTGGCTTTCAGTTTGTATATTTTGTACGATATGCACTGGTGTTACGACTGGCCAAACCATTGTTAATAGGTTTAAAATAATACGAATCTTTGAAAAATGTAACTAATTTTCTGCCTTTTTATCAATGATACAGTTATATGTACCCATTGCTTGTATTCGATATGTATTGCATGTAGCTCATTGTTGATTATTGTTAAAAGCCTCACAAACAAGTAATGTATACCTACCAAATGTACTCCATACACGTCAATATCATGTATACCTACAGAGTTGATGAAGATGGCACATTACTTGCCGTGACACATAATGATGGCAGTAATAACACTGAATTCATAATTACAGTTGTTTTGTGCTGTAAAATGTTCCCCGCACATGCATAAATAATGGAGATTATCACCGTTTCACGTCAGTCATCTACATTCAGAAGTCATGTTCCAATATCACATTTGTATGTACGAGAGGTGCCCCACTTATATTTGAACAGTGTTGAACATGACATATTTTCATGAAAATATGGTATAAATCAAATATTTCTTTTGTACAGTGTAAACATATGTGTTAGGTAACATTTACACTAACTTGTTGGTTTGTTTGAAAAATAGAATGAACCAAAAACAACACTTTTGTAGAGGGTATGGTGTTTTGCGTTTTGAAAGTCAGCCACTGCCATAAAAGCACTTCAAAGTTGTTGGTTGAGCATGGATAATCCATTTTTGTGAAGAAAATATGCAATTTTTGTCACAGGAAGGATGTTTTGCGCTTTGTTGCTGTTTTTTACGAAATTACGCAAAATATTAAAAACTGACAAAAAGTGATGATACCTACCAAAATCTTAAACTTTGGTTATTTGATAAGTAATGCATATCCAAAAACCAAAATAGGGACTTCAGCAACGTTAAGAGTACCCATTGGAACTTTCGATTTGTTCATTTAGAGAATTATACATACCGGACCCGGGATAAAATCGGTGTTTACCTGCTCAATACCACAAAAACAACATAAGGGAGACAAATGTCTTTAACGCTGTGTATACTTCAACGGCACCGTAAATGCCACAACCTTGTCACCTCTGTAGATGCAATGCTTTATCGCTGAGAAATATACCATGAACGGACAGCCTACTATATGATAAATGTTGATAAGGCTACCCATAAATTGACATTCGTTAAGCTTCACATGTTTCCGAACGTTTGCATGACGTATGCTGTTGTTTGCTATACTGAATTAATGGAACACATATGTTTTACTAAAAAGTCAAAGGTGAATGCACATTGATGTGTACATTAGGTTCCAAACCATATTTGGTCAAAATGTTTGCAAAACAACTTTCCTGGAGACCATATGGGGAGCATGGTGTTTTGTCAACACGGAGCCTCAACTCCCTCCACAAAAACACCATTCTGTATCTTAAGAACACACATTTGAAGTATATTACGCAATATTAGTAAGGGCCAACGTCTAATGAACATATACCCACAAACCCTTTAGTCTATGGAATATTGCTGCGTTTATTACAGGCGGGAAATGCAAACAGCATCGATCGGATTATTCGGTCTTCAAAAAGCCAAACACCATACCCCCTACAAAATTGTAGATTTGAGTGCAAACTAAGAAATAAAGTAATAATCAATAGTTGTATGTGTTTCATAACACGTTATTTTGCACGATGATATAGAAATATTTTGTATATATATAATAAGCATCGAACTATTTGATATTCAATACTGTTCAAATATAAGTGGGGCACCTCTCGTATATTTTATGCTGATTCGTTCTTGTGGTATGTGTGCTGCTCAAAGCTAGCATAAAATTTAATAGACGACTTTCTCAGTATATTTATACTATTTCTGTGTGACCTATATAAGAATGTATGTATTCTATGTATAAGTCATTGGAATAAAAGGGAATGTTCATACACTGTTATTTTGAACACCGAATGCCTTTACTACAAATTCCTTCACCTAACGTCACACACAGAAAATACGTGTGTACCATATACCTGCTTGCCATCAGTTTATCAGATATCAGAACGTAAAATACACAACAAATATAAATAATGTAATTATAAACACAGACAAAGATAAGGTATCTAGCAAGAAAACAAATCAAAGATAATTGATACATGTGTTCGTTCAGTTGTAATTTTTTTGTAGTAATGCATCAGCAATCAAGATATGTTGGAATATTTTAAAGATATATTAGGCATTTGTCGGTTCCAACACTAGACCTGCCGTCTCTGGTACTGACATAAAGGATAAATGTTTGGAATGGTGGTAGATTTTAAGAGATATATGTAAAGCGTTTTGTATTTAAGTGTCAAACACGAAGAAGGAACATAATTTGACATATCTACAATACAAATTCAATAAGACCACCTTTGTGACCCTTGAAAATTTGTATAATTACTATGATGTACAATTTAGAACAGTTATTCGTTAAACAGTGACATGAAAGTTGCATGTTTGATGTTGATGTGATCTTAATTTCGAAGTTGCCCCAACCAAACACATCATTAAACATGGAAAAGAAAAATCCATCCAAATACAATGGATTGATTGAGCATGTTTGTTCTTTGCACAAATACGTTGTAAAATATGCATGTAAAACATGCATGTAAAACTATTTAAGGCTGCATGTCACAAGGTATTATGTATTTAATACCTGCACTATTTAGAATGGACTAATGGCTTAACCTCACTATACATTTTGCATAAAGAACTATATCAGATATATATGTGCCATCATTTGTGTCAATAATTGACCACGGAAATCAGATTACACATCATGGATCTTGAACTCTTTGGGGATTCTATTTTCTTCTTCGTTGGAATTGCTAGACATATCGAATACTATATATTCATTATTGGTCCGGCAGAATATATAGCCAAGTCAATACATCAAATAAGTCTGCAATCTGCAGAGAGTATTGCTTCGATCTGGACAAAAAGTTACGTAATATCGGCGCCGTAATTGGCATGGTGCTGTTGTTTCCTTGACTACTATAATTATTTATTATATAAAAGGCATGTACAAAACAAATTGTGCTTTTAAATCTTTCAAAATTGCATGTTTTCTACTCACCTAAGGTAAAATATCAATATGACTTAATCTGATTATGGTGATTCATTTGTCTATCAAATATAGATCGCTGAAGCAATCTTCTGCAAGTGAGTGGAGAAAACATGGTTGGAATTTGCCGTTTTATGAATAGAATAATCTCATTGCTAAACTATATCCCAATACACTGAGTGTATCAACTATTAATCTGTTGTCTTTCAAATCACGCAAAATAAACACTTTAAATATCATGTGTACATTTGAAGATTTATACACATTATATTCCTCCCTAGTCTGCTCAACAAACCCTATGTTTATAAAGACAACTCCACCCAATCTACCTTTAACTCTAATTTGATGGGATTGAAATGCAAGTTGTTAAACTATCTTTTTCTTGAGAAATAATACTTTCAAACAAACCAAATTCTTAACAATCACGAATAAACTATCCTTTATAAGAACAAAACGTAATAAAATTACCATTTGAGTTGAAGTTATAACAAAACATATTTGCATCAGCTCTGTATAAAAATGCTAATTTCAAATATTCAGATAGGTGCGTTGATATTCTTTAGCTGGCTCGATATCGTTATTGGATTATAGGCTAGTGCTAGTACATATAGCCTTGTCAAGTTCACAGACCATTAAATATGTAGTTACTTTTGAGATATAAAACTATTTCATTTTCTGTTACATTTCCGTTACCCTGCAGATAAATTATGAGCCATAATGAAAATGTATAACATGGAAGTAACACAGTCATGAGTACATAAGCAATGGCATACAATGTATGACTCGTTTGATTTCATGTTATATATGAAAGCATGTTTATGGCACCACGTTCTAAGACACTTGTGATAATTTACAGAACAGTGTTAAAGGCATTAACGTAGAAATATCTGAGTTCTTATGCATACATCTACCAAATCAGGCATGTGTTCCTCATTTTGCATTCCATGTTGCGTGCTGTGTATGTACAACATCGCAGATTGACATGCGCATACTGTGGGAATATTTTATATTTTATTTATTGAATTTGTGTGATTTATACCATCTGTTTTTCATTGAAATTACAAAGAACAATATTACGTAAGAAGTATGAAATCTGGAACATCGGAATAAATTAGTAAAACATCTCTCAGCGTATTGGAGAACAAGCATGCATGGTATATGTTTTGCAAACTATGTCAAGCCATTGATTGTATTATTTATATCTTGATAGTTCCTGATCTTTTTGAGTGAGTCAACTATTTTCGATGATAACGACATTGTTGATCTTATATGAGTACGTTAGATACAACGGATTTAAATTATAATTACTTTTGATGCAACAACGAAAAATCACTATCGATTGCCATAAGTATCCAAAATCAGTGGAGAATACTGTGCAATGAATACAAACACTGCGCAATTGTTTCTTTGCAACATTTCAAACGTCCGAAGTAAATCACTTCCATTACGACACTAATAATTTTATTTCTTTGTATTGATTGACATGCTTTTATCCAATTTATCCTAACACGACTGGTTATTATGTTTTACTTGTATACAAACGAGATGTTTCATTATGTGTCTCGATCGTCTGTTAGATAGAATGCATAATTAACCATGAACTTCTGGTTCCGGTGCATCATGAATTACGCATGCCTATAATACAATCATTAACAACTATACAACAACACCTCAGTGAACGACTACATTAATATAAAGATCATCTCAAAATATAAGAACACTTCTCAGTAAGCAAATTGGAGCTTTACACTGTTACAAAGTCGTAGAATTGATACAAAAGTAAGCAAATTGGAGCTTTAAAAACAAGTATTGCATGGTCCATAATCACCAGTATCGAGATTTTAGAGATTAAAATAACAATGGACGATCAAACAGAAGCACAAGTCAGATTGTTATATAACATATGGCATCATAGATTGTAATCATTAACAAGTGCCCGTAAAACAACAATTTCGTTGTGAATAAACATCAGACAAGTGTCTTAACTTTTCTTAGCATTCTAGCAATGAATCAATGGCTATGTAGTGACTCAGTGATTGCATAGAGCCAAATACGGCAAAGCAGCAAATAACTGGTAAAACGGTGACCAAAGACACAGACATTTCAAATCACAACGGGACAGACATAATTATATACGAATCTACCAGTAAATCGCAGACCAAGACACAACACGTACAAGGTAATGCACATACAATGATGAAAACGTAGATACATACTAGATATTTATTTGAAACATACGAAGAATATAAAGACAGAAGTAGGCAAACATATTGCTTTGTGTTAGCGTACTGGTGTGCTCACATAACGAATTCTTACATCTGTCCGATCGATTTACTTGTTTTGAATCGACAAAATTGCATTGTATAGATGTGCGGCTTCGTTTAATGCATATTCCAACAAACAGGAACTTTGTCAGACAGGTCATTAGGAGAACACTTCATGAACGACAATATCCCAAACAACCATTTTGAACATCAATAAATTCCCAATATTCTGTTGTTAAAAACGGAAGTCCACAAATTGTCAATGACAGCAATTTTATAGAGTATGGGCATCTGGAACTACTTCACTGCCACAATAAATCTCACGCTAACACTTGTACTAGTCTGAAGCCTCGAATCATGACCGAGGCTGAGATAACACGAACTCATTATATGACAATTACATGTCACATGGTAAATTATAAGACTTACTTATCACTAAAACGTACATGTTTTCTATTTCGAAAATTCTTATTTCAGTTTTCTTTATTTTAATACATTTCCACATTCTTGATATTCCTCCAAAATACCAGAAACTTAATTGACTGCCGTTATACAAGACGGAAATCATTCTTATTTAAAACACGGGTAATAAATCTTAGCAATCTTAGTATATTGGAATATCGTTCTAGTAAAAAGCTGCTAATTTGTTTTCTTGTTCATTTTAGTGTCTGTGACATGTGTACTTGTAGTCTGTGTTTTAATGTGTATTGCTATCCATTTGTGGTGATAGCAATCTACATGTACTTCTTCTTTTAAGTTCTGCCTTCTCGGTGCCATATGATACCTTTCAGTTTGGAATTTATATTTAATATCATCATATTTTATCTGTTCATTAGAACCGCATCAATCATCAGAAATCAAAGGTATGACAGGTCTTGTAAAAGTTCACTTGTTATTGGTTTCCTGTTTGTGTATATTTTGTACGACGACACTGTTATGACGAGTTACCATGACATTGCAATGACAAAAAACATTTCTTGTTCTTTCAGTGATACATATACTCGTGAACATCACTTGTATGGAAAGCTAACCCATTATTGAGTACCACTATAGTAAGAAGCCTCTCAAACAATTACAATTATATACCTACAAAATGTACCCCATACATCGTGGAAATGTTTATATCATGAACACCTACAGAGTTGATGAAGCTGGTACATTACTTTCCATGAGACATGGTGATGGCAGTAATAGCATCAAAAAGATAATTACAGTTGGTTTGTATGTATAAAGAGTTTGTGCTATAAAATATTCACCACACGTGTATAAATAATGAACGTTATCATGTCAGTCAACTACATTCATATGTCATGTTCCAATATCATGTTTGTTCTTACATTTTATGTAGAAGTGTTCTTGTGGTATGTGTGCTGAAGCCATATGTGTTCGATTCTAGTGATTTGTTGCCCCTGGCTACTGCTGGGAGTGTCAGGCTGTCTTTTTAGTAGAGTATTTGTTACAGTTTGTCTAAATTCTCTCATGATTGCGAACCTTTGTGTGCAGATGTTTCAACTAAATTTGCTCCTTCCACTGTTTCGGTTTTTAATATCAGTGTATGCCATACATTATGTGATAGACAGCTTTCCCTGAATACCTGTACACTTTCTACGTGAGATATGTCTGTCGAAATATATGTATTCAATGTACGTATATGGAAATGGCATAACACTGAATGATCGTGCACTGTAATTAAGTGAATACAAAATTGTTTTACTGTAAGGTTACTTCACGTAATTTTACGTACAGAACATACGTGCGTATATTTTACCTGATTGATATCAATGTGCCAGATATCAGATCGAAAAATACACAAACAAATATAAATAATGTAATTATAGACACAGACAACGATAAGGTATCTAGCGATATAATAAATCGAAGATTGTTGCAACATGTGTTCGTTCAGTTGTTATGTATTTTGTAATGTAAAAGCAATCAAAAAGTTTCGGAAGTACTTGCACGATATATTCGGTACATGCCGGTTCCAACACCAGACCTGCCATCTCTAGCACTGACATAAAATGATGGATGTTTGAAATTTGGTCGTTTGAAAGAAACATTTCTACCAAGTTTTTTTGTATTTAAATGTTTAGGCACATAAATTGAAATATTTAAAATTCAAAATCAAAAGACGACATTTGTGACCATTGAAAACTGGTATAACTACTAAGTTGAGTTTTATATTTAGTTCGGACAGTATTCGTAAGAAAGTGACATGAAAGTTGCGTGTTCGATTTTGAGGTGGTCTTAATTTTGAAGTTTCCCTAATAAAACACATCATTAAAACATGGAAAACTCAATCTAAATACAATGAAGCCGGGTTGAATTGATTGAGTATTTTTGTTCTTTGCGTCAAATACTTAAATATGCATGTGCAACTATTTATGCTCAATGACACAAGGTATTAATGTATTCAATATCTGCACTACTTAGGATGCACGTGTGGCTCAACCTCATTATACATTTTGCATAAAGAACGATATCAGATATATATGTGCCATCATTTGTGTCAATAATTGACCACGGAAATCAGATTACACATCTTGGAGCTTGAACTCTTTGGGGATTCTATTTTTTTTCTTGGTTGGAATTGCTAGACATATCGAATACTATATATTCATTATTGGACCGGCAGAATATATAGCCAAGTCAATACATCAGATAAGTCTGCAATCTGCAGAGAATATTGCTTCGATCTGGACAAAATGTTACGTAATATAGGCGCCGTAATTGGCATGGTGCTGTTGTTTCCTTGACTACCATAATTATTTATTTCATAAAAGGCATATACAAGACAAATTGTGTTTTTAAACCTTTCAAAATTGCATGTTTTCTACTTACCTAATGTAAAATATCAATATGACTTAATCTGATTATGGTGATTCATTTGTCTATCAAATAAAGATCGCTGAAGCAATCTTCTGCAAGCGAGTGGAGGAAACATGGTTGAAATTTGCCGTTTTATGAATAAAACACTCGCATTGCCAAACTATATGCCAAGACACTGAGTTTATCAACTGTTTATCTATTGTCTTTAAAATTATGCAATGGAGACACTGTAAACATCATGAGTACATTTTAAGATTTGTACACATTTTCTCCATAGTCTGCTTAACATACCCTATGTTTATAAAACAACTCCTCTCAATCTACTCTTTAACTCTCATTTGATGGGGTTGAAATACGAGTTGTTAAACTATCTTTTCCTGAAAAATAATGCTTTCAAACACACCAAATTCTTACCATCACGAATAAACTATCATTTATAAGAACAAAACGTAATAAAATTATAATTTCAGTTGCAGCTATAACAAAACATTTTTATTTTCGATATCAGCTATGTATCAGCTCGGTATAAAAATGCTAATTTCAAATATTCAGATATATGTGTTGATAATCTTTAGCTGGCCCATTATTGAATTATAGGCTAATACTAGTACATAATACCCTGTGAAGGTCACAGACCTTTAAATATGTAGTTACTTTTGAGATATCACACTATTTCATATTCTGTTATATTTCCGTTACTCTGCAAATACAAATGTACATTATGAGCCATAATGCATATAGCATGGAAGAAACACAGCCATGAGTACATAAGCAATGGCATAAAATGTATGACTCGTTTGATTTCATGTAATATATGAAAGCATGTTCATGGCACCAAGTTCTAAGAGACTTGTGATAATTTACAGAACAGTGTTTAAGGCATAAATGTAGAAATATCTGAGTTATTATGCATACATCTACCCAATCAGGCTTGCGTTCCTCATTCCACATTCCATGTTGCATGTTGGGTATGCATACTGTGGGAATATTTCATATTTTATTAATGAACTTGTGTGATTTACAGCATCTGTTGATAATTTAAATTACTCGGAAAAATATTGAGTAAAAGTATGAAATCTGGAACATCGGAATAAATTAGTAAAACGACCCTCGATGTATTGGAGAGCAAGCATGGTATATGTTTGCAAACTATGTCAAGTCAATGATTTGAGGACTAAGAGAACTCGGTTGGGTCTTGGCTGCGTTTCATTCAGTCTCTTTTGATGCAACTACGAGATAGAAAAAAGTCACTTTCGAATATCCAAAATCAGTGTAGAATATGGTGCAACGAATACAATATTAAATTGTAACTGTGCAACAATGTAAATCACTTCCATTTTGACACTCATCATTTTATTACTTTATTCTGATTTATTTATTAGCTAAATCATCCGAACCACGTGGTTATCGTTTTGTATCAGACCGATATTAATGACTTGTTATGTTAAGCATGACAGTCGTCTGTTATATAGAATGCATAATAAACAGAGAGCTTATTGTTCCAGTGCTTCATGAATTACTCATGAATATATGTTCACAATAAACAAAGACATAGCAAAATCTCAGTTGACAACCAAATTAATATAACGATCACCTAAAAAATATAAGGACTTTTCTCAGAAAGCAAATAGGAGCTTTCTAACCAACTGTCAAGAGGACTTAGACTGTTACAAAGTTGAAGAATTGATTCAAAAACATTGCATGTTGCAAAGGTATCGAAATTTTAGAGAATAAATTAACAATGAAAGATCAAACCGAAACACAAGTCAGATTGTTATATAACATATGGCATCAGGTATTTTAATCACTGACAAGTGGCTGTACTACAACAATCCCGCTGTGAATAAACATCAGACAAGTGTCTATACCTTAGATATTCTTAGCATTCTATCAATCAATGGTAATGACTCAGTGGTCTCATAGAACTAAATACGTAAAAGTAAAAGAAAGTACGGGGACCGATAGACACAGAAACTTCATGTCACTCCGAGATAAACTTATGTAACGTGCACCGGCTCTGACTACGCCAGCTACCAACTATAAAATAGAACTTCACAAGATGCAGGTAGTCAAACACAGACTACCACAAACTTCAACACAAAATACAATGCTAAACGGAGCTCAAACCATGAGCCAAGAACTTAACAACAACCTCAGCGTGAAACAATCACGTAATTCATGTAATATATACAGCAATCAACTATTTATAAATCACGACCCATACCCGCGGTCATCAAGCATCAAGCACCAAGTAGCTTCCAAGAATGTTTCGACTCAGATAAGTGTCCGACCCAACAAACTTTAAAAACCTAGTCAATACATCTTACATTGACTAGTACTACGACCACAATAAAGGCGAGACCCAAAACATACAAGTTTCGAAAACTAAAACAACGAGAGCTTCAACCTCAGCACATTATAACAGCAGGCAGTTCGAACTCCACTACCTACAACGATATCAGTTAAACTTAACACGCCAATGTTCCACGCTATCAACGTTCAACGTCCAACTCAAACCAAACGTTCGCCAAAATCAACCTCCACAATCCAAATAGTCTATGACAGAAACCCGGCAGTACCAACTATGCCTAATCGAGAACCCTTGCAGGTCGAACGATTCCGTATATAGAGGCACCACACAAAGTTTACGTCAAGCCTACAATATCCGTCAAACTCCTTCTATCTATTCTTTAAACCACAACCCGGCAACACACAACTATGCCTAATCGAGAACCCTTGCAGGTCGAACGATTCCGTATATAGCGGTGTCACACAAAGTTCTAGCAAAGACTACCAGCTCCGAACAACTCTCAACTACTTAACTACAACTATCATCTACGAACTACGAAGCAACCGTTTTATAACCTTAATTCCCTACTAACTAACTGAACATCCTCTCCAGATAGCAATGCTTTCGTGGAGAACCCGGATAAAACAGTCTTGTAGCAGAACTTTACCAATGCTCCCTCTCTTACGAGAGCTTACATTATAATGACAAATTTCAGTCGGTTCGTCTCCTTTTATACTCTAAATCTGTGACGTCACACACGTTCGGCATACATCAGACGCCAACGTTAAGCTAAGAAGCACCTTGTCTGCACTATATTTAATAAGCGTCTATTGAAAAACATTGATTTAAGACTACTGGCGCATGATCTGCTTGAAATAATTACTTTAACACCAAGAGTAAATTTATCTTCAACAATAACAACCGATTTACCCTACCAATAGTTATTTAAATTAACACACTAAACTAGAAAACAAAACGAAACTATACACAAGGAGGACCCCATCTTGGAATATATAAATTCCACACAATACCGTACCAATTTCCGTTACACTTACTTAGTAATTATATGTCAGTCAACACTTACATAGCTAACCAAGATACGACGGATATAAGGCACACAACGGGACAGATGTATACATGGTTCTATAGAATACTATTAATTTACAGAGTCTATATAAGTATTATGACACACAAGACAGACCCCAATGAAAAGTTTCCCAACCTTCCAACTTTAAGAAGTCTTCCTCAGGGTAACACATTGTTATGAGTCTATATGCGAAAATACATTGCTTCTGCATGTGCTATCAATCTGGTATGCTTCCATAAAAAACTAATTCTTACATCTGTACGATCGATATACTAAGTCTAACTTGGATCGACATACTTGTATAATTGTGCGACTTCAGTTTATGCATATTCCGACAAACAGGACTCTGTCAGACAGGTCATTAAGCGAGCACTTGTTATGAACGAAAATATTCTAGACAGTCATTTCAAACATCAATATAGTCTCTATATTGTGTTGCTAAATCGGAAGCACACGGATTGTCCATGACAACAGTTTTATTGAGTCTCACTATCTAGAAGCACTTTACTGTCACAATGCATTTCACGCGAGCATTGTGTCTTTTCGTTCAAGAGTGGTCCTTATGATATACGTGGGTCTATCCAAAAATAGTGACACTCCTCTCCTGGTTTATTTGTTTATAGGCGGATATTGTATAAAAACGATATAAAAATGTGTAGGAATTCAATTCTGATTAATATATAACGTGCTGCATTATTCGATCATCAAAGTTGGATTGTGTGTACATTCAACATATACCTATCACGTCATGTCGCCGCACACGAAAATTGCGATATTTTTATAATCTAAATCGTTTTGTTTATGCATTATTATTAAAAAATTAATCCTCGAAAGCTGATGATAACTAATTGACGTGATGAAATAAGTGTTTTGTGTCTGTCGCTAAAAATTCATTAGTGTCACTCTATTTTGAAACTCGCAATAAACTTTCAATGCACTGGAAACTTAGTGAAAACACTGTCGATTCGTGACAAAAAGACACTGCGCTTAGTAATTCACTATTCATAAAAGTTATAGAATTCACCTACTGAACCTTGGCGTTTCACACGAGGGCAACATAGTCTCGTGTACTTGTAGCATAAGCTTCTAAAGGACAGGGGTAATCAAATCTTTTGCAACAATGTGGCGAAAGAACGGTTAATGGTAGATCCGAAAAGAACACCAAGCGTATTTATAACGCCGTCAATTCCGCCCGACGTTCATAAATGCGAGCACATTGTGTTGAGTTCATATTTTAGCTGTGGAACTATCTAGAGGACACATAGAAATAATTTAAACACACATAGAGTAAGTGTCGAGTAGGTAGCATCTTTTTAAAGAACATGGAAATAATTGCATGCATTTAGGATTCGTTAGGAATCACAAGGGATGACATTTTTCAGGATGAATAAGTATCAGCAAATAACTTCATTATGACGTCGTTGACGTCGGGCTTGTGGCGTTGTTCGTCAGTATGTCTCATGTAAAGTTTCATATCTCAAGAACTCTACTATGCATTTTTGTGAAATTTACGTGGAAAAATTTAGACAAACAACATTATCATACACTTGCTTGTTATTGGTTTTGGTATTATCTCTTGGATGATTACTTCAGTTCCAATGTCTGTATTATTAGATTCAACATTCCATTCTTGATATTCCTCTAAAATAGCAGACACTTTATTGATTGCCGTTATACAAGGTGGACATTAATCTAATTTAAAACACTAACCGAACGGGTAATAAAACCTAATCATAGACATCTAAGAATTACATAGTGCCACTTTTTGCTCAAGTGAATCATATAGATTGACAATAATGTGCTTCAGTTCTAAATACGACTAATATAATATGACTGCACAATGATAGGCGCCGCTAGACACCGCCCATTTAATTGGCATATTCTCTTATTCAAAACACTGGATATAGCTTGAGTAGCCATTACAAATTGAATTCGGTGCAAAAGAAGATAATTCAATATATAGAGCTATTATTTGTTTCGATGCTCAGCATTTGAATTGACATGATTTATAAATTTAATAAAACGTGAACACAAATCGGGGTTTTTGTTGGTTGCAAGTATGCCTAACTTGGGTATCTGTCGGTGAAAAAGCGTTGAACTGGTGCGCCGAAAAGAGGTCATGATGTAAAACATAATTATTCAGAAGTGAGATTGTGCTTTAACACTATGAATGGTTGCATAAATTGCATAAAATATGTTTGAAGTTATGTTTGTATATTCCACTAGTTCGTTAGTTCTCTACAGGTATGTTCGAGTGATGCCTTCCTTGTGCAATATGTTATCAAATTTTATGTTCATTGTTTGTATTTAATATCATCTTTTTATGTGGTTATAACAACATCATCAATCATACGTTCATAGTAAGTCGACTTAGAAATAAAACCGATATAATCAAATATCAGAAATCAATGGTGGAACAAGTCCTCCAAGAAATTAATTTGTTTTTGTTCTCCTTTTTGTGTTCATTTTGGTATGACATACAATTATACGGGGTGCAAGGCGTAACTGAGTATATGTATTGTTTAAAGCTATGCTCTGCCACCGTTACAGTGCTACAGTATTAACAGTCTGCATATCAAACCCACACCTTGTGGATGATATAGATAGCATGTACATCGGCAGCGCTGAAGTCGTCACATTACATTTGTACTTGCAGTGATGTCAGTATTATCACTAATTAATTATTTTTTAATTACGGTTGGTATTTGTGTACAGAGAGTATGTGCTGTAAATGTTTCCCACACGTGCAGTAATAGATCTTGCCAGCCATCAACATACATCAACATACATCAGTCATGTTCTAACTCACCTAGTTGTTATTTATTGCTGATATTTTCTTGACATAAATGTTTTGAAGCAATATCTTGTTATATGTGAATGAGGCGTTACTGCATTGTGATATGGGTTGAGACCCTAACTTGTGAGATCGTGTCGATTTATGTAATAATAATAAATATATTGTGATGTACATGTATATTCGGCGTTGTTTAGTTCCAACATCTGTCATCTCACTGACTCAAAATGATGAAGTCTTGAAGTATCGGTGTTTTGTATTTATGTAATGACAATTAGAAGAATAAAATTTTGAAATATGTTCAATAGAAATTCAATTAAAGCGCACATTTTCGAAAAAAGTGTTTAATTACTACATTGGTTTTAATATTTGGCAGATCAATACATACGAGTAGTAGAACAGAGACATGCAAAACTGAATGCTTTATTTTGGTGTTGTATTTACTTTGAGTTCGTTATGATCAAACATGGTTTCTGTCTTGGAGAAAGCAGGGCAAAGCGAATGAATTTGGCGTTGGCTTGATTGAGTTCGATATCGTTGTTCTTTTCATGGAAAATGTTAGATGTGTATATCTTTAAAGTATATTGATTTATTGGACAAGGAAGGCGACACTCAGAAAACAGAAATAACACAGACCACAATCACATGGCACAATGTCTAATACACCACTGAATGAGAACATTTCAGCAGACAAAAAGCTGAAAGTCGTAGTTGCATGTGTAACTTAAGGTATTTAATTGGATGGACATGTCAACTGCACTATCTAAAGAAATATACATGTATACGTATGCATGTGTCATCGTTCGAGTCAATATTGGTAACTTAGAAAAGCTAGAAATATCGGATGTATTCATTATTTGACCGGCAGATTTTTTAGCCAAGTCATCCATCAAATAAGTCTGTAATCTGCAGAGAATATTGCTTCGATCTGGGCAAGGATTTACGCAATATCCCGTGCCGTAATTGGCATGGTACTGTTGTTTCCTTGACAACCTTAATTATTTATTTCATAAAAGGCAACATTGTAACAACTGGTGCCATTAAACCATTCAAAAGTGCATGTTTTCTACCGGCAACCCCAGTGGAAGAACAAGACCAAACAGTAAAATGGCTTAATCTGATTATGGTGATGTATTTGTCTACCAAACATAGGTCGCTGAAACAACTTTCTGCAAGTGAGTGTTGGGAAACATGGTTGGTGTTTGTCATTTGATGAATCAAATAATCGCATTGTCAATCTAAATTACTCTTACACAAATAAATGTTCACATTTCCAGGGATATGAAGTCGTTCTTTTAGCTAGCCATTCCAGTTTACCTGATGGGTAGTCCTGTGCTGTTATCCACAATTTCATTTGATTTTATTTTGTACCCAAAACACCACGATGAAGATATTACGTTGCTATAAGTTAATCAGTTGTCTTTGATCTTGATATTGCACTATTTATAGACGATTTGTCCGTTATATCTCGAGAAGCAAACATGGTTTCGGTTCGAAAAGTGAGAAGCGCTATTTTTGCAACTGGTCAGAAGCTTCGCGATTGTATAACATTCAAATAATAAAAAAACCACAACTATTCTATCCTGTACATGTAGAAGAACAAACTCAATCCAATCAGTTACAGATATAATGAAACATATTTGTGTTCGTAATAAGCCCTGTATTAGATATGTACTATAATAATGCTAGTTTTAACGTTTTGAACAAATAGTAGATGTTTTGATGTGCTTATCTGTCTCGGAATTGAATTATATACGCTAATTGAGGTAATAAAAGTATTATTATTAGTTTTTACCCGTTTGCATAAATGAGTGGTAGATATGTTTTATAGATGTTTTATAAATTTGTCCATACTTGTATATTTTATGTACACTATTTATTATTTTAACCCTGTATTAGTCATGATTGTACAGCATTTTTGAAAGTGTGTATACATGAAAAATGGCTATAAAAATATGGTATAATAAAAATAATAATAATAATAATACACGATATCGTTCCAACTCTACAGACCTTAAATATGGAGTTACTTCTGCGACTTTTTCTTTTTGCTGCTACTTTTCTTCTAGACTGTGTTGCTGTGATGAGGCAAATATGCTTGTAGATATATACCTGACAATGTTGCACCATTGCCGAAACATTGCTGAATCAATTATAAACCATAATAATAATAAACACACTACATGGAATACACTCAGCTTTGATTACATAACAATTAACATAAGGTGTATTCGTTCGATTTTATATTACGTAAGAAAATATGGTTTTGTAGTAAATATCGCGTAGACACTTGTGATATTAAACATACAAATGTTTAAAGCTGAGTTTGTTTCATACATCTACCCAATCAGTTTGTTGTTCTACATTCTTCATTCCATGTTACGTGCCGGGTATTTTCACCATCGCACTAAGGCATGTGCATGCTGTGAGAAATTTCAATGTTTTATGAATGAATTTACAACATATGTTGATAATTTAGATTACCGAGTATACACGGGATAAGATTGGGTGAGATAAATTAAATCTGAAACGTCAGAATAAATGAGTAAAAGTTTCTCGTCCTTTGGCTGAGCAAGCATCATGTATATCTTGCAAATTTTGTGAAGCCAGGGATTTTTGTGTTCATAAAACAGTTTCTGGTACAGAGTATCAATAATGATTTGTTATTACAATCTTTTCCGATAAGGTACGTATTACAGTGTAAATGGTAAAATCTGACAGAGAAATGACATCCATAGTATATTTATCACTTCCCTAAAGATATTGATCACCCTTATTCTTTTTTTTGTTTGGCATGTTTTTCGTCCAATTCATCCCTAACGATCATTTGTATTTGTTTCTATCTGATCGATATAATTATACGAATGACATGTTATGTTATACGTGACAGTTGTCTTTGAGATAGAATACATGATTAACTATGAACTTCTGGTTCCCCCACTTCATGAATTACTCATGAATATAATACAACTATAAACAAAATACTTCAGCCATTCTATACTACCACTGTACGTTTCTGACACTAATAAAACTTCTTGACTACTAGTAACTGATGTACGAAGAAACATCATTCTATTAATTTTTCGCCAGTGTATGCCATCAGCAGGAAAAACCCAGCTAGACACAAATGGAAAAACCTATTAAGTTTTTTATGTTTGGCGTAGGCACGTGCGTCCATCTTGTATAGCAATAGCAGGCAAAATACAATAAAGTTACATTCCTAGCTGCGTGGAATATATAATTCAAACTAAATAACAGTTTACGGCTTCATTTTCCAGTACATCAAACACATTCTGCGTCAATTCTAGAAACGTCTGTCGTAACATTAAGACTGACATGTCATTTCAACTGATTGATTTATTGCGTCTAAATGTTTATTGTTTCTCAATTCGATTAATACTGGTGATAGTAAAATGTCTAATGTTAGCTTACCAGCAGATATGCTGGGAACACATTGCAAGAAAAACTAGATAAACCTTGATGTGGTACAAGTAAATGGGCATTAATTTATCAAAACATCATGGATAGAGATGCCAGTCATAACCACATATCGACCTATATTAGCAAACCGATTTTAAAAAAAAATATGAGGAAACCAGCCGAGCACAGGCAAGAGTAACAACACAACATAGCACAACTACATGGAGCAATGCCAACACATAACCCAACGAAATAAGTAAAAGTCCAAGTCTCCCATTGTAAAAGAGCAGGATGACCTAGTTTCACAAAGAAATAACAAAACAAGCCGGCGATCCAAATAGACCGAACGAAACGCAGCAAAGACCCGACCTAGTTCCCCAAGTCTCCGATGCAAAAGAGCATGATGACCTAGTTGCACAAATAGATGCCAAAAAGGTAACACTGAAGCCACCAAATGAGTCGTTACTGCGACTTGACCTAGTTGATGAACACAATGCTCAAAACATAATCAAACAATTGAACCGATTAACCAGCAACGTCCAGTTCCAATGTTGAGAATCATAGTGTTCATAATATCTAGTTCAAATAATCAATGTTTACTCATCCTTAGTATTAGCACTAAATAAAACATGAAGTGGGTATTGAATAATAATGAGTATTGTTTATGAGCAATGATGTGCTTATGGTAAATGCGACGCCTTGTTGACTTTCGAGATAATATGGGCAAATTGTCTTGAAGTTATGCATTATCAAGATGAAGAAGGAAAATCTTTAACTTATCGTAACATAACATCTACATGATGTTCAATGCTTTGAGTATAAACTAATTATAGTCAAGTAAACTTGTGGAAAACAGCGCTAGGCAATTAAAAAGGTAAACAGGGATGAACGGAATCCACTTGAACTGTGAATGTACCTCAATAAGGGAGTAACGTGTAAATATGAAGTGCAATACTCTCCTAATGTACCGACGATTTAACTGCAACTGATTTAACATTGCAATAACAATACGTAAATACGCATTTACCTAATTACACTACAAGCAACCAACGCACACCAGGTAGTCGTCAAAAATAACTTTGACATAACTTGTAAAACATCTACAGAACAGGTACATCACAATATGAGATACCAACCCAAATCTTAGTTTATGACGAATCATACAACACAATGAAACTATTTGTGAGAATTTGTTGAGTAAATTATTACTTCGGAGGAATTTATGGATAACTTCTCGAGTACATAATATTCCATACAAAGCTTATCTAGGACCCATAACATGCACAAGTATATAACGAAGAATAGCATATATACTCACTTTTTCAGATATCCAATACTAAATTAATAATCCATATTACGTTTTCAAATAGCACACGAGATATTCCTTCACAAAAATAATTATTTAACATTCACTATTTCACATCAAATTTAAAATTATCGAGTACATAATATTCCTTAAAAAGCTATTCTAGAGCCCATAATAATTACGCACACGAATATAACGAAGAATATCATATATATTTATTTTTTCAGATATCCAATACTAAATTAATAATCCATATTATGTTTTCAAATAGCACACAAGATATTCCATCCCAAAGATCACTATTTCACATTCACTATTAAACATCCACAATTCTACGATTATATTATGCTATATTCTTCACGTAACATATTCCTAGAATATTCCTTAAATAGCCACGTTCTTATCAACGAGAAGCAAACAACTTTCTGTCAACAGAAATCAACAACGAAATAATCCTGTACCCAGAATTTACAGCACCCTGTCGGGATCGAAGTAATTGGGAAAGCTTTATTAGAAAAAGTAGAAATGTCTAGAACTGTCATTAACACTCTGTGAATGTTAACAATCCATACAGCACCATGTCTTCAAACGATTCTACTTGATGAACGATATTACGTTATAACTGCTACAAAGATGGATTCGTGTCAGAAATAAATAATTAAAACACTTAATATCTAACAGAGAGCCTACTAAGAATTCTAATTAACAACTACGCTCTTGTACTTTCATGTGTTTTGTTCAGTACTTGTAAAGAGAGTTTACTCCAATTAAAAGTACACTATTTACAACAATTTCATTAATCAAAAAGTGGAAGGCATGAACATGGCGAAAATTGACAAGCACAATGCATCAGAAAAATCGAGAAAGCAAACTGCATGAGGAAAATCGAGAAACAGAAACTAGATCATTCATACGCATGTGGTGCACACACATATAACACACGCATGTACAAAACTTGATTATTTTCGATTTTATGTAACAGTTGGAAACATGTTAGCCAGTCAAGCAGACAAACACGTCTCTACAGAAGGTTTTACGGCATAATCATTGTACATTATTTATCATCCATGTAAAACGATCTCCTATAATATTTATCAAACGGCAACATAGCGTGAAGGTTAAGCAAGAATTATTATAAAGGACGATTCAACAATCAGGGATCAAACTGGCTGTCGGAATTTTATGGAGAGAAATATGGATATACGGATGCAATCAACAGTTTACGAAGACCATTCCAGAGTGACTGTATGTGTAAAACACAGGACGGTCAATACAACAGTTACCTTGTCACTGAACACTACTTTGATAAGTCAAAATTAAAATATATGGTTGGTAAACCACATGATTATTCCACATAATGTTAAAAAGAAAACACAACAATAACAAAAGACATGTTAGTATCGGAATATATTGACTAGGCATAGTTATTGAGGTACCAAGAATAAAGAAGGCAAAGCCAAAGTCGATTACCCACTAACTTACAGTTTCTTCTGATTTGTTACAAGTGTGCATCATGTTAGTATCTTGCTGGCAGGGGTACTGGCATTGGCATCTTCCTCTTATGGCTAAGTCACATAGCCCGGCCGATGTCCGGGCTCGGTAGAGCTCGGTGGATTTTTTTGGTGCCACCGAGCTCTCCTCATCGGAAGCAGAGCTCGGTGACGTGAACGGACTCCGTCCGGACATCTTCAGGCGACCGACCGAACACCGGCCGGTTATCGTACGGAATCTGTCTCAAAATGGGATTTTCTTTTCTGCCGATGTGGCAGCAACTACCGGCCGGAGGTCGGCCGGACATCGGAAGGAATACGGCCGGTACTCGAGCAGGTAACAGGACACCGTGCGATCGCCGGCCGAGTTGTTAATGGGCTTTGCACAATGACCGGCCGATGCTCGTCCGATGTAACACCGACTTTGGTGCCACTTGGACGAGGACGTGGGCCTGGACGAGGACGTGGGCTTGGACTGCGTCTTGACGCCTGGACGAGGACGTGGGCTTGGACTGCGACTTGACGCCTGTGATTCCCGGGACACCCGGGACGCCATGGACTCTGCATCGGATATCTCCCCCTCGGTACCACTTGCACCACCATTTGTCCTCTTTCGGGGAGATTTTCTCGTCTGCATTGCTTGTTTCTTTTGCCCCCTTCCATTGCTACCAGTGGGCCTTTTTTTGCCGCAATTCTTCTCTTATCTCGGCATCCTGTTAAGTACGTGTGTCAAGACCGAATGGATAATGCTGTATACAGACTGTAGCGAACAGTATTTATACTAGCAGATATTTCCGGCCGGGTTACGGCCGAGTTCCGGCCGAGCCTCGGTCAGCCACCGGTACTATACTTTCAAAGGGTCTGTCCCACATCGGCCGTAGCTCGGTCGGAGCTCGGCCGTTGTCCGTTAAAAAAAACCTCGTCCTCTGGTTGTCTCAGATGCACGGGACACCGGCCGATACTCGGCCGTACACCGGCCGACGTGTTTTCCGACGTGGTTACGATGGGGCTGCGATGAGGGAGCTCGGTGAGAGCCCGTTGAAATTTAGCTGCAAAGTTAAAATTTCACCGAACTGTCACCGATGCGGTTTTAAGCAACAAACTCCACAGATGTCCGGCCGGTGTTCGGCCGGTGTTCGGCCGAGTTCGGTGAAAATCGCATCGCTGGCTCATCGGAACCTCATCGGCCGGGCTATCTGACCTAGGCATTAGATAACAAAACATTCTGGCATTTCATTTGTATGATTAATTGGTTGGTGGAGGTAAGAAATTGTCGTACTGATTACCAAAACATATTTGACATACTCGACTAAATTGCAATGGCGATGCATATTGAAAAAATGTATGAGAAAATCCGACTGGGAAGGTAGCACTGAACCTAACCAGCCAAGCACAGAAATGAGAAACACCACAACACAACTACCTTGAGCAATGCTCACACATAAGCCAAAGAAACAATAAAAAATCCGCAGGATGGCTCAAAATCTGAGTAAGCGCACAAATGGTAATTGCCTTGGTAAACTATTTAAATATATTTGACCTCAGTCTGTCCTCGAATCACATCCATACGGGTTAGAACACGGCTTAAGTTAATTTTTGTCCTAGCTATAACGAAGCGAATTATACCAAATACTCAGACAGCTTACGGCGAGGTCTAGGAATGATCAGATATATGGCATGTTACTTTGTACGCAAGTGCCGGTAGCTACGTTTGTCTAAATACGTATTGTAATGGTTTATGCCAAAGCCACACATACATACTACATATTGTATGAAATGCCATATACTCATATGTATTAAATAGCTGGAATAATTCTTTCCCGTTCAAACACTAAAGCGAAGCATTAGCTCCTCGCTTACCATTGTTCAGCTGGTGGTTCCGAGTGATTTTTCCTTTGATACAATGGATAGTTTGATATATTATGTTTTGATCAGATTAGCTGGCTAGGTATAGAGTCGTATGCTAATGCACGATATATTGCAAAACGTATTTTCATTGACTGATCACCTCAGGGTCGGTTTATTATAATATTTTCCGAGGAAGAAGGCATCACACATAACAAACACATTATACAAGAAACACATAGTGGCAAATCTGACAGGAAAATCCATCAAAATTATATATGTCCCTTCTCTAATGATATTGATCACTTTAATTCTTTGTTTTGATTGTCATATTTTTTATCCAATTCATCCGTAACCATCATTAGTATTTTTTCTATCTGATAGATAAAACTATACGATTGACATGTTGTGTTATGCGTGACAGTTGTCTGTTAAATAGAATGCATAATTAACAATGCACTTCTGGTTCTACTGCTTCATGAATTATTCATGTATATAAAAGAATCATTTACAAACTACCTAAGTCATTCTATTCTATCACTCGCGTTTCTGACACTATTGAAACTTGACTAACTGGTGTACAAAGACGTATAAAAAACTATACCATTATAATGTAGAAATGTTTCGCCAATATTGCGAACAGACATAAATGATTACAACTCAAAAAATGTTTTGTTATGTTTGGCGTATGTGCGTTCGTCTATAAGTCCATCCAGTATTACAATAGCAGTCAAAATACAATAAAGTAACATCCCCAACTGTGTGGAATATATCATACAAACTAATTAACTATTTAACGATTTTATTTGCCGTTAAATCAAAAACATTGTGCGTCAGTTCTAGAAATCTCTGCCGTAACATTAAGACTGGCAGGTCATTCTTCTGATTGATTTACTGCGTCTGAATGTTTATTGTTTATAAATTCGATTAATACTTGTAACAGTGAAACTACCGTTGTTAGCTTACCAACGGATATGCTGGGATCACATTACAAAAAAAAACTACTCCGCAGATAAACCCGTATGTGGTACATGGAAATGGACACTAATTTATACAAACGTCATGAATAGAGATGCTAGTCATAACCACACACCGAGCTATATTAATAAGCCAATTAAAAAAAATATGAGGAATCGGACAGGGAAGTCAGCACTCAACTTAACCAACCGAGCGCAGAAAACAGTAACAACAAAACAAAGTACAACTACACGGAGCAATACCCACACATAACCCAACGAAATAAGTAAAAGCCTAAGTTCCTGTTGGAAAAGAGCCGGATGACCTAGTTTCACAAAGAAATATTATAACAACGGTGATCCCAAGTGAACGAAAGAAACGAAGCAAAGACCCGACCGAGTCCCTGCTGCAAAAGAGTAGGATGACCTAGTTTTACAAATAAATGACAAAAACAATGTAACTCCAAAGCGACCAAAGAAAGGCGTTACTGGGACTTTACATTCACTTACGAACTTTGAAAACGCTCCACTTTCCAGGGGTCGGTAAATTTTATATGAACTATTTAGGAATAGTTTTTACCAATGGAATAATGTTCCTAATTTAGAACGGTGTCAGTAAAGTATATTATAATCTATTTTTACCAACCGAATCGCTTGTAGTGACCTCGTGGCCAAATCTCAATTTTCGCGGGTGATTCTCATGTGACTGAAAATAACCGAACTGTGTAAATGGCGATACGTAAACGAGTCATTAGCATACCAAAAAACACATTTCCAGTTTTCCAACAACTGAAGTTAACATTTCACGTCAATCCGAAACTTATGTGTCTGGAGGTAAATACATGTTACATACCGGAAGTAGCCACCACGCGGTTTTTTTTCGCGATTATGTTGTCATGATACACTAAATATTCGTATGCAATAGCGTTTTATGCCAACTGACACCACCATTGCACTCCAAATAGGGATTAAAGACATAAAAAGACACATAATTTGGATAAATCAATGCACATGGTCCGCCAAAGAAATGACTCCCGGTCAGCAACCGTGCTTGTCAAAAGAATGCTTGGTGTCGATAGATAATTATGCTATCTCATCAAATGAAACTATCAAGCACGTTTATTTATGAAAAACATTTCCGTATAGTTACCTGCCGATTTGGGTTTCATCTAACATTGAACACGTGTTTCAACATGCAGCAACTTCCTTCTTGTATTACTATTTCCGGATGACCTGGGGGTTATCCTTAGACAGCAGGAATATAACCATGCGTATAAATAACGAATAACAGTCACTTTTCTTGAAGAAAACAACATTTGCGGGATGGAATGTCCTAGATGTTGATCCAACCGAAAACATAATTTATGACATGTTATTTGAAACATGAGTCCACGGATGAGTTCCATAGCCCGATCTGCCCACAAGGCTGTCCAAACCTTTGTTGGTGAATAGAGTAACATTCCCCAGAAGCGGATTGCAATTGTAATGAGTACCCGCTATTGTGAACGCACCAAAAACATGACTTTACTTGCACTCTCCCTTTCTGTGATTTTGGTTTTGAAACTTAAGCACGCGGATGTCACGTGACTTAGTAACATTGTTAACTGTCGTTTTAAAATTTTGCTTGATGTTCAAACATAAAATGAGCAATCTATAGACACAGTTTTAATGCAGTTAAACAATGTTAGCTATTAAAGTTCGTGGTTTGAATAAGTGGTACGTTTTCAAAGTCCGTAAGTGTAGTTAATATACACCATGCCAAAAACCAAGTCAAGCATTTGAACCGATTAATCAAGCAACTTATACCAAGTTTTAGAATCATAATGTTTATAATGTTCAATCATAGATATATAGTGCAATTAATCGACGTTTACTCATCCTTGTTACTGGCACTAAATAAAACATGAACTGGGTATTGAATAATAATGCGTATTGT
The DNA here is from genome assembly GCA_963678985.1 of Spisula subtruncata. Taxonomy (NCBI): domain Eukaryota; kingdom Metazoa; phylum Mollusca; class Bivalvia; order Venerida; family Mactridae; genus Spisula; species Spisula subtruncata. The sequence continues at coordinate 30,563,542 of OY787669.1, forward strand.
TTACGAGCAATGATGTGCTTATGGTAAATACGACGCCTTGTTGACTTTCGAGATAATATGGACAAATTGTCTTGAAGTTATGCATTATCAAGATGAAGAAAGAAAATCTATAACTTATCATAACGTAACATCTTAATGGTGTTGCTTTGAGTATAAAATATAGTCTAGTGAAATTGTGGATAACAGCGCAGGGCTATCAGACAGGTAACCATGAATGAACGTGCGCAGAACGAACAGAATCACATCCCTAGAACTACGACTGTGCATAACTGAATATGATGCGCAATACTCCACTAACATGCATTTTTATTTGATTTGATATGAGTTGATAAGGTCCTCGAATCGTCCGATATATTTCGGTAATCTGGATTTTTATTGGACCCCAGCATGTACCCCTTCATGCCGAGCAAGTTAAAATGTTAGAAACAGGGTGAATTTATCTTGCAGATACAGAAGACATGCAACTGATTTAACATCACTATGACAAAACGTAACACGCCTTAACCTTATTAAACTACAAGCAACCCAAGCAAGCCAGCTACCTGCCAACAAATAACATTTGACAGTGGATGGAACTGCAGAACAGGTACACCAGATTATATGGTACTGGTCGACCCGTACCTTAGATTATGACGAATCGGGAAACAAATGTCATAAAATGACTAATTCACTGAGAACTTGTTGTTAGAGTATTGAGTAAACTATTCCAGTTGAACGTCCAATCGCCTAAATATGGATAATCAATTGTGATGGATAAAACGTTACACTGCAGACACAACAGCTTTTCTCTTTGGATATATTAAATGTTCGATTCGGTAAATCATATTATTTTTTTAATTCACTACTCAATCTCAAGTACGTACTATCCCATACAAAGCTTATCTAGAGCCCCTAATATGTACAAGTACGAATTCTTATATAACGAAGAATTTCATATATACTTACTTTTCAGACATCCAATACTAAATTAATAATCCAACTTATGCTTTCAAAAAGCACATATGATGACTATTTCACATTCACTATTCAACATCCACAATACTATTATATTATGCTATATTCTTCTCGTAATATTTTCCTGGAATATTCCTTAAATAGCCACGTTCTTATCAACACTAAGCAAACAACTTGCTGTCGACAGACACTAACAACACAATAATCCTTTACCCAGAATCTACAGCACTCTACGGTGATCTAAGTAATTGGTAAAGCTTTATTAGAAAAAGTAGAAATGTCTAGAACTGTCATTAACACTGTGTGAATGTTTACAATCCATACAGCACCATGTCTTCAAACAAGTCTACTTGATGGACGATATTACGTTATAAATGCTTCACAGATGGATTCGTGTAAGAAATAAATAATTAAAACACTTCATATCTAACAGAGAGCCTACCTAGAATTCTAATTAACAAATACGCTCTTGTACTTTCATGATTTTTTTCAGGACTTGTAAAGAATTCACATCACATAAAAGTACAATTATCTCTACTTCAGTTTTATTAATTAGAAAGCGGAAGTCGTGAACTTGAAGAAAATCGAAAAAGCAAAATACTTATGGAAAGTCGAGAATGTGCCCTGCATTAAGAAATCGAGAAAGCAAAGTACATTAGGAATATCGAGAAAGACAAACTAGATAATTTATAAGCATGTAGTGCACACACATATAACACACGTACAAAACCTGATTTCGATTTTATATAACAGCAGGAAACATGTGCGTCGGTCGAGTAAACACGCACTTCTCTACAGAAAGAAGTTATTGGAATGCATAGACTACGGATGCTTTACGGCATACTCATTCTACATTATTTATCATGCATGTAAAACGATCTCCTATAATATTTATCAAACAACAACATAGCGTGTAGGTTTAGTAAGAATGTTTATGTCGGCAATTCCACCATCCGGAATCAAAGTTTCAAACTGGCTGTCGTTACTTTATGGCGGGAAATACGTGTAGGTTAAGCAATATGTGTCATGTAGTACGATTCCAGCACCCATGATCAAACTGGCTGTCGATCTTTAATGGATGGAAATAGACGGATACACGGATGCAACAAACGTTAATTTTTACCGAGACCAGTGTTACTAGATACAAATATACGTTACCAGGACGGTCAATACAACAGTTGCATTGTCATTGATGTTTCATATATGCTTACTCTATTACTATTATATAATTTAAGCTCGTTATTGAGCTTTTATACCATACTGACACTTGGAAACTTTGCATTATTTCACATAATGTTAAAAGTTAACACATCAGTAACAAATAACATGCAAATATCGGAATTCCAACTCTGATACACGGTATTACACCTGTAATTATATTTAACAAACCTGGCGTAGTTATTAAGGCACCTAAAACAAAAAAGACAACCAACATTGATTACCCACCACCTCATAGTTTCTACTGATTTGTTACAAGTGTTTATCAAGTTGGTACTGGCATTGGCATCTTCCTCTTAGATAACATAGCATTCTGGCATTTCATTTGTATTATAACCAATATCAATAACGTGCGTATTTGAAATGCATAACGTCCCAGTGTACATACTATCGTGCTGAATACGCAGTCCTTGCATTGCACACAGGCTAAATGTGTTCATTAAGTACATAGAACACCGCTACACGGAACAAATAATACTGTTGTAAAATGTTAAGCTAAATTACATCCCTTATTGCAAACCATTTATTTGAAATGTGCAAGATAAAATCATTCTCCCAAAATTTGCAAATCAATGTATCAGCCGATCTCTAGGAAAACATGCTTTTAACAGGTATGATGTAATTACTACATAAAACAAGGTTAAAAAAGCTCCAATATAAGAGCAAATTTAAGTTATTTACTCATACAGTGCAATATCTAAGCTTTAAAATGTCCAATGAATTATGTCCAAATACTGCGTTGTTATGGTGACCAATTTCGGAAAAGTACTTTGGGGTACATGTAATTTGTTTGAAACAGTAATAGTCTATCTCTGAAAGCAACCAATTTGGACTTTGATACATATTTTGACAATCAAAATGTAATTAAAAAACTTCCTGCTTTTTAGCAGTTTAGGTCAAAAATTGATTAAATGTCGTAATTATGGAATGCTAGTACTTGTTACGGCAACAGTATGCATAGTTTTCAAAATCTCTGTAAGCGCACAAGTGGTGATTGCCTTGGTAATATAAATATTTAAATATATTTGACCTTAGCCAGTCCTCGTATCACATCCATACGGGTTAGAACACGGACAAAGGTTAAATTTTGTCCTTGCTATAACGAAGCGAATAATACCAAATACTCAGACAGCTTACGGATAGTTCTAGGAATTATTAGATATATGACACTTCGTACGCAAGTACCGTAGCTACGATTTCTAAATGCGTATTATAATGGTTTATGTCAAAGCCACACACACTATTATGCGAAATGTTACATACTCATATGTATGGAATATAATTATTGAATAATAATTTCATACACTAAAACGAAGCCTTTGTTCTAGTTTATTATTGTTCAACTGGTGGTTCCGAATATTTTTTCCATTGATACCATGGATGGTGATTGGCAGTTTTGTAACGTCCATCTTAGAACGACCCTACTTTGTTTTGTAGCGAGGTACTGAATAATGAGCTACTGCTTCATTTGCTTGGTGACACCGCTGTTTATTGATTGATGAGACCACGGTTCAGTGATGCGCTTTTAGTGAGGGCAGCGACTTTTGGCGTGGCTCAATATTTGATTAGACTGAATTAAGTCAAATAATAGCATCATGCTATTGGAATACAACAACAGCACAACAACTATTTGCTTTGTCAGTTTAAAGTTGACCCGGTCCAGGGCGTTGTGATTTTAACAGTAATGATTAATTCGAGTGCTAACCTACACACCAAATCACGCATCGAGATATCTTAATTAATCATATCAGGACTTGTGTAGAAATGAGAAAAAAACGAACTTTTAAGCCCTAAATAATAGAAAGGCAATTATATCTCGACAAAACGTGAATGAAAACTGAATGAAAATGCATAAGCAAAAAACATTACAGGTAATCAGATTTGTGAGTATACGAATGTTGATATGTCTTGTTGTAGAGAAGTTGTTATGTCACATATATAACTTCTTTCATCGGTATTAATAGCATGTTTTTCTAATGCACTATGAGGGTATACCTATAGCATACAATTAAGCGATATTGCTTTGATCATGACAAGGGTTTACCTAATATCAATGCCGTAATTGGCACGATGCTGTTGTTTGCTTGACAACCTTAATAGTTTATTTCATGAAAGGGAACTTCATAACGAATGTTGTTATTTAACCTTTCAAAATTGCATGTTTTCTACCGGCAACTACCGTACAAGACCAAACAGTAAAATGGATTAATCTGATTATTGTGATGTATTTGTCTACAAAACATAGGTCGCTGAAACAATTTTCTGCTAGTGAGTGGTGGAAAACACGGTTGGTGTTTGTCATTTGATGAATAAAATAATCGAATTGTCAATCTAAATTACTCTCACACAAATAAATGTTCACAATTACAGTGATGTGATGTCGTTCTTTTAGCTAATGTTCATTTACCTTTATCTTGATGTTGCTATCCAGAATTTCACTTGAAGTTTATTTGTAACCAAAACACCACCATGAATATATTACGTTACAAGAGGTTCCTTTAATTCTCATTGATCTTGACATTACACTATTTAGAGACGATTTGCCCGTTATATCGCGAGAATCAAACATGATTTAAGTTCGAAAGTTGATAAGTGCTATTCTTGGAAATATGCCTGACAATGTTGCACCTTTACCGAAACACTAGTGAATAAAATCGTAACCCTAATAAACAAACACAGTACAGCACAAATACACTAAGCGTTGATTACATAACAATTAACATAAGGTGTATTGTTTGATTTTATATCACGTAAAAATATGTTTTTAGCTATTAGACACTTTTGATAATTAAACGTACAAATGTTTAAAGCATTATTTGCGCAATATCATATCGCTGGCTTAGAATGAGACAGATGTAACTACAAAATCAATTTTTTGAAAACAAAACACAAGAAAAACTGTCTGAAATCACTCTTTACATATGATAAAACGAGCTTTGTCAACGTCACTTGGTCAACATGAAAAGTTCCGATTTTCTTGAAAATAGACTCATAAGAAGCGCCTTATGATGTAGATTTCAAATATGCATTCTCATTCTAAGCCAGCGATATGTGATAATCTGTATTTTGTTCCACATTCTGCATTCCGCGTTGCGTGATGGGTATTTTCCCCATCGCACTAAGGAATGTGCATGCTGTGTGAATTGCCAATGTTTTATGAATGAATTTATCACATGTGCTAATAATTTAGATTACCGAGTATACACGGTGGGATAAATAAAATCTGTAACGTCAGAATAAATGAGTAAAATGTCTCTCGTCCTATGGCAGAGCAAGCATCGTGTATATCATGAAACCTTTGTTAAGCCAGGAATTCTGATATTCATAAAACAGTTTCTGATACAGTTCAGTGACATAAAATGATAGATAATGTTTTTTGTTAATATAATCTTTTCCGAGGTAGTACGTAGTACACATATTATAACATATATAACACATAATGGTAAATCTGACAGAGAAATGACATTCAAAATATATTTATCACTTCCCTAACGATATTGATTACTTTAATTCTTTATTTTGATTGGCATGTTTTTCATTCAATTTATCCGTGCCCATCATTTGTATTTTTTTCTTTCTGATCGATATAATTATACGATTGGCATGTGATGTTATGCGTGACAGTCGTCTGTGAGATAGAATACATAATTAACTATGAACGTCTGGTTCCAATGCTTCATGAATTACTCATGAATATAATACAACTATAAACAAAGTACCTTAGCCATTCTATTCTACCATTGTACGTTTCTGACACTATTAAAACTTCTAGACTTACTGATGAACGAAGAAACATCATTTTATTAACTTTTCGCCAGTGCTTGCCATCAGCAGCAAAGTAAACAAAAGGAAAAACTGATTTACTGTTTTACGTTGTTATTTGCCAGGGAATCAAACACAGTGTGAGTCAGTTCTGCAAATGTATGTCGTAACATTAACCGACAGGTGATTTCAACTGATTGATTTAATGCATCTAAATGTATATTAAGTCTGAATTCGATTATTACTTGTGATGGTAAAATGTCTTATGTTACATGTAGCTTACCAACGGTATGCTGCGAACACATTACAGGAAAAAAACTACTCAGTAGATAAAACCTTTATGTGGTACATGGAAATGGACACCAAATTATCCAAACGTCATGAATAGAGATGCTAGTCATAACAACATATCGACCTTTATTAACAAGCCAATTGAAAAAAAAGATATGAGGAAATCGGACAGGGAAGGCAACACTCAACTTAACCAGCCGATCACAGAAAACAGTAATAACACAACGTAACACTATAACCATACTGAGCAATACTCACACATAACCCAACGAAATAATAAAAGTTCAAGTCCCCAATGCAAAAGAGCAGGATGACCGAGTTTCACAAATATATGCCAATATGACACAAAAGCCACCAAATGAGTCGTTTCTGCGACTTAACCTAGTCGATCAACACAATGCTCAAAAGATAATCAAGCAATTGAACCGATTAATTAACCAGCAACGTCATGTTCCAATGTTGTGAATCATAATTTTCATAATATCTAGTTCAAATAATCGATGTTTACTCATCTTTGGTATTAGCACTAAATAAAACATGAATTGGGTGTTGAATAATAATGAGTATTGTTTCTGAGCAATGGTGTATTTATGGTAAATACGATGCGCTGATGACTTAGAGATAAAATTGACAACTTGTCGCTAAGTTATGCATAATCAAGATCAAGAAAGAAAATCTATTACTTATCGTAACGTAACATCTACATGATGTTCAATGCTTTGAGTATAAACTAATTATAGTCAAGTGAACTTGTGGGAAACAGCGCTAGGCTATTAAAAAGGTAAACATGAGCTAAAAGAACGGACTCACCTGGAACTGTGAATGTACCTCAATAAGAGAGGAATATGAAGTCCAATACTCTCCTAATGTACATACGACTTGCAACGGATTTAACAATGCAATAACAATACGCAATACGTATTAAGCTAATTACACTACATGCAATCAACGCACGGTAGTCGTCAAGAAGTAACTTTGACATAACTTGTATTGAACTTGTAAACATCTACAGGACAGGTACATCACATTATGTGATACCAACCCAAACGTTAGTTTATGACGAAGCATACAACACAATGACTCGATTTGTGAGAATTTGTTGAGTAAATTATTACTCCGGAGGAATGTATGGATAACTTCTCGAGTACATAATATTCCATACAAAGCTTATCTATGACCCATAATATGGACACGTATATAACGAAGAATATCATTTATACTTACTTTTTCAGATATCCAATACTAAATTAATAATCCATATTATGTTTTCAAATAGCACATAATATATTCCATCCCAAAGATCACTATTTCACATTCACTATTTGTTAAACATCCACAATTCTATTATATTATGCTATGTTATTTACGTAATATTCTCCTGGACTATTCCTTGAATAGCCACGTTCAACGATAAGCCAACAACTTGCTGTCTACAGACATCAACAACAGAATAAGCATTTACCCAGAATATACAGCGATCTGTGGTGATATAAGTAATTGGTAAAGCTTTACTAGAAAAATTAGAAATGTCTAGAACTGTCATTAGCACTCTGTGAATGTTTACAATCCATACAGCACCATGTCTTCAAAAAAGTTTGTTGTCAATATAATCTTTTCCAAAGTAGTACGTGGTATACATATTATAACATGTATCACACATAATGGTAAATCTGACAGAGAAATGACATATCCAAAGTATATTTATCACTTCCCTAACGATATTGATTACTTTAATTCTTTATTTTGATTGACATGTTTTTCATCCAATTCATCCATAACCAGCATTTGTATTTTTTGATCGATATAATCATAAGATTGACATGTTATATAATGCATGGCAGTCGTCTGTTAGACATAATACATAATTTACAAATGGATTTCTGGTTCCAGTGCTTCATGAACTACTCATGAATTTAATACAACCATAAACAAAATACTCATGTCATTCTCTTCTACTACTGTACGTTTCTGACACTATTTAAGCCTGACTTACTAATGTACGAAGATACATATTAACTTTTCGCCCGTTATTGCAATCAGATGGAAAAGCACAGCTAAACACAAATGGAAAAAAATGCTATAGAGATTTTTATAGTTGGCGTAGGCGTGTGCGTCCGTCTTTTTTAACAAAAACAGTCAAAATACAATAAAGCAACATCCCTGGCTGCGTTCAATATATAATACAAACTAATTAACTGTTTTACGGTGTTATTTGCCAGTAAACCAAACACAGTGTGCGTCAGTTCTAGAAATGTCTGCCGTAACATAAAGAATTAAGACTTAAGTCATTTTTACTGATTGATTTATTGCGTCTGAATGTTTATTGTTTCTGAATTTGATTAATACCAATGAAGGTAAAACGTCTAATGTTGGCTTACCAACGGATATGCTGGGAACACATTACAAGAACAACGGATATGCTGGGAACACATTACAAGAACAACTAGAAAAAACCTTTATGTAGTACCAGAAACCGGACATTAATTTATCCAAAATCATGAATAGAGATGCTAGTCATAACCACATATTGACCTATATTAACAAACTAAATTTAAAAAAAGTTATGAGGACATCGGACAGGGAAGGCAGCACTCAACTTAACCAGTCGAGCAGAGGAAAAAGTAACAAAACAACATAACATAACCACACAGAGCAATACGCACCCATATCCCAACGAAATAATTAAAAGTCCAAGTCCCCTTAGTAAAAGAGCAGGAATACCTAGTATAAAAATGAAATAACAAAAGGACGGTGATCCCATGTGACCGATTGAAACGCAGCATAGATCCGACCGTGTCCCTGCTGCAAAAGAGCAGGATGACCTAGTTTTACACATATATGACAAAAACAGTGACTCAAAAGCGACCAAACGAGACGTTATTGCGACTTGACATAGTTAATAAACACCATGCCCAAAACCAAGTCTGAACCGATTAATTAAACAAACAAGTTCCAAAATTGAGAATCATAACGTTCATAATGTTTACTCACAGATATCTAGTTCAAGTAATCAATGTTTCCTTGTTATTAGCACTAAATAAAACATGAAGTGAGTGTTGAATAATAATGAGTATTGTTGACGAGTGATGGTGTATTGATGGTAAATATGATGCGCTGATGACTTTCGAGATAAAATAATGGACACTTTGTCGCTAAGTTATGCATAATCAAGATCAAGAAAGAAAATCCATTACTTATCGTAACGTAACATCTACATGATGTTCAATGCTTTGAATATAAAATATAGTCAAATGAAATTGTGGATAACAGCACATGACTATCACACAGATAAACATGAATAAACATGAGCTAAAAGAACGAAATCACAATCCTGGAACTGTGACTGTACCTCAATAAGAGAGGAATATAAAGTGCAATACTCTCCTATTGTACAAACGACTTGCAACTTATTTAACATTGTAATAACAATACGCAATACGTATTAACCTAATTACACTACAAACAACCAACGCCAGGTAGTCGTCAAGAAATAAGATTTTATATAACACGGAAAAATCTGCAGAACAGGTACATCACATTATGTGATACCAACCCAAACCTTAGTTAATGACGAAGCAGACAACACAATGACACTAACTTGTTTGTGAGAATTTGTTGAGTAAATTATTACTGCAGAGGAATGTACGGATAACTTCTCGAGTACATAATATTCCATACAAAGCTTATTTAGAGCCCATAATATGAACACGAATAAAACTAAGAATATCATATATACTTACTTTTTCAGATATCCAATACTAAATTATTAATCCATATTATGTTTTCAAAAAGTACACGAGACATCCCTTCACAAAGATCGCTATTTCACATTCACTATTAAACATCCACAATTCTACTATAATATTATGCTATATTCTTTACGTAATATTCTCCTGGACTATTCCTTGAATAGCCACATTCTTATCATCGATAAGCAAACAACTTGCTGTCTACAGACATCAACAACACAATAATCCTTTACCTAGAATCTACCGCTCTCCACGGTGATCTTAGTAATTTGGTAAAGCTTTACTAGAAAAAGTAGAAATGTCTAGAACTGTCATTAACACTGTGTGAATGTTAACAATCCATACAGCACCATATCTTCAAACAAGTCTACTTGATGAACGACATTACGTTATAACTGCTTCACAGATGGATTCGTGTCAGAAAGAAATCATAAAAACACTTCATCTCTAACAGAGAGCCTACCTAGAATTCTAATTAACAAATACGATCTTGTACTTTCATGTATTCTTTCAGTACTTGTCGAGAATTTACTTCACATAAAAGTACAATTATTTCTACTGCAGTTTTATTAATTAAAAAGCGGAAGTCGTGAACTTGAAAAAAATCGAAACAGCAAAATGATTGAGGAAAGTCGAAAATGTGACATGCATTAAGAAATCGAGAAAGAAAAGTACATGAGGAATAACGAGAAAGACAAACTAGATAATTGATAAGCATGTAGTGCACACACATATAACACACGTACAAAATATTATTTCGATTTTATATAACCGTAGGAAACATGTGCGTCGGTCGAGCAAACACGCACTTCTCTACAGAAAGAAGTTATTGTATTGCATAGACTACTGATGTTTTACGGCATCACCATTCTAAATTATTTATCATCCATGTAAAGCAATCCCCTATAATATTTATCAAACAACAACATAGCGTGTAGCTTAAGCAAGAATGTTCATGTTGGCAATTCCACCATCCGGAATCAAAGTTTCAAACTGGCTGTCGTTACTTTATGGCGGGAAATACGTGTAGGTTAAGCAAGATTTATCATGTAGTGCGATTCCAGCACCATGATCAAACTGGCTGTCGATATTTTATGGATGGAAATAGACGGATACACGGATGCAACAAACGTTAATTTTTACCAAGACCAGTGTTACTAGATACAAAAATACGTTACCAGGACGGTCAATACAACAGTTGCATTGTCATTGATGTTTCATATATGCTAACTCTATTACTATAATATAACTTAAGCTCGTTATTGAGCTTTTATACCATACTGACACTTGGAAACTTAGCATTATTCCACATAATGTTAAAAGTTAACAAAACAGTAACAAATAACATGTAAATATCGGAATTCCAACTCTGATACACGGTATTACACCTGTTATTATATTTACAAACCTGGCGTAGTTATTAAGGCACCTAAAACAAAAAGACAACCAACATTGATTACCCACCACCTCATAGTTTCTACTGATTTGTTACAATGTTTATCAAGTTGGTATCTTACTGACATGGATACTGGCATTGGCATCTTTCTCTCAGATAACATAACATTCTGGCATTTCATTTGTATGATAAACAAGATCAATAAAGTGCGTATTAGAAATGCATAACGTCCCAGTGTACATGCTGTCGTGCTGAATACGCAGTCCTTGCATTGCATACAGGCTAAATTTGTTCATTTAGTCATAGAACACCGCTACACGGAACAAATAATACTGTTGTAAAATGTTAAGCTAAATTACATCCCTTATTGCAAACCATTTATTTGAAATGTGCAAGATAAAATCATTCTCCCAAAATTTGCAAATCAATGTATCAGCCGATCTCTAGGAAAACCTGCTTTTTACAGGTATGATGTAATTACTACATAAAACAAGGTTAAAAAAGCTCCAATATAAGAGCAAATTTAATTTATTTACTCATACAGTGCAATATCTAAGCTTTAAAATGTCCAATGAATTATGTCCACATACTGCGTTGTTATGGTGACCAATTTCGGAAAAGTACTGTGGAGTACATGCAATTTGTTTAAAACAGTAATAGTCTATCTCTGAAAGCAAACAATTTGGACTTTGATACATATTTTGACAATCAAAATGTAATTAAAAAACTTCCTGCTTTTTAGCAGTTTATGTCAAAAATTGATTAAATGTCGTTATTATGGAATACTAATTCTTGTTACGGCAACAGTATGCATAGTTTTCAAAATCTCTGTAAGTGCACAAGTGGTGATTGCCTTGGTAATATAAATATTTAAATATATTTGACCTCAGTCAGTCCTTTAATCACATCCATACCGGTTAGAACACGGACAAAGGTTAAATTGTGTCGAATTATACCAAGTACTCAGACAGCTTACGGAGAGGTCTAGGAATAATTACTAATTGACTATTAGTGACTTTGTACGCAAGTACCGTTGCTACGTTTTTCTAAATGTGTATTCTAACGGTTTATGTCAAAGCCAAACATATATACTACGTATTGTATGAAATGTCACATGCTCATATGTATGGATTATGTAGATTAATTATGTGTCTTCCACACACTAAAGCGAAGCCTTTGCCCCTGGTTTATCATTGTTTACAGCTGGTGGTGTTAATTTGTCTGTACGCCATATCGAACGTGAGGATTTTCTGTCGACAGAAGGTTCAACTAGCAATATTGGTGCTTGTTGTTAACTGTGAACTTTTGATTCAGGAATGTGCTGACAGTGTAAGTCATTTATTCAATTAAATCTACATTTAAAGAAGCCATGTCCACATAAAACATGTACGATACAGCCAATAAACAATCTCCAATACATTAACAACCTAACATATGACAAAGAAGGATACATAAGCGAACAAAACATAATTGTCATACCATAGTTTTAAAAAAAGATATTAGGAAGGCATCGGTCAGGGAAGGCAGCACTCAACGTAATCAGCCGAGCACACAAAAAAGTAACAACACAACCTAACACAACTATACGGAGCAATGCACACACACAACCCAACGAAATGATTAAAAGCCCAAACCCTGTTGTAAATTCAGGATGACCTAGTTTCACAACGAAATAACAAAAATCATTAATCATTTAATTTTTGTAGATCGATTTAGAATATAAAAATATGTTGCTTCGTTTGTCTGTCATTTCGTTCACCAGACAAAAAGAAAGCTGCATATAATAATCATCTGTTACCGTTATTACTCAATTCCCAGACTATAAATATGTATAAGTACAATAGCAGTCAAATTACAATAAAGTAAGCTTCCTGACTAGATGGAATATATAATACAAACCAATTAAATATTTTACGATTTTATTTGGCGATAAATCAAACACAGTGTGCGTCAGTTATAGAAATGTCTGCCGTAACATTAAGCATTAAGACTGACAGTTCATTTCTACTGATTGATTTATTACGTCTGAATGTTTATTGTTTCTGAATTCAATTAATACTAGTGAGTGTAAACTATCTAATGTAAGCTTACAAACGAATTTCCTGGGAACACATTACAAGAAAAACTAGATATAACCTTCATGTGTTACAAGGAAATGAACACAAATTTATCCAAACGTCATGAATAGTCATGCTAGAAACAACCACACGTAGACCTGTATACATTGACACACCATATTAATTCAAGCATTTGAACGGATTAACTTACCATCCAGTACACAATTTTGGAATCATTATGTTCATAATGTTCAATCACACATAGCTGGCTTAGAATGAGAAGGTCGTAAGTGTAAAATCGATATTTTGAGAAAACAGGAAACAAACAGTCGGAAAATTGCTCTTTCAAATATGTTTCAGTCGTATAAGGTCGTAAGTAGTCGATGTTCACTCATCATTGTTATTGGAACTAAATGAAACCTGAAGTGGGTGATGAATAATGATGAGTATTGTTTATGAGCAATGATGTGATTATGGTAAATACTACGCATTGTTGACTTTCGAGATAATATGGGCAAATTGTCTTGAAGTTATGCATTATCAAGATGAAGAAATAAAATCTATAGCTTATCGTAAAGTAACATCTAAATGATGTTGCTTTGAGTATAAAATATAGTCAAGTGAAATTGTGGATAACAGCGCAAGGCTATCAAACAGGTAGCATGAATGAACGTGAGTATAAAGAACAGACTCACACACCTAAAACTGTGACTGTGCATAACTGAATATGATGCGCAATACTTTCCTAACATACATTTTTATTTGATTTTATATGAGTTGATAAGGTCCTCGTATCGTCCGATATATTTCGGTAATCTTGATTTTTTATAGGCCACGGCATGAACCCCTTCATGCCGAGAAAGTTAAAATTTTAGAAACAGGGTGAATTTATCTTGCAGATTCAGAAGACATGCAGCTGATTTAACATCGCAATGACATAACGTAATACCTATTAACCTCATTAAACTACAATCAACCCACGCACGCCAACTACCTGCCAACAAATAACATTTGACAGTGCATGGAACTGCAGAACTGGTACATCAGATTATATGATATTGGTCGACCCGTACCTTAGTTTATGACGAATCGGGAAACAAATGTCACAAAATGACTAACTCACTGAGAACTTTTTGTATGAGAATTGAATACACTATTCCAGATGAACGTCTAGTAACCTAAATATCGATAATCAATTTTGATGGATAAAACAGTCTACTCAGTCACACAACACATAGCTCTTCTCTTTGGAAATATCAAGTGTACGATTCGGTAAATCATATTTTTCAAATTCACTACTCAACTTAAAAAATCTCAAGTATATAATATCCCATACAAAGCTTATCTAGAGCCAATAATATGTACAAGTACGCATATAACGTATATAACGAAGAATAGCATACTATATACTTACTTTTTCAGATATCCAATACTAAATTAATAATCCATCTTATGCTTTCGAAAAGCACACATGATATTCCATCCCAAAGATCACTATTTCACATTCACTTTAAACATCCACTTTCAAATTTCCACAATACTATTATAGTTTGCTGTATTCTTGTCCTGGACTATTCCTTGAATAGCCACGTTCTTATCAACTATAAGCAAACAACTTGCTGTCTACAGACAACAACAACACAATAATCCTTCACCCAGAATCTACAGTACTCTGCGGTGATCTTAGTAATTGGTAAAGCTTTACTATAAAAAGTAGAAATGTCTAGAACTGTCATTAGCACTCTGTGAATGTTTACGATCCATACAGCTCCATATCTTCAAACAAGTCCACTTGATGAACGATATTACGTTATTAATGCTACACAGATGGATTCGTGTCAGAAATAAATAATTAAAACACTTCATATCTAACAGAGATTACCTAGAATTATAATTAACAAAATTAATACACTCTTGAATTTTCATGTATTTTTTTCAGGACTTGTAAATAATTCACATAAAAGTACAATTATTTCTACTGCAATTTTATTAATTAAAAAGCGGAAGTCGTGAACTTGAAGAAAATTGAAAAAGCAAAATGCTTGCGGAAAGTCGAGAATGTGCCATGCATTAAGAAATCGAGAAAGCAAAGTATATGAGGAATATCGAGAAAGACAAACTAGGTCATTCATACGCATGTGGTGCACACATATATAACACACGCACGTACAAAACCTGTTTTCGATTTTATATAACAGTAGGAAACATGTGCGTCGGTCGAGCAAACACGCACTTCTCTACAGAAAGATGTTATTGGATTGCATAGACTACTGATGTTTTACGGCATAATCATTCTACATTATTCATCATCCATGTAAAACGATCTCCTATAATATTTATCAAACAACAACAGCGTGTAGGTTAAGCAAGAATGTTTATGTCGGCAATTCCACCATCCGGAATCAAAGCTTCAAACTGGCGGCTGTCGTTACTTTATGGCGGGAAATACGTGTAGGTTAAGCAAGATTTGTCTTTAGGACGATTCCAGCACCAATGATCAAACTGGCTGTCGATATTTTATGGATGGAAATAGACGGATACACGGATGCAACAAACAATAAATTTTACTAAGACCAGTGTTACTAGATACAAAAATACGTTACCCGGACGGTCAATACGTCATTAATATATCATATATCCGCAAACAATTACTATAATATAACTAAAGCTCATTATTGAGCTTTTATACCATACTGACACTAGGAAACACATGATACTTAGCATTATTCCACGTAATGTTCAAAAGTAAACACAGTAGTAACACAGTAGTAACAAAAGACATGCAAATATCGGAATTGCAACTCGGGAACACGTTTTTACTCCTGCAATAATATTAAACAAGCCATGCATAGTTATTAAGGCACCTAAAACAAAAATGACATACCAGACATTGATTACCCACCACCGTATACGACTTTCTGATTGGTTTCAAGTGTTTATCAAGTTGGTATCTTGCTGGCAAGGGTACTGACATTGGAATCTTCCACTTTGATAACATCACATTCTGGCATTTTATTTGTATGATAAACAAGATCAATAACTTGCGTATGTGAAATACATAACGTCCCAGTTTACGTACTTTCGTCCTGAATACACAGTCATTGCATTGCAGACAGGCTAAAGGTGTTGATTAAGTACACAGAACACAGCTACACGGAAAAAATAATACTGTTGTAAAATGTTAAGTTAAATTACATCCCTTACTGCACACCATTTAGTTGAAATGTGTAAGATTTTCCCAAAATTTTCAAATCAATATATCAGCCGTTCTCTAGGAAAACCCGTTTTTATAGGTATGACGTAATCACTACATAAAACAAGGTTAAAATAGCTCCAATATAAGAGCAAATTGAAGTAATTTACTCATATAGTGCAATATCTAAGCTTTAAAATGTCCAATGAATTATGTCCACATACTGCGTTGTTATGGTGACCAATTTCGGAAAAATACTGTGGAGTAATTTGTTTAAAACAGTAATAGTCTATCTCTGAATGCAAGCAATTTTGGCAGTAATACATATCTTGACAATAAAAAATGTAACTAAAACAATTCATGCTTTTTAGCAGTGTATGTCAAAAATTGATTAAATGACATAATTATGAAAAACTTGTTACGGCAAACGATGCATAGTTGATCAAAGGATAATGTTTAGCAGTCCTTTGTTGGCACATTAAAGACATTGGTATGGAACAGGATAATTATGCATAGTTTTCAAAATCTCAGTAAGCGCACAAATGGTGAATGCCTTGGCAATGTAACTATTGAAATATATTTGACCTCAGTCTGTCCTCAAATCACATCCATACGGGTAAGAACACGGACAAAGGTTAAATTTTGTCCCAGCTATAACGAAACGAATTATACCAAATACTCAGACAGCTTATGGAGAGGTCTAGAAATAATAAGACACATGGCACTTCGTACGCAAGTACCGTAGCTACGTATTTCTAAATGCATATTCTAATGGTTTATGTCAAAGCTACATATACATAATATTATACGAAATGTTACATACCCATATGTATGGAATATAATTATGGAATAATTATTTTACACACTAAAGCGAAGCCTTTGTTCCTAGTTTATTATTGCTCAGCTGGTGGTGCCGAATGATTTTTCCTTTGATACTATGGATGGTGATTGTTAGTTTTGTACCGTCTATCTTAGAACGACCCTATTTTGTTTTGTAGCTAGGTACATAATGAGCTACTGCTTCATTTGCTTGGTGACACCGCTGTTTATTGATTGGTGAGACTTCGGTTCAGTGAGGCGCTTTTAGTGAGGGCGGTGCCTTATTGCGTGGCTCAATATTTGGTGAGACTGAATTAAGTCAATCATAGCATTATGATATTCATATCATACTACAATAGCACAACAACTATTTGCCTTGTCAGATTAAAAGTTAACCCGTTCCAAGACATTGTGATTTTAACATTAATGATTTATTCGAGTGCTAACCTACACACCAAATCATGCATCGAGATATTTTATTTAATCATATCAGGACTTGTGTAGAAAATAAATAAATTGAACTTTTAAACCCTAAATAATAGAAAGGCAATTATATCTCGACAAAACGTGGATGAAAACTGAATGAAAATTCATAAGCAAAACAAAGTACATTTGGTTCAACTAGGTCATCAGATTTGCGAGTATACGAATGTTGATATGTCTTGTTGTAGAGGAGTTGTTATGTCACATATATAACTTCTTTCATCGGTATTAATAACATGTTTTTTTCTAATGCACCAAGAGGGTATACCTATAGCATACAATTAAGCCATAACCTAAAATATATCAATCCATCAGTTAATACAGTAATCTGTAAAGAATATTGCTACGATCTGAACAAGGGTTTATGTAATATCGGTTCCGTAATTGGCATGATGCTGTTGCTTCCTTGACTACCTTAATTAATTATTTCATGAAAGAGAACTACATAACGAATGGTGTTATTTAACCTTTCAAAACTGCATGTTTTCTACCGATAACTACCGTACAAGACCTAACAGTAAACTGGCTTGATCTGACTATGGTGATGTATTTGTCTACCCAACATAGGTCTCCGAAACAACTTTCTGCAAGTGAGTGTTGGGAAACACGGTTGGTGTTTGCCGTTTGATGAACAAAAATAATCGCATTGAATCTAAATTACTCTCACTCAATAAGTGTTCACAGTTACAGTGATGTGATGACGTTCCTTTAGCCCATGTTCATTCATGTTTATCTGGATGTTGTTATGCAGAATTTCACTTGAATTTTATTTGTACTCCCAAAACACCACCATGAAGATATTACGTGACGATAAATCATTACTTCTTTGTGATCTTGATATTAAAATATTTAGAGACGATATGCCCGTTGTATCTCGAAACTCAAACAGGATTTAGGTTAAAAAAATGATAAGCGCTATTTTTTGCAACTGGTCAGAAGCAAGACGACTGTATCATAATGAAATAGGACAAATCTATCTTTTAAAATAACAAAACCCAATCCAATTAGCTACAGATATAACGAAACATATTTTAATTCGAAATTTAAGCTCTGTATCAGATCTGTATGCTAATATTGCTATTTTAAACGTTTTTAACACATAGTTTTATTTTTAATGTGCTTAGGTGTCTCGGAATTGAGTTATATAGGCTAATACACGACATCTTGCCAACTCTACATACCTTAAAATATGTAGTTACTTTTGATATACCAGACTATTTCTTTTCTTCTGTAACTGTTCTTCTATGCTGTGTTGTTGTGAGGCAAATATGCGTGTAGATATATACCTGACAATGTTGCACCAATAAATTCTAAAATATAATAAACATACTACAAGCAATACAGTTTAGATTACATCACAATTACCATAAGGTGTATTCGTTGGAGTTTATAACACGTAAGAAAATATGGTTTTGTAGCAAATAAGTATCTCTTAGACACTTGTGATAATTTACCGAACGGTGTTTAAAGCATTAGTGATTTCATATGTATACATCTATCCGATCCGTATTTCGTTCTACATTCTGCATTCCGCGTCGCGTGCCAGGTATTTTGACCATCGCACTTTTGCATGTGCATGCTGTGTCAATTTTTATGAATGAATTTACAACATCTGTTGAGAATTTTGATATTCATAAAACAGTTTCTAAAACCGTTCGGTGACATAAAATGATAAATAATGTTTTTTGTTATTATTATCTTTTCCGAGGTAGTACGTAGTACACATATTATAATATATATAATACAAAATGGTAAATCTGACAGGGACATGACATCCAAAGTATATTTATAACTTCCCTATCGATATTGATCACTTTGGTTCTTTATTTTGATTGGCATGTTTTTCATCCATAACCATCGTTTGTATTTTTTCTATCTGATCGATATAATTATACGAATGACATGTTATGTTATGCGTGACAGTCGTCTGTTAGATAGAATACATAATTAACTATGAACGTCTGGTTCCAATGCTTCATGAATTACTCATGAATATAATACAACTATAAACAAAATACCTCAGCCACTATATTCTACCACTTCTTGACTAACTGATGTACGAAGAAACTTCATTCTAATAATTTTTTTCCAGCGTTTGCCATAAGTTGGAAAAGCACAACAAAAAACAAATGGAGAAATAACATTTTTATGTTTGGCGTAGGCGCGTGCGTCCATCTTGTATTACAATAGCAGTCAAAATACAATAAAGTAACATTCCTGGCTGCGTGGAATATATAATACAAACTAATTAACTATGTAACGGCTTTATTTGCCAGTAAATCAACATTGTGCGTCAGTTCTAGAAGTGCCTGTTGTAACATTTAGACTGACATGTCATTTCAACTTATTGATTTATTGCGTCTGAATTAATACTAGTAACAGTAAAATGTCTTATGTTAGTTTACCAACGGATATGCTGGGAACACATTACAAGAAAAACTAGATAAAACCTTTATGTGTTACAAGGAAATGGATACCAAATTATCCAAACCTCATGACACAATTTTATAATCATAAAGTTAATAATGTTACAAATCACTGGCTTAGAATAATATGGTCGTATGTACAAAATGTATATTTTGAGAAAACAAGACAAAAAGTTGTCGGAACATTATCCTTTACTTATGGTAATATCAGCTGTTTCAACATTTAAATTTGATCAGCATTACAAGTTACGATTGTCATGATAATACGCCCATACAAAGCGCCATGTGATGCTGATTTCAAATATGTTTCAGTCGTATAAGGTCGTAAGAAGTAGATGCAACCTGTCAGTCGAAGCCAATGAAATATCTTGTTCAAATAATCAATGTTTACTCAGCCTTGGTATTAGCACTAAGTAAACATGAAGTGGGTATTGAATGATAATGAGTATTATTTACGAGTAATGATGTATTTATGGTAAATATGATGCGCTGATGACTTTCTAGATAAAATAATGGACAATTTGTCTCTAAATTATGCATAATCAAGATCAAGAAAGAAAATCCATTACTTATCGTAACGTAACATCTACATGATGTTCAATGCTTTGATTATAAAATATAGTCAAGTGACATTGTGTATAACAGCGCATGACTATCACACAGTTAAACATGAGTTAACATGAGCTAAAAGAGCGGAATCACATTCCTGGAACTGAGAATGTACCTAAATAAGAGAGGAATATGAAGTGCAATACTCTCCTAACATACAAAATGCGTGCAACGGATTTAACATTGCAATAACAATACGTAAATACGCATTAACCTAATTACACTACAAGCAACCAACACACGCCAGGTAGTCGTCAAGAAATACATTTAACATAGCACGGAAACATCTGCAGAACAGGTACATCACATTATGTGATACCAACCCAAACGAAGCAGACAACACAATGACTCTATTTGTGAGACTTTGTTGAGTGAATTATTACTCCAGAGGAATTTATGGATAACTTCTCGAGTACATAATATTCCATACAAAGCTTATCTAGGACCCATTACAAGTATATAACGAAGAATACTATATACTTACTTTTTCAGATATCCAATACTTAATTATTAATCCATATTAAGTTTTCAAAAAGCACACAAGATATTCCATCCCAAAGATCACTATTTCACATTCACTATTAAACATCCACAATTCTATTACATTATGCCATATTCTTCACGTAATATTCTCCTGGACTTTTTCTTGAATAGCCACGTTCTTATCATCGATAAGCAAACAAATTGCTGTCTACAGACATCAACAACACAATAATCCTTTACCCATAATCTACAGAACTCAGTGGTGATCTAAGTAATTGGTAAAGCTTTACTAGAAAAAGTAGAAATGTCTAGAACTGTCATTAACACTCTGTGAATGTTAACAATCCATACAGCACCATGTCTTCAAACAAGTCTACTTAATGAACGATATTACGTTATAACTGCTTCACAGATGGATTCGTGTCAGAAATAAATAATTAACACACTTCATATCTAACAGAGAGCCTACCTAGAATTCTAATTAACAAATACGCTCTTGTACTTTCATGTATTTTTTCAGGACTTGTAAAGAATTCACATATAACGAAGAATATCATATATACTTACTTTTTCAGATATCCAATACTAAATTAATAATCCATATGATGTTTTCAAATAGGACACAATGTATTCCATCCCAAAGATCACTATTTCACATTCACTATAAACATCCACTTTCAATTATCCACAATACTATTATATTATGCTTTATTCTTTACGTAATATTCTCCTGGACTATTCCTTGAATAGCCACGTTACAAACAACTTGCTGTCTACAGACATCAACAACACAATATTCCTTTACCCAGAAACTACAGCACTCTGCGGTGATCTAAGTAATTGGTAAAGCTTTACTAGAAAAAATAGAAATGTCTAGAACTGTCATTAGCACTCTGTGAATGTTTACAATCCATACAGCACCATATCTTCAAACAAGTCTACTTGGTGAACGATGTTGCGTCATAAATGCTACACAGATGGATTCGTGTCAGTAATAAGTAATTAAAACGCTTCCTATCTAACAGAGAGCCTACCTAGAATTATAATTAACAAATACGCTCTTGTACTTTGATGTTTTTTTCAGGACTTGTAAAGAATTCACATCACATAAAAGTACAATTATTTCTACTGCAGTTTAATTAATTGAAAAGCGGAAGTCGCGAACTTCGATGAGTCGAAAAAGCAAAATGCTTGAGGAAAGTCGAGAATGTGCCATGCATTAAGAAATCGAGAAAGAAAAGTACATTAGGAATATCGAGAAAGACAAACTAGATCAATCATACGCATGTGGTGCACACACATATAACAAACGTACAAAACCTGATTTCGATTTTATATAACAGTAGGAAACATGTGCGTTGGTCGAGCAAACACGCACTTCTCTACAGAAAGAAGTTATTGGATATTGCATAGACTACTGATGGTTTACGGCATAATCCTTCTACAATATTTATCATGCATGTAAAGCGATATCATATAATATTCATCAAACGGCTACATAGCGTGTAGCTTAAGCAAGAATTGCCATGTAGGATGATTCTACCACCAGGGATCAAACTGGCTGTCGGTATTTCATGGCGGGAAATAGACGGATACACAGATACAACAAACAGTTTACAAATCCATTTAGACAATTCATGAGTGACTATACACTGTATACGAAAACACATGTACGTTACGCAGGACGGTCAATACAAAAAATAATGGTTACCAATTAATACAACTAAAGTTCAGTATAAAGCTATTAATATCGGAATATATTGACATTCCAACTTGGAAACACGGCATTACACCTGCAATTATATTTAACAAAACCTGGTTTAGTTATTAAGGCACCAAGAACAAAACAAGACAAACCCAACGTTGATTACCTAACATCTTATAGTTTCTTCTGATTTTTTGCAAGTGTTTATTAGGATGGTATCTTGCTGGCATGGGTACTGACATTGGTGTCTTCCTCATAGATAACATAACACTCTGGCATTTCATTTGTGTGATAAACAGGATCAATAACGGGCGTTTTTGAAATACATAACGTCCTAGTTAAATACACAGTACATGCATTGTAGACAGACTAAATGTGTTGTGCCTCATTTGGTCGCCGTTTTGGCATAGGTTTCTGTGGGCATTGCTCAGGGTAGTTGTGTTGTGGTGTTTCTGATTTCTGTGCGCAGCTGGTAAGGTTGAGTGCTACCTTCCCTGTCGGATTTTTTCATATCTTTTTTGACAAACCTCTGCTTATATGGCATATGTTTACTGGATGCCTTACGTACGAAATGGGATGAGGTCAGTAGTTATCAGACTGACTAGCAATGTAAGGTATTCGATCCCAGGCCGCGTCATACCAAAGACGAAATAAAAATAGTACAACGGTTCAATGTACCTATGTCACATTACACCGGAAGAGAGTTGATCAGAGGATAAAGTTCAGTAGTCCTTTGTTGGCACATTAAGGATATTGGTATGGAACAGGCTAATTATGCAAAGTTTTCAAGAACTCAGTAAGCGCACACATGGTAATATAAATATTTAAATATATTTGACCTCAGCCAGTCCTCGAATCACTTCCATACGGGTTACAAATCGGTCAAAGGTTAAATTTTGTCCTATGACGAAGCGAATTATACCAAATCTCAGACAGCTTACTGAGAGTTCTAGGAATAATTAGATATATGGCATTTTACTATGTACGCAAGTACAGTAGCTATGTTTTTTCTAAATGCGCACTTTAATGGTTTATGTCAAAGCCACACATACATAGTACGTACTATATAAAATGTCATATACTCATGTGATTGGATTATGTAGAATAATTATTTCCCGTTCACACGAAGCCTTTGTTCGTGGTATATTATTGTTCAGCTGAATAATGTGCTACTGTTCAATGACACCGCTGTTTATTGAGACACTGTTTGATTTGGTGACACCGCGGTCCAGTGAGACGCTTTTGGTATAAGGCGCCGTTTGGCGTTGCTTTGATCTGTGCGGCGATGTAATGTTTCGTGAAACTGAATTGAGTCAACCATATCATAATGATTTCGGTATACTACAATACTTCAATACTATGAGTTTCCACTAAAATTGGCCTGGTCACGAGCATTGTGATATTATAATTAGTCCTACCCTGGGCATTGTGACTTTAACATTAATGCTTAATTGTAATGATACGTATCAAATCCTGAATCGGGATTGCTAAATTAACCACATTAAGACTTGTATAGAAAATAGAATGAACTTTTACACCCTAAATAAGAGAAAGACAATAATCTCGACAAAACGCGATACTACTGATAAAGTTGCTTTAACTAGGTAATTAGATAAACAATTATATGTATTATATACACAGGTATGTTTAAATGTCTTGGTGTAGAGTTGTCATATCGAATATAACTTCCTTCGACAGTTATAATTATATGTTTTTTCACATGCATCAGGAAGGTATGTCAAAAACATAATCTAAAATAGTGTACGTCTAATCAAAAGGGAGGATACTCTACCAACAGATGGTGCAACTAGCAATATTGGTGCTTGTTCTTAATATTGAACTTTTGATTCAGGAATATTCTGACATTGTAAGTCATTTTATTCATTTAAATCTACATTTAATACTCCAAGACCAAAGACAACATGAGGACGAGAAAACCCATGAACAGTCCTTGAAATACATAGTTCAAGCTCTTTGATGATGATCATTCCATTTCAGTATAAATAAAATATCGAAAAAATACCAAATACTTTACAAACTTAGAAAAAAGACATGCAGAAAGAAAAAATATACAAATACTACAAATCAATGATAGTATTATTACAAACACAAAGGATATACTCGATGAGACCAAAATATTCTATGCAAGATTATATGATTTAAAGGCAAATGAGGACACAGAAATAAATTTCTTTGATTCTTCTAATACCAAATTAAGTTAAACAGAGTCTGATCAATGTGAAGGATTATTAAATGAGCATGAATGCAAACTTGCTCTTGACGAAATGAAAAATGACAAAAGTCCAGGCTCAGATGGTCTAACAGCTGAATTCTATAAACATTTTTGGGAACATTTAAAGAAACACTAGATAGATGCAATAAATAATTGCTATCACAAAGTAGAACTTTCAAATTTGCAAAAGCAAAGTATTGTTACTCTCTTACCAAAACCAGATACAGACCATACAAACCTTTCAAACTGGAGGTCTATCAGTCTACTTAACATTGACTACAAAATTGCAACCAAAGCTATCTCAAATAGATTAAAAAAAGTTCTTCCAAAATTAATAAATCCTAACCAAACAGGTTTTATGAAAGGCAGATACATCGGAGAAAATGTCAGATTGATATTTGAGATAATCGACCACATTGACAATAATAATCTAAATGGCCTTTTGCTAGTCTCGGACTATGAAAATGCACTTGACACATTAAGTCATAACTCCATATATAAATGCCTCAAACACTTCCAATTTGAAAATCGCTTAATTAAATGGATTTAGACATTTTATAAAAATATTACATCAGTTATAATAAATAATGGATATCTATCCCAAGAAATAAGCATTAAAAGGGATGTACGCCAAGGCTGTCCCCTCTCTACTTCTTTATTCATACTATGTATGGAACTATTATCAAATACAATTTCGAATGATTTAGACATAAAAGTAATTACTGTTAAATAGAAATAAAGCAAACGCTATTTGCAGATGATGCGACTTATGTAAATAATGGAGAAAAGAAATCCTTTGAAAAACTTGTTTATGTAATAACTCAATTTCGGAAAGTTTCGGGCCTTAAACTTAACTTCAACAAGTCATTAGTTTTACGCTTAGGAGCATTAAAGCATATCAATATTAAATACCTTACAGACAAACACTTTGTTTGGACTTCTGACAGTGCAAAAACCCTCGGAATCACCTTTCAACCAAATCAGCAACAACATCTAGAAATAAATTTATTACCAAAAATCGACCAATTTAAAAATTGTCTTAAACAATGGCAACATAGAAAACTGACACTACTAGGAAAAGTAACTGTTATTAAAACTTTTGCTTTACCAAAAATTATTTACTCTCTAACGGTGTTACCCAACCCATCGGAAATGATTTTAAATGATATAAATAAAGCTATTTTTAATTTTCTCTGGGATGGAAAACCCGACAAAATAAAACGAAAACTACTCTCAAAAAATTATGAAGACGAAGGATTAAAATTAACAGATACATATATGCATTCTTAAACTCAATAAAGTCTTGTTGGGTAAAAAGAATATTGACAAAAATAACAATGGATCCTGGAAAATATTCTTCGAACAACAATTAGAACGTTACGGAGGAAATTTTATTTCTGATTGTAACCTAACAACCAAAGATACAAATAAAATGTTTAGCAAAAACATATTCCTACACAACATTCTCACATCGTGGTTTAATATACAAAATCTGAACTATAAAAACAAACCATATCATATCGAACAATTCAAAGATCAAGGCTGATAATAAACCAATATTTTTAAAAGAATGGTTTGACAAAGGTATCACATATGTGGAGCAACTATATAACTTTAGAACAAAAAAATTCTACTCCTTTGAAGAAGCAAGACAAATATATGATATTGAAACATTTCCTGATTTATCACAAGATTATTCGTGCTATAAATGCCGCAAGTATAGATCATATAAAACAAGAAATGATAACAGAAATTAGAGATGCCACTTTGTGGGAGAAAATGCAAAATATAAAGCATCCAAATGAATTACTTCACAACATACAAATTCAAAGCAAAGAAGAAGAAACAATAAAAACAAAAAGGAAATGGACAAATACAAATACAAATACATGTCATTTGTATAGCGCAAAAATTATGAAATCATATTCTATTGCGCTTTACACTAATATACATTCACTTTAAACATTCAATTTAAAACCTGGATTCTAGAAACTAGATTTAGTCATATGATAAAGAGCACACTCATTGCCGATGAAACTTCCTATACAAATAAGTTTTCAAATGTGCTCTGAACCTGGTTTCACTTTTGATGTCTTTGAGATAGTTTGGTAGATCGTTCCACCATTTTGGACCAGTGACGGCTATAGATCTGTCTGCTAATTTTGTTCGACTAACAACATCAGTATAAAGAACAAAGAAAATTGGAAAAAATGTTTTTAATACCTTTTAAATCAACAATTGACTCCATCTTAAGGAATTTTCAATATAAATTTTTAATGAGGTTAACACCAACCAACATATATCTGTATAACTGCCAATTAACTCACTCAAGATTATGCGATTTCTGCAATATGCAAGATGAAACAATAGAACACCTTTTTTGGGAATGTCATGTAGCACAAAATATCTGGAATAGACTAAGTAACTTTCTAAAAAACAAAACGATTTGAAATACAGTTCAACCATCAAAATGTATTCAAGAACGATGTATAACAAACACTGCGTTAAACTTTACTATCATTTTATGCAAATTCTATCTCTTCAAAATGAAACAAGTTAAAATAATACCGAGAATGGATTGATTTAAAAGGTATTTAGAAAATAGAATTAAACTAGAAAAACAAATTGCTTTAAAAAAGGCAAACTTATCTTTTTTAAACAAAAATGGAAAAGATTCCTATGACATATTATTTCTACATACAAACATATCGAAAATTATTCATTACTTCATAGATGGTACGGTCAACGTCCCCCCTGCCCCTCCCTCTTTTTATGCTATATACATTTTGAAAACTCCCATGTTTTTTTTTGTTTCAATTTAATTTCCTTAAACTGCTCGAATAAGTAGGACAAAACATATATCTATTGTAAAATAGTTTAAATGATGCATTTATTAGCAACATGATATTTATTGAAATACATGTATGTTATATATTTTGTTATAAATGTACCATAAATGAAAATATACGGGGTCACCCGAAAGGGGCCTCAAATGAAAAAAAAAATAAAAAAATATCGTTTAGTTATGGTATTTAGAACTACTCAATACATTGCCTACCTAACATATCACAAATATATTATAATTAGCGAACCATACACTTACTGCAGTAAAATTGTCATA
Source organism: Spisula subtruncata (assembly GCA_963678985.1). Classification (NCBI taxonomy): domain Eukaryota; kingdom Metazoa; phylum Mollusca; class Bivalvia; order Venerida; family Mactridae; genus Spisula; species Spisula subtruncata. The sequence goes on from OY787669.1 coordinate 30,592,041, forward strand.
CCATAGTTTAAAGCCAAAATACATTTACTTTTTGTCCATGTTTAAAACCGGTAACAAAGTCGATTTAAAACGTGAATAGACGTTGCCTCTTTTATGCCAGACATCTTGAGATTTTGACATAGAATCTAACCATTTACTGTAAATACAAAATCGCTAATTTGAGAAAAAAGTGCCAAATCAAACTTCTGTCCACAAATTCAATTTGGTTCTCATGACCTGTTCGGATTTCATAAAATTGTGCTGAATGATAATACTCTAAGCCACCATTTCTCGGCTTTGAATAAGAAGGTCGTAAGTACAAAATCGATATTTTGAGAAAACAAGAAAAACTGTGCAACCATTACTCTTTACTTATGATTAATTAAACAAGCTGTTTTAACTTCAGTTAAGTCAACATGACAAGTTCCGATTTTCGTAAAAATAGGCTCGTAAGTAATGCCATCTGAACCTGATTGTTAGTATGTATTATTCTAAGCCAGCGATTTATCTATAATTGTGATTTATCTATATTTGCGATTTATCTATAATTGAAATCACCAATTCGGAAGTTTCTTCATTTATTTCTATTTGTCACTTCGTTCAATCGAAGTAAGCAAGCTACAAGGGATACTTATATGTAGCCATTATTATACTCAATACGGGACAGCTACCGACGCGTAAATAAAACATATGGAAAACTAATAACGAAAATGTCACGCCGACAAAGTGGCTTAACCCCCTCCCATGCTGGGAGGTCGTTATATTAATTGGATTCTCTGGATGTAGAACTACTTTTTCTGTGCTATTTCAATTTTCAATTTCTAAACACTCACGCATGCATTCTTAGTACGAGTATCTCAACCGTCAATAGTCTTGATCATTACAGGATAACTGATTGGATTCATTAATTAATTGAATTCTCTGTATGTAGAACTACTTTTTCTTTGCTGTTTCGATTTCAATTTCTAAACACTCATGCACGCATACACTCATTAAATGTTATAAGTACACCAACACAGTACATAGCGTCACGTGCAAATAGTCGGCCGGTCGACATGCCGAATGGTTTTCTAAAACTCACTACAACACGGGTGAACCTAGGATTCTAAAATTTTAATTGGAGATTATTCATTCTCCACAGACGGCCCGACTCAATTTCAATGTCATTTGGATCAAAGGTCAAACTCATCATGACCTTTGAACACACAACAATCACTGGTCCACACCATAAGAAATATAGACTCTTATATCGTAAAACTTTACATAGAGGTTGCAGATCACCAGATGTAGGCTCCTACTAATTTTGAGGTCGATGTGTTAAAGGTCATGTTCGTGGTGACCTTAGCTATTATAGGCTATTTACTATTATTAGACGTGTATGTTTCATAAACCTCTTTTGTGTGGTCTGTTATCGTAATTCTACCGGTTTTGCGTTTTCCTGGCGTGGGCATTGATGGAAAATGTGTATGTAACATTTTGAGACTTCGTGCGAAAATCATTTGTTTTGCACGTGCATTTTGCATAATTTAAATATTCACGGTTCAATGCTCGCATCGGGCAAATTACAATTATCGAATTGTCGGATATGATACTACTCACATGAAGACATGCAAAATAGTCCAGTCATTGAAGCTAAAAAATATGGTCAACCTCAAACAAATTGCAAAACAGAGTTTCTTTGCATTTTCATCATCTACAGACTATTATCAACTACAGACAAAACGTCAAATATGCGAGTTCAGTGGGGAAAATACAAAAAAATCGACATGTTTAAGGTCACTTTTGGTAGCTATTTCAGCATTTTCCTTATTTCATACTACATGGGGAATTTTAAGTTCTAATAATTCCCGTGAAAGTCGTTAAATATTTACTAATTTCACCTTAAAGCTTAAATTTTCTGAAAGATACAACCTTCTTCTATCGAATACAAATATTGCTTTTATCATCAGACAATTTACTTCTCATATATATGCCAGTCTACGTGTTGGTATACTACCCATTCCAATGTCGACAAAATGACTCAAAACAGCACTTGGAGGGGGAAACAAAAGTTTTATTCATTTCTTTAGTATTAATCCAATTTGTTTAAAATTTACACATATCATGTGTTGTATACATGTGTGTCTAATGGAAAAGGGATAATTGTGTTTGGACAGTATACAATAATGACAATATACATTTGTACGCGAATCTATCGATTCGGGAGAAATAGGGATTGTTCTCTTTGTCTGTTCGTCCACAATTGCATTTGTATTCACAATTTTGACTTTATGATTATGAAACTTGGTCATAGTGATCATTTGAACAAAATTTAGGCCAAGGTAAAAAATGGATGATCAAGGATAAAAAACTAGGTCACTAGGTCAAATTGTAGCAAAACCTTGTGTAGTTGCTAGAGGTCATAATGTTGACCTTATATTTATGAAACTTGGTCACAATAATAATATCAACAAAATCTAGGTCAAAGTTATAAATTGTGTCATCCGGGGTCAAAAAGCAGGTCTCTAGTTAAAACCAAAGGAAAACGTTGTGTAGGTACAACATTCACAATTTTGGTCTAATATTTATGCAACTTGGTCACAATGCTCAATTCAAAACATCTAAGATATGTACATCCAAGTATGTTATTGTATAATTTGGGTCAAAATTAGGTCAATAGGTGGAAATAATTTATGCGACTTTTTGGCGCATGCAAGTTTGTCTATTATTTGACGTAGTGACCTAGTTTTATCTCATGATAAGTAAATATTGAATTTGACCTACATTTTGTCTTCATGATCAATGTGACATAGTTTCATAAAGATTAGGTAAAAAGGGCGCCTTCTACAGATTTGTTCTATAATTAGGCCCAGTGACCTAGTTTTTAAGTCAGGTTAATCCAATTTCATACATGACCGTGAATTTTGTAAGGTGATTATTGTAACTAAAATTCACAAGTGCAAGGTCGAAATTGCGACCCCTGGTGTCTATATCTTCTTTTTTCTATGTGTTGACCTAGTGACCTAGATTTTGGCTCCGGTTAACTCAAAATTTGATTTTACCTAGATTAGCTTCCGATTATCATTGCTGCCAAGTTTCATAAAAATCAGACCAAAATTGCGACCTCTAAGCACGATGTAAAAATAAGTTACTGGTACAAGTCAAGATTTATTTACATCAAAAATGACAAATATCGCGAAAACATGTGACAATTCAACATATATGTAAATATCTCAAAAAGTCCCACGAATATTCAATTAGGACATTTTGTACATAGTTAAGGATAGCTTTACGCACCATATAAACACAAAACTGTTTGTTTTGCAATTAGTTTGAGGTTAAAAGTTAAAATGACTGGACTAAAAACTGAACACGATATCATGTATAATAAAGAAGATATACGCGTTACATGTTGGTGTACTTATAACATTTAACAAGTGTGCTTAGTACGAGTATTTCAACCGTCTTGATCATGACAGGATACCTGATATTTACATACTCACATCAATTCTTGAGCTGATAAATAAAAGGATGAAAAATATGACACATGTTTGAGCATTCAAAAATGGATTGTCAGGATAAATTTCAACAAACAAACGGGCGGGCGTTTTCTGCACTTGCGTCAGGTCAATAATTGTACAATCAGAACGTAATTAAAGAAATGAGGTTTAAAAATGTAGATACACATAAAAGCAAAGTCGTTTTTCGTTATTTCATTGAACAGAAACATATCCCTGACTGCGAGCATGATGTCGGATATTTGTCTTAGTGGCTCTCTGGTTTAAATTCAGCTATCAAAAATGCACTGTAGTGGAGTTTGCAAATTCTAAACTACAGAATTGCAAAACGTTGCACAATATTGTTGCAGTACCGCTTTATTATACGAAGTTTTGTCATTATGCGCTCAACATTGAGCAAGGCGAACTCAGTAAACTGCCAGCTTATGACTGTTTTTATGACATTGTAAACCTTGATGTTAATTGAGGTTTTCCACCTTCTTTTGCAGTTGCAGAAAACCATCTACCACCTTTTTGCAACACTTAATACGCCATATAAATGAGTAATAGAGGATCTTAAATGAGTGTCTTTTCATATTGAATTTATAAAAAGAGTTGGATAAAAGTAATAAAATACGAGGCTCTGTCGAGTATTTTATTACTTCTATCCAACGAGTTTGATAAATTTAATATGGAAAGACACGAATGTAAGATTCTTTTTATCACATAAACAAAATAAGCCATTTAAATGTAGAAAACTAAAAATAGTAGACTCGCTTCCCCTTAAAAGAGAGAAGAATATTGAGGTGAGTAATGCGGTTAAGAATAAATGAGCATCTAAACATAGTGCAACACAGTGACTGTATTTCAATTACATTTAATTCAATGTTGAAAACGAAAATAAGCCGAGACGGGTATATTTGAACGGTAATAACGTCACGGACCTTTTTAGTAGGCCCTATCCAGTCTTGAAATTAGTTAGGTAAGGGGAACATACTCGTACTAAAAACGGGAAACGTCACGTACATTGTGACGTCATGTTTATGTTTTGACTTCATCACTACTTCGAATATCAGGGATAAGATGGATGAATTTTGAAGAGATGCGATTTTGAAACTCAAAATGCATTAAAATTGTGCAGGTAGTGTTAGCCTACGCTTTGTTCAATAAACAAATGTAGGTTTGTGTTTATTTATTATATTTGAATTGAAATGCCTTTGTAAATTCTCGTTGATTTTCTGATTCGCCTTGTCCATCGACCTGACCTCTAACGCTAACGAAAAAATCGCGGTCGGCCATGTTTGTTTATTTTTTTGACCGCGCGTATGAATACATAAAAATAGTGATTAATCCCCCTCATTTGCATAGTTATGATTAATTATTCAGTAGTGTAATATCGTTTTTATGTAACGGGCTTTATTACACTCCCACACCATGGTTTATGTGATAAATTAAATTATGTGATGTTTTACCAGAAGCCGTTTAATGGATTCCCAGAACTGTAAATTTTTTACGATTTTTTGTTCCTCAAAGACCTTTTTCCACGTATCCAACCGTGGTCGCTTGTCTTCATCATTATAGTTCATAGCTGTTCATAAGTATTTTGATAAAAACAATTTTTAAAATGTGTATAACATGGCTAAAACTTTAAAATACTGCGCATGGTTTGGTGTAAAATCACTAAACACAAATACTGGTCTGCGACCAGTTTCCGACATTTTTTGCATGTTTTTCGGCATTATCTCGAAAACTAAACGGGTAAAATAGAGGATATTTGTATTTTTCCGTGTATGATCGTCTGATAATTCACCGAGTGAGCAGCTGATGTAATATTTTCACGAGTGGCGTAGCCACGAGTGAAAATATAAGTCAGCTGCTCACGAGGTGAATTATCAAACGATCATACACGGTAAAATACTAATATTCTATTTATTTCATGCTTCAAATACCTTAAATTATGGAAATACTCCACTATATACCTGAAATGTTTTGCGTGACGTCGTTTTCCCGCCATGCACGCGTCGAGTTGCAAGCAAATACATAGTTCTTCTGCACTGGCTTCAATTTCGTCCAGTTGTTTTACATTTATGTACATATAACGTTCTGTTATTTGTTAAAGATTAAGAGAGCAAGTGAAAATGATTATTATTTTATGTTTGGCGGCGGGGAAATTTGTTTAAAAAAAATAGTCTGTTTGCCGTGAAATTATGAACAGTGAAATTATGTACAGTGAAATTATCGGGGAATAATTCACCGTTATTCCGCCGTAAACCACCGGTAAGCATGAAATAAAACAAAATAACTTACAATTTTGTAATCCTGAGCTCAAGACCGATATTATTATCGCAATTTGACATTAGTGACGTCATACAGTGCGTAGAATCGGGACGAAGAAGGGGTCACTATTTCAGACCGTAAATTAGATGTAAAGTATCAGTATCCGACATTTCACATTTAATTAGGTTTAATTTCCCCTTTTCCCCGTTTTGACCCTCTCAACTAAAAGGAAATTATCTCCCGTTGACTGAACGTAGCTCTTTAGAGTTGTCTCTCTTTGTTTGTTTACACACCGGTAATGGAATTGAGGCCTAATGGTCAGTGCTTTTTCCAATTAGTAAAAATCTCTGACGTCATACATAATGACGTCAATGATGACGTTTTTGTCAATATTTATCTAACATCGAGTTTTGTATGGATCGCCGATACTACTCATACCTGTTGTTGAGCTAAACCTTGCTTTGTCCAAGACTCTGGCAAACCCGTGGCTATTTATAGATGAACTCGTTTGTTTCATCGCACATGCACATTTTTCGTAAACAGATGATCCCCCAAGGGAAAGAGGTGACGACTATCATTTCATTGCATGTATTTCTTGATATTTTCATTTTATTTCCGTGAATTGTAAATTTTCTGACACACAAATGTTGCTTTGGTCAAGTTCTTTAATTATACCAAATATCTTAATTCTAGAGCTACGCTAAATACGAAAAAATATCAAATGTCGGATACTGGTAGCCATCGGGAACTGATCGCCGACCAGTACAGTCGTTTCGGTTAATTCTGCGCATCGGGTAATTCTGCGCACCTTAACTTTCTATTTCTTACAGACTTTGCTGGGTCGTTTTTCTTCGGTCTTCCAGTGTTTTTGTAGATGTATGCTACTTATGTAAGGTTTTATAATCATTTCAACGAAATCGGAAAAGTATTTCTACGATAATTTGACCAAAATGAGTGTCAACGGCGATTTTCGTTAATTTGACATACCACGTGACACATAAATTGAATAAAAACACTTTTGTAATGGATGATGACTTTTCTTTTTTTGTTAAAATTGTCTGAATGACTTATACTTTCGATACTGTGATAAATTTCTTGTGAAACAAATCTTTGAAACAGACTATACAAAAAAACAACCACACCTGCGCAGAATTAGCCGAAAAAATTTACGTCATGAAAACCGGAAGTCATCTTGTTTTGTGACGAAATTTGACCTAATTTAGCCAAGGTATGATGTTTTGAATTTCTTACATTTGTCAATGAAGGTTGTTTCTATCCAAACAGCACCAAAATTTATTCTAAAAATAAAATTATCGCAAATGAAGAAAGCCAATACCCGTTAGGTGCGCAGAATTATCCGACTGCACTGTATGTGTAAAGTCAGATTTTTTAAAACTTTTTTCGTTCGCCGTTGATCTGCTTGATCGTTGAACTGCAGTTTCAATGTATAACTCACACACGTCATGCATAGAATGGAAAACGTGATAAAATTACGTCATATTTAATTTAACTTCCTTCATTCACACATGTAATATACAACTAGACTAACATAGTATTTTGTTATCGACATTTTCTGCATTTAATTTTTATTTTTTTTAAATCTATGAAAAATGTTGTACATAACATACAGAATAATAGTATTTTTATATATTAAGTTCTAAATAAAACACAACAACAGTGTCACTCAGTATTGATATATCGACTGCAGCAGATTATTCTAAATAACACTTTCGTCATGTTCTTTGATTTGCCAGTCTACTGAAGTCATCTTTGGACATTGTAAATTTAGTACGGGAGCTAATTGGTTAACATGTTGAAATGTTTTTCGCTTGGAAAAGGAAAATATCACTCAGAGACACTAAATACTAGTACTCAATTAACTAAATTAACAAAATGTTTTCCGATAGGCGACAATCAAGGCCATTCGATAGAACTGTATTACAGATAACATGTCTCGACTGTTCTAGCTATACCAAAGTGCACAACACAGTTCATTAAGTTCAGGAAAGTGAATGTGAACAATGCGATCCAATCAAACATATAACTGACTTTCTTCCAAGTGATTAGCAAATTAACAGTATCTGCTGGAACCTCATGAGATGCATCGTCAGATTTTCTTTGCATGTGATCAACGTCTTCAGTAGAACCATCCTTGGAAGATTTCGCTGCTTTACGTTGCATACCACCAGTACAAACACCTTCTAGAGCAACCTGGCCATCTTTAATATGAGTGTCTTCTTTCTGTTGACGTTCGTCTTCGTCCTCCACCATAAGCGGTTGTACCTTTCTTCTTCTGCAATAGGTAAATACGCTACACATTTTTTTTCAACCAGTTCGGAACATTGTTGTCGTCCTCTCGTTGATATACTCGCAGGTTTAGAATCGTACATACAACAATCAATACGTTGATGGGTAGATCCACGGACAGTTTGTAAGAAATCAGCGGAGCATGTCCTGCATTTTGTGGCAGTATACTACTGCCTATTGTCATGTATACTGCAATAGCCAACAATGTTGTTATACAAAACCCCATGCGCTCACCCGACTCTGGAACCAACAAGAACACAAAACTGTTCACCATACTCAACAAGATGATTGGCATTATAATATTCATCACAACGAGCGTGGATTTTCTCTTTAAGTTGACGGTAAAATCATTTCAGCTATTCCAGTTTCGCCCAAGATGTGTGCTTTAACGTTTGTGTCAGTTATATCCCATAAAGCATGCGGGGAGTAGAATTGTCAACTGATTTTTGAAGACTGGCTAATCAACACAACGTCTGTATTCTTATAACCAAGCAATATAAACGTTGTTTTACAAGTCTGGATATCAAATAGATAGTTCCTTACATTCACCTCGCATGTGCTTTCAACAAGTGCTGTCGGAATCCAGTGGACTTTTCCCGTACTCTCAACTCTCATTATATCCGAGGATTTGCCCATTGACAAAAACGTACTTGAAGGGGGCCCAGTATCAGCTCTGGTACCCAGATGTCATCATATGGCACAGTGTATTGTGACAATCCATTGTAATCAGATGTATTCCATTTCAATGTCTCATCAAACCAGTCTATCTCAAGTGCCGCACAAAAAAAAAATATTTTATTCGCATCATCAAACTCCTGTATGCTTTTAATGTACATGAAAACATTCACAGCTATCGCTGAATCTTGGTCATTTATAGTTCGTAAATTAAATACACACACTTCCAAAACATACAAAAATGTAAAAAACCAACTGATGAAAATACATATCTGTACATCAGGTATGTCAAATCTAATGATAATCATTACTCCGTTCAACCTAGGGTCCGAACAAAACAAAGTGTGCAATTGAACATGTACATATCAAGAAACAACATTTTACAAGTTAGGTTAACATATCACGTTACAGGTTATTATAAACATACCATTTATTTGTACAACACAACATTTATGTATATAATTGATATGGCATTCATTACTTATCACCCGATCGGACCATTACCTTGTTCTCTTTCATTCACTTCAAATTAACATATTCAGGATATATAGTTATGCAACAGCAAGTCAGTAGTTAATCGCATACAAGAGAAATATGTAATGTTTATTGAATCAAAGTTGCACTTGACGTTTCTTGCAAAGTGTCGGATAGCTCTATGTGTTAAAAAGTTCCTCTGGTACTGAATAGACTGCTTCGTCTTCATTTTTGTTGTCCTCTAGATTTTCATATAAACCATATGGTTCACCTATAATACAATATTACATATGATTTAATAATGTATAGATCTAATTACATTATAACATACATGTACTAACCAGTGGACATGTTCTTATATTTCCACTGTATTGCAATATACGTATGTCGTTGTAGTGTATTAAATAGTGTTGTTTAAGAATACTATTAGATGTTAATTACCATTGTCAATGGCGACATCTGCCTGTGCTAGAATTGAGACATTATGTACCAGTTCGTGTGTTTCTATTGCTCTCGGTCTTTGTCTACCTCTGTAACAAAATAGTAAAATGAATTAATTAAACAGAAACTCAGCTAGTATTGTATTGCAATGTACATTTGCATCAATCGCGTTCATTAATGGATAAATTAAGTAATGGTACCATTAAAATGATATTACTTACGTAATTACAGAAAAGCGTTATCACATATGTCACCAACTTCAGTATCTATATAAAAATTTAACCGAGCGGTGGAAAATATAACAACATAATTTTAAGTACTACCATTGTGTGAAGGAAATAGTCAGAAACAATAAATGTAGGGGGCTATCAAGGTCAAATTATTAATAAAAGAAGTGGTAGAATTGCAAATCTCATAAAGTAAAGAAAATCTACGATATGAAATTGAATCTACTTGCCGCTTCCAAATGACAAAAATGAGAACGTGCATCAGCAAGACAATAGCGACTATACCACCAACGATAGCTCCTACAACTGGTAATGAAATCTTTATTTCTGTGTCTTCACCTGGAAAGCAAATGCAGAATCCTGTAAAGAAGAAAACTCGTAGTATACCAAACCCATCATTCTACGCATGAATTTCAATTCAGCTTACAAACCTAAGAAATATTGCTACAAATGCATACGTTTCAACCAATAGGTTGCTTAAATGTTGGCTATACGAGGGTCATTCAATAAATTCGTGGACTGGACTCGTCATTTTAATACATATTGACACAGATAATAACTAATTATATCACACTAAACTACAGCCTTTCGGACACAAGTGCAGAAAATATCGCACAAGTCGACGCATTTTTAAAGAAAATTTGGGTAAAACAAAACTATCACCTTACCACAACCACCACACAACGCAACTATATTCTGACGTCAGCGACGTTATTGCCGTTTTGCTATTTTTCAAATGGTAAACCCGAAATTGAATTATGCCATTAATATGGAATTGAACACAAATATTTAAGTTATATATTATTAAATAGATCTACTACAACATTGTTTGTATTCAAAGTTAAGTATTAAGCTAGACTTAATAGTTGTATGCTAAATTGAAACGCCTCGCAAATTTTGACTGGCGTTTCCTCAAACGTCCCTACGTTTGTCAATTTCGTTCAATCACTCTATCATTTTTAACACAATGCTGCTCTTTAGAAATGTGATTTTGTCACTTAAACAAAGGGACACTGATTACTTCATGTTCCCCGCTTGCTCTCATTAGCAGCGTATGTGTGTTTGTCGTATATTTCCAAGACAAGTGCACAATTTAATAGTTTCATGAATTTCCTTGCGTAAATTCATCGGCATTTTGACGTAATTGAAAACGTGAAAGGCTTAGATCAAATACCTCTCAATTTAAACTCAGAGGTCTAAACAACTCAATATTTTCACCCAATGTTATGATAATATTTTGCAATAATCTGTCAAACATATGGGGATGTAAATCAATTAATTCGGAATTTATAACTAGTTGAACTAGTGAAAAGGGTACGTTACGTCGGTCGGGGGTGGTAGCACGTTACTATGGTAATACAACGGCTGCTGACATGCAACTGTGTTGCATAATTAAAGATAAATTTGTACCTACGATAGGTAATACATAAATGTTTATAATGATATAAGAAATTATTATTTAAACACAAAGATAATTAAATGAGAACGATTGTCTACGAATATGTTGAATGACCCTCGTATATAATATTTCCCAATTTTTACGGTGCACAAAACCAAACTTGCCCCGAAAAGACAATCGTATGGAACAGGAATATTAGAAATAGTAATGTAAATAAATATTTTAAGTCATTTAATGATATGACCCCTTACCAAACGGTCATAGTAATACTTCATGAAAGAATGAGAAACATTATATAAAAGGAACCCATCGAACGGTGCAGACAATGTCCAAGGACTTAACAAAGATTAGATCACCAAGAGAACGATACATTTAAGGGTACGACAAGACAATGTAAAGTCGAGTTAGAGCAACAAGAGAATAACCATATAGTTAAGGGTACGACAAGAAGACAATGTAAAGTCAATTACATGGCGCTCACCGTCATACATACCGTAAGTACTGGCACTTGTTGCACAATCCGTACCATTTGGTGACATGCAACCATTGGTACAGCTTCCGTTGTCCCTATTGCATATATTATCTATACACGCCAGTGAACATTTGTGTTGACATTGTGTACCGTACTTTCCAACTATGCAAACATCGCATTTACCGTCCTTGCCGGGGAGAAAATCATCAATACAGCCATGCATACACGTCCCTGTATGTTGACTGCATATACCGGCTCTACATGTTGTCGGACATGGATACTGACATTGAGTGCCGTACTTTCCTGGTAGACAGATGCTACATTTACCGTCAGCACTATGGTCAAAGCTGCCAGTACAACCGTAAGTACACGTTCCTACAACAATGTCACATGTTTTATCTTTACATGAAGGTGGACATTGTTTCTGACATTGAATGCCGTACTTTCCATGCGTACAGGAAGTGCATTTACCGTCAACACTCAGATCAAAATTGTTAATACAGCCATTGGTACAATGCCCTCCAGTATGTTCACATATACCATCAATACACGCCGGTGGACATTGGGTTTGGCATCGGGTTCCATACATCCCTGGTATGCAAACGTCGCATCGACCGTCAGGACCAAGATCAAAGTTGTCAGTACAACCGTTAATACATGTCCCTTTCATCTGTTGACAAATATCACCTTTACAACCAAACGAACACATGCTCTGACATTGGCTTCCGTATTTTCCTGGTTCGCAAACGTCACATTTACCACCAGGACCAAGAGTAAAGTTATCAATACAACCTTCGGTACAAGTTCCTTCAGTGTGATCACATGTTCCATTTTTACATGTTGGACATTGATACTGACACCTGGTACCGTAGTTTCCATCAGCACATCCCTGGGTACAGGATCCATCTGTCTGGCTACATGTATTACCAAGACAACCAGTGGAACATTGTGACGCACATATTGGACCATACCAGCCATTGATACACTCGGTGCATTTTGAGGTTGTTTTACAGTTCTGACAGTTTAATGGGCATAAACAGTTTGTTGAGCTTCCATTATGATAACCTTCCGTACACTCGTAGCATATATGGTACGTGGGATCCGTCGATTTTCCATAATACCTTCCACATGACAAACATTGTACAGGGCAGTCAGATATGCACCTTCTTCCCCAGTGGCTATGCTCGGATTTGCAACCATCAGCGCAAAAACATGGGGTAGTAGAGACGTTTGCGCATTTGTCATTGACACAGTTGTGACAGTTCGTGCAAGCTAAATTTATTGCTGCTGTAACAAAACAAACCAAATACTACTGAGAAGTCAAACCGTATCTATACGAACACAATACATTTCAGAAGGCGATATATTACAATGAAAGTATTAAAGAGATCATCGTGTATACAGTTTATATGAATGCTGTTACTGTGTCGAACGGATATGCTTTGGAAATTTAATTTGTACCGACGGAATAATTTACACCTTGGTGGGGCACTATTTTAATAATTCGATGCCGCCAGGAGGCGGCATCGAGTATGAAAGGGTGCAAGCAGATGTCCCAGGAGGATACAAGATTTGATTGGTTATAACGCTGTTGGACTCGCCCGTCAGGGGTAAAATAGGATGATAAATGTTCGGTAGGTACTAAAGTCCAAGTCCCAGGAGGATACAAGATTTGATTGGTTATAACGCTGTTGGACTCGCCCGTCAGGGGTAAAATAGGATGATAAATGTTCGGTAGGTACTAAAGTCCAAATCAGTTCGGAACGGGTGTTTATATAACGGCTACATATGTTGCAATTTGCGGGTCTTAGCAGGGGCTATTAAAAAGTAAAAAAAAACTATTTGCGCGGAGCGGCGATTTTCCTTTCGAACTTTTATGGAACATGTTAAATACTTTCATGTCTGTCAGATATTTTTTAGTTATGATTTTCGATTTTTTCCAGTTCTTAGGTTTTGTCTTAATCTAAATTTGATAAATGCAAGTGTTTTTTTAATCTCTATGTTTCTTTATTTATGTATGTCAGAATAGTTTGTTTTGCCAAAATTTAAACGGGTAAATATAGCTTGCCAACATTGAACTGACACTTCTTATTTACAAAATATTCATATGCGCTCCTATACTCCTGCCAAATGGAACTAGTTCTATGCATATTTTAAACTATGTTGAACGTATTAATTCGCAATAAATTTACTTATCAAGCTCACAAACCACGAAATAACAATGTCCTTTAGTGTCAGTTTCACGTTGTCAGGCTATACCACGTTATTGGAATACACTTTGTTATTTTATGAAACATGCTAAATGCCATCTGTGAAGCATTAATCAATATTATAATGGTGCTCATATTTCTAAAACATGTTATGTTCATTTGAATAAATATTTCAATAGAAAATAGAATGTTTTCATGTTTTCTATTCTTTCCTGGTGTTTCACTGCCTTCAAGTTTTTAACCAGGTTTTCCAAAGGAAAACTCTGGTTATTAGATTGCTGAATGTCGGCGGGCCTTAACAATTTCTTCTGTGCACAACTCCTCCTACATTTCTTCATAGATTTCAACCAAACTTTCAGAGAATGATTGTCATCATGTGACCTGGTGCATATTATCAGGGTTTTATGATTCAACCAATTTTGACGGAGTTATGGCCCTTGAAACAGAAAAAATTGGCCGCTTTCCTTATGTCGCACGGTACTCAAAGTACACGACATAGAGTCATGAAACCTTCACAGAAGTGGTCAGGATGTTTTCTCTACACCTGGGGTTTCACTCCCCTTTCAGTTTAGTACATCCAGAGTTATTAGCCATTGAAATGGTGTAAAATAGCCATTTTTGACTTGTTTCACATGCTACTCAAAAAGTATTTGACCTAGGATCATGAAACCTTTATAGAAATGTTTGACAGCATGTACTCTAGTGCACCTGGGGTTTCACTCCCCTTTCAATTTAGTACAACCAGAGTTATTGCCCTTGAATTAGTGAAAAATACCCATTTTCAGCAATCTTAAGTTTTTGCAGCGTACACTCAACACATGAGAATAACTTCCCTTGTGCATCACACATCACGCCGGAATTTTAGTTTGTTTACAAGTTTCTACCAATACCTTTTACTAAATAAAAAGATTTACTTAAAAAGAACTAGCGGCATCTTTGATGCCCAGCATCAACATTTCACTTGTACTAGATTGGTATGCACTAAAAATCTAAGCCACATGTTACTGGCGAAAATTACGGTCTGTATACGATACAAAACAATGAAGATTTGACTACAGTTACACAGGGGTATCTATTGAAATAGCACCCTGAGTAACCTCATAGCGAATGCATTTACATATATTTCAAGTTGTGTTCCTGTATTGGCCATCGACATGGTTGTTACATTTCGTGCAAGTACAATCTACAGCTGCAAATGGGACATATATCCACACCCTTCAATGCAAAATCATGTGTGTCGAAACGTAAGACTCAACTTATGTTTAATGATGGTGTAATGCATAAAATATATTAGTATCACTACATGCATAAATTCCATACTTACTGATATTAAGCACAACAAGCAAGACCAAGTGAAACAACATCCTTCCACCAGTTTTGGAACCAAGTCTACAAATATGCAAACAGTTTGCTTTCATATGTGGTAACGATTATTAAGACATACAAATCTTTGGTCGACCGACTCAGTTTTTTAAATAACTACGGCGTCATGTTTTCTACAACTACTGTGTACAATTCAGATGATACATTTAGGAAATATCCTTTAGTTATCACTTTCAACTTTTACGCAAGATGACCGACCTACAAGCGATATACAACGTTGAATCGATTTCCCACATAAAAGTACATATCACGTGCACAAATAAAAATAGAAGTTGCATCGCCATGCATCGGTGCACAATATTCCACTGTCTGAGTTGTATAAACATCGTCATATCGAAAACGATATTGATTTAGGCTAGAAATGATTTCAATATTACGGTCCTATAGATATTAAAACTTTAAGTTTATGTTAAATTAAAACAGTATTTATGTAATAATCGTAACAAACACATACGTACCGTAAAATATTTGGCTGTCTATCTTTAGAAACGTTCTCCATTTTTTGCTTAATAAATGTAATTGAACATACTCAATGATGTTTTCAATTTGATTTATGTGTTATTGCATTTTTCCATTTAAACCTTTGACCGTCTAAGTAATTTGTAGTACACACAGAACTGTCTAATGACTAACTGCAACTAAAATAAGGTAAAACCAGGAAGTTTTCTGTATTGCTTTTCTAGATCTATATCGAAAAGCAGCTTCGAATAGTTACACGACTTGTCGTCGACTAATACAATTTAAGTAATATATACAGTACTAGTTTTTTTTCATCAAAAGTGTCCTCTAACAAGCGTTATAGGCTAGTTTTGTAAGGACAACAAGAAAGATAATTTGTTGTTCGTCCTAACAAAACTATCCTATAAACCTTGTAACAGTACACTTTTGATGGAAAACTTGTAATGTATCTGACTTATACTCCGACAAAAAGTAAAATGATCTTCAGAGAGACAATGATTATTGCAAATCTACTCTGGCACAATTCATGAGCATAACGTATTTTAAATTTTAGAAAATATGACTCAAAGAAGCAAAATAACATTGGCCTAACACAACCAACAGATTAACTGTCATATAGATTGAGTAAAAATCATGAAACTGTTAATACATCACATTAAAGATAAGATTACAAAAGCATTCATTTTCTACATTCATGGATTAAAGCTTGATACACAAAGGTATATATATGTGTATATCATTTGTATCCATTTGGTTATCAAAAACATAAGTCGATTAAAATTGTCATTTATATCATGAAAATATTTATAAATGTTTATTTCCAAACACGATTGTTTGAGGCGATTCTTATAATAAATCTAAAACTGCTTAATTGATGTTAATTAAGACATATTTTAGTGTATCTTATAGATATTAAACTGTATTTTAATAGCACCATAATGAATTGATACATGTTCAAGTTTAACCAATCATTTTCAAAGGGTTATATTTATTGATATATTTCCTACAGCATAATATTGTTTTCGATTGACTCTTAGTGGCATGAACTGTGTTCAGGAAAACAAATAGAAAGTTATAACTGCTTTTCGAACTTTGTATAATAATAATTCAGATTTGTTTGTTGGTTGCACAATGTATGTTACCAACTGTTTATATTTTTTATAGCATTGCTGTATTCATGCTGATAACAAATAATGTAAAATCATTCAATTTTGATGGATGTTGTTCCCAACTTTGTGGATTAGCATTTGCTCTGTAATATTGTTAGGATGTAGATAAATTGTGATTATTTGGTTTTATCATTAAATTCAATCAGAGACTAATTAAATTTAACACTGCATTTCTTTGGTTTTATTACTAAGTTTATCAAAAACACTAATTAAAATTCAATACTGCAAATTTGATCACTTTACAGAAGCACGGTCATATTACTCCATCTTAGTGTATTTTTTCAGGCAATCAGCTGTGAATTTAACTGCTAATGAATGTTATCATGCAAATCTGAAATCGTTTGAAGCTTACATTGACCAATCATTTTTGGAGTAAATGTCTCACAAAAGTGTACATTTACAGAAATAATGTACACTTTTTGGAAGGAGTCGGTGAGCGTTGCGGATTATAAGGTCATAGTAAACGAGGTTTTACTTGTGTAGTGAAGGGATAAAGAGTGCTGCCCAGGAATATGATTGCGAGTGACATTTGCAATGACTCGCTAAAAGATTGGTGGAATTCGTGCTGAAAAGCCAGAACTAAAGTTAAGGTTCAAAGGCACACACCTTTCACAATAATGGTTCAGCAAGTTTATTACATATCCATAGCAATATAAGTACCGTTCAACTGACAGCTAGTTAACACGTTCCATAGGACTAATTACTGCTATCGATGGCTGGTATCGTCTGCATTTTGTCAAATGATCAACTACAAGTATCTCTAAAATGGAAGTTTAGATCAACTTTTTTGTTTATGAATTTTAAATTTCATCAGTATATAAACATTGTGACATGGAATCGATGACTCCAAGTTTTATGAAATAGCAAGAAGCCTAGGAGACGATCTTGAGAATGTATCCATTGATCCATTATATACTATATTGATCCATTTGGCTGATTCACTGTCTTTTATATTTATCATATTTCTATCTATTACTTTTAATGCCCGTCTTCTTAAGTTTGGTGCTGCATTCACTGTCCGATTCGTATGATCTTATTATTTAGAATACATATTTGAACAGTAGACTAACGAGTTTTATTTTATATCGTTATTGGTTGACCCTATCTTAAAAAAGGATGCTGGTACTTCCTGAAAGAATGTCTGTTATATTGGGATGTCAATTCAAACAAACATGAAAGAGAAACGTTTTGTTTATAAACTTATCTTCTTTCAGCTCTTGTTTTGAGTTTGTTCAAATGCATTAAATTTGCAGTACATTTATAATTTCTAACAAATTTTTACTGGCTGAAAATACATAAGGAAGTACACTCTGAATGGGCATTGTGTCCGACATATTTTAATTTGTAAGGATATGGAGCTTTATCTTGATGTATCTATAACTTGTTATGCAAAATAATGCAGGAAGATCGTACACAGAAAGGGTTTGTAACAAATTATGAACCGTATGCACAATTGTGCTATTCAGAAAAAGACAAGTAGCAAAAACTTGATGCGTGTCAAAATGATGATCTTTATGTCGAGCAAGCAGAATCATTAAAATGCAGTATTGCACTAGTAACTATTTTAGATGAAAGATGTGTGATTAATATATAAAAATAATACACACCGAAATAGAATCAATAATTGATAAAAGTTCATGGTACATAGCATGATGATATGGCTGTCCTATGACGAAGCATGTGTCATCTTGGCTTAAAACGTATAATCAACTACATTGTATTTGAAAGCAAATGCATAAAAGTGTCTACAATACCCACTGGTCGACACCCAACACTGGAAATGGCCGCCCAATTTGAATGAAAACGAAAGTAAAAGTGGTAATCGATTTCGGTAGAAAGCTTCGGCTGGAGATTAGATGCACCAAAGGATTGTACTAAATATGTATCAGTGTCTATACATTTGAAGTCGACGAATGACTAAATGATCTGATATATGAACGTTCTAGTATTGACGTATGTAAATGAGGATGAAAGTTCTGACATCAAGCCAGGTCGCAATGCGAGCATTGGGATACTATCATATGTCGATTTGTTCATATTATTTTACCATTCTCATAGAAAGTATTGTGTGTCGACTTCTTAGATCAAAACTAATATGGTGTTCGTGTTTTCTCTAACATTTTGAATGAACGTAAGTTTTTCCTCGACATTATACCGTTTTGGAAAAGAAATAAATACAACAAACAGCAGCAACTATTTCGACATTATTTTTAAAAATATGAACAGTATAAATAACTGAACAATAGCAAAAGCAATTAATAAATCAATTTCTACCTAAGTTACCTTATACCTTATAATTGAAATAATCACAAAATGTCAATTTACCACTGAACAGAAGAAATTTGATAAAACATCTCATTATAGATTAAGACAATTGTACAGACAAACATAACAACATAGGTTTCGGTCGCCAAGTAATTCACTCACATGGAAGTGATATGTTGCAAAAGGGAAGCTCAACAAATTGAATTGTCTGAATTATATATCAACCACAGAATGCACCGTGTGTAAAGATGGTTGGTTTGGTCCAACATGTGCATCACTATATTCAGAACGTTTCAATGGTAGTGTATACAGTCCAAAGGATGGATCTTGCAAACAAGGATGTGTAAATGGCAATTATGGTACACGGTTTCAGTATCCATGTCCAGCAACGTGTAAAAATAGCACATTAGACTTTTCTCTCCTGTGGGTGTGGCAGCCAACATCGATCTGCGGCGCCCAGGAATAGACACTGCCCTCACATGTTCCACTTTGCACCATGGTGGAGTGGATCATGTGGACCTTGCTCAGAAAAAATAACCAGTGGTCCAGACAGGGGTTGAACCCGGAACCTCTCGATCCCGAAGCGCGCTCCTTACCTCTGGGCCCCGCTCCTCGCATGTACCCACGTCTGTATTGACAACTTTGCCATCGTTCCTGTTGGTAAATGTAGCATCTGTATACCAGGAAAGTAAGTACCCATGCAAAACAACCTGCACAACTGGTACATGCGGTCAACATGCTGGGACTTGTACACATGGCTGTATCGATGCTTTTCTTTCCGGCGATGACAGTAAATGCATTTGTTTGTATAGAACAAAAGTACGTGATACAATGTCAACACGGACGTTCACTTGCGTGTATAGATAACATATGCAATAGGGAGAACAGAAGCTGTACATACGGTTGTATGTCACCAAATGCGGATGATGTGGATTTCGTAAAAAGTGGTAGTGCTTACGGTATGTATGTTAGGTCCTTGAACATTGTCTGTGACACTTAATGGGTTCTGTTATTATAACGTTTCTCATTCTTTCATATCCTGTCACCGTGAACGTTTGGTAAGAGGGTTGAAACATTTGTTTACATAAACATTATTTCTGTTCCATAAAATTGTTGTACGGGATTTGCGGAACTTTTTTTGGTGACATTTATAAATGTCCGTTCTAAGGCGGAAACCCTATAGTCAACCTTTTGTGCTAAGGTAGAATACGTATAATTTCAGTATATGATACGTTATAGCTAAAACAGAATGAACATATAAATATTTTGTCAGAATGCCTTTTCGTGGACCGTGTTAACTTGTTAGCTTGGTCTATGCATTTGTAGCAGTATTGTTAGGATTGAAAATTAAAAGAAAACGAGGCGTAAAATGATGGGTTTGATATACAATGTCATACATATTTTATTATGCAAAATTGTACATTTGCCTTCCAGGTGAAGACACAGAAATACAGATTGTATTACCAATTGTAAGACCTATTGTTGGAAGTAGAGTTTGTTTTACTTTATGCGTTTTGCAAATCGACCATCACTTATCTTAATAGTTTGACCCCTTGATAGATTATGTACATTTGGCGGTATTTAAAATTATGTTTGTTATCTTTTACGCCGTCAGTTCACTTTTATACAGACACTGCGACATATGCGATAACGCTATTCTATGGAAAGCCATGACTGTCTTATATGGGCGTAATATAAAGTATTGCGTCAAAAGGCTGATGTATCAATCCAAAGCGTGTATATATGATACCAACTAACTTACAATATGTCAATCCAAAGCGTGTTTATATGATACCAATTTACAATATATCAATCCAAAGCGTGTATATATGATACCAACTTACAATATATCAATCCAAAACGTATATATATGATACCAACTAACTTACAATATATCAATCCAAAGCGTGTATATATGATACCAAATTACAATATATCAATCCAAAGCGTGTATATATAATACCAATTTACAATATATCAATCCAAAACGTGTATATATGATACCAACTTACTATATATCACTCCAAAACGTGTATATATGATACCAATTTACAATATATCAATCCAAAGCGTGTATATATGATACCAAGTTACAATATATCAATCCAAAGCGTGTATATATGATACCAACTAACTTACAATATATCAATCCAAAGCGTGTACATATGATACCACATTACGATATATCAATCCAAAACGTGTATATATGATACCAATTTACAATATATCAATCCAAAACGTGTATATATGATACCAATTTACAATATATCAATCCAAAGCGTGTATATATGATACCAATTTACAATATATCAATCCAAAACGTTTATGTATGGTACCAATTTACAATATATGAAACTAACCGTCCTTATATGACACCAAAGTAGCAATATGTAGGTTCAACAGGCGCGCTTTCACAAAAACTTATGAAGCTCTATCTAACCAAGCACTTAAGTTTTATAAAATTCCCATTAATGAGTATCAGCCATAAGCTAGAACTATTTGACAAATTAATTGTACATGTACCAATACTTTGTTTTGGAAGGGAAATATGGGGCATTAATGATGTATTGCAAATAGAACGCATTCGGTTACAATTTTTAAAGACATTTTGGGCGTAAGATCTCAAACACAGAATAATTTTATCTATGGAGAATAAGACGATACCCACTCAAAATTACATGTTGAGTTAATGTTACTAGATATTGGTTAAAAATTGTAGAGAGCCCAGAATATATTAAGGCTACTTATAATATGATGATTAATGACTTGGAATTATACCCAAATAAAAAGTCTTGGGCAAAATCAGTTAAACATGTGTTAGATACATTAGGGTTTTCAGAGGTATGGATTACTCAGAAGGTTGGTAACAGTAAACACTTTTTATCTTTTTTTAAACAAAGGGTAAAAGATAACTATTTTTCAAATTTGGAATAACGAAGTGGAAAATTCAACAAGGGTAAGAACCTATAAATTATTCTGTAGCTTTAATTTCAAATCATACTTAGATAACATTTCTTATATAAAAACAGGTGTGCGCTCACAAGATTCCGTGTCTCCGCCCATGGGTTAGAGGTAGAAGCCGGAAGATGTCACAAACCACATAAAATTCCATACGACGATAGAAAATGCCAAAATTGTAAAATCCTAGAAGACGAATTTCACTTTTTGTTAGAATGTCCCCTTTATCACGAAATAAGAAAATGTCGTATTAAAAGATATTATTGGAATCATCCAAATGTGCCTAAATCTATTGAACTTTTGAAATCTTATAATAAGACTATCCAAAGAAACCTATCTATTTTTCTACAGAAAAGTTTTGAAATAAGACGTAAGACAATCATGTATGTTTTTAATTAGTACTGTTGTATATTCCAACTAAGAACTCTCTCCCACTTTGTAAATATGTATATTTTGTTGATTGTATAATTATAATATGAGTGTATGTATTCACGAACTATTAATACCAATATATGTTTAGGTCCAGTAGACTCTAATAATGTGATGATTGATAGAATTATTTTTGAAATATTTAAAATGCAATTACTTTTCCATATTTGTGGTAGTCCGAGCAATATACTAGAATTAATTTATATGTATGCATTATAACTAACTGGAAACAACTTATCTATGCATAAATTTAATACATATCACCATTAACCATTGTATTTATGTAAAATTGTACTGTATATACGTTTAGAATGACACTTTTTCTTGAATAAACTATACATAAACAATTATGTAAATTTTAAATGAATGAAACATACATGAAAGGGGGGTAACCTCTCTGAACCCAGATGGTCCGATGGATTGATAAGTAATGATTGTTATAGCAATTAGTTAATTAAATGTTGTGTTGTTAACTACAAATCACGGGTATGTTTATAATATCCTGTAATGTGATCTATATTAACCTAAATTGTAAAATTGATATGTATAGGTTCAAATGCACACTTTGTTTTGTTCGGACGGACCCTGTGTTGAACGGATTGATGATTCACCCGAGTAAATTAGATACTAGTATACCTGATATACGGGTTCGGTATTTATAAAGCATCTTAAGTGAAAACTTACAATTTTTGACTTAAGTTCAAATATTGAGCAGCCCATATTTCATAAGAAATGCAAGATAGCCCATGTTTTCTATACAATTACTGTAGCTCTTTACATAACGCTTCTAAACGATGCAAATAATTGTTAATATTAGTTTTCCTTCTTAGTTGATACACTTAAGGAAAATTTGAGATTTTAAGAAAAATTCTGAGTTTTCACTTAAGATGCTTTATAAATACCTGCCCAGATCATAGGTGGCAGTATCAGTGTTTGGAAAATAAAATAAAAAATCCGTCACTGAGCTAATACACTACATGGACCGGTATATATATCGATTGTCTATCTAACTCCATGTACACTATCAAGGTATAATAGAGCGTAGTATATGTCTATGTCCAAAGATTGTGGAACATCGCATAGGCTTGGTTCCCAACAATAATTACGATACTGTGAGCGCAGCGGGTAACCAGTGCATAAATAAAATGACCTTGAGCGAAGTTGACTAACGAAAGTAACATTGTTTTGCTGTTTCGCAGTTATAATTGAACGAGATTTTCGGTAAGAATGAATATCTTATAGTTTATTTGAATGACTTGTATAGCGATTTTTCTACAACGCCCGTATTTTATGTTGGAACAACGAGATGCAATGTTCCACAATCTTTGGCATACAGACATATAGTACGCTTTATACCTTGATAGTATATTAGCTCAGTACGGAAATTTTTTATATATATTTTTTTAATTTTTTTAATCGTTTGCGGACAAAACACTGATACTGCCACCTGTGGCCCAGATATGTATTTTCGTCAGTTGGTATTTTACATTTTTGTATGTTTTGGAAGTGCGTGTATTCAATTGGTGGCTGCTAAACCTACATTTGACGATACTAATAACTTACACAGTTCTACCGAAGTCCCTTGATTTTCGCCTATCCGATAACATGTTGTAGTTTATTAATTGTATAATCTCTTAAGTGATATTTTTCTTTTTCAAGTGAAATTATAGCATATTGTCGTGTGTTAACTCCGCTCATAGATCTACAAAATCTATACTTGACTTCAGCAGACTGCCAAATCAGAGAAAACGAAAAAGTGTTGTTCAAAACAGTATGTGCACGCTCTTTTATCAATACAGAATGACACTGTTCGTGTGTTTTATTTAGAACCAAATACAAATTGTAAAAAAAACCATTTATTGAGTATTTTAAGTGCAACATTTTTCATAGATTTTACAAAAGAAATGCAGACATATAATATGTCGATAACAAAATACTTTGTTAGTCTAGTTGCATGTTGCGTGTGTAAATGTAGGAAGATAAATAAAATAAATATAGACAATTATATCAGCTGTTACATTATGCTAAATGTGGCAGGGGATATATTGGGGTGATGGGGTCCCTCAAAATATCAAATCCTTAGTGAGGGCTTATTTATGGGCACCAAAAATTAAATTGGTATTTTAAAGACCTAATTCTGTATTTATTTTGTACAAAGAAGGTGTTTAATATTTCTAAAAATCATAGAAACTAAATATCAGTATTCAGATTTGCAGCTCTTCAAAATGGAGGTTACCACCACTGGCGGAAGTTCAAATTTAGCGTCGTTAGAAACCGCGAAAAACTTTGACAGCAAGTAGCAAAAAATCGGCAGGTATGGAAGACACTTCTTGCTTAATTAACCTAGCTCAGACATACTTTTTATGCAAAATGGCACCCAAAATAGGATTGCATTAGTGATAAAAATACTATGTATGGGGTGAAATTGGTCACTTTTGTATTTTTTGACTAAAATTTGGAGGGGTAGGGGCAAAAACAAAGGACCATAACTCTACAACCCTAGGGGTTAGCCTTGCAATTTGAAGTTATTTTCTATTTATGATGCCTAGGCCCTGAGACTGACACATAAATACTTTCTTGTCTTATTTGCTGTTTTCAAGAAATGTGGCCTGTCGGAACCTCAAAATTGACCAATAATATATCCCCTGCCCCCTAACAGAAAGTCAAATTATCTGTACCAATGATAATGTATTGTATATCGAAGGGAAACTACTGCTCCATACTTACAGATATGCAACAGTTACATTCCTGTGCACATTAAGCTCCCTTGTCGCTGTAGTTTCAGCTTTTGTGGATAAAATATCGAAGGGAAACTACTGCTCCTTCTCCATACGTAAAGATACTAGTATGCAGAATTCCTTAAGCATTAAGCTCCCTTGTCGCTGCAATTTCAGCTTTCTGTTAATTTAATTTTATCGTTCGGTAATGTGGGCAATGATCAAGCTATTGGAAAGCTCACCAAATCATCAGCAATAAATGTATCAGCGTTACAATAACTACAGCTAAACTTGGTCTTTATGCAATAGACCTCTGTAGTGTACAAAAGCTGTAGTGTACAGGCAGTCCAAGGCTACACAGTTACGACACCATCACCTAGCCATCCACGCAACAGTAAGACATTCTGATCACCTTGGTCTTTATGCAACAGACCTATGTAGTGTGCAAAAACTGTAGTGTACAGGCAGTCCAAGGCTTCACTGTTACGACGCCATCACCTAGCCACCCAGCAACAGTAAGACATAGAACGAGCCATCATCATCCCCATAAATGGATCAAAGGTACAGACAAGGTTTAAGTCCATTTGGTATTTACCCCCCCCCCACCGACCCTGTTTCAATTTTGATTGAGCGTTGACAAATTTTATTTGGGTATTCATTACTACTATTTAATGTCATAGGGTAAATGTCTTTTTTCACTATATCATCCTTTTCGTTTTGGGTATTTCAGTTTAGCATTGCTTTTTCTTACACAATCTTGTCAAATTATATTAGGTTTTTTAAGAAAATTAATTGGGGGAGGGGGTAATTACCCCCAATTTGCAGCTTATCTGTAGCTCCGATGGATGTCATTTAACAAATTTAAGAAGCAAGTATGTCAACGTTACACTTCAGTAAGAGAATGACAGCTGCAATATAACACCAGGAATGAAGACAAGTCGTATTGTGGTATATAAGCATCGTACCAAATTACAGTTGCAGGTGCTCGCCTAGCCCACGTCAGATGTTGCCAACAATTTGCAGTTCCAAAGCTAAAAAAGGCTTTGGGTTCTATTGTTTTCCTTATCTTGAATGATCCCTGTGAAAAAGTATGTCATCCCGGATCTATATCAAGTTTTAAAATTAGATTGAAACAGTAGATCTACTATGTAAATAATATTCAAATGGTTTCAATTTGAAACTTTTCAAGTACGTGTACGTACAGGGGTTCCATATAACATTTACGCGGGGTTATCCAAAAGTTCGTGGACTTTTGCTCTTAATTTTTTATTTTAATTCAGATCAGTATAAAAATTACCATAAAGTGGCATTAATCTATTACCAACAATAACATCAAATTAGTTTTATAAAGTACCCTTTGTATCAAGAGTATCAAGTTGTCATAGTAACGCAAAAACGCGATAGCGGCGCACTGCAGATTTTTTCCAGTAAAATGGGTTACGTTATTGCCGATTATTACAGTGTTTCTTCATTTAAAAATACAAAAAATGCGTCCGCATATTGAGTAATGTCATACCGATATTTTGGTATAATTTAAAGGCTATATCTTATATACTCGCCATTTTATAAATATGAGGGTTAATTTTGTCATATAAAATTCAACGTAAACTATGACGTCACAAAATACCATTTTGCAGTCGCAAAATAGTTCAATTATATATACAGCTAGGGGAACCCGCGAGGAAGACAAGAATTGTTTGGTAAATTAAGTATAAAGCCTTCTGTGTTCTCTTCAATTGTTTTAATGGCATATATAGTTAACAGAAAGTCAGGGCGATGTGACAGACGATGCATGTTAATAGGCACACAACCGACGTTCAACGAATGAGCGTTACGTTGGTCAGAATCGACTAGTCTAAGTATTAGAGAAAGAAAATCCACTTTTAGAGATAAAAACGACACAATTCAGTCCACATCGACAGAACGAGTGTGTTTGCATGTTATAAGTATACAGTTGATTACGGGAAACAAAGAACAACCGATTTACAGTGTTTAAGAGCTTCATGAAATTGTTAAGTCGAGAGGGCGACGTCGTACGTAATTTCTGAGCGTGCGCCGGGTATGCTTACAACGCATGCTTACAAATGCTATATTTATGTTATTTCTAATCATATCCGCATAATATTTTGTATACTTATTATACAATATAAATCAATTTGACAGGGAACGTAGATTCATTGCTTTAAGTTAAACGGGTTTTGAATAAGAGCAAAAGTCCACGAACTTTTGGATAACCCCACGTACATTAACTCTTAGTCACATATATTTTAAATAATTGCCGGTTGAATATATTTGTACATGGCTTATAACTTTCAAGCATATCTCACATTTCGAATTAAATTATATAATTATGTCAAAGGACCGCAATGGAAATAGGAACTATTATAGGAACTACGCTTAGGTCTTTTGGTGCGTCACGCGTAATGTTGATTGCCGTGACATTATTGGTGCGTGTGTATGATTGTTTAGGGTATGTTGTGATACATTTTGTCATGTAAATTGTACATTGTATACAAGTATAAATAAATCTACCCATCTCCTTCCTTTCTTACTAATTAACAAATGCAATTTGTATATTGCAATGCTGCTTCGAACAAAACAGGTGAATCAAAACAAAATTATAGAAATCCGTAATTCCTGGTTATTTCTTTTATTAACACGTATACATAATGTTATAATTCATTACCAAACACGAAATTATATAATTATATCTTGCAAATATGATTTCGTTTCTTAAAGTGTATGTCGCATATACGATGTCATTTTCAATGTGTCATTTTACGTAAATCGTTGTTTTGCAATGTTTTCCATTTCCTTCCTGTTAATCTTACCGTTACTAAGCAACGGAAACTCTTCAAAGAAGATATAAAACTTTGGTAGCACAGTAAACAGTCCACTTTTATCGGCATGGTACTCATCACAGTACTTCCTTAACTGATCTTCAGTGAGCTCAAATTCCGGTTGTCTCAGGACGCATGCGCATAACACTTGATATAAAACGTCATCAGGAACTGGAACAACAACAACTTGTTTAATCCCCGGAAATGTTTTCATCGACATTTCCATAATTTCCGGTGCAACATTGAAGCCACCGGATATGATCATATTTGACTTCCGTCCTTCCACAAAAATTTCGCCATTCTTGTTAATTCTACCAATATCATCCGTTCTGTACCAGCCATCAGATGTGAACGCTTTCTTGGTCTTTTCTTGGTCGTTAAAGTAACCCTTGAACATTAATGGAGATCGACCGAGTATTTCACCACGTGTGTTTATCGGTACGGTATCTCCGGCCTCGTTGACAACTTTCACCTCGAGTCCATGAACGGCAAGTGGTTGACCGCAGCCATATTCAACGAAGTCATCTTTGTTTGTGACTTTAGCATCAGCCAATGCGACACACTCTGTCATACCGTATACACAATAAAGTGTTTGACATACCTTCCCCACAGCTTCTGCAACCGGTGCTGTCAATGGTTGACCTCCTGTCATAACCGCCTTCATTGACCAATCAGCAGGCAGCGACTCCTGTAAATACATAACATATTGAGTCAGTCAATAAAAGGATGGACAATCGGTCAGGACTATACCGCTCTGAATGTTGATGGTTCGATCCCACATGATCCAGTCTGTCAGCTTTAAACATAAATACTTCTATGAGTTGACCACCAATCACTTACTTCACTAACAGTATTTCGAATGAGTCTTTTAAAACCTAGGTCCCGTGTCAGGTGTATGATGCTAATAATGTATCAAAGTACTGAAAGTACTGACAGGCTGGCGAACTGCTTAGGAACAATAGCTTTTCAAGTACATATGTACTATATGTAATATAACATCAAGTGGTTTTCTAAGTCGAAAGAGAGGTAAGTGCTGGACTTAACAAAAAAATAAAAAAAATATAAAAAAATAAAAATATAAAAAATTTGGAGCGGCCGTGATGCGATCGCTGGACCTTAGCATCAGAAAATTACTAAGCGAGTTGCTCAACCACTCGACCACGATTTCGTTGAAGAATGTTGACCTTAATAATTTAGCATAATAAAATCATTGTTGCGCGCGCTATATCGCGTTAGTATATAACGCGTAGTAATAATTATCAACGCATTTAAACACCTATTCTTTTAATTTCATACAATTTCCTTCCATTACAAGAAGAAACTAATATATTACAATCGAACAGAATAAATGAAACAAGGAAAGTTGAATTATCTTATCTTGCAAAACTGACTAACGAGGAGGAACTATTTGCATCGAGTGTATAGATTCTGTGTTGTCAGTTTTGGGAGTAAATTCATCTTAGTGGATTTCATTTTTTAGGATTGTAATAGTCTGGCGCGAAATCGCCAGCCTAAAAATCAATCGTATTTTATCCTTTGACCAATTTTTCAAGACATCCTCGACGTTCAAACCGAGAATGGAAACTATCCATACGTGACTATGTCGGAAGCTTTCGCGCGAAACTTTCTGTAATCTTTGTGTTGGCTTCGGGAAAATTAAGCCTTCGACAAAAGACCATGTCCTTCTAGGCAAGAAAAGATAAGTGAATATAAATACGCTTACCTGTATTTGTTTTAGTTCTTCTAACTGATTTGGTAGAGCAAACATGGTTGAACACGATTCCTTTGTAAGGACCTCAATCAGAAACGACCGTTTGTCCTCTGGTTGTGTGCTGAACCCTGATACTGTAACTCGGGTTTGACCAGTTATCACTGAAAATGGGTAGCCACCAGCCCAGTTAAAAGGTCGGTCATTGTAGTATATTTCATTAGCATAAAACATTTCCCTAAATCCATCCAATGCTGTCATGACAACCATATAATGTGTGTATGGAATCAGCTTAGGAATGCCTGTACTTCCGGAAGTCTGAAATAGTCCCATTGTATCATTGGCACTGATTGGTGGCAAGGTTGCTGAAATATCCGACTTTATGACGTCATCGAATGACTTCACGTTCGACCAACCTTCACCATCTCCTGTCCCGAAACCAAATAGGCACCGAAGATACGGCATAGAACTAGATTTAGCCGTTCCGTCAGGACTAAAGGTATCCAGTTGATTCCGTGCTATATTCCAGTTCACATCATCAAGTCCAGGATCTAGAATCAGGAAGGAGCAAGTTTTCAATCTACCCATGATAGCGACGAGGTCGCTTCCGTCTGTGTACGTAAAAGAAACACCACATGGTATCGCTCCCGCGATTATTGCACCAAACGTAGCGTACAGCCATTCCGGACAAACTCGTATATTTATTGCCACAATCTCCCGCGGTTTTAGACCATGCGCAACAAAGCCCTTTGCTGCAGCACATGACTTCTTATACAGCTCTGACCACGTGATACGTTTCCATGGCTCTTTCACAGAAGCAAACACAAAAGCTGTACCATCCGGGTTATTGTCGGCATGTTGATGTAGATATGCCGGTAAAGTAAGCACTTCAATGTTAGCCGCATTAACGTGCGCTTGTACGTGGCTTTCTGTAAGGCTCATAATCTTTTTTCCACTCTAGTCTATAAACATTAAAAAATGTGAATAATCGTTAACAAATTGTGTGACCGCAGTAGTGTATATGTTTTATCTTTGGTTACATGCGGGTATATTAGGTAAACGTTTATCAACTTTATATGATAAAGTTGAATGATCATGTCAAGGCTACAATATTCATATACGACAAACTCGGTGTAGTTTATCAATGCGAACCGGTCATATTCAAGTACATGTACATTTATAACTTGAACTTCATGTTACGAATATGCGATACTACGTGTGTAATCATTTTTTCATAAATTATCACACCGTTCAGCCCGCGGCGATAACTCGTAACTCGATTTATTCGGCACCATGTAGACCGCTGTGGTCTTTTTAATCACTATGTTATTGTAATACTCAAGCGTGAATAAATAAATGTATAGTTGATTCAAAAATCTCTGTCACAACCGCGTAAACAAACACCCAACCCGGTCGATTATTACAGGTTACTCAGGATTAAATTCTACCATCATAAACATACTGATATGATTGAGATTCTAATGGTCCCATAGCGTAGTGGTTATACTTATTGCATTTAGCAATTCAGAAATGGAACATGCTGTCGGTTTTGACAGACATCTTTGAATCGACAATAAATCTGAGTATACCTAGTACATTGTACTATCAATATTAACAAGAATATCCGGTGTATCCCTCAAAAGTGCTTGTGTACCCGGGGCTTTTAAAAGCTTCAGAATACACTGCTATACCCGTTTCGACACCTTCCCTGTGCAAAACGCTGTATCGACACCCTCGCTGTGCAAAACCATGGTTTTTGAGGACACCAGTCGACATGAGAGATACGAAAATCATTGAGTTTGCGAAAAATACAGAGTTATGCTTAAAAACAATAGCCAGCGAAACAACCCAATGATTAACCACTGTCCTCATGTTGTTACATATGTTATATTAGTTGCCACAACTTCAGACTTAGATGGAATATTGACCGAGGTATTTGTTCGAATGAACACGAGAGTCCTGATTTTGACACTTAAATGCGATTTTTCGTCAATATAGGAAATATCTCACACCTCAGATGGAAATTCCTTGAATCATTCTGGCCTCTAAAACCTTTTGATATGGCAACTTTCATCAAATTAAGCAAACAACTGCCAACTTTCGGTTCATTTGTGGTATCGGCACCCTTTCTGTTCTGGCACAGGCACCCTCTCTGAGCTATAGTTAGTGTGAGTTATTATGCCAGTCAGCTGCAACGCATAGAGAGGGTGCCGGTGCCAGAACAGAAAGGGTGCCGATGTAAGTGTCATAAATATGATTGTATGTACATTTGAACACGTACCCCCGGCCAACTTTCCATCTTAGTCTGAACTTGTGTCAACTGATAAAACAAATGGAACAACATGAATGCAGTGGTTAATCATTGGGTTGTTTCGTGGGCTATCGTTTTTTTAAGCTCAAATCTGCATTTTTGACCAAATGAATTATTTTCTTCCCTCTTCTTCCTCAAAAGTCTTTGTGTTGCACAGAGAGGGTGCCGGTGCCAGCACAGAGTGGGTACCGATACAAGGTTTTGCACGGAGAGTGTGTCGATATGGATATACACCGTGTAATAAGACCACTGATAAAGAAGCCAGGCCTTTACCAAATGTACTGAAAAAATACAGACCTGTGTCAAACTTACCATTCATTTCTCATGTTCTTGAGAAGGTAGTCGATGCTCAACTGGAAGATCATTTACTAGTAATACTACATGATCTCCACGAAGAACGTCAATCAGCATACAGACAATTCCAATCGACTGAAACGGCTCTTCTTCGTGTGCAAACTGCCATCCCTTTTCTCTCTAGATCAAAATAACGCTACAGTTCATGATAATGGTAGATTTATCAACAGAATTTGACACCATCGATCACAACATACTCATTTCGGATTAACATACGAGTCATTAGAGTTATAAATGGATTAAATCCTATGTGTGTGACCGTTATAGATGGAGAACTTTCAAAACCTGTACTAATGAACTATATTGTTCCACAGGGATCTGTACTTGTTCCGAAGAACTGCATCCTGTACACAAAACCGGAATGGATCACGGTGGACATACCACGTGATCAAATGCTATGTTAGTGAGCCAATCATGGATGGTGAATCCCTCGACTCAGTTATAGCTTGACCAGATTTAACTGACACTCATAAAGTCCATAAAGCTTGTCCGGTCATGCTCGGTTGTATTCGATATGCATGTTAACTTACTAGTCTTACTATATATCGTTTTCTCAGGAATTGTGCGAATTATGCAAGGAGTTTCAGTTTAATCTGGTAGGGCTATAACATGCCGGATACAAAGCGAAAACTGGGTGACACTCCCAGTCCAACACAAATAACAACATACAAATGATAGAGCATTATTTTACTATACGGAAATAATTTACTACTTTGGTTAGGATGTTGCTTTCATTGATGGACACGTTTTCATTGTAGGAAACATGCGACACATTTGCCAATTGTATATAATACAAATGTATGTTACAACTACTAGTATACTTGGCTTTAATAGGTGTTTCCTATCCAGCTATCATTGAAACCACGAGTAAGTTTGAATTTACATACTGAATCTTGTTTTGATAGCGATAAGTACAGAATGGAATAATCACGCAACACTTACATATTATAGTTTAGCATAACGCATTTAATAATTGTGTAAGCATTGCAACATTTCATCATAGAAAAATATATGCATGTGGCATATGAATATCAATTTGAATCAGAAAAAGTATTTTAGCAACAAGGTTTTGTACCAGTTGTCATTGGGTCAGTGTAAACAGAAAGTCGAAGGGCCATGCGAAATTCAGGTACTGTTAGGGCTTATAAACTGTTACTCGCACGACTACAAAAATCATCCAAAACATGCTCTAATTTATAATAGAACCATATATTTTTATGGTGGAAGGGAAGTAAGTCATTTAGTAATAAATCGAGTTAATAAAGAAAATGCATCGAGTTTGCAATCCTGTCCGGGGGCTGGAACTGTCCTTACATTTACTAGCTGAACGTACGCAGCTCAATGCGATGTACAAGAGGCGGTATTTAACATATCAATTGATTTACTCGACCTGGTATTCACCATTATTAATCCGGCAGATAAACAGGATATCTTTGGGAGGGGGGGGGGTAACCGTGCAATGGCTTCAATACAATTTTTTTATGTTCTGGTTCTCTGGACAATACTGTAACAGAATCCGACTGATGCCACCAAATCATATACATGTACCTACACTTCGGGGATTTGCGACCACGATAGCATTGCTTTGGACTCCGATACATAGCCATTATATAACTTACAGAGACCAGGGTGACGCTATATATTCTCCAAGGCCACCTGCGATGACTTAGAGAAACGTTATAGGGTAACAGACAACTCAACAACTATCGGCAATCTCTACAGAGATGGTCAATCGGTTCACACTGTGTGACGCGTTCGAATTCTTCAGACAGCCATCGCAGATACATATAATATGACAGACGCCATTCACCCGCCTTGATAACTCGCTGTGATATTTTAAACGCCATATATGCATGACGGACAGCCAAATAGATAAAAAGGCCAGGAAATCTAATGATTGGGCAGCCTACCGAAACCAAACAGAACGGAACTGTATAGATAAAGTAATCAAAGAATGCCTTAAAGAAAACAACACCAAACCATTGTGTCAGTATGTGAAATCCAAGAAGGAAGATAACATAGGCGTTGCATCCTTGCGCAGCCTAGGTCCCACTGAGATTTTTTTGCATCGGCAATGTTTTCCCGATTTGAATAAACTAGCCGCGTGAGGCATCGGGAAGAGGATTTCACAAGTTGTCTAATGATTTCCTCAAAGCTTTCCTTATAACATGAGAACTCTTTTCTCGATGCATTCCGATGCCCATTTATAAATTGGGAGTACATCGTCGAGGCGAAAATGCTCAGTGGGACCTATCCATCAGCTTGACACCGACCCAACAGGAAGATATGAAATTCTCGTCAGCCAGTTTGAGTCTGCCTTAACTAAAGATGATGTCAACCAGAGAATCCCTCCTCTCCCAAAGCGTGTAGACGACAATATACTACCGTTCACCATGGGAGAAGTTGGAGTCTGCAAACTCTTGCAAAACGTCAAAGTAAACACATCGGCGAACCGCGTAATCCACGCGAATGCATCTAGGACGCCGCCCCCGCCATTGATGCCATTTTAGTGCTCTGTAGACACAGGTCAGCTCACATATGAGCTAATGTAGCCCCTGTCTACAAGAAAGGTGACTGTCACACTACCACCATGTGTGTTTGGCACTGTTTCTCGACTACTCCGGAAGTTCGAGAATAATGGAATCAGTGGCCCTCTGTTACATTGGATCTCGAACTTCCTCACTCATCGAGAAATGTGTGTTGTCGTAGAAAGCGAGAAGTTCATGTCGGCTCTGATGTACGCCATACGCACAGTGCTCTGACACTATTAACAACATCACAAAAAACGCGAATTATAACTATATCGGATTTCTTCGCCGTAACCACAGGTACAGTTCCAAAGACGGCAGAAAGATGGCAAACCTGACACAAGTTCGGTCCAAGCTGGAGTACGGAGGCGTCGTCTGGGACCCTCTACTCATCAGGAGACATCAACCGGCTGAAAGGGTAAAACGAAAAAAAATGTTTCTAAAATTATATTTGTCTAGAAAGAGAACCTAAACTACCAATTTTTATTTTCAATTTCATTTTTTTTTCATTTCTGTTGCAATGTAACTGTTACCTTTGGCTTGACCAACTAGACCTCCTCCCACTGCAAGTTAGACGTTGCCATCAGCGAATGAAATTCTTGTATAAGGTGGTGACGAGCCGGCAATTAAAGCTATTATTGAGGTCTAAGCGAACTATTATGTTTAAACTTTTGAATTCTTTGAAATTGTATACAAAACAGTGTAGAGAACAATTAAATTTAACAATAACAGTTAATTTTTAAAGTGGTATGAACCGTTAGACGGAAAAAACTCATCCTCTAAAACCCAGCGGTGACTCCACTCCCGAACTCGCTACATCATTGAGTGCAGGAAAGGAGTGTCGCCTGTGTTTTAGAGGATAGAAAAACTGACTGTAACTACAAAAACTCACTCTTGGTAATGACTGCGCCAGATTGGAATAATTTATCCGATACTGTCGTTGAGTCACCATAGTCAGCTTCAACACTCACTTGCTAAAATCTTAATAGTATTTAATACATGCGCACACCGTCAAGTTATTAAACCAGTATTGGTGTGTTTGAAAGTACCCTACAGATACAAATGGAAATCGTCAAAAACATACATTTCGGCTTACGGTCAGTAAAGAAGACAATAAAACATGTTTAAGTTATTTTCAGCACGGTTGATTTCCGTTATTCGCGTATTTTGCACTGATCGTCCGTCACTGCTATACGCTATAGGTGCGATACGAACCATAGATATTAAAGAACATAGACAGGAAGACACGAACATCGATGACATCAGTGTTAGTAATCGGACGTTTTCTCTTAAAATTCTCTTTAAAAACCCATATTTTTAACTTAAAATTCTGTTTGATATCAATGGCCGATATAACATCTGTTTATAGACACAATTATGTCACCAGCCTTGATAATATGATAATTTTGTCTCTGTCACATATGGGGAGTTTTTGTCAACTTAATATCACATTTTAACTAAATTGAAATTCTGTTTTACAGTAGGTAATTGACCTCACCGAATCTTCATACTTTACTAGTTTATTATTAAAACACACGATTCATTCGTTATATTAAGTAATCGCGCATGTATATTAACTGTGTAAACAAATTATGTATTAATAACTGTGAAGTAATTCCATAGTCTCTAAAGGTGCAATGTCACTGGTAACACCCTCTATTTTTAGAACTGGAAAACCCGTTACATGGAACGGGTGACTTTAGGGACTTATTTGGTTCAGACGATGTACATCTGATTTTCTATCTTACAACTTATGACCAATAGACCTCAACTAGCGCAGTAGCGCACCGTATGCCTTAAGAGTTGCCACGTACAGATTGTCATCATTTTCTTTGAAACGATTCTCCAATTAAACAAAATTGCCGGTACCATATTTTTTATTAATTTTTTTCAAATTTTGTAAAGGCTATTTTATTTAATCCAGGAATCTTTTCAAAGAAATTGATGACAACCTGAACGTGCCAACACTTAAGGCATACGCTGCGCTAGTTGAGGTTTATGGATCACAAGTTAGATAATCACCCGTGCCAAGTAACGGGTTTTCCAGTGTATGTACAAGCATATGCATGCGTGGTACAAACACAGATATATATTATTAATGTCTATGCTACAAGCAAAGACCTAAAATATCGTTGTACTAGTATTTTATGCACCAGGTTAGTTATATCCATGCCCCCACCCCACGGATGGGCCGGGATTTTTACTTTTGATTGGTAAAACCATGGACCGTATATACTGAATTTTCTTATATAGCTTCCTGGTAAAAACCCCGCCCTCGAAGGCCCTGCGGCGTAGCTGATGGTAAAATCTCCGGTATTTCCCCGGCTTCCTGGCAACGAAATATTGTTCCCGGAGTATTGGTTCGGAGAAAAAAATTCCATCATTTCCCGACAGGGCGGAGGAAGCTGAAAAATACACAGCCGTTTTCCCGGCTACACCCCCGCCGAGGATCCCCGGGGTGGGTGCGTGGTTGCAACTAACTGGTGCATTAGGTCTTTGGTAGGCTACAAGTAAAGTATTTGATAAAAAAATTTAATTAGCATTTTAAGCCAATGTACATCTTATTATATTATGTCTAGATACTCAATTGATAGTCATAGAGTTACTCCAAATGTCATGCTTTTAGGTCATTGCTGTAACTGAAGTGTTTCTAAATACAAGTAGCGTCGCTGATACTAATATTAGGTAACGACCCTCATCCTTTGAGAATTGGACATATGATATTTATTATGTGGACAAAGAGGCTTAGAGCGGTCGCCGTGTGGCTGTCGGCTGTGCAGTTTCGCAATATTGAGCACCTGTCTTTTTCACAGATATTGAAAGCGAACATAAGCGAACGCGTGCCGATAATTACCGAAGCGCGCACGAGGAGTGTACGGAAACTAACGGACAATCACGAACATTATCGATCGTACATGGACGCCATCTTGGTTTTGTCTGTGTCGACGGGTTCTAAAATAGCTAAAAACAAAGGACATTTTCCATGCCTAGCAATGAATATCAAGACAAAAATTAAGTCAGACGTGAAGATAAATGTTTGATTAATACAGAAGAGTCGACAAGGTACGTAGAAATATTTTCAGAACGGAAATATTTGCTTATAAATTGGGCTCGTCCGCATTCGTCATATTCTGACCGGAAGTTGACATGTACACAAAGTAAAACAAAGAGTTGGCTTTAATTTCGTCCTCAATGCTCTCTTTCTTTGTATTCAATGATTTGATAAATAATGGTAATATTCTGACAAATGGGTATGTTGTATTTTCTTAATGTCGCTCATAACCGCATTGGTTTATTTCTTAGAGCATTTCCATGTGGGAAGGCTACCAACTTGTGATTCATGATGGATGGATGAGGGTTTGTCAAACTGGTTTTGTTTCATTTTAGATAAAGGATGTATGTCCATGCTCTGCAATATTATATGTGACTCCATGTTAACAGTTTATTTTGATGTACAGGGAAATTACTACATGCATTTGATGTCAGCTAAATGGTGCTGAAATTAACAAAAGGTCAGTAAAAATGCTGGAACATAAAGTCATTGTTTGATCTGAGTCTGACTGATTCGCTGGTTTCTGACAGACTCCAAATAATGTGAATGGTACTCACTGATTTCTAAGTAGGTTCTTATTTCGATGAACATGAGAGATAAAATCTAGTGCAGTTTTGTGAAAATGGTAAATCGTGATCAATTTCATCAAAGACTTTGACAAAGGAAGAATGAGTCGGCATGGCATGGTTTTAGTTTTTCACAGGAACATGTCTGACCAGATATTTTTCTGAGAGCTTTTCAGATCTGTCATACAGTGTTTATTTGTAAAAAATCCAAATTATTATTAAATGACATTTATGATATCGATTTATGTCAAAATTCTAGGGGGTGACCGGTCCGAGGGCTCTACATTTTTTTCTGGTAGGAGTTGTCCAGGACAACTGACCATGACAAAATAAGAGTTGTCCGAATTTAAGTTCATTAAAAACAAGCAGTAGTCGCCTCGCGGGGCATTCATAACTAGAGGCCACATTACCTTTAAACAATTTAACAGTCTCAGCCAAACTAGGCCGGACCGACGGACATGTCCGGTAAAAATCGCACAGGTCCGACCTATGAGTCTAATTACACAGGACCGACTGTCCGGTGAATTTTTTACCTCATCACCGGTAGATTTTGACCTCTACGCCGTACCTAGACAATCCGATTTTCCGTTAGAGGTCTGCAAATAGCGGTATACTATACGGCACATTTCATTGGTCTGTTGAAAGTTGTTTTGTCGATACGTCACACATATCGCGAGCAGTAAACTAAGGTAGATGTGCTCAGAAATTATCGGTGTCTCAACTCTCATACCGGTATTAAGTTAAATTGGCTGAACATTTAAATTGAGTTGACACTTTAAATAGAACACTTCTACATCAAAGTAAGGTTGACCTTTCAGACATTCCATTTCGTTTGTATCACAGACATAGATTTAATATCTTCAAATTGTCATGCTTCCTCTATCATCTCCAAATATTTGACATCTGCAAAAATTTCTCTTTCTTAATTTCTATTGGTAATCTGATGATGTATGCTTTTGTCTTTCATCTGTATAACATCTGATACTGATAATGCAATTCTCCTTACATTGCATGTATACAGGCTGAACCTGTCCTGTCTAAAACATTAGACAGTTATGTCACAGCAAATACATTGATCTTTTCAGCATATTATAGTAAACTGATGGAAATGTCCTCAAAATCCATTCTTCTAGTGGGAAGCAGTGGCCTAGAGGTAGGGCGCCCGCTTCTGGATCGAGAGGTCCCGGGTTCCTGGTTTACTGATTATCGTGTATATTTAGCGGATTTAGTGCGGGTACCACACTTGTAAATAAACAATCGGCGACACAAACAGAACGTCTCGATCGTGCGCACAGAATATTCAAGGACAATATAAATCTGGTAGTAATCTTTCTTACATTGTTTCAACCATGGCTTTTAATATGTTGCGATACTTTGAAGGGGCCACGCCGGGCATGAAACGGAAAGTCAAAGATACTAGTGATACAGAGTTAAAACTGAAAAAAAAACAGAAAAAAAAAATGGCTTACAGTGTAAAAAAATCCGGTCCTGTAAAATTTGGTCCGGTCCTGTAAAAATCTGAACTTTACAGGACCTACTGTCCTGTAAAATTCTGACGTGTTTGGCTGAGACTGATTTAAGTAGCGTTTCACCGCAGGACATTGCTCATTAACTTGCATGTCACAGAATTTGGTCCTATCAAATTAGAGAAGGCGGAGGTTCGATGCAAGTTTGCTGTTGTTTGTTGATTCAAGCATGTCAGTAGACCTCCCGCTATGTTTGACTATAATCGGTTATTGACACGGATAACTGACTGTCAGTTGTTTATTCAAAATCATTGCAATGTCTGGAAGGCCAATATCTGCATAGAGTCCTGGTATTTTGTCATTGAGTCAAATATCGGGTATGAAAGTTGATTATACTCTCTTTTGGACAGTTATTTGATTTTATTGTCCTTTAAAATAAGACTTTTCCGGGACTAAATTTTGCATAAGATCAGTTGTCCCAAAACAGATTTTAAAGTCGGACTATACAATTTGTAGAGCCCTGTGTCCTGACTGTCTGAACACATGATCATCCTCTGCAACCACACAATGTGACATGCTGACAATAACAAAGTATTAGTGGAAATAAAATGGGGACGATTACATAATTACATTACAAAGGCAAATTATTGGGGGTCTCTACAATCAAACACTTCTCAACAGTCATCCACAAGGTTGGCAAAATTCGCTGGACATTATGTTACGTAAAGTGACCAAAAGCAAAACTGCCAGACCAAACTAGGGTGAAAATGTTTTTTTTTATTGCTGAATAAAAGTTTATAGTCACACACTTTATTCCAATTTAACAAACCAGCTTTGAGTTTGATATTTCATCTATTTTAATGGAACTGTTATTGACATTCCCAAAAGTCCCGGACCAACAGTCCTCACCGGCATAAATTGTTTCAGACCAGGATAAATTCCGTCCCAGCCAGTCCGACGGTCTGGTAATTATTTAAAGAGTTTGAACAATTTAACAAACCAGCTATGTGTTTGATATTTCATGTATTTTAATGGAACTAACATATTGTTAGCTTAGAATGAGAAGGTTGTAAGTAGTATTTATATATATAAGAGTTTATTTGAAATCTGCATTGTTAGACGCTTCTTCAAGTTTTTGCGAGCCTGTTTTAAAAAAAAATCAAAACTTGTCATGTTCACCAAACTGAAGTCCAAAAAGTTTTTTTTCAATATTTAAAGAGTAGATTTCAGACAGTGTTTTCTCGTTTTCTTCTCAAAATATTGATTTTTAGGTTTATGAAATATCTTGCAAACTTGCCAATAGTGAAAATCAGCCTGAGGCTCTGACAGACTGGGGAAACAGTCAGGCAGGAAGGAAAACTGGACCGAATTTTTTTCCGCTAAAATCAGCAAAAAGCAAATATTTCCAATTTCCCTTTTAAGGCGGCATGCCCATGGTAAAAGATGGCTTTCCTTAATTGACCAGTCACTGAACTTGCATCCTGTTGTCAGTTTTAGAAGCGTTGCCCGATGGTCTTCTACCCAGATTTTCATTTCATTTGAAAAAATTCTTCTTTTCCCTTGCAAAATTAATATCGATACTCTTCAGAAAGAGTACAAGATTGCAGAGTTAGATGAAATGTTTCCTACTTTATGATTGGCTTACAAATTGCTTCAATTTATTATCAACCAATCAGAGTATGCCTTACAAAAGCACACAAGGTAACAAGCCCCCCAAAAAAACCTACCAAGGCGGTATGAAGGAAAGGTGAGTTGCACCGGACCGAGACCGAAATTGTCGACTTAAAAATTGTCGGACTTGTCCGACAGCTTTTGGAAACACCGAAGTCAGATCTTTTATGCTTATCTCATATTTTAATTTTCAGCATTAGTTATATATATTGTAAGGCCTTAGATAGATGACATTTCACTTTCAGGGCTGCAAATATGTTCAACTAAACTATGAATCCTTAACTTAACAATTTGATGGAGGGGTAAGTAGTCTGTGTAGAACAGAATTATTGTAAACTCACATGCATTGGATTTTAAATTTATCTTTCTTTTTCAGAACAAAAATAAAGAGTGTTAAACTTGTGAGAGATTTGGAGGAGAGGAGTGGAGATTTGTATCATATCATCTTATTCATCGCATATGTTGCTCTGTGTTCATTAAGTAAAATCTCCACACAAAATAATGAACATGGGGCAAAAAGTGTCAGGTGGAATTAAGACCGTCACCTCTCGAGAACCTAGTCATTGTAAAGGCATCAATCGTGAAATCGCGTATAATCCTGACTATCAGAAGCCAGCCAGACTCGACATGTTGCTTGATATGCCGCCAGTGTCCAAAGAACAGCAGATGGAATACGGCTGGAACGCGGACGATAGATCATTAAATATATTTGTCAAAGATGATGATAAAATGACTTTTCATAGACATCCAGTGGCTCAAAGTACAGATTGTATTCGGGGTAAAATCGGTTATACTCGAGGATTACATGTTTGGGAAATTAGTTGGAGTACACGTCAGCGTGGTACACATGCCGTTGTTGGCGTTGCAACTATAGACGCTCCATTGCATTGTGTTGGCTATCAATCTCTAGTCGGTAGTAACGGTGACTCGTGGGGGTGGGACCTTGGTAGAAATAAACTCTATCATGATGTGAAAAACTTTCCTGGCGTAACTTACCCTACTTTACTGAACTCTGATGAGAATTTTGTGGTTCCAGATAGTTTTCTAGTTGTGTTAGACATGGACGAAGGCACCTTGAGTTTTGTGGTGGATGGGCAGTACTTGGGTGTTGCATTTAGAGGACTCAAAGGCAAAAAACTCTACCCTATAGTCAGTGCAGTGTGGGGACATTGTGAAATCACTATGAGATATATAGGTGGACTAGATCGTAAGTATTCTCAACAATAAAACACTATAATTTTATGTTACACACAATCTGCATACATCTGGTGAAATATGCATTATTAGCCATAGGGTTGTCATTAGGAGGCTGCAGGAGACCAATTAGACTACCTCAAATGATATTTGGGCCGCCTCAACTTCACCATCAGCTGCCTTCCATATACAGTGCTCAGGCTCATTGGCCTCCTCAAATGTACAAAAAGCCTCCTACTTGAAATCCTAGTGAAAACCCTGCATTATGCATACATTAATTTGTGTTTCGTTTAAACTTTTTAACCAGATTTTTTCAACGAAAAGATTTGGTTGTTAGATTGGAGATTTCGGTGGCTGGGCTGGTCGGTGTCTGCAATTTTGTTTGCGATTGATAACTTGAGTTT
This sequence comes from Spisula subtruncata, assembly GCA_963678985.1. Lineage (NCBI taxonomy): Eukaryota > Metazoa > Mollusca > Bivalvia > Venerida > Mactridae > Spisula > Spisula subtruncata. The sequence continues at coordinate 30,635,452 of OY787669.1, forward strand.
GGATGATGAAACTTGCTGTGCAGGTAGATACCGTAGCTTATAAAATAAGTTATGTGAAAACCCTGCTCAGGATTGAAAGTTGGACTGAAGGGACCAAGGTCACCATTATTAAAAATAGAAAAACTAGCTCTGCCAAATTATGTTTGGCTGCCATAAAATCTGGTTTTCTTGGAATTCCCTTGTCTTGTTTTCAGGTTGTACATGGTAACATGTATGTATAAAACAGTATATATATTTTGTATTTACTCTTGTATGGAGAATTTGACCGGATCTTTGACCTTGTTATAGCATAGAAGAAAACAGTCGATGTCTTGTCTATATTAACATAACCCCTTGATGTTAATAAATAAAAAAATATGCCCTGAAATGTTCTGATGGTATCGCTGAGAATCACTATCCGACATTTTAAAAGTCCCTGCTTTACAAATTTACTTAGCTAGTTTTTATAGACCAGGCTTCCACCGGGGCATAAGTCAGGACTACTGTCAGGGTATTTTGTTTCTCCATTAATTATGTCCCCCCCCCCCCCCATCTTTGATGAGGGGGTATATTGCTTTGCACATGACTTGTTGGTCGGTCTGTCTGTCTCTTGGTTCAAAAACTATAAAATATACTGTAAACATGTATTTATATAATGTATGTTTTATATTCCATTTCAGCTGAACCATTACCTCTTACGGACATATGTCGACGTGTTATACGACAGCATCTAGGAAAGAATCGACTTCAAGAAATTCATCGCTTACCATTGCCTACATCAGTGAAAAACTATCTATTATATCAGTCCTAGTAATGTAAGAATATGTCCCCAGACATTTGTCGTATACGTGTGTTCGTCATCCATCATCATCTCATCGTCGGAAGCAGTTTATTCATCTATGTGCGTGATACCATTGACTTATAATATCAACACAAGCATTGCCAGTAGTACTGTACTTAACTTATGCGTTGAATAGATTTAATATGTTGTACAAGTATAGATCATATATGTGTGATGTGGTAAATGAGAACTTTATGCCTGTTGAGTATTTGAAAGAAACAAGTCGGTTTTGTGCTAGATCTGGTTAACATGTATTAATTATACTATACAGGGGTTTGTTTGGGCACGGGAATTGGCTACCTTATGTAGGAATTCAGTTATTTACAATAATCCACATTTTAACAGGTCTGCAAGATTCCGAATGCTGAAGTAACATTTTCTTTATTTTTATGAAATTGATATTTTTTCCAATATATATGCCAAAATGGAAAGTATGATTGTATACTTTGCAAGACTATCAATATTTTATCTTTCATGTTGGTTGTGCTTTAGCCTTGTAACTTTTTAAGACCAGCTTTCCATGTCGAACCCTTATGCCGAGTCCCAAATCCTAGTTTTTTAAGTACAAAATTGTCAAAGTGGTATCATCAGTGACCCTGATGAACCCTCTTGAAAGTTGTTATACGTTTAACCAGGTTTAGCGCCGAAGTGACTGCACAGATCTACTTTATTATGAATATAAATGTTCTCAATTCGCTGCCAGATTAAATATTGTCTATGAATTTTTATTGGTTATCCTAATCCTATAGATGTATTTATTCTATTGTTGTAACTGCCGAATGTGTTTGGTTATAAATGCTAATTTGCAATGACTTAAGTTACTTTTTCTCCATCCCTAAACTTGAAAGATTCAGATTTTTTTTAAAACTTGCCAATTATTATTCAATAATCTTTTTATCACAGCTTGAAATATGAATTCAATTTATATGTATGCATTTGAAGTTTAATTCAATTGTTTAGTTAACTCTATACTCCTTAGAAACCTAATCAATTTCTTCAGTTCTGTGATTTACTGTATCAGACGCCATAGGGTTATATTGCAGCCAAAATAAAATTATGTTTAAAAAACAAAGAAATGTAACAGCATGGTGTATTGCTGATTCCTATATCATTTTATACATGTGGTACTCACTACTAGTGTACTGAAGTAAAACACCTACAGGTAGTTTCTTTTTGGTTAAAATATCACACCACCTGTTTATATTATGTTTATAAAACACATTCAGACACGCTGCTGTCAAAGATATTGTGTACTAATGTCACAACATATATTTTATTCGCATAGTAGGATGTGTTTTGTTGAAAACAATTAGTGATTTTTCAAAATTGAAACTGATTTAACTTTAGTACATCAATAGAATTGTATCCCATTAACAGAGCAATCACTCCGATCCGAATAATCAGGTAATATTTCCAAATGTGTCTTCATGGAGTTGAGGGTTAACTGAACATTGAAAAAGAATTTCGTTGAATCTATCACAATATTATCACATTTTGATACTGCATTTTTAGCTTCAAACAATTTATCTCATTTTGAACACGCTCAATTTTCTTTAAAATTGTAAATTTATGTAATAATGACCTTCTTGGGAGTACTTGAACAAGCAACTGATCAAGTAACCTGGTACCTGGGTATATCTGCATTATTGCATTTCAGAGTGAAGTGCCAGATTGTCTCTAAGGCTTCTAGACTTTGAAATAGTAAATCATATTCAGGATAAATAAATGTCAAAATGGCAGTTTGTCCTTAGTGCAGCCCCTTATCAGATCTTATGGGTTCCCTAATCTTGTGTACTTCCTGACATTGTTACTGAGAAGAAATTTTTATGTTAATTGTGCATTAAGAGAAATATTTCAATGTTTTGATATGTACACACTCTATAGGATCCAATCATGCATATATGTTTAAATCATATCAACGCTTTGCTGGTATGGCTACTATTGAATTACTCTGAATATTTTATATCTAGTCGTTTTATCCAGTTTTCTGTATTTCATGCTATTTTTATACTAGAATATTGATTTTTATTGCCACACCCGTTTTGAATCCTTTTATTGAATTTTATGTCTCTATATTATAAATGTGTAATAATCTTAGAAATTGTGCTGTTTGAATTGTAAATAATGAATAATTGTATTTTAATTAATTGGCATTGTTGAATAATTTACAACTCATAATTGTTACATATCTGGATTTTGTACTGGCTTGTAAATTTGTTTTTGAACTCTTATTCTTTTATCAATGTTGCATGTTTTTTACATGTCAACCATTTTTAACAGTTTAATCAAATAAGTTGAGCAATATTTGACCCACTTATTTGTTAATGAACTATAATATATTATATTAAAGTTCAGATAATATGCCAGACATGGTTCTTGCAGGCACGGTGATTGGGATCTTAACTTCGCTGTCCGAAATGCAAAAAATGAGAGAATTATTTTCTTCTTTGTCCTATAAAAATATTCAGGATTTTCTTTCAGTCTGAACTAAAATTTGTCTGTATGGACCTGGAGAACTGACAGTTTTCATGGGGCTTGTTCTTGATTGGCTTATGCACAAGAAACTTCTACAAACCTGATAGTCTCTCCAAGCCGAATATTTTTATCCACTCCGGATGATCTCCAGATGGTTAATAGAGATCCCTCTACAGCAAGGTTTTTAGGGGTCACCACTTTATTCACATCTTTTATACACAGGTTTGATATTGATATTAATGCAGTTGATCTGCCACGAAAGGTGTCTGATTTATTTCTCTTATGATCTTCATGCATAAAATTTTCTCAATTGTTAAATTCATAATGTTTAAGGGATGTGCTTTGGCACTGTCGTCGCACTGTTGCCGTTGTTGGTGTACAGGGTTTGACACTTATCTATTTTGGTCCTACAGAAATGAAATGTATACAAAAAAGCCTACAGTTTCTGGTCCTTCTTGAATTTCACTGGCCTTGGACAAGCGGACCATTTTCTATTTCCGTAAATATAAGTATGACATCACTATTGCTAAGAAAGGTCACCTCTAATGACAAATGAATCTCTGTCCATAAAATAAAACATTTCATGTCTGCTGATAATTTAATTAAATATTTGATAAAATTAACCAAATATTGCAAAAAGGGGTTATTTTGATTTCAGTCAATAATATGTTGCTTATGCTAGATTCTGCGAATGTTAAGGTACTTAATACTTCAGAAGGAATCCATGTTTGAGTGGTATATCGCATCTTACGCACTGTTAATTACCTGTCTGTATTACATACAAATTTAAGGTCCATAGATAATATGATTACCTATATATATATTTACTGTGTATGTACGGACATTTGATGATATTGTGCAATATTTATTATATAATTATGTGTGTAAATTTGTGTGCTTGTTAAACAGAGTGCAGTGTTTATATCAATGATTTTGATATAGTTATTATGTCTCCAACATATCGCTGGCTTAGAGTGAGAAGGTCGTAAGTACAAAATTGATATTTTGAGAAAACAAGAAAAAATTGTCCGCAAATTACTCTTAACTTATGGTAAAACAAGCTTTTTTTCAACTTGAAAATTGGCTCATAAGAAGCGCCTTGCGTTTCTGAACTTAAATATGTATCAGTTTTGTAAGGTCGTTAGTAGAACTGTACTTACAACCTTCTCATTATAAGCCAGCGATAAAGTTGGGGGAGACATATTGATTTTGTGCTGGACGTCTGTCTAGATGGATCTCATGAAACTTCTAGGGTAGTCATAAACCAAATGTCAAATTTCAATGAAACAGTTCAAACTTCACATGAATGCTTTGTACGAAGCCTTGTGCAGTAGTTGTGCAGATTGTCAGGTGTTGTAGGTTGGAGTGTTTGTTTCAGAGTTACTGCCCTTTGTTGGAGGCATACATATTTTTTGTCAAAACCACTTCCAGTTTCTCTCTAACAATTCTCTGTTCTTGTGTCAATTCTAGTAACCAGATAGTTCTCTTATAAAATAACTATTTGACTGCTGGCTGTGGCACACATATTTTACAAAAATTATTTATATCTTCTTAACAGCATTTTCAATGTATATATATGTTGAAAGTTCCCAACATATTCTTGCAATAGAGGCAATTTTAATGAGAATACATCAACTTTTTCACTTTAAGTTCCTCACACTCGTAATTAGTTAATTAGGAGAAATGGATACTAGGAAAAGATAATCATTATCGCGCTTCATTTAAGATCACCTGTAACCATAGTGACATTACTGGTTTTAATGAAATTTACTTAATATTGCATTGAATTGACAAAGATCTGGAATAACTTTATTATGTCATGTGTTCTCTTGTTTGGAATACATCATTATACTTACTAACAAGTACCAACATAAACAGACTAAGGCATGGCTGAATGCTATCATTTTCTTATTTCCCACTATCTCTGTATACCGGTATATTACATCCCCCACCCACCACCTTTTTGCTTGAGCTTAAAGGTACTGAGCTTGAGATGGTTATAAAAATAGGAAATATTTCAGAACTATTGCATTATGTTTGAAGAATGTTTGAAATAATAAATTCTGATTGAAACCAGATTGAACTTTCATATTTCATTGGCAATGTATGTTAACATGTGTCATTTAATGAAGTCACTATTTTATCTTGTATCGTCTAGGTAAAGCTTTTCATAGATTTTTATAGACATTTTGCAAGAACTGCCGTCAATATAACTTAATCATTTAGTAATAACATTGTTTTTGACTCGTTGAAGCATTTTGCTAAAGTTTTGTTAAAATTTCTTTTTATGGTCGTCTGAGATCAGAACCTTTAACTCATAAGTTCATTAGTTTTATGTTTAAATTAATGAGCATTAATTGATGCTTGATGATAAATAAGTATGTGCTATTTACCCATCCATGCCAAAATGACTATACCAGAAAGTTATCGGTGCATTTATAGGGATATTGAAATACAACATGGTCATATTGCCATTACATCAAATCTGTCATTAAATTTTTATGACTGTTTTATCGATATACTTAACCCGCAATACTGATTTTGTTTTCATAATTCATTTTATAATGTATAATTTTAGTGGAAAATCTTTGTCAAGATGTATTACATGTCCGTAAAATGACGTTATTACATACCCCGTGATGTTGATCATTTTTATATGGGTCTCATACTTTTATAAACCTCTTTATCTCGGATATAGTTTCTTAACAAATGTTTTTGTACATTTGAAACATTGAATGTTTGTGTACATATACTCTGCCTGATTGATAAATTGATTGATTGATTGATTGATTGATTGATTGATTGATTGATTTTACAAAAAATAATTTATTACTTACAAGATTATTTGAAGTAGCTTTTACATGTAGTATTTGTGTATTCATGTTGTTTTATCGATGAATATATTATATTGTACTGCATTGTATGACATCATGGAAATGTGCGTAAACTGTTTGTGTAGTAATATTTAGTTTTGTGTTTCAAAACATGGTGATGATTCGTATTATAAGATTAATATACATTACAAGGTTGAATATAATTCTTTCCTAGTTGGATGACAGATTTTGTATTTATGAGCTTTCTCAAGAGCTTATGGATTTTGTAGCAGTCATATCAATGTTTGACCATGTGTGTTTCAACTCCTCTCACTTAAAGTTTAAGATTTACTAGTATTGCTAAACGAAACACATTTATTATACAAAAATGTAAGAATGTTCATTCCAAGTATAACATAAGCCTCACTTTGAAGTGCTATATAAGAATTATTGATTTTTATGTGGTTGAACGATTAAAATTAAAAATCCAAAAAACGATTTTGCCATAATGGCCAAGGGCGAGGCTGATCTATTGTAAGGCAATTATATAAACCCCAGACATTTATGTGACACAAATTGATTTTCATCTTCTAATCTTAGTTTCTGAGCAATGTTTAGGCGTGAGCGACTTGGGACTACAAGAGATAAAATACTGTTGCCCATAGTATTGATGTTGCATTGTGGTTTTCGTTCAACGTCCCATTTAGCACAACAAGTTTGTATCTTATTACACGCATATAGTGTAAAGTGAGATACAACCTTGTTGCATCAAAAGGGACTTTGTACATGATTATAAGGATTTTGTTACTGTGTGTGTGTGCAAACTATATATCTACTATCTTGTAGTATTTGGTCAATGTTTTAGAGATGTTGATACTAAAATGGAGTCAGCTTTATTTTGATACACTTAGTATAAGTACCAGTTTGTCTCTCAGTAAAAGTGAGGAAGACAAAAACAAAAATACTAATTTTACGCTTGTTTGTACTTACTTACTTACTGCCCGTTATGCCCTCTGGCATGTAGGACAGCAACAAAGGACCTCCACCGGCTTCGATCTTTAGCAAGCTTCTCCACTGTTCCCCAGGACTGTACCATGGTCTTCACGCTTGTTTGTCTGTCTGGATAAATCTTAACGAATTCAAATTATTAAATTCTATAGTTTCAATTGATGTTTGGCTTTGTTTGTACATATGTATGTACTGACGAAGCTAAGTGAATAAAATACTCTAGCTCTATTCAAGTATCAAACCTATTTCTGTTTGTTCCTTGTACTGACATTATAAAACAGGGTCACTTCATTGTCAATTGATAGAAAACAAGGAAGGTACAAATGTGATAGGACTTCATAAATTGTAAGAATGAATTATAAATCAGTAAGTTTATTACAAGATTTTCTAACAGAAACAAAGTTATAAGATTGCAATATCAACATGCATCAAACTCTTTATTCACAGACACTTTCTAACTGAAACTCTAGACTGTATCATTAAATGTACAGGTACCATACATTATTTTCTTAAGTGTCTAAACCATTCAAACTTAGCCTGAATAATTGCTGTAACATATAACACACAGTCACACACAAAGTCAGGACAATTTATAAGCAAATTTATACATTTATAACATCTTGAGACTTACTTACTTACTGCTCGTTATGCCCTCGGACATGTAGGGCAGGATCAAAGTTAAAAGAACATTTAACATCTTTAGACCTTCAGGTCTTGAATTTCAGCTGTTGAAGTATATGTGATTAAGGATCACGACATTTAAGTATTATAGATTGGTCAAGAAAGTTTACAAGATTATCTTCTGGTCGAATGTTGTGAAAGCATGCACACTTTGGTATCATATTTACCTTGACTTGCAAACTTACAAAGTATGAAATCCTAATTTTAATAAATTTTCCAAGTTTCGTGAATTTTCTGGACTGTGGAACCTCCCAGGTGATTTTTTGGACTTTTATAGAAACATCAATTTTCCCTTATTTTGTTGGTGTGAGTCTCCTATTAACCAATATAAACAGATCATTTTCAAAACAGTTTGAATTTCTCATTTTTGAGAGAATAAGGAATATAACTTTATTGATTATTAAACGACATATTAATAACTAGTTTGATCTACCATTATCCTGTGGGCTTATATAAATTTTGGTTGTAAACAACTGTCACTAAAATATTTTACACCAATTTCAGTTTTATGATTTTAGATTTTTAAATCCAATTTTACTTCTGTTTTAATGCTTGATTTTATGAGGATATGAGTATGCATGCATTTGTCTTCATAACTTTTATATCTTTGTTTGAGACTTTGGTGCAAAATAGTCAAAGTCACTTATAAAAACAATGAATTTTGATGCCTAGAACACCATAGAAAGAAACCTAGACCTGGGTTTTCGGCCTTGGTATTATGATGATGTGCAAGTATACTGTAGTGGCTGCCAAAAGATAGATGGCTTTAGATGATTTTTTTTCTGGGTCTAAAAGAAGTTCCAGGCCACAGAGTTCTATTGTAAGACATGAGTTGTCCCTTTGGCTAAACAAGGTTTTTTTCTGAATATTATGGTATGTTGTGGAATACAACCTTGTTTCGCCAAAGGGTCAAAGATTTGGCAGTTTTGCACCAATGTTTTAAGACAAATTCTTTATCTCTGTTTGCACACACACTCCACTTTAATTGTACAATTTTCTCACAACTTAAAGATCTTTTATGTGGTTGTAATTATATGTGGTTGTTTTCATTGAGAATAAACCATGGTTAAATAAATATGATATGAGGTTTTTGTTGTTCTGTAGCGGGTATGTTACATAATGCAGGCCTATATAATTGTTCCAAACTTGTAACCTTCCTGACAAGTCGGAAATATTTACATAATGGCCATAGGGTTGTCTGCTCTATTCTTGCTAACTTTTCCAAGCAATTCGCTGGCTTAGAATGAGAAGGTTGATGTCTACACCTGTGAAGGATACAACTGAAGTCAATGCAATGGATTTAATTTGTGAAAGAGCATGATTACACGCCCAACCCTTCAATACAGGTATAACACTATTCCACAGAGGAACTTAAGTTACTGCTTAGCTACGACAGTAATTTGAGCTGAGCAATAATACCAATATTTAGTTTCTTTGTGATATTGTAGCCTGGCAGTCTAGCACTACCAATTACTGGCTACCCATGCTATATCTGGGGATGTATTAGAATGTGCAATGACACTGGAAAATTGTTGTCATTGTGAATGAACAGGGAACACAGGAATACAACTTCAATCAGGGGAGGTAATATTCTTGCTTGATCTTAACTTACAGATTTATCTTTCCTGAAAGAGTTAGGATTTTAGTCCCAAGTTGTTTTTGAACTACCTGTGATTAAGACAAGCACCTGTTATGATCGATGTTACGACTACAGAAGGCCGAGAACCAACCAAGATGAAAATATCTCTACCCATTGTTAAATGCCTTGCCCCAGCCAAGTTGTGCTTATATGATGAAACTTGGCACACTTTCATTTTCAACTGCACTGAACTTTTTTAATCAATGCCTTTGGAGAGTTCAACAGATAATGTCAAGTAAATGGTTACTTGTTAACAAAGGGGTGACTTATTTTCTACAGAAAAAGCCTTATAGTCAAACTCCTAGAAGACAGATCACTTGTGTACATGTATATACAGAGCTCAGTACAAGACTGTAAGCATGTTTCCTTTGGAACCAAACCGCTACCAAGCACCCTATAGCACTATTCTAGGAAACTGCTTGCAGCACTTTGGTTAGACAACAGGCTAAAGGTTTGATTGTTGTTCAGGGGTGGTTGCAATGGTAAGGTAAACTAGTCAATGAGTAAACTTAATTGTTCAGGAACAAAATTATTAAATTGCGGTAAAACATTGTTAATTTCTATATTTTTACATAATTCGAACACTGGTAATATTTGATAAGATTTTATTTCGATATTATGGGTACGATAGTTTCGAGGACGAAAGATATCATTAAGCGCTTGATTATTATATAACGTAAGCGCTTCACTGACCTTGATGAAAAAAATCCAGAACGACACGATTTGTGAACTTTCTCATTGTTTATCTTTGATACCCGAGTGTCATTACGACATCGAAACGTGAGTTGAATTTGTAATCACTGGGTAGATGACATATGAGGCTACCAACACGAATGAGCGTAGATCGGAGTCTACGTCGCTTACAAAATCTGCAGTCCCTACTGCGGGTGGGGGATGGCAAAATTCTGAGGATAGAGCCATGCAGACTATGTTCGAGGTCGACTGAAGGTGAGTTTATTGGTTGATTTGTTATCTTAAACCCATTTTTATAGATGTCACATTATAACAGTTTGTTTGGAGATAATCTCAGGGTTCGAATTTAAGTTCGCATACTCGCTAATAGCTTGTAGAAATTCAGAATAGCGAGTGACATTTAAAGTCACGAGTGACATTTAAAGTCACTCGCATATTTTAGCGAGTATGAAAACAAGGAGCAAACACCAATAAAAGTCCTCCTTAACGAATTGCTTATGGTCAAATATAAATTTCAACAAAACAACATGTTTTCTGTCGCTAACTATCGGTGAAACTTGCATTGATCTGTCAAACGAGTTAACAGGAAATCCACATTCGGAATGGCTTGGCACTTTTTCTTGATGTTCTATGACCGAGATATAGCGAATTTTTATTTATGCCATTTGCTTATCGGATCGCAGATATCCGCTAAAATACACCAACAATCATCGAGTACAATTTGTTACAGTTAGTAATAAATTCAATAAATCGATTTACGACTAAGAGGAGCATCAAAACATGCAATAATAGCAACAAATCGAAATATCACCTGTTTCCACGACACCGATGGAAATCGACGTAACGGACTTAAAATTTTCGTACCCGACATTCGCACCAAGCATAAATCGATGCATAAATGTTGAAGCTTTAAATGATTTAACACGTATATGAACTGAAGTTTCCTTTTTGATATATCTTGATTTTTTGTTTATCTGTTTCATGCTTCAGGCATAGTGATCAAGGCTTAGCACTTTTTAGCAGTTAATTTTCAATTAAATTGGTTAATACATTTTTTAGCTAGTAGCTTTTCCTTTTAGCTAGTGAACCCAAATGGCACTAGCTAATTTTAGCTAGTAGAAAATATCACTAAATTCGACCCCTGAATCTTGCCCCTTGTTAGGACTTGAACCCTCAGGGATTTCCCTGATGCAGGTTTTCTGCGTCCCTGACGCAACTTTGTGGCTTGGGACCCTCATTTCTGCATTACTGTGCACCCAATAGGATCCCTCATTTTTAGACATTTTTATTTCTGCCATTTATTGCACTAAGTCTTGTGGTGCATTGAGCAATCTGAATTTGCTGCTTTATTTATTTATAAATTTGATGCTCCCTAATAATGAGCTTGAAATGTATTACTGTATCGTGAAAGGACCCCCAAAATTTCTCAGGGACTCCCTAAATATACACCTTAAGGGTCCTAGGACCCTCGTATGAAAAATCCTAGGGAAAACCCTGACCCTGTTTCAGGAAAGCTCAACATGTCACGTGACCAATGCACGTCCCTGGGCCTGACACTCGCTAGACCCATCCTAGAATATGCGTCTATATTTCTCTCTTTGGAACGTACATATAAGCATAACATCACATTGATCAAGGGTGATAACACACTAACAGGGCTCTCCATAATTATGTAACCAGTGAATGTGACGTAAGTAATCAGTGGTTAGGTGCCTAAAATTCAGTAGCCTAAGTATGTTTTTGTGTCATTCAACCATTTGCATCTTATTATTTTTGAACTGTATACATTTGGCAGCAATCATTAAGTTATAAAGAGTGTTCCATAAACAATAAACATTTCCTAAATCAATAGGAAAGAACGATACACATTCGCTAATTGGTATTTAATTGGATAGCAATTAATTATAATTTTGATGGTTTAACAATACCATTGATACTGTGTAGTGTATTTTACTAGAATTTTGAAAGCAACACTTGGTTTGCAGGTTCAAAATCAGTCAGTATTGGAGATATCAGCATCAACATAAAGTCACCCAAAAGACCTGAGTATGTTCCAAAAAAATACTGTAAGTATCTGTCAGAACCTGTCAGAGTTTTTTGATTCATAAAGAAAAGTAGACTAGAGAATTAATTTTACAAATTTAACAGCCGTAGGACACTATGTTTAAAATAGCTTTAAAAAGTACCTAGCTCTATAAAAATTGGTGATTATAAATATATATATATGATGTTTTTTTTCATTTTTATCTATTCTGAAATTTTAAATTAACTGAGTGACTTTGAAAAACAATGTATATTGGAACTAATGAAGATAATTTTGTTAAGGAGCATGTATTGTTTCTTTGAAAGTTTTAATATCTATTTTGGTCTGTTTCTTCAAATAAAAACGTGCTATATTTCATGTTCAAATTCCCAGGTGGCTTAAGTTTAGTATATATATCATTTTAGCTAATTATTATTTTAATGGCTATATCTATATATAGTCTAACACCTGTAGACATTTATAGTATCTTATAGAAATATTATTTTTATCACCATTGTTCCAATTTTAGTGCCAGAACCAACATCACAAACAGTATTGAAACATTTAAGATGGATAATGCAGAAGGTAAACATTATGTTTTAATTTTGTATAACTTGTCATTTCTGTGAGATGAACATTGTTTTAATATTTGTCGGAGATGTGTCATTTGAAGACAAAATTAATGACTTTGGGTTAGATTTCACATTGTTTACAATTTTCCAGAACCCAATTAAGATACAGTCCAGGAAAACGGGTTAGGTGAATTGTCTGCCCATATATTAATTATACCTTAAACTGTTCAACCAAAAAAAATAAACCATTCAAAAAACTAAATCATGATAGAAAGTACATATTTTCAGAGTTAATATTTTCTTTCCTACATCCATTTTTCAGGATGTATTGGGTCAAGATGTGTTTCTGATTGGTTCACCGGGACCTATGAGAAGGCAACTTGCAATGATGTATTTGGTAAGTGTTTGCTCACTCAAGGAATGGTAGTTACCAGTCAATTAGACTATAATTATGTGGTTTCCGTAATTCCATTGATAAAACAGTATCCATGTGCCTAAACAGTTACCATTAAAAATAAAAAATGTTTTCTAAATTATGATGAAAATATCCCCAGAGGATTAAAATCAGTAAAAACGTTACTTATTACATAGAATCTGACTACCCGGTATGTTCTTAATTCAGGAATTAACGAAGAGAGAAGGAGAGTATGTCTCATTGTCTAGAGACACAACAGAAGCTGACCTCAAACAACGACGTGAGATTCGATCTGGCAGTGCCTTCTATTTAGATCAGGTAATATTATGTTGATTTTGTAGAATTATAGTCTGCGTAATGTATGGTCTGTTAATTACTGACAGAATTTTAACTTACATACCTGCGTTTAACTTAAAGGTAAAAACCATGCATCTTGCAGCTTTCCTTACTAAATTATTGTAGACTATAGATGTGACTCAAATTTAGAGCAGATGGTATTTTAAAAATGTCTTCATTACTGGTAACCAATCTATTATTTCTCAGTGCCTACCGGAATTTACTAAAAACTGATTGGGAAGTGTCTCTGCCAATTGTGATGCGTATGAGAGGAATTACAAAAGTTCCATTTTGTAGTGCCATTTTGTACGACACATCCTTATAAATGCATTCAATTCATGGTACAATATGTATCATGAATTGTTCTTTTTAAATGCAAAATTTAAAGTAATTTGAAGGTACGATAAACATTATAGAGTCCTTTTTCTGGAACTTTTGAAACACCCCTCGTACATGAGCATATGTCTGTAAGCATGAGTTTGTTATGTCAATTTTTTTTTTACATATCTCTATATTAACAGTTTCTATGATCTATTTCACCCTCACAGTCTGCTGTGCGAGCTGCAGTAAATGGACATATATTGATACTAGAAGGAATAGAGAAAGCGGAGAGAAATGTGTTACCTATCCTGAATAATTTACTGGAAAACAGAGAAATGCAGCTTGAAGATGGCAGATTCCTTGTGGCTGGTGACAGATACGATAAATTATTACAAGTAAGACGTCTTCAAAGATTCTTTGGCCAACTTTCTCCGGGTTGATTAATCTGGAAATCTAGATTTATCATTCCTGAAAGAGCAATTAAGTCTGACCAAAATAAAGTTATTTGATGAAAATGGTAAATTTAATCGCTTTGAAAGTTTTTTGTTATACAAACTGTGAAAATGTGGAAATAATGTCATTAAAGGTCTCTTGTCAAAATGCTTGGCAGCATATGAGTTTCCTGTTTTTGAATTTGTCGCTATTGACACCCCTGCTTTCTGAATTTGCGGTCAAAGTAAATGTAATAGTCTTTCCCCACAAATCTCAATCGCCATCTCTGTTTCTATGGTTCGTTATGGCTTGAATCCTTGCAATCCAGACTGTTATTATGTCTCCCGTATGTAGTGTGGGGATTTTGTCTGTATGTCTTGATGGATGGACTCTCTCTAGTTCTCCTTAATAATTGATTTGATTTCAAGAAAAACTAATTAAAATATGAATACTCCATATCAGGTCCAGTTGTGCTAATAGTTACAAATTTATATGAATTTTGGACGAGTTATTCACTGTTATTGCCCTTTGTGGAATATATATGTGTTTCTCTCAAATACCGTTTTAATTGAAATTTATTCTTTTTTTCAGGATCACACGAAACAAGAACTGGATGATCTTAAGCTTGTAAGAGTGGACGAGAGATTCAGAGTTATTGCCCTTGGTTTGCCAATCCCACGTTACCAGGGTAACCCATTAGATCCTCCTCTGAGGTCGAGATTTCAAGCTAGGGATGTTAATCCATTACCTTTCAATGAACAACTAGACATACTGCAAGAGCTAGCCCCTAATGTTAGACAAGACAGGTAGGTTGTAAAAATCGGTTAGATGTCCCAGTCCCTTATTAAGATCACACAAGTAGCAGGTGGAAGGGGGTGTCAATTTTCCTGATTAATCTGGAATTTTGGATTTATCAATTCTGAAAGAGCAATGATCTCAAGAAGTGGCAAAATTATGATAAATTTAATCTGGAGGGTTAGAAATACAGCCATAATAAAAAAAACATTTAAGATATTGTGGAATGCCTCAATCTAAACAATCGCATGTTGTGTTATGAATATTTCAGACTATCTCAGATGTTAATGTTTGGATCAACCATGGTAACCAAAGAATCTACCTCACTAGGTCTACCTGACTTCCCTATGACAAATCTCCACGATGTAGCTAAAATACTGGTGAGTTGTTGGTTGATAGGAATATTCATGGAAATTCCATGTATCGAAAAACTTCAATATTAGAACTATCTTAATTTGGGATCCTTTAGAACTGGTTCACTTGTTGAGTTTGATGCCTATATGTCCTGGGTATTACTTTATTCTGAATATATGTGTGTTTGTGGACACTGTATTTTTAGCTCACCTGTCACAAAGTGACAAGGTGAGCTTTTGTGATCGCTCTTCGTCCGTCGTCCGTCGTCCGTCCGTCGTCCGTCGTCCGTTCACAATTGCTTGTGAACACACTAGAGGTCACAAATTTAGCCTGATCATTATGAAACTTGATCACAATGATCATCTCTATAAAATCTAGGCCAAGTTCGATATTGGGTCATCTTGGGTCAAAAACTAGGTCACTAGGTCAAATCAAAGGAAAACCTTGTGAACACATTAGAGGTCACAATTTGAGCCTGATCATTATGAAACTTGATCACAATGATCATCTCCATAAAATCTAGGTCAAGTTCAATATTGGGTCATCTGGGGTCAAAAACTAGGTCACTAGGTCAAATCAAAGGAAAACCTTGTGAACACATTAGAGGTCACAATTTGAGCCTGATCATTATGAAACTTGATCACAATGATCATCTCCATAAAATCTAGGTCAAGTTCGATATTGGGTCATCTGGGGTCAAAAACTAGGTCAATAGGTCAAATCAAAGGAAAACCTTGTGAACACATTAGAGGTCACAATTTGAGCCTGATCATTATGAAACTTGATCACTATGATCATCTCCATCAAATCTAGGTCAAGTTCGATATTGGGTCATCTGGGGTCAAAAACTAGGTCACTAGGTCAAATCAAAGGAAAACCTTGTGAACACATTAGAGGTCACAATTTGAGCCTGATCATTATGAAACTTGATCACAATGATCATCTCCATAAAATTTAGGTCAAGTTCGATATTGGGTCATCTGGGGTCAAAAACTAGGTCACTAGGTCAAATCAAAGGAAAACCTTGTGAACCCTTTAGAGGTCACAATTTGAGCCTAATCTTTATGAAACTTGATTACAATGATCATCTCTGTAAAATCTAGGTCAAGTTCGATATTGGGTCATCTGGGGTCAAAAACTAGGTCACTAGGTCAAATCAAAGGAAAACCTTGTGAACACATTAGAGGTCGCAATTTGAGCCTGATCATTATGAAACTTGATCACAATGATCATCTCCATAAAATTTAGGTCAAGTTTGATATTGGGTCATCTGGGGTCAAAAACTAGGTCACTAGGTCAAATCAAAGGAAAACCTTGTGAACACATTAGAGGTCACAATTTGAGCCTGATCATTATGAAACTTGATCACAATGATCATCTCCATAAAATCTAGGTCAAGTTCGATATTGGGTCATCTGGGGTCAAAAACTAGGTCACTAGGTCAAATCAAAGGAAAACCTTGTGAACACATTAGAGGTCACAATTTGAGCCTAATCTTTATGAAACTTGATCACAATGATCATCTCTGTAAAATCTAGGTCAAGTTCGATATTGGGTCATCTTGGGTCAAAAACTAGGTCACTAGGCCAAATCATTGAAAAACCTTGTGAACACATTAGAGGTCACAATTTGAGCCTGATCATTATGAAACTTGATCACAATGATCATCTCCATAAAATCTAGGTCAAGTTCGATATTGGGTCATCTGGGGTCAAAAACAAGGTCACTAGGTCAAATCAAAGGAAAACCTTGTGAACACATTAGAGGTCACAATTTGAGCCTGATCATTATGAAACTTGATCACAATGATCATCTCTATAAAATCTAGGTCAAGTTCGATATTGGGTCATCTGGGGTCAAAAACTAGGTCACTAGGTCAAATCAAAGGAAAACTTTGTGAACACATTAGAGGTCACAATTTGAGCCTAATCTTTATGAAACTTGATCACAATGATCATCTCTGTAAAATCTAGGTCAAGGTCGATATTGGGTCATCTGGGGTCAAAAACTAGGTCACTAGGCCAAATCATTGAAAAACCTTGTGAACACATTAGAGGTCACAATTTGTGACTAATCTTTATGAAAATTGATCACAATGATCATCTCTATAAAATCTAGGTCAAGTTCGATATTGGGTCATCTGGGGTCAAAAACTAGGTCACAAGGCCAAATCATTGAAAAAGCTAGTGAACACACTAGAGGTCACAATTTGAGACTAATCTTTATGAAAATTGATCACAACATCTCTTTAAAATCTACGTCAAGTTCGATATTGGGTCATCCGGGGTCAAAAACTAGGTCACAAGCCTTTGAAGGCCAAATCATTGAAAAAGCTTGTGAACACACTAGAGGTCACAATTTGTGACTAATCTTTATGAAAATTGATCACAATGATCATCTCTATAAAATCTAGGTCAAGTTCGATATTGGGTCATCTGGGGTCAAAAACGAGGTCACAAGGCCAAATCATTGAAAAAGCTTGTGAACACACTAGAGGTCACAATTTGAGACTGATCTTTATGAAAATTGATCACAATGATCATCTCTATAAAATCTACGTCAAGTTCGATATTGGGTCATCCGGGGTCAAAAACTAGGTCACAAGCCTTTGAAGGCCAAATCATTGAAAAAGCTTGTGAACACACTAGAGGTCACAATTTGAGCCTAATCTTTATGAAACTTGATCACACTGATCATCACTATAAAATTTTGGTCAAGTTCGATATTGGGTCATCCGGAGTCAAAAACTAGGTCACGAGGCTAAATCATTGAAAAAGCTTGTGAACACACTAGAGGTCACAATTTTGACCTTATCTTTATGAAACTTGATCACAATGATCATCATTATAAAATTTAGGTCAAGTTCGATATTGGGTCATCTGGGGTCAAAAACTAGGTCACGAGGCCAAATCATTGAAAAATCTTGTGAACACACTAAAGGTCACAATTTTGACTCTATCTTTATGAAACTTGGTCACAATGTTTATCTCTATAAAATCTAGGTCAAGTTAGATACTGTGTCATTTGGGCCAAAATCTAGGTCACTAGGCCAAACAGGTGAGCGACCCAGGGCCCTTTGGACCCTCTTGTCTATTTAAAACTACAAATGTATTTATAATTAACGTATGACAAAAACAAAAATCTTAGTGAGCTTTTTTTTACTATTTTGGTTTCATGATCAGAATTTTTCTTCCTACAAGTGCTAGAGTAATAAATTATTGACCCACAAGAATGTGGAAAGGCCTATATGCCACCTTTCCATTGCCAGTAGTATTTATCAATGTGTCTATTATATGGGTGGTTTTTGAATTTTGACACCATTCACATACCTATGATATCACAACTTAGACAAATGTACTGTAATTATATACTATACATTTACAGGAAGTGATGCCAGAGACTGACGTACATTCATTGATACAGAGACTCTATCCATATAATGTCATGTTAGGCAAGGAAGGACAAACTGCTGTCACTGATGCTTTAGCTGTATGTACATGTATTATAGTCCGAGGTCTACCCGTATTCCTCTATCTGTAATAATACTGGAGCTTTACTCTTTTAATCATCCAAATACTTAGTTTTAATTGCCTCCTTGGTAGCCTAGTGGTTAAGCATTCACTTTGAGTGCGGGAAGTCCCGGGTTTGATCCCTGGCCGTGTCATACATGTGGGGAGCGGTGGCCTAGAGGTAGGGCGCGCGCTTCGGGATCGAGAGGTCCCGGGTTCGATCCCCTCTGGACCACTGGTTAATTTCTCTGAGCAAGACCCACAGCTCCACTCCACCATGGTGTAAAATGGTACCTGTGGGGACAGTGACTATTCCTGGGCGCCGCAGATCGATGTTGGCTGCCACACCGCAGGAGAGAAATAGTCTCTCCAGGGAGACACGAGTGTATGTTTCCATATGTAGCCTAATGACCAGGGGAAGTTGAAATGTCAAAGGGTGCTTGAGCGGCCTAACTGCTGAAAAGAGCCCTAGAAAATTGGTAACTTAACTAAACTTAACAAAAGATAAAATAAAAATTATACCAGAAATTCCCTGAAACTGGCTTTTCTTCTCGCGTACCCTCATTGCGATGGATAACATCAGAAATGAGGTGTCGAGAGTGGTTAATATTGTTTATAGAAGTTGCAAAAACTTGTAGCAAGATGCACTTAAATGTGATTTAAAATGGATTAAGATGCAAAAATATGTAATGTATTAATTCTAGTGGTTATAGATATGGGACAGAAGATCATAAAATATATTACTAAATATACCTTTGTTCAAAGTAAAGTGAACTTGGACAACCAGAAATTAACAACGAAAATAGGAGTAACTCCACTTTAATAGGAGTACTTGGCAGGTATGATACCCTTTAATATAAAATTCAATACATTTATAACAACATTAGAGTGAATAGAACATTTGGCAATATAAAGTCTGAGTTTTAGACTTACAGCGTTGGTGAATAAGATTCTTGTTTTATTTTGCAGAAATTTGATATTCCCATGGGTTCATCAGCTGATAGTAAGGTTGTGTCCGTGGAAGCATCTAACAATGGTTCTAGTGTTGCCTTACAGACCGGTAGATCTACATCATCATTTCAGGTATGTTATGGAGTTCGAAAATACTTGCCTTATTCTGAATGATTGGGAAGGTCTTCTACCAACCTGACTGTTGTGTATTATTATGCCCCCCCCCCATCTTTGATGAGGGGATATATTGCTTTCCTCATGTCTGTTAGTCTGTCTGTCTGTCGGTAGACCAAATGGTTTCTGTTCAATAACTCTAGAACGCTTTATCCTAGGATCTTTAAACTTTACATGGATTGGTCAGCAAAAATAGATGACCCCTATTGATTTTGAGGTCAGAGGGTCTTCAAACTTTCACAGATGAACAACCTAAATGTATAGATGACCTTAATGATGTATTTTTTTCTTTGTAAAATTTTACCGGAGTTATTGTCCTTAGTAACTTTTACTATATACCCCCAATTGGGGCACCTGTGTCATATGGACACAATTCTAGCTTCTTATTGATATATTGTTGTATATATTTTCTACAGGTAGAATCTGGAAGTCGTGAACCTGTGAGTGAGGATAAATTTATCATGACGAAATATCACGATAGTTTCCTTGCTGACATTCTACAAACACATCTAGTCAAAGATTTCTGTATTATTGGATCTCGGGTATGTAGTAAAGTATAGATTGAATGTTTTGTCAGACCAGCATCTGTTCAAGCAACTCATTGTACATTGTCTATTTTCCGGAATTCCAGATTTACCTATCCTGTAAAAGCCATGATTTCTGACCAAAATAAAAGCTATTTGATGCAATTTTTTGAAAATTGGCAAAGTTATGGTCAATTCAATCTGTTTTGATGAAGTTTCTTAATAAAAACTGATTCAAATATGGAAACAAATTGTTTGAAGCCAATTAAGGCCTCTTTTTTGTCAAAAATGGTTGACCACATCTGATTTTCCTGATTTTAAATTTGGCTTTGTTGACTCCCCTGACACTTACCCCAGATCATTGCGCTGCTGGTCTGCTGTTACACTTGACAGTCTTGGCACTTTTGCCAGTCGCAGCACATTGGCTGCTGACCGTCTTAAGTTCCTTTTCATACATTTAGGCTGCGTAAAGTGGGGCATTTCTTGCTGCTATATTTTTAGTAGTGGCACAGACAGGTATGGACCCAGGAATTCTCGATCCAAAATTGTACAGTTAGGCCAACGCCCCCCACACAGGTGTATTCCAAGGGATTTGATTTCATTCATGCAAATTATGTGCTTAATACACATTTTATTATGTTACATATTGGTAGTTGTATTCATTTTCATGTTGCTGATATTTTGTCCATTTCAGGGATGTGGGAAGTCAGTGATGATGAACAAATTTGCTGATCTATTAGGTTATCAAATTGAACCTATAATGTTATATCAGGTAATTTTACAGTTTGCAGATTTATTAGGTTTGGCCGAGTTTCAGCCAAAAAATAGCAAAGTTGACGTACAAGTATTGCCGAATTTGCATGAATTTAAAAGTTATAACAAATAAAAAATTGCTTATATTTTGACACGCTTAATTTATTTGATTTGACAAAATATCGCCTTATGTCCAGAAGTTTTTAAAAACCTGCATTTTCTTTGAAAGTCAACTCCCTTCTTTATTGATAGAATGAATCCAGAAGTATTGTTTTACTTCTTCATGCTTGTCTCTGTACAAATTAGAGAAGGGACCAAATATTCGGAAATCAAACCAAAATACAATGTTTAAAAAAAAGTTTTATGTCACTTTCACTGGAAAATGATTACACTTAAATTTTTCGAATATGAATATGGAATATAATCAAATACTGGTTTTGGTGCCATGTCTAGTACAAACCTTTATTGTACCCTCCACCCACTTATTAATAAGTGTGGGGCATATAGCATTTCGGCTGTCTGTCCATACATCTGTCGGTCTGTGAGTAAAGCAAATCTTGTATGTTGAACTCCTCACACACTGTTGGTAGGAACTTTCACAGATGATCATAAAGTTTGGAATTTTTGCTGGGTCAATTTTTACCAGAGTTGAGGCCCTTTGTTACTTTTACCATATTCTCCAATAAGACCACCCATGTTATATCTTACAGGATATGACATCTCGTGACCTACTACAACAAAGGACAACTCTAGATAATGGTGATACTGCCTGGAGATTATCTCCCTTGATTACTGCTGCATTAGAAGGAAGTCTAGCTGTTTTAGATGGCGTACATAGGATAAATGCTGGCTCATTTTCAGTTTTACAGAGGTAATTGCTAAAATCAATACACTTCAATCTTGCCATAGCTGCACACTAGTAGACACATGATGTCTTTTGTGGATAGATATTTGCTCTAAGAAGGTAAACTATTTTGTAAATTCATATAACAGCTAATAATTTTATTATGTTGATCAAGAGAGGGTTGTTCTAGAGAGGTTTCACTACATTTGAATAATTGACAGAGTCTCAAATATATGGACAAATGTGACCGGAATAGTAGCAACACTCAGCAGTGCACAGAAGTGCTCAGAAGTCTGAACAATATGAGAAATATAATCGAAACTAATAACTATGTAAACATTCTGAAATCATAAAAACTGAGGATTTTCATTTTTATTTAAAGATGTATGAATTTAGAAGGTTTTTACATTAAATGTCCATATTCTAAGAACTTACAAAATTTGGAAGAATGTTTTTGATGTTTTGATTACAGGTAAAGTAATTATACCTCAAACAACAGAAGTCTGTCTGTCCGTCGTAGAATTCTTGTAAACGCAACTCCTACAGTTTTTGCAGGATTTCTTCAAACTTTCACTCATGAAAAGCATTTACATGTAGATATGCATAAATGAAAGAATCAGCACTGAGATTATTTTTGCCAGAATTAGGGTAAATCAGTCTGCCAAATGGCAACAGTTCTAGTTAAACTAGATTTAATTCTTGTTGAATAAGATTAAATACTTTCAAATTGATATATTTTAGATTAGTACATGAACGAGAGTTACAGTTATTTGATGGTACAAGATTACTAGGCAAGGAGAGATATGATGTCATCAAGTCTGAGGAAGGATTAACTGATGCTCAAATGACAGAGAGGTGAGAGCTTTATTCTTTTTATTTTTGAATTGTTGGTTTAAGATATTTTTTGCCAGATAATTCAGTGTTTAACTTGCCTTATTCTTCAGTTACCTCAATAATAATAATAATAAAGACTTTATTTAAAGAGGCAACACAGTTGGGTATCATGCTCTGGGTTCAGGGGAAGAGACAAAAAAGCTTGTATAATATAAGGAATTAGTTAACGAAAAAAGTATGAATCACAAATCGCCCGATTATAAAATGATGGATAGTTGTCAGATTTGACATATTTGAGATTAAGAGAATGGCAGACATTTTTGGAAAACAAGTTGTTCAATGAATAAGGTTCGACAGTACATGATTTGTCGACAGAAAACCACTAAAAGTCTTGCCATCTTAAAAGAACACAATTTTATGATATTGATTCAGTATGTCGCTGTCTCTATGTGTTGGTGCAGAACTGTGATTCTTTGACATATTTGTTCAGGCCTGTCAATTTTTCCTGATTTATCTGGAATTCCAGATTTATCATCATTCCTGAAAGAACAATGACTTCTGATAAAAATTTATCTTGAGAAAAGGCTAAGCTATAGTAAATGTAATCTGCTCCGAAGGATATTTTTAGTAAAGACTGAATTCAATATGAAATATTTCACTGAAGGCCTCTTGTTTTGGCAAAAATGTTTGAACTTGATATATGATTTTACTGATTTTGTTATTTGGCCCTGTTGTTGTATTTCAGGAATATTCTGTGTATTCACCCATCATTCAGGATCCTGGCATTAGCTGAACCCCCTGTAGTAGGGAGCAGTAATCAACAATGGTTGACCCCTGAAATGTTAACATTATTTTTGTACCATTCTATGAGACCCTTAACTCAAGCAGAAGAACATGTGGTCATATCTCAGTTGGTAAGTAAAGCGTGTTTACGCCACTCGTGAAAATATTACATCAGCTGCTCACTCGGTGAATTATCAGCCGATCATGCACGGAAAAATACAAATATCCTCTATGTAATCTTTCTGCATCCTCCTGAATGGCTAAGTGTTAGAATATCTGCATCTGTGTTGGTTGTCTGTCTGGATGGATGTCATAAAGTTTGTATGCGCTAGTTCTTCTTAACTTTGTAGAATTTCATTGAAACATTACGTAAATAATTGGTACAAAGCTTAGTTGTGCATATTGTCAGAATTTTTGGTTAGAATATCTTTGACAATGTAGTGGCCCTTTGTTAGGAGAAATGTTTTGTGTTAAATGCCTATATATAGTTGATTTAATAAGTTATACTAATGAGGGAACTACCCCATTCGAATAGCAGTGAATACCATTAACTCAGGTATATCCAGTTAAACCTAGATAAACATAGTTTACCTGCCAGACAATGGTATAATTACAACCATTCTCATTTGACTTTGAAAGGACTGTAGTTGTAGTTTCAATAGATTGTGACGTATTTAAACTATTTATGTAAATTCATTGCTGGGAAGGTATATTCAGCCAGCCTCCTAATTAATTAATGTCATATTTGTTTCAGGTACCTCACTGTCCTGACCTTACTAAACTCTTGATGTTTTCACACAAACTTAGAAACTCCCATGATCCGACAGTAAGTTGTTCAACATGTTTAAATACTGGCTATATCTTTAAAGACTTTATAATGACTAGTATGTCTGGTATATTAAATATCAGTCTATTTTCTTACTTTTCTTGAAATAAAGTTAAACCAAAATAAAAAATTGTCAGTACAAATAATTATGTAGAACTTCAATGCCTCAAACAGACAAGAACCTTTACCCTCTTCTGTCCCAGCAAAAAGGTGTCATGTACTAGTATGCAGAAGCTGTCTAGAACTGGTAGATGGCTCAAACTACATTTTGTATTTTCTTGCCCAAAGGCAGTTTGAGACATTGAAAATAGATTATAACAATTTGGACACAGAAAGCAGCACTCCACTGAAGTCAAGCACTGATAAGAGAAATAACATAGACCACAACCACACTACACAATGTCACACACACAACTGAACAAGAAAATAAAACTAAATCACAGAAAAACTAACTTTCAGGTGTAAAAAGCCAAAAAATTCCCGAGTCATGGCTGTCGAAAAACTTCTTAAGTTTTACTATAGTTGTGTAAAGATGTTCTTAAACATTCATTTATAGAAATTAAGCCTCTGCAAATTAAATATTTGTACTGATAGTTTTAAGCATCTTTGAATCCAATATTTGTACTGAATGTTATCTGGTTGTAGGTTTCATCTATAGCAGACTCACTATCTACTAGACAACTTGTTCGTGTTGCGAAACGTTTAGCAAGTTATCCCTCGGAGGATTTATATGGTATTATACAGAAAGCTTGTTTAGCAAGGTAATACTTCACTTTTAGTATGCCCCTCATGTTTGAGGTTGGGGTATATTGCTTTGAACATGCCTTGTCAGTCTGACTGGCGGTCTGTAGGCTGAATGCCTTACATTTATTTACTTGAGAACGCTTTGCCCTAGGATTTTAGGGTCAGTACTGTGATTTAAACCATTTCCAACTTTTTGACTACCATGGGCGCATACATGTCTTACAAACATCTCAGTTGATTGTTTCTGTTTTACCGTACAGTCTCAGTACCCTGTCAGATAGCTAATGTCATTGATCTCTGACTTTAAGACAAGAGTCAGTAGTGTGATACAAGAATTTGATTTTTTGGCGCGATGCCCTAGCTCTTTTCGAATAGTTTCTTTATGTCTAGTGTGTAGCTAGCTCAGATAATGAGTACATCTGGGTTACCTTCCATCTTGAGTAAGGTGGAAATCACAGAAAATAATTTCTTAAAACAGCCAAGGGTCGCAGGGGAAAATTGAACCAGTGACCTCTTGATCTGTACTTTTTAACCATTTGAGTTAATATACTGTATGTAATTTATGTATGACCTTAATCTGGGCACGTTGTAATATGAATATTTTCCTCATTCAGATTTTTGCCACGGTTAGCGAAGACAGCATTGGAACAATCATTAGATGAGGCCGGAATTGTTAAAGTTACTGCTGGACAGTCAAGTATAGATGGTATAGAAAAGTCTATAACATGTAAGATCCTTGTGGATTTTTTAACAATTCATCTCTTGTTAGTTTGACTTTTCCTAGAAAAAAAGTTAAGCTATTGTCATGATGGTATCGTCAGCGCCTGCATGTGAGTTGCATGTGCATTGGTTTAGTTAATTGTATGAGTCATTTTCTCAAAGACTTAATTAAAGATATCCATTTGAAATATAGCTTAGTTATTCCCCATTACAAGAGGAGCCCATACAGACAAGGCTGATGACCATGTGACCTATATTTATTGAGTTATCTGCCCTTGTTAAGTACTATAAAAAATTAGAAAGTCGAGAGTCCAGTACTCATAAACGATGCTCTTGTGTTTCATTTGTTCTACCTTAGTTTTCTTGGTACTGTAAACCAATAACTTATTCTGTGCGATTTACGTTCACAGAGATTTGTTTGCAATACAACTAGACTCTTATGAGAATTCTTTAGGTAAATTTATTAGAAATTGATGATTTAAGTTTCGCAATTAATATTACACTCATCACCAAGTTGCAAAACCCAATCGTGAGGGTATGTGCGGAGCCAGTGTCCCTTGTTTGCTGATCAAATCCCATACTTTAAACACTGTGCTCACCTTGAAAACCTGGTGGAGGTCATTCATGAAATCCATAATCTTAAAACCTCCCGCAAATATTAGCGCTTTTACAGTATTAAATCACCCACACATTCTGATTATTTACAGCAGATTATATTCATTATTATGTATATTAGGTGAAGTGAAGGAGAACAAGTTACGTATTGGAGCTACGGAGGTGGATGTGTATAACCCGGATAATAAAACAAAAGTACCCGATGTCCTGTTCTACGAGAATGCCCAGGTAAAGTTAGCTTGTAGATACTACTCAAGTACATTTACCCAGCTCCAGGGGCCTTATTCACCAACGTTGTATGTCTTAAACATAGACTTAGACTTAACATCGTCAGATGTTCTATTCGCTCTTATGTTGTTATAAATGTACCGATTTTGATATAAATTGGTAAACATGTTGAACATTGTTCAGTTAGTTGTTAACCTAATTTCATAGAAATGCCAGTGATTATGAATAATGGCAATTTTATGTCTAAGTCTGACTTTTAAACTTACAACATTGGTGAATAAGGCCCCAGGCCCCGATCTCATGAAGCATCTCAAGTAGAAATCTCAACTCAAATTGAGATTATGCTTAAATCAAAGTCGCAGTTTGAAATATTCATGTAGAAAAATAATCTTCTCAAATTTCTAATTTTTGGGCTCATGCCCTTCATTGGGATTTATTTTACTGTTATAAACTCATGTAGATAAAAATAAATCCTGAAGAAGGGCATGAGCCTATAAATTAGAAATTTGAGTCGATTATTCTTGAATTATAGGTCAAGATGTATACATCACTATGTACTGTGTGTACGAACCTTCAGTTATTCTGTTCATTCTTGGGGCATTCATGTTTTACAAGCATCTCTTGTTATGCTTACTTGTTTTAATCGATGTTGCATGTTAATAAATAAGTAATTTTCTATATTTCTAGCATTTAGCAGTGATGGAGGACATGTTGAAGGATTTTATGTTAGGAGAGCAGTTACTGTTAGTGGGTAACCAAGGAGTGGGCAAGAATAAGATTGTAGATAGATTTCTACATTTACTGAACAGACCCAGGGAATATATACAGTTACATAGGTTTGTAGTTTCTTTACCCAGAGAAATTATTTCTTGCTATTTAATTTTGCAGAGTTTGCGAGTGGTAGATATTTGTGAAATCAAATAACTGCAAAAGTGTTCAAAACATTTAGATGGACATTGCGGGAGACTTAAACATGCAAAAATTTGTAGTCGCAAATATGCCGACGAGCAGCAAAACGTGAAATATAGTATATGCGAAAGTAATGGTTTACAGGAGCACTTATATGTTTGTTGAAATTTCAGTATTTTTATTTAAGGCTGTAACCAAATAACAGGGAATTTCTTACCAAAGTATTCCCTTAAATTAGGGAGGTAGGAAATATTTATGAAAAAGATTTGTTGTTCGAATGAAAATAGACTAGTCCAGTAGGCATAGGAAATTGTGTTTTTGTGAGATTTTTACACTTCCTATTTTGTTATTGTAGTTATTTGACTAATATTAATTATTTCCCCTTACAGAGATACGACTGTTCAAACATTAACGTTACAACCTACAGTCCAGGATGGTGTCATCATATATGAAGATTCACCATTGGTAAGTTATTACTTTTTAACCATCAATTAGATTCCCGCCCAAATTCACGATACTCATTTATTCGTACCAATCATAATGATCTATGGCATATTAGGCTCAGGCCCCGATCTCCCGAGCATCTCAATATGAGCAATATCGGAATATCGAATATCGGCATGCCTCTCAATGTTTATTACTTTATTTCCATGAGAGGCTGAACTCAAAGTTAGCATTACTTAACAGAAATGATATTCTGAGTGTATATCAGTAACATTTCAAGAGCTGGTACTTCAGATTTATCTGTAATTGCGACTAGGATTTTAGCAAAATCTCAATTTGAGTTGAGATTTCTTTGTGAGATTCTTGGGGAGATTGGAGCCAGGGCTGGTATTTATAAACCATCTTAAGTGAAAACTTAAATATTTTGACTTAAGTTAAAATAATGAGCTGCCCATATTTCACAACAAACAAAAAATAGCCAAAGTTTTCTATATGATTTCTGTAGCTCTTTACATAAAGCTTCTTAACAATGTAAATAACTGTTCATATTAGTTTTCCTGTTTAGCTGATACACTTAAGGAAAATTTGAAATTTTAAGATAATTCTAAGTTTTAACTTAAGATGCTTTATAAATACCGGCCCTGGTCAGTTTTCTCTGAGTTATCTTATTTAAATAAATTAAGTTAAGATACCAATTTTCGAGGTCTGTTTAAAGCTGTTAAGCCACTCAACCACCCTTCGACAGTTTAACTTCCCCTGGTCATTGGGCTACCCTAATGAATACATGAATATATTTTTCCCTGCCAAATTAGCAAATAACTTAGATAGAGACAGTTGAATTATTCAAGGAAGCAAGTTTCATACCCTAGCGATTTTTTAGTAAATTCCTTGGTGTTTAACCTGCCTGGTGAATAGAACCGACACACGCTTGAGTGCTTGAGCTGAGAATCCAACCAAGAAACATGGTTGTCAAGAGCTTTATCCACTCAAATTCTGTGCCACCATATTAATGTAATTGTGTAATTACTTGTACTTACAAAACTGATCATAATCATACCCAGAATATATGGAAGAGTGACTTCAAGGAACTTAGCAGACCCACTGGGGATGAAAATACCTAGAGATGACCAAACTGGTTGATAAAATAAATTTATGACAAATCTTTTTCTGTTGGTTTGGTGTGTTGTTTCCTGTATACAATATTTGACTTGTAGGTGCGTGCTGTGAAGCTGGGACATGTACTGGTTCTTTCTGTATTGTATATTGTAGGTACGTGCTGTGAAGCTGGGACATGTACTGGTTATTTCTGTATTGTATATTGTAGGTGCGTGCTGTGAAGCTGGGTCATGTACTGGTTGTGGACGAGGCAGATAAGGCACCTACCAATGTTACATGTATACTGAAAACTCTAGTAGAAAGTGGAGAAATGCACCTGGCAGATGGTAGAAGAATTGTCTCAGGTATATTGTCACATTTTCACATGGCTTTCAATTGATGTGTCTTTATATTTTAAACTTTTAATATAAACTTATTATGTTTCCCCCCCTTTCCGGAAATATTCTTGATCTGATTTAGACTTTAATGCATGAACTTGTATTTGTTTACATCGTGTAGTCTTAGTAGCTTTGTGGTTGGCATGCTTGCCGTCTCATCTGGCGACCTGGGTTTGAATCCGGATGGAGGCTCTCAAGTATATGCATTCCATATTTCAGCAAAAAGCTGACAAGCAAATAAAGGCTATGCTTGGGATATATATTTTTTGCATCATGACACTATCGATGGACTTAAGTCTGTATCTGAGATGAAACATTGATAGGTACATATGTATATAACAGGTTTGTTTATTATGTCTTATTATTTCAGCTACATCTGGTATAAAACCTAGTGAACAAGTGATTGTATCACACCCAGACTTCAGAATGATTGTATTAGCTAATAGACCTGGATTCCCATTCCTCGGCAATGACTTCTTTGGTGCAATGGGTAAGTACATGTATTCCTCCAAAGCCCAGGGGCCTTATTCACCAACGTTGTAAGTCTAAAACATAGACTTTACATGGTCAAATGTTCTGTTCGCTCTCATGTTGTAATAAATGTACCGATATTGATATAAATTGGTATACATGTTCAGTAGGGCTGTAACGGTATACCGCGATACACGAAAGACCGCGGACTTAAGTCCCACACGGTTCACGGTACAAGAATTGCAAATTTCGGTACGGTTCGGTATAAGCTTTTTTATGAGCAAAATAATATTCAGGGAACGAAAATGTCTGAAAGTCCTCTGATTATGTAAAATTACCATGCATCACTCGTTTTAATTATATTAAGATATGCCTTATATTGTCGAAATGCATTTAAAATATTTGATAGCCATATAATAATTGGTGTTATAGAATCAAAAAAATCTTTGTCACTTAAAATTGTAGTTTTTAAGCTGCTGTTAGAGAATATTGTATCATACCGAAATATACCGAACCGTTAGAAAAATTGACGGTACGTATCATATCGTGAGGTGAGCGTACCGTTACACCCCTAATGTTCAGTGGGTGACAACAAATAGTCAGATGCAATTTCACACGATTAAATCTAATTTCAAAGAAATGCCAGCGATTATGAATAATGACATTTTTAAAGTTGGTGAATAAGGCCCCTGGCCGTGCTTTAGTGGTCAGTGTGCTTGATTTGCAATACTGGTCAATATTTCCTGATTTATCCAGAATTCCAGATTCATCATTATTGAAAGTGCTATGACTTCTGACTAAAATAAAAAGTTCTTAGATATATCAAGAAATGGCAAAGTTATTGTAAATTCAGTCTGCTCTGAATGATTTTCTGTAAAACTAACTGAGTGAGGTCATATTGAAATAGTGTCATTGAAAGCCTCTTGTTTGACAAATATGTTTCAGCCTAATACCATTTTCCTGATTTTCAATTTGGCTCCATTAACACCCCTTTTGAAATCTACTTGAATTTGAAAATATTTTCAATTTTAGTAGATCAATTAAAAACAACACAGAACTATGCTTTGTGAAAGTGTTTGTTTCTTGTAAAGGTTTGCTCATGGTACAGTTTAGTTTCATTATTTTACAGGTGATATATTTAGTTGTCACGCTATTGATAACCCGGACAAGGCATCAGAAATGGCAATGTTAAGACAATATGGTCCGGACGTACCTGAACCTATATTAGAAAAACTTGTGATATCATTTGGTGAATTACGTGATATGGCTGATCAAGGTCTTATATCCTATCCATATTCTACCAGAGAAATTGTCAACATGGTGAAACATCTTCAGGTAAATTCTATCTCACGAGGATCACATTAGCCTTGAAACATTCTTAAATTTAATTTCAACCTTGAAAAGTATTTAAAGTGTTGCCTTATTTTATGTCAAAATGGTACTTAAATTTTACTGAAAAGCCTTGGATTTTGGCAAACATCCTTGAATATACTTTACGCTATATACTTATGTACCAGACGGAATATTTATACTATTAGTATAACAAAGGTCATTATATTGTTTCTAATACATCTATTAAGATATGTGAGTTTATGAATACTGTTTAATTATCACCTTGGTCAATGTTAAAAAAAATGCCTTGAAAATACAAATTCTAACTTGAAAAGTCCCTGAATCTGATGTGAAAATTTTGTTTGAACCTTTAATTCTCAACTTGCACAACATTTATATTGAATCTCCTGTCCCCCAATGGTTGGGAAGACATTTTGATTTTGTGCTGGATATCTTTTTGTCAAGATGTCACAAAGTTTGTTGGCCCTTGTTGTCATCAACCAGCAAATTTTCTATGAAACCTCACTTTGACACTTCATTTTAAAGGCTAGTGTAAGCCCAGACATAATTCAGTGTTACTGTAAATGTATTTAATTTTGAAAGGACAAAATTTTGTGGTTTTGTTAAAAAAGAATATTTTGATGGGACTTTAATTTGTGGATTTTGCATAAATAGATACAAGGGACAAAATAAGGTTAAAGGTGAACCCCGAAATTCACGAAATATAATCCTCACGAAAATTATTGATTTTACTGTATTTTTTTTTTCAGAAATACCCGAATGAAGGTTTAACATCTGTGATAAAGAACGTGTTTGATTTCGACTCGTACAACCAGGAGCTGCAGGAGGTCCTCATTACAACCATGCAGAAACACGGCATCCCTTTAGGGGCCAACCCAAATAGTGTTCAACTTGCACAGGAGTAAGCTCATATTCATTGACTCAGGATCATTATCTTATGCAACCTCACTTATTTATAAGTGTGTGCGGGTATATAGCATTGGTGCTGTACGTCTGTATGTCGGTATGTAACACAAACCTTGTGGGTTCAACTCCTCGCAAACCGTTGGACAGAATTTCTTTAAACTTTCACAGATTAACCACCTTGATGTGTAGTTGACTGTTAAGGTTGGACTTTTTGCTGCAACAAATTACAATTTTTAGCCCTTTTTTACTTTAACTATACACCCCATGGGGGCACCAGTGTCGATGGACACATTTCTTGTTTCTAACTAATTCACTGACATATTTACTGACTCATAACAATTTTTTTAGATCTAATTATTTCAAATAATATGTATATGAGAAAGAGTAATATAATTGAGCTGTTCTCCGAAAGCCGGGCTTAATGATGTCAAACAGGGAGTTTCCAGATTGACACATCCTTACCAAACTTGTTATATAGCAAACTTGCATGGAGACCTAGCTTGGGGTTGTATTTGGGGTCAGTGGGGTCAAGGTCACTGTTACTAAAAATGAAGAAAGGTTATGGTGGAAAGTGCAAAGAATACCTGGTTTTGCGACAGTGCAATCTCTTGTCTACAAATAGGTTGCCATGGGGGCATACTTGTTTTACAAACATCTCTTGTCCCGGATAAGAAATGGTCAACAACATTTTTTTCCATTAATAATCAAAAAGGTGAAGAACTTTTCAAGCTTATTACTATTGTAACATTGTTGTATGTTGAAGGAGAAATAAAATATATCCAAATTTTCTTGTGTTTTATTCTTTATTTAGATAACCAGTAATACTTTTTACTGGTTGATATGCAATGAATCTGAAAGTATGGTACATATGAAATTAATGGATATATTTTATTTCTTATATCATTCTATAGACCTACGACTATTGCATAAAAATCTCCTATCAAATGGTTACATTACTACAAAACTATACCCAATTAAGTTAATAGTATGATTTGAGCTTACACTAATGTACCATGCTTTCAGATTTCCCTTGCCCAAGTTGGAACTGTCCAGTCAATGGAATATACAAACCCAGGGTGATAGGAAACGTACATCATTGATGGCATTACCTGTTGAAACGAGAAAGATCGGCATGAAAGTAAGCAATAATGGCTAGATGTTTCTTATATAGCGCTGGCTTAGAATGAGAAGGTTGTACTTATGGCCATATAGGATTCAATTTGATACAATTTTGAAATCTGCATCATGAGACGTTTCTAATAACCTAAGCCTATTTTCACGAAAATCAGAACTTGTAATGTTGACCAAACTGAAGTTGAAAAAGCTTGTTTTCTATAGGTATTAAAAGAGTAATTTTCAGACAGTTTTTTCTTGTTTTCTCAAAATATTGATTTTGCACTTACGACCTTCTCATTCTAAGCCAACAATATATGAAAGTTGTCTTGACATCGTCTAAAAATGGTGCAGCAGTGGCCATGCTCAGTACACAAGATTTAGGCAATCCAGGTTTGATTACCCAGGTTGCAGCTGGTCGTACCTTTCCATGAAAATTCGACATTTATCATGAATTTCCTCCATATGCGGAGAAAGTGCTGGTTCCTAAAATGCTTCCTTGTAGAAGAGAAGTTTGTATGTACTGATCAGAATACGTGGATGCAGTCCAGCAAAACTGGTTAGAAATCTCCCCTCCACAAATTGCTGTGCCTTCAAAGTATGAAACCATCCATTTCAAATAAATGCTTGCACATTTATGGTCTATCAAAAGAATAAGTAATAACTGCATGACTGTTTAGATTTCATTAGATATCTGGTTAATATTTTTCACAAGCAAAAATTGATGTTGAAAAGTACTAATCATTACCCTTCAAAATTGTCCAGTCAACCTTTAAATGATATTGTATGATCATTGAATAATTGAAATCAAAAATTATACAGTCGTTTCGGGTAATTCTGCGCATCGGGTAATTCTGCGCACCTTAACTTTCTATTTCTTACAGACTTTACTGGGTCGTTTTTCTTCGGTCCTCCAGTGTTTTTGTAGATGTGTGTTACTTATGTAAAGTTTTATAATCATTTCAACGAAATCGGAAAAGTATTTCTACGAAAATTTGACCAAAATGAGTGTCAACGGCGATTTTCGTTAATTTGACTTACCACGTGACACATAAATTGAATAAAAGCACTTTTGTCATGGATGATGACTTTTCCTTTTTGTCAACATTATCTTCATGACTTATTCTTTCGATACTGTGATAAATTTCTTATGAAACAAATCTTTGAAGCAGAATATACAAAACAAGACTGCGTTCAATAAACGCTTATGCCCCCGTGGAAGCCATGTCCATAAAAAGCTAAGTCAATCAGGGGCCATTATTCCGTTAAAATGTTTGATAGTGTTACATGGCTTTGAACTATAAGGGACGAATATGCCACATTTGAAAGCAGTGCCTTGATTGACTTCATGTGTGATCTGGTGATACAGGTGTTATGGTTCTTTGTCACTGCACTTCTCCAAGTTGCCACCAATTCATATACCAAGTTTGAAGTCAATATTTTAAATACTTTTGAAGATACGCTCCGGACAAACAATAATCATGAAAATACTGAAGGGGAGACAGACAGAGTTATGGTTCTTGGTCCATGCACTTCTACAAGCTACCATCTATTTATATATCAAGTTTTAAGGCAATATCTTAAACAATTTTGAAGATACACTCCGGTCAAAATTTTATTCTGAAAATACTAAAGGGGAGATAATTAAAAGTTTAAGACAGACAGAGTTATATTGCTTGGTCATTGCACTTCTCTAAGTTGTCATCTTTTTATATTCCAAGTTTCAAGTCAATATGTTAAAAAGTTTTGAAGATATACTCAGAGCAAAATTTGACTATAAAAAACACGAAAGGGGAGATAATTCAAAATTTAAGACAGACAGAGTTATGGTTCTTTGTCAATGCACTTCTCCAAGTTGCCATCTATTTATATTTCATATTTGAAGTCAATATGTTAAATAGTTTTGAAGATACGCTCCAGACAAAATTTTATTGTGAAAATACTAAAGGGGAAATAAGTCTAAGTCCAAAATTAGGTCAAGGTGAAGGTCAAAATGGAGTCAGGTTATACAGGTGTGTGGAGAGTGGTCATATACAACATCCATGCAAGTATGAAAGATTTGTAGCAAGCCATATTAATGCTAGAAGAAACGGTCAATTTGGGTTAACCAAGAATTTGGCCTTTCAATAAGTCTAAGTCCAAAATTAGGTCAAGGTGAAGGTCAAAATGGAGTCAGGTGATACAGGCACGTGGAGAGTGTTCATATACAACATCCATGCAAGTTTGAAAGCTTTGTAGCAAGCCATATTAATGCTAGAAGAAACGGTCAATATGGGTTAACCAGGGCGGACGGACGAACGGACGGACGGACAGACGGACGGACGGACGGACAGGTGCATTACTATATGCCTCCCGATCTATCGATACGGGGGCATAAAAACAATTCCACCTGCGCAGAATTAGCCGAAAAAATTTACGTCATGAAAACCGGCAGTCATCTTGTTCTGTGACGACATTTGACCTAGTTTAGCGAAGGTATGATGTTTTGAATTGTTTACATTTGTCAATGAAGGTTGTTTCTATCCAAACAGCACCATAATTTATTCTAAAAATAAAATAACCTCTAATGTAGAAAGCCAATACCCGTTAGATGCGCAGAATTACCCGACAGCACTGTACATTAACCATCACCCTGTTGGATGGGATTAGAACCCAACAGCACCTAGCACTGAAATGACTGACCATACTGAGTGCAATATACTACTATTGAACTTGTACAGTGTTAACAGTGGACATATATGCAATTGAACACTGCTTAATCTTGGCATATTTTGATAATTTTCTAAGCGCCCTCGGCGCGCAAAGGGAACAATGCAAGATTTGATATCCCTACTGCCAATGCAGGGCCCAGTTACAGTGCGTGTGGAATCGTTACCAATGGACAGAACAGAAGCAAGAGCTGACAAGTTCACAGAGCAGGAAGCTTTCTGGAATGTGCCATTACATGAGACGAACATTATCTGCGACATTGCTGTTACAAAAGGTATGACATGTAAATATTAGGGATGGCAACAAGTACCCGAATACTGGAGTACTCGTTCGAAGGTCTGATTAGCAAATAGTAAAATCAGTATCTGAGTACTCGGAAATTAAAAAAAAAGACACTGTAAATCCTGTCTAAAAATGAAAATACCATGCACATATGATCTTCGTGTGCACGACACACTAGCAAAAACTGGTATTTGAACACACCAGTCATTTGTATTTCCCGAAAAGTAGGGATCATTAAAGGTTTTCCATATCAGAAGAATGACCAAGTACTTCAGTACCAATTTTAGTGATTGTTGCCATTCCATGTAAATATGGTATAAAATTCTTGAAGTATGAAAGACCAATGGTGACTTGCACCTTGACCACATTTTTGTGCACCCCCATACATATTTTATTTGTAGGGAGCATATAGAAATGTTGCTGTCTGTCCAACATTGGTTTGGTGGACTTCCTTCAAACTTTCACAGATGAACAACTCCCATGTATGGAAGACAGTAATGAGTTATGGCCCTTTGTTACTTTTACTATATACCTCAATAGGAGCACCCATGTTACATAGACACATTTCTAGTTATTAACTTGAAATTTAAATTTACTATCCAATTGGAATAAAGTCCAGCACCTGTTGGCAGTGCTCTTGTTTCAGAGAGGATTTGATTATGTGGTTAAGCTCAAGCAGGAAAGTGAATCCCGCATGAATATTGGTAATCATGATGTCACTATAATAAATTATTCCATTTTTAGCACAAAATCGAAGTCCCGGACACACAAACACAGATATCTTCCATATTGGTACAGCTAATCCCGTCGGCTTATATTCCATGAATCCTCGTACAATGACCGCTAACTTTCTCGATATGTACGATGTGTTCCCGATGATCAGCGGCTCATACCGACCTTATGTGAGGCTGTATCCATTATCAGCACCTCTTGATGACAACGTGATTTTACACGAAGAAGTGGTAATTCTATACAGACTCTTTACTGCAATAATGAAATTTAATCCCCATCAAATTTTAATAATTATATAGTTTCTAACTTAAATTTAGTGGATGATGTATTCTTGAAATTGCGTCACCACACGAAATGGTCTTTTTCACAAGAAACACGAAATTGAACAAGGTTCGTAAAAACCATGAAAAGTCCTTGAATTTGATGCCTAATCCTTGAAAAGTTCTGGAATTTCTCACTGAAAAAAGTCCTTGAAAAGTTCTGGAATTTGGTAAAAAATGGATGAATTTTTAAAAATAGTCCTTTAATAACTTTTTTTGAGTAGAAAATTAGAATTTATCCTAGAAAACACTATTAAATCACAAAAAGATCATCGCCATAGCTTTATGACGAGTATATGCGTCCCGAGATTTAGTACCTGGTTACCTTAGGATGAAATGACGATGTGTGAAATGAAGTGAAAATGGCTGACACCGCATTGCCCTTCAAAATGGCCAACAATGCCTCCTCTATACTCTGTATAAAATTATATGTTATAGACTAACACCATACTGAATGTGAACTATGAGACGGGAGAGATTTATCGTCTTGTCATCAACAGGTTACCTCAAACAGCTCCTGAACGACAAAGATTCACATCATCTGCAGCAACAAAATCTGTAAGTGTATATCGCTGGCTTAGAATGAGACAGTCTTAAGTACAAAATGGATATATTAGGACTGTAACTGTATACCGCAGTACATGAAAACACTGTGGAATACAGTCCTGAACATTTCACGGTACAAGACATATAAATTTCGGTACGGTTCGGTATGAGATTTTATATGAGCATAATAGTATTCAAACAACCAAACATTTATGTTACAGAAGCATCAAATTACTCTTTGTAATTGACAATTAAAAATTGAAGTATTTAAACTGCTGTTAGAGAATATTGTATCATACTGAAATATACCGAACAGTAAGAAAAAATTGACGGTACTTATCATATCATGAGGTGAGCGTACCGTTACACCCCTAGTAGGTATACATGTATACACTCAACCAATCGTTAAGAGCATGTATATATTTACCCAAGGCTCAGTCAATACCTGTTTAGTTTTTCTGAACTTTGCAATGTTATTATGTAGTTTGGATATGTGGAATTACAATTCAATTAATTTTTAAATTAGTACAATCTGATGACAATTGTGCAAACAGAATAATCAAATGATGACATCATTGATAGCAACTGTCACACATATTAAGGTTAAATACAGAGAAAATCTACGGAATAGAATATGGGAAGACATGCTCTAGTTTTGTAGCATTCTAAAGCTGATGTTTTATGATATACTAAGAATTAATCTAGTTTTGTAGCGTTCTAGAATCGATCTACTTTTGTAGTATTTTAAAATTGGTGTTTTATGTTTTACTTAGAAGTGATTTACTTTTGTAGCATTCTAAAGGTGATTTTTTATGATATACTATGAATTTATCTACTTTTGTGTAGGGTTTTCGAAGTATTGACCTAGTTTTGTAGCGTTTTAGAGGAATTGACCTAGTTTTGTAGGGTTCTAGAAGAATTGACTTAGTTTGGAACGTTCTAGAAGAATTGACAAAGTTTTGTAGCGTTCTAGAAGAATTGACCTAGTTTTGTAAAGTTCTCAAAGGATTGACCTCGTTTTGTAGCGTTCTAGAAGAATTGACCTAGTTTTGTAGAGTTCTAGAAGGATGAACCTAGTTTTGTAGCGTTCTAGAAGAATTTACCTAGTTTTGTAGCATTCTAGAAGAATTTACCTAGTTTTGTAGCATTCTAGAAGAATTTACCTAGTTTTGTAGCATTCTAGAAGAATTTACCTAGTTTTGTAGCGTTCTAGAAGAATTTACCTAGTTTTGTAGCATTCTAGAAGAATTTACCTAGTTTTGTAGCATTCTAGAAGAATTTACCTAGTTTTGTAGCATTCTAGAAGAATTTACCTAGTTTTGTAGCATTGTAAAGGTATTGTTTTATACTACAGAGTCCATACAGATTATGTACAAACAACATTGCTGATCAATATGGTACAGTTATCTTCTATCAGAAAAATGGGTAAGTAACGCACCTCAGGGAGGGGTGGTCAATTTTCTTGTTCTATCCCAAATTCCCAAATAAAAATATTTTGATGAAAATATGAAAAAATGGCAGTGTCGGTAAATTTAGTCTGCTCTGAAGGATATTTATTAATAAAAAAACTGAGTTTAAATAAAATGTGGGCCTTTTATTTGCCAAAAATGTTTTGGTAGCATACAATTTCTTTTTCTGTATTTACCTTTTTGTATTGTCTCCCATTTAATTGTTGTTTGTGTATGATTGTTTTTTTGTTAGATGAACCCCATGGGAGATAAACCTCTGGCTTAATGGGTGATTTGTCGTTAAGTAGAGTTATTAGTAATATTTATATGTACTGTAAAATAATTAAATTTCAAGGGACATGGTTTTTGTAAAAAATATCATTTCGTTGGAACATAATTTCAAGGATATATTATCCACTAAGTCATATACTATAGAATTATTAATATTTGTGTGGCATTTAATTTCATGGTGGATGTCACCCACGAAATACTGTAAAATCATTAATATTTGTGGGGGATGAAATTTCATGGATTTCGTGGTTCACTTCAACCAGAAACTTAAATCCCAACGAACATTGAGTTTTTACCCTTGTATTGTTACCTCAAATGCAAAATCCACGAATTCAAGTGCCAATGAAATTGTCTTTTTACCAAAACAAACGAAATTTAATGATTTTACAGTACCTGAAATTAAATTCCTCACAAATATTTGTGATTTCACAGTACAAACTGGTACTCGTCAAATGTTTCAGGGACTTTTTGGAAGTGATTGGACTTCTTGAAGGTATATCTCATACTGTTGCCTTACCATTCAATGTAGACGACGTGCATCAGACTGGCGCGAACAGATGGATTCTAACTGAAACCAAAACCAATAAGTAGGTTAAATTGTTACATGAGAATTACATCTAATTACTCTCGTTATGTGAGAATAACATCCAATTTTCCATTTTAATCAAAGTTTTTGCTGGAGGCAAATTATCTGAAAATCTCGACATCAGTTATGGAGTCATTCTAGACTGGTATGAAGTTATTGCACAGACTGAGTACAAGAGCCTTTGATTTGATTTGAAATCAAAGACTGAGTACAACAGCCTACAGGAACTGCAAGTTTTGTTAGCTCAACTTTTTGTAGAAAACAAGAGCTATTGTCATAGCCTAGTTGTTGATGTCAGCGTTGGCGTCCGTGTTGGTTAAGTTTATTGTTAAGGTCAATTTCTGGAAAACTACAAGTTGATGAGGTATCAATTTGAAACTTTTCACAGGAACTGGTCCATACTGACAAGGCTGATAACCCTGTCACCTATATTTATTGTGTTATCTGCCCTTGTTACTATCAAAAATGAGAAAGTTATGAGTGTCCAGAACTTGTAGGCGATGCCTTCTGAGAAATAGTCTGGTAAAGGTTTAGGGTACTGTTTTTTTCCAAAGCATTTACAGAAATCCTAAATTAATGTTCAAATTTAATTGTTTCATAATCAATCCTTTTACAATTTTAAAGTTTGGAAAATGGATCTGCATTTTAAATTATGTGAACAAATTCATTTCTACCATAATCGTCTCCAGTTTACTGTTCTTAACGAATTAAAAAGAGTTTACATTTGAACGTAAGTTTCAGATTTCCCTAAGTGATTTGATAACACAGTGCCTTGGTTGGTGAAGATGGGACCTGCAGGAAATCACAGTTAAATAGATTCTATTATCCATTGATGGCTTTAGTATTAGAAGGTCGTAACTACCAAATCTATATTTTGAGAAAACACGGAAAAACTGTCTGACATTTACTCTTTACTTATGGTATAACAAACTTTTACAACTTTATTTTGGTCAACATGACAAGTTCAGGTTTTTATGAAAATGGGTTCATAAGAAGCACCTTGTGATGCTTATTCTTAATATGTATGAATCATAAAAGGTTGTAAGTGGCACTTACGACCTTCTAATTCTAAGCCATCGACATGTACCATCCATTTGGCGCAACAAGGTTGTATCTCTCTGTATGGTATATAGTGAAATACAACCTTGTTGCGCCATCGTGCTACCACAAGCTTGTGTATTTATGAGTGGGTTCACTTTTTCTTTTTCTGCTTCCCAGAAAGTTTATGATTGAAAGGACCGGAATGGAAGATTTCCAGTTACAGGCTATCACCGAAGAAGGTAAAAACAACTATTTGTTACCGTAGTATACCAGTCTGTGAATTAAGCATTTCAAACTACTTTCCCAAATCAGCAAACTTGTATATTCTGCTGACGTTAATTGGCTGGCTTAGAATGTTGGCTTTAACACACAGTGCTGATGGCAGACATAACACATTGATTTAGAAACACTTTTTCTGATCTGTGCAAAAATCGGCTTATACATTGATTATTATATTTATTTGTAGGAGACAATACCTTTATCCAAGCTTGTTCAGTTTTACCAATGAGTGATAACTTGCTGTCTACAACACTAGGAGAGAAATTGTCCTCACCAAACCGAGTGTTAGTTACCCCAGATTCCTACGCTACTCTACTCGTTGGTTTTCCTGATATGGTGAGTATGGTTTTAAAAATGCCGAGCAACGCCTGTACTATAAAATCATTTAATTTTGATGAGACAAAATTTTGTGGTTTTGGAAAAAAGACCATTTCGGTGGGACGTTAATTTGTGGATTTTGCTTTTCTAGTTATTAATACAAGAGTCAAAATTATTGTTCAATGAATTAGATTTCATGGTTGAAGGTGAACTATGAAATACACGAAATTTAATCCCCGAGAAAATTAATGATTTTTCAGTATTTGCCAGTCAGCTTACTGCTGAAATATGTCAGGCATATGAATGCTTCCCCATGTATTTAAGCCCATGTTACCAGATAAGACGGCAAGCATGCTCACCACTGATCTAATTATAGCATAGTTATGAACAGCTTGTTGTCTCCCTTGTTTACCATTTTTTAAGACTTTCTTCTCTTTGCTTTTAATTTGAGGTACTATAACTAGTATATAGCCAACACTTTGCCATTGATTTCATGTATGCCACGATTGAAAGCAATGCATTGATGGACTTAAAATTTTTTTTCTGTTTTAACATCTTGTTAAATGTATGAACAACTGAACGAAAAAACAGACAGGTGCATCGCTATATGCCTCCGCGTCAGAAGATGCTGGGGCATAAAAATAATGCACACAGAAAAGCAGCTTCAAATTACTTGTCACCTAATTTGTTACTGTATACATATATGTATATATATTTTCCAGACAAAATGTGATGTATATAAATCTCTGAGAGAACAAGAGAACGGTGGCAAACCATTGTCAAATACATTACTTGGGTTCTCATCGAAAGCCAAATCTCAGTCCTTAGCTCCGTCTACTGTATATTTACCTGGCTGTGGACAAGTTGTCAGAACTATCCCTACATGGAAGGCACCAGAAGAGGTTTTATCAAAAGGTAGGTGTATGAACTGGATCATGTACTTGAGCAAAATAAAAGAGCTCAGATGGAACAGTTGGGCAACAGCCAGGTCTATTCAGACATGTAACAAGTCAGTACATGCATTCTTAGTAACATAACTGTTTGAGTCAGTTTGAAAGTTCAAATTAAACACAAAGTAATTAAACCAGAGTAAAATACCTATATACTATTAAAATGGAGGATATGTATTGTTTTTCCAATGTTTTTTATTTTGAAAATTGACTTCAAAATCTTGGCGTATGATGAAGCTAAACATATAAACGATTGGTATGGCCTATCTAAGTTTCCATCATTGTCATAATGTAAACAATAGGAGTATGGAATTTCAAATGGCCATAACTCGGTCAATTCTTTAAATTTTTCACCTGTTTTAAAACCTTTATTTTTTACAGAAAAGATAATACTTTCTCATGCAGCAGATTTCCCCTAGGACCCCTGTTTAAATAGATGTTTTACCACTTAGTTTGGAGTTCATAAGCACCTTAGCAATGAAATCATAAAATTGTGTTTCTACGCATCATGGATTTATTTGTATAATTTTATCATATAACCTGTGGTGTGGGAGTTCATTAAAGCCGTGCCGGAAATATCGTAATGCACTCCCAGCCCGTTACAGAAATATGCAAATTAGCTTGACGGTGGTTGGTTGATTGGTTCAGGGTGATGTAACATAAGCCAATCCATGCTCAAATCGGCCCATTAGCACCCACGAAGTCCGTGCGTCACGCTCCAAGTACCACTGATTTTTGTTAGATATCCTCATGAACCTATACATCATCATTTTTCTAAGGTTATATGATAAATAGAATCTTATATTCATGCTCATTCCTTACCATTTTTATTAAACTTATAGACAAAAACAATATGACACTCGGCAGAGCCTTGTGCCATATTGTTTTGTCAACTTGTTATGTCAAGATCCTCTATATATAGAATGTTTTAACGAAAGATGAATTCTCTATTTTCAGCCAATCGTCCACATGTTAGTGGGTTTCTTGAGGTGGCAGATTTACCAAATCAGAAATTACGCTATATTCAAGTGCCGGGGTAATTATACGCACTATTTACTTATATATATTGTATTGATTTGTGAAACAAGTTATTGTAAAATCGTCAATTTTTGTGGGGGATTAAATTTCGTGGATTTCGTGGTTCATCTTCTACCACAAACTTTAATTCATCGAACAATAATTTTGGACCTTGTATTTATTATCTGAAATGAAAAATCCACAAATTAATGTCCCATCGAAATGGTCTTCTTTACCAAAACCATGAAATTTCGTCCCATCGAAATTAAATGATTTTACAGTATATTGATTTATAAAGTTATATCAATTGCCAACTTGTGATAGATCCTCTATATATTATATTAATTTGTGAATCAAGTTATTATATAACAGCTGATTAGTAGTAACTGTTATTATGTCCCCATCTTTGATGA